>BSQW01000013.1:7070000-8295841 GCA_030161315.1 Eutrema japonicum
TACAAAAATGAGTGGGATTTTAACCAAAAACACATGAACCAACTCGATAATATGGAAAAAATAAATAAATTGGTATTCATTCTATATACCAAGAAAGAAAATAAACAAACACAAACCCATAACAAATTACAAAGTTCATATGCCATCTTAGACACAGATAAAAATCTTCATATTTTTTTATATTACTTTGATTTGAGAGTTAATTGTGATTCCGAAAATATCCTTATCTCCATTTACCTCGCACTAACCACCAATATTGAGCGATCACCTAACAAATATCCAAATATTCTATCTTGATGCAGACAAAAGCATTAGTACAACTTTTGATATTGTAGTACTTGAAAACTGCATAACAATTGGCAGATACGTTGCGTTTGTGATTTAAGATGAAATAAAATGTAACTTCAGAAAAAACATTATCTATCAAAATAAATCTACCATCATTACAATGAATTTGCCATCAAAAAATAAATTTTCTCATACTTAGGCCGGTGACAACCCTAAATTTTCACAATGGGTGTTTGGTTTTTTTTTTGCAAATATGAAGTTGTTTCGTGGACAAAATCGTCATTTGATAATGTTGATCAAGTATACCATCAATAAAAGTGATCAAATCTGCCAACTTCGGATAAATCTACCAATTTCAGGTAAATCTACAAACTTCAGATAAATCTACCAATTTTGTGTACCCCAAGAGTTTCAATAAACATACTGCCATTGCAGATAAATCTACCGTTTTAAAAATAAATCTACTAACTTAAAAAAAATCTGATGTGTCGTAGCATAAATCTACTACCATTAAAAATCTAAAAACCAATGTTTTTCTTAACTCTATCAACATTAATAATAAATCTACAATTTTACAAATAAATCTACTACTCCACTATTAATCTACTGTCATTAGATTAAATATGTCATCACTAAAAAACGAAGCATCCGATTATTTACATTTCATAAGTCTGTCTCTATTGCAAAGAAGTCTACCATGCAGACATTAAATCTATAGTAAAATAAAATAAATCTATCATTTTTGTCAAACATCTACCAAAGAAGTCAACATCTCGCTCGTTAAATCTACTTATCCTCAACAAATCTGCTACCATTACAAATAAATCTACCAACAATATACTAAGTCTACAGCCCAAAAACATCTCCACCACCACCACTTAAAAAAAAGTCTACCAACACTCATCAAATTTATCGTCTTTCAAACAAATCTACTCGTTCGAAAATAAGTCTACTGGCCGAAAAATAAATCTACGGTCAGGATATTAAATCTACAGAATATAAATATATCTGTCATCAAAAAACGATCACTACAAGAAAACATCCCGATTTCCGACCACATTTCCGACCAATTTAAAATGGTCGGGAATTTCCGACCATATACCGACGACATTCCGATTAAAACACACCCGTCGGAAATTGGTCGGTAATTCCCGACAATTCTAAGATGGTCGGAAATTTGGTCGGAAATCCCGACAGATTTCCGACGTATTGGAGATCGACTAAAAATCGTCGGAAATTGGTCGGTATTACAGACAAATTTCCGACTGTTTTCCGACGAGATATACACGTTAATATACCCGTTGCATTAGCCGTTTATAGCCGTTGGCGAATATTATTATAGTCGGAAATTGGTCGGAAATTGGATTAAATTTCCGACCAATTTCCGACCAGTAAGGAATCCGACTAAATTCTGACGAAATATATACGTTAATCTGCCCGTTGCACTAGCCGTTTCATAGCCATTTGAATTTTTTTTACAATGGTCGGAAATTGGTCGGGAATCCGCGGGTTCACAAGCAAACTAGGTTTCCTACATTCGATACCCCCGGGTTAGGAACAAGCAAGATCCGTGGATTGCAGTAACATCGATACAACCAAGAGGAATGATATCTGGTGTTTCCGAGCATGACCCTTTACAGGAAATGCCAATTGGTAATTTAGGTGAAATCGAACATTCTCTAGAGGTTGACCTTGTGGTTGACTTCACCGGCATGGGCGAACTATTTGAGGATTCTGAAGAAGAGAGAGGAGAATTTGATGAGGAATCCGATTCAGCTTCTTCAGATTATTCATCAGACTCAGAATAGGTTTTTGTAAAAAATATTTTATATGCATTTATTTTTAAGTAACAAATTTATGAAACTTTTTTCACATGCTTTAATTAGTTGTACGAATATTTTTAATTAATAAGGATTCCTATACATCTATTTAATTTTATTCATCAGTTTCAGAATAAATTTTTAACAATGTTTTTTCATATGCATCTATTTTAAATCAACAAAAATTTCAAAAATTTTCAAATGCTTAAATATGGTCTACGTATTTTTTAATACATTTAATTATATATTCCGACCATTTTCCGACCGGACACGAGGATCGGTCGGAAAATGGTCGGGAATGATTGAATTATATTTCCCCCGGCTAAAACTTCCCCCGGCTAAAACTTCCCTCGGCTATTCTTTTTTTGGTCGGAAACTGGTCGGAAAATCGAAACCCTAGATGGTCGAAATTTAGTCGGAATTTCCGACTAATTTCCGACCAATATTAATATTTTTCTTTGTTTGGTCGGAAAATGGTCGGAATTTCTCGACATTTCCGACCAAATTCCGATCCTTTGGGGTTTCGAAACCTCAAACCGCATAAATTTGATTTGGACTATGTTTAATATGGTTAGATATGATCTTTTGAAAGAATTTAATGTCCATATATCTTAACTAAACCAATTTTGGGGCATATCCTATAAAACCTAAAAGAAACCGAAAAGTATAAATATAAAGTGAATGTTTCGTTATGAACGGTTTAATTCGATATACTTTCAATTTATAAAAACATCATATATTTTATTATATGTTTATTTTGCCACATATTTGTTCGACATAAGATGTTTACATGTTTATTATACAGTATACAATTTGAAAATTTAGTATTTTATACTAGAAACCCTAAATGGTCGGAATTTGGTCAGACTTTCCGACTAATTTCCGACCACTATTAATATTTTTCTTTGTTGGTCGGAAAATGGTCGGAATTTCTCGACATTTCCGACCAAATTCCGACCCTTTGGGGTTTCGAAACCTCAAACCGCATAAGTTTGATTTGGACTATGTTTAATATGGTTAGATATGATATTTTGAAAGAATTCAATGTCCATATATCTTAACTAAACCAATTTTGGGGCATATCCTATAAAACCTAAAAGAAACCGAAAAGTATAAATATAAAGTGAATGTTTCGTTATGAACGGTTTAATTCGATATACTTTCAATTTATAAAAATATCATATATTTTATTATATGTTTACTTTGCCACATATTTGTTCGACATAAGATGTTTACATGTTTATTATACAGTATACAATTTGAAAATTTAGTATTTTATACTAGAAACCCTAAATGGTCGGAATTTGGTCGGAATTTCCGACTAATTTCCGACCACTATTAATATTTTTCTTTGTTTGGTCGGAATTTCTCGACATTTCCGACCAAATTCCGACCCTTTGGGGTTTCGAAACCTCAAACCGCATAAATTTGATTTGTACTATGTTTAATATGGTTAGATATGATCTTTTGAAAGAATTCAATGTCCATATATCTTAACTAAACCAATTTTGGGGCATATCCTATAAAACCTAAAAGAAACCGAAAAGTATAAATATAAAGTGAATGTTTCGTTATGAACGGTTTAATTCGATATACTTCCAATTTATAAAAACATCATAAATTTTATTATATGTTTACTTTGTCACATATTTGTTAGACATAAGATGTTTACATGTGTTTTCACAGTTACTGAAAATGTCCTCTAATTGTAAACACTTAGCATTTTTTCAGAAATATTCATATTGGTCGGAAATTGGTCGGAAATTCAGACTAAATTCCGACCAATATGAATATTTTCGAAAAGAATGCTAAGTGTTTAAAATATATCTAAACCAATCAGAAGACATGCAATATTATGGGTTAGTCGGAATCTCGTCGGAAATACCGACCGATTTCCGACCAACCCGAAATAAAACCCGCGGAAATTAACTGCTAAATGAAATATTTTGGTGGTTTTATATTTTCAAAGCCGACCAAATTCCGACCGATTCGGTGGTCGGAAATACGCAGATCTAAATACCACATACGCATCTTCTTCTTCATTTGGTCGATCTCTCTTCTCTCAAACCGCCGATTCTCTCTCTCCGCCGACCTTCACTGCCGTCCCTCTCCCTGGTAAGTCTCCCTCTTCCTCTTCCTTCTCTTCTCTCCCTCTTCTCTTCCTCTTCTCATCCTCTTTTCTTCTCCTAATTTTTTTTCGTCTCTTGTTTTGTAGATCGCCGGAGCCGCCGTCCCTCCTCCGCAGCCGCCGTCCCTCCTCCGCCCCCGACTTATTCTTACCATGTAAGTAATTTTAAGATTTGTGGTTGTTGTTGTTTGGATTTGAAGATTAGGATGTGTAGTTGTTTTAGCTTGAGATTTGTGGTTAGATTCGAGATTAGGATGTTAGTTGTTGTGATTTGAGGTTCGATTTGTGAGATTTGTGGGTTAGATTTGTGGGATTTGTTGTGGGATTTTTTGGATTTGTTGTTAGATTTTAGTTTAGGTTGTAATTTTTTTTTGGTTTAGGTTTTTATGGTAGATTTGTTTAATTATAATTTTTGTTATGAATATAAAACTTTAATAAATAATTTTTAGATTAAAAATACAAAAATATAATTTTTAAATTTTATAAAAATCATGTATATAAAACGTTTTTAAATCTAAGATTTTCTTAAGATTTTTTGAAAATTAAATAAAAAACGTTTTCATTATTTTGCATAACTAAGAAATTTATTATTACTCTTTTTCATAAATTTCTTATAATTTTATAAATTTTCATAATTTTTTCGGGTTTTTGGTAATTTTTCCGGGTTTTTGGTAATTGTTTTGTGTTTTATGAATATTTTCATAGTAATCGTTTTTTTGTTTGCGTTTTATTTATAGTTTGCGTTTTATTTATAGTTTGCGTTTTATTTTTAGTTTGCGTTTTAATTTTAGTTTACGTTTGCATTTAATATCTAACAAAGTTTGCGTTTTATTTATAGTTTGCGTTTTATTTATAATTTGCGTTTGCATTTTATATCTAACAAATTTTGCGTTTTTGTTAAGGTCTTACGATGGTTTCGCGAACTTGAGCATCGGTGGTTCGTCTCAAGGGATGCAACAACCTCCACGTAGCGGTGGTTCGACTCGAGGGGCAGAACCACCAAGTCCGGCCGCATAAACTATCCCAGAGTCGCAGAGTCAAGTTCCTCGAATAATGACCATCGAGGAGTTAGTCCAACAACCGGGCCGGGACTTGCACATCCGGCTTGATCCACATCTCGTTGGAAGATCGACATGGTAAAAACCCTTAGTTCATATATATATTTAATATCAAATTGTTTATAGTTTATCTTTTTTTGTAGGTTTGGTATATCGAACAACGGGATTAGCAAGGCCATTATGAGGATGTTCCATTCGATCCTCGACAAACCGTACAAGAAGTTTTCAGAAGTCCCGTATGATGAGAAGCAAATTTGGTTTAGACAATTTGCGGTAAGTTGTCAATTACTATATTTTTCCTATATTTATAAGTATTTTATTAATATTTTGCTAAGCATTTTTATTTATGTTTTCGTAGCAAGAGTTTACATGGCATCCCTCTCATAGTGTCATGGTGGAAAAGTTATTTATGATGGAAGCGGGTACGCAGTTCAAGAGACACATTAACGAGTGGAAGAAAAAGTGGAGGAAAGGGGCAGACAAGCCGAAAGGCTTGAATTTGGAGGTTTGGAATAACTACAGACCATATTAGCAACAGCCGGCGACAGAGAAACTCTCGAAGACTAATTCGGGAAACCGAAAGAGTGAGCGCAACGGGAAGGGCCAATACATCCACAACTCCGGTTCGAGCAGCTTCCAGACCCGAGAAATTCAAATGGTAATCTTTTATTGTTGACATTGTTTTCTCTTTTTAATTAATTATTAAATTATTTATTCATATTTTTTTTTATTCGTTTTTATAGACTAATGAGGCCGGAGGTGTGCGTCCGAATCACTTGGACTTAATGAAGAGATGCCATACGAACAAGACAACCGGGCTTATTCAGGATCCCCTCATAAGGGAGATCTACGAGAACGTGACGAAGAAGAAGATCGACATCGAGCTGATCCAACAGTCACAAGGTGACTCCTCCTCCTCCTTCGAGATGTCGCGGGAAGCGGTCAACAGTCTCGTTATGAACGTAAGTTTTTTTTTTTTTTTAGTTTTACATTATAATTTTATTATGTTCTAATTTATTTATATTTTATACAGGAATTTCCCCTTGATAAAAAAGGGCGGCGTCGCGGGGGTTTGGGTACGATCCCGTTTATGGACGACCGGTCTTCTTATGGTACTTTTTTTTCTGAAGATCTCATCCAGCAGAATGAAGAGCTCAAGTCCAAAGTAGAAGCTTTGGAGGCGGCGAAAACGGACACCGAATTCAAGTTAGGTGCCACGCAAGATGAGCTTTCGGAGGCGAGGTCAGATATCGCTAGCATGTCGTCTTGGATGAGAGCGAAGTTTCCGGATTACCTGGGAACGGGATCGGGATCGGGATCCGCAAATGTTTAATATGTTTAATGTTTTAAAAACAGTTTCTGTTATTTTATTTTCAAAATATTTTATTTTATAATATTTTAATGTTTAATATTAATTTAAATTTTTATTTTCTAATTAATTAAATTAAATTAATTAATCAAAATTCAAAATAATTCAAAATAATTTCGAATTTATATACAGTATTTCAATTTGGTCGGAATTTAGTCGGAATTTAGGTTGGTCGGAATTCAGTCGGAATTTAGTTTGGTCGGAATTTGGTCGGAATTTAGTTTAGTCGGAATTTGGTCGGAATTGAGGTTGGTCGGAATCTGGTCGGGATTTTGTTTAGTCGGAAGTTGGTCGGAAGTTAAATTGGTCGGAATATAGTCGAAAAAAGTATGGTCGGTATTTGGTCAGAAATAAGTTAGTCGGACTGTTGTCGGGAACTCGTCGGGTAATAAACGACGCTTTATAACGTCGCTAATTGGTCGGGAAAATAATGGTCGGGAATCCGTCGGAAATTCCAGACCAATTTCCGACCAATATTGATTTCCGACGCGATAGTTCTGACGAGCCAAATCGGTCGGAAATTGGTCGGGAAAGCCGTTTTCCGACGGTATTCCGACCAATATGGCCTTCGGAAATCGGATGTTTTCTTGTAGTGGATAGACTTTCGTATCTGAGCGCGCTAGTTTTTCCGTAAATAAATTGAATTTTTATCTACGTGAATTAAAAATAGTAATGATAGTTTTGTAATTATATTTTTATTAACAAATGCCAAAATAATAAAATAGATAGCCTAAATCGTTCTAGTTATTTTATTTACTCTTCCCAATAATTAATCTTAAACGTAAATGTTGCCAACGTACACCATAGAAAAGTTAGCTAGTAAAAGAATGACAGTCCATATGTTAGATTTTCTAAGGCTATGCTTAAATATTTTTTATTAACTAAAATAATATATCTAAAACGTAATTTTGTTTGCCAACAACATAAAAATTAGCTAGTGAAATATGTATTTCTCTTTTACAAGAGTAGACGTCATGTAACAGAACATGTATCTGTTTATAAGATTGTAGAGTATTGTTATTTCTACGGTAAGAAATGTTAAACTATAAAAGAAGATTATGAAATTGAATTTTCGTGCGCTTATCAAGAGAAACTGTTATATAACTATAATAAGCCTATCCATTCTTCGAAACAAATCTTCTTGTAATATACATAAAATTCACATTATCGATGTTTAGGTTTTCGCTCTACCACGTCCACACACCACCCATGTACTTTTATATTCATATGAATTTTCTAATTAAAATGCCCTTTCATAAAAATCAAAAGATTATTTATATTTTTTTCCCTCTGAACTCGAAATGTTGACAACAAAACTGACGTATCATTTGATGTTATCATCTAATGAGTTAAGTTTTAACGGAACTCGGAAAGATCTTGATTTACTTCTTTTTTTTACATAAACTTTGAAAATTTCGGACCTTTGATTTATAATTTCTTCTAATATTTGAAGTCAAGTAGTATTATTTTAAAACGTAAATTACTCCTCTCAAATTATGGTATACTAGTAATCTTAAAAAACTCCCAAGTGACCACCACCCACTTGTTTCTTTCTTCTACATATTTTCTTAGTTTTAAATAGATTACATCAAAAATATAAAACTATATATATATATATATATATATATATATATATATAAAACTCACAAGTTTGACAAAAAATATCATACTAACAAAGGAAGATTTTGTATTTATATTTAAAACAAGTATAGGGTATTATAAACAACATAAAATTTTGCTATCTAGTTAAAATGGAAATACTATATACTTATAAATTAGAAACAATGAAGATTTTTAATGGTAAAAATAATATACCTTGTTTTTTCCACAAAGTTTTGTAAATTAGAAAGAAAAAAAAAGTTAAGACTTTCGTTATATATATAAATGGAGATATTTTGAAATCAGTTGTTTTTTGTTTTAATACCAAAGCTAACATTTCTTAAAACTATTATAGCAAAAAAAGAAGCTCACATATTTTGTTTAATGTTCAACAAAAAGAGCCGATATTAAAGAAAAAACCTATATTATATTCAGTATTATTACGATGTGCGTATGATTATATAGTTTATACGTAAAACGGATTTTGTCTAGTATACAAAAGGGTGTGTAAGGAAAGGGCCAAAGTATGAGTGGTTTGACTAGTCAAATTGTTTCATCATACACACACACGTGGCATTTCGGGAGGTGCGTACTCTTACACCGACGGACATGAACACTTAATTCATTCATTATTAATTTATTTATTTATGCACTAATCTGCTGCACCACAAAAACACGTATATTTGTAAATTTATTTTTTACGTTAAAACAACAAGTTTACATACATTTTTTTATAAACATATAAAGATAAGATGGAGTGACGAGAGTATAAATAAATATATAAAGATAAGATGGAGTGACGAGAGTATAAACAAACTGTTATTTCTTACATTTTTCACATGTTTATCATATTAAATTGAGATCCTTCTAGTTTCGAGCCTGAAAAATATACAGTTTCTTCTTTATTAAAGATACATTTTTCAGTTAAAAATAAGCCAAGAAAACGACAAAAATATATGTAAACTCGAAGTGTGAGCTGTGGAGGACGAAACAACAAATCTCAGATTTTAATACATTGGAGAAATATATGGCAATATACTTTTGATTCATTAGATGCAAATTCCTTGTATGTGGAAAAGAAGCGACCCTTTTCGTAAAATCCTGTAGAAAAAAAATTAATAAAATAAAAAAATCTTCTGGAAGAACTTAATTTTAGTACAATAAGAAAATTGTGTACTGCTAATTTGTACCACCAACATTTTTGAGGCGGTAAGATATTTTATAAATGTTAAAATTAGATGTTTTTTCACGTCATGTGCGAATAGATAATAAAAAAAACCTATTTTAAAATTAACTTTTTTACACATTAAATTTATGAATAATTTTAATTATTTTCTTCTTTAGTTAAAAACTTAAAATAAACAAAATATTCATTTTTTTCTTTTGGTACCTTCTTCTATCATTTTTGAAGCTGTAAAATATTTTATAAAAATATTTCTTTTATAATTTTATTGAAATGTGAGTGAATATATCGTTTAATTTATTTATTTTCTGATTTCTTTTTCTTATTTTTAATTTTAAAATACTCTATGCTATATTTCCATCTCTTACAAAAATCACAACAGAAAAATTTAAAATTTGTCTCTACTCTTAAGGTAAAGTTTTTAACCACTAAATTAACTACCATGAATTGATTGATATTTTAAATGATTTTTTAAAAACCTGGAAAAAGAGTAAAAAATAATTTTACATCATTAAGATAATAATTGTGACAAAAAAAACTTTACTACATGATAGAAAAAAAAAATTGTAGTCAGTGTTTGGAAAAAGTTGCCTGATAACGAAGTGCTCTTCCCCTAGGTTCGAGTGCGTTTGACCATCAATGCTCTGCTTTATAAATTGTGGACGTGCACCTGTCCGTTGGACCTCTGGGAGATCAGTCTGAGTTTAGAATGCTTGGGATCACTTTTAGATTAAAAAAAAAAAAAATTGCCCGATCGATACCTTTAGTAAATCATAAGATCATAAAATATTTTTTTTTGACATTGACAGAAGGATGTTGTAATTAGGTAAATGAGCGTAAAAACTATTTATTTATACATGAAAAATTATTTAATTACGGTTGCCAATAGGCCTCTAAAATTTGATATATGGCAAATGAATCCTAGTTTTGAAACGTTGTCTAAGATAAATTAAATTATACACATGAATTACGAAAGATAATAAAAAAAAAACTAGAAAAATCTTCTCGACAATTTCTATATCAAATCATCCAACAAATTTGATAAATCTCGTGGATAGGATTGAACATGATGACGGAACTAAGAGTAACTAGAGAGAAGAAGTTTGAATAGGATACTTGATTTAAAATAGCGGGTGATCGAGCATAAATATATATAAACAAGGCCAACCAAAGCAATCAATCGCAACTTTTCTTCCCTATAAAGAAAAGAAAAGAAAAGAAATATATTTAGAAGTGATTACATTAGAGAGATAAGATCTAATTGTACGTTTTATTTTATTTTAGGAATAAAGATTTGATTTGAGTTTATATATATTTTAAAAAATAAAATAAAACAAAGAGAGCTCAGATGTGTTAAATAGAGGTCAGCGTGTCTCTCGCGGCACATGATCTTTTAACTCGACAGCGATGTTTAAGCTTTTATTTCACGAGCATTATTACATTCCATTCTTATTACAAACTTTTTTTAAAAATGTTAAAAACTTCAAATCCGTTTGTTATATTCGTTTTGCTCCCTTGTTTCGGTTTGTCTAGTTCTCCTCGGTTTTGTATTGTATTGTAAGTGTTTGGTATTTCATTTCATCGCCATACATATTGTATTGTAAAAGAGGTAAGAGATCATCGTGCTCTTATGTTTTTGGAACTTAGACATGTATGACGATCCGTAAGTATTTGCCACATAAAATGATTGATTTTGCAAGGAATCTTAACCTTCCATGAATGGTGGAACAGTCCTGTAGTGCTTGATTCAAGAACTTTATGGATATTTTTAGTGGTGGATTCAGAAAAAAAATTAACCGGAGGTAAAAATATTTAATCTAAAACATTATCAAGTTTATTTGTAAAATATAATACCATCTAAAAATAGAGATTAAATTTACAAATATATTTTTTGACTTTTTCACCTTGATTTTTTTTATAAAAAAAAGAATTAACAATAATAAAAGTTTACCAAAAAGGGCAATTTTTGGTCTTTACTTTGTTGTGCTATAATTAGTTAATTACCACATTTATCAAAAATCTATTGCATATATGATTAATCTTCTCAAAGCATTTTCAATTACCTTTGTAGAAAATTATTACCATTTAGTTTAACAAAATAATAGTTTTATGAAGAAAAAAGTTTTATAAATTTAATAGATACGATTCGATTGAAAATATATATGGTTAAATTTTCTAAGATTTGCATACTAGCTAGTGTAAGGAAAAAAAGATGGTAACATATGGTAAATCTTTTATATATGTCAATATCATGTCTAGTTAATATATTGACTAAAAACGTAGGATTGATAAATTTATTTTAAGTAATCTAAATGAAAAAGGTAAGTAAATCCATTTGACCATCAATTTAAATGAAAAAAATTCAATTATATAAAAAATAATTTGATCGGATAAAGTATTGGAGCAAGAAAAATAAAGTGATGGGGGCAAATATATTATGTAGGGTGAGAGCAGTAAATACTATTTTTAATAATTTATTTTAATCAGATTTTTCAAGTGGGGAAGCTGCCCCCATCTCACTATATGTGCATCCACCCATGGATATCCTTCTTACTAATAAGTAAGAATAGTAGAAACAATTTCATGCCTTTACTGTGTAATTACCAGATTTCATATAGTTCAATGAATATCCATCAAATATGAAGACTCGGTTCCGCCTCATTCCCCTTATATATCTTGGAAATGTCTTCCTGATCAATGATTTTATATTTTTATGTATCAAATCCATCCACCAGTGTCTTTTTTCCAAAAACAATTTTACCCTTATCGCGATATATGTAGAAAAATATTTTACCATAAGCTGAAAAACATGGTTTTGTCGATGGACCAAATTTCGAATTTGTTTTTGTTTCCATGTTTTTAATTTTTTTTTGTCATGGAACCAATATTTCATAAGTTAAATATCATGTAAAACTTTGTACTGTTCATTTTTAAATGATATTTAGAATTTAGGATAAAAAGGTTAACATATAATTAAGTGAAGATCACATAAGTCATTCACACTATTCACCAGATCAGTTGAGATGGCTATATATATCCAAAAACCATACTATACATTAGTATTGAAATCGAATCCATTGTCCTAAGAAATACCATATTGTAGAAACGGTATGGCTGCAATAATAATCCGCCATTCGTTAGACGGAGAGTTTGAGTTTTGAACATTTAAGGGGTTGGAATATTTGAAATACCGTTCTTTTAAGCATCCGAACTATTTTTATTAATTTACTGACTACAGTTTGATATATTAATTGTTTAACAGAATTGCTTATATAAACAATAAATATATTTACGTCAAAAATAATTAAAAATTAGAAAAATGTTAGTAATACATGTTTAAATATTTTTTGGCACTAGTTTATAAATAAAATTTACTAACAATATATATATATATATTGTATTTTATTAAATATATATATATATATATATATATATATATATATATATATATATATATATTGGATAATAGATGTTTTGTCAACAAATTGGGTAATAGATTAGAAATTGGGTAATAGGTTAGAAATTTATTAACTATATATAAATATATGATCTATATTTAGCCCATAAATTAGGTCAGGTGTTCTCTATACAATTACGAAAGATGCTTGAATAAGATATGTTCTCTCTCCTCTTTGACACCGACCAAACAAGCTTAATCGTACGTATAGTAGTATATATTGCTTAAAAAAACGTGATCCAGCTATATATATTTCATATTATTAAGGGATATTATTTTAAAACATAACAATAATCACCTAGCAGCATAATTTGTTTATGCCTTGTACTATTTTCTTTAGCTTAATTAATACTAATTGATGGCAAAAAGAAGAAGAACTAATTATCGATCAATAATAAAAACTGTAATGTGGCGAACAGTTTGAAGGTTGAGAAGGCACACTCCATTTATAGGATTGCGATTAAGTATAAGTTTATGACTTAGGATGAGTCCCAAAAGCCTATAAATTCTGAATTTGCACGTGAAATTAATCAAACCCACAAAAGAATCTTTTCTTCTTCGTATGCGTTGACGACGAAGAAGACAAAACAAAACAAGGCAATTTCACCGTTAATCCTTATATAGAGAAGGACTTTCAGTATTACATCTTGTATTATTGGAATTGTGTGTGTGTGTGTTTAATTAGTATTAGTGGAATTTTGTTTCTGGATTATCCAATCGCAATGGGTTGTAATATCTTGAGATACTAAACAAAAGCGTCAGTCCTGCAGAGTCCAATGGTATTCAATTTGATAAGATGTGTTGCTGTGTCAGTCGATATTATAGTTTGAGACATTAATATTGTTATTTGCTAAGATATATTTTTGGCTTAAAAGTGATCTCATTTCGCTAATGCAGTGTAAAACCAATGTGCTATATAATAACCAGTAACTATATATAAGACTAGTCGTTTTTAATCCATAATAACTCTTAAGACAATATGTGTTTAACACATAATAATTCGTTTATAGGACATGTGGTGTACCGAACACTACAAGAAAACACAGTTTTTGCGACCACCAAAAGAGTCACAAAATGGTCGCAAATGACTCATTTGCGACCATTTTGTGACCAAAAAAAGTAGTCGCAAATATTTGGTCGCAAAATAAAGTGATCGCAAAACGGTCGCAAATTTGAGACTAATATGTGACTATAATATCAGTCCTAATTTAGAGACTGATTTTGTGACTACTTATAAAAAAAATATTAAAAAAAAAACAAAAACCAAAATTCAAAAATTTTTTTTTTATTTATTAAATTAATTAATTAATTACAAAAAATTAAAAAAATTAAAAAAATTAAAAAATTAAAAAATAAAAATAAATGAAAAAAGAAGATCGAAGATCGCAGATCTTCTTCCCCTCTCCGGCGCCGTTCTTCGATCTTCTTATCCCTCCGGCACCGACCTTCGCTCTTCTTCTCCCTCTATGGCCAGGATCTGCTCCGGTGGTGAACCAGTCCCGTGATATCGCCGGCACCGACCTTCGATCTTCTTCTCCCTCTTTCTCTTTCTCTTTCTCTTCCGCCTGGATCTTCTTCTCCCTCGTCGCGCCGATCTACTCCTCCCCCATCTTCGCCGGCGCTGTCGTCCCTGGATCTGGAAAAAAAAAATGGATTGTTCTTTAATCACAACAATGGAAGAGAAAAGATCTGGAAAAAAAAACAAGGAAGGAAGAAGAAGAAAAAGAATCGTAGGAAGGACAGAGAAAAAGAGAAGGAAGAAGAAGAAACAATAAAAAAAATAAAAAATAAATCAGTTTAAATCATCCACCGTTGGATTAAACCAATCAACGGTGGAGATCTCAATCCTCGTCTCAATGAAGTAACCAATGAGAAGCTTTCATTTTTTTGTCATTTGGTCGCAAATTAGTCGCAAATTTGTGACTATTTTGTGACTCCAATTAAAAAATTCGTCTGGAGTTGCAAATCAGTCCCAAATTTGAAACTATTTTGTGACTACTTATAAATGTTATGAGTAGAATCAAAAATCTTTATCCTAAATCCTAAACTTTAAGACCCTATAAGGTTTGAATATCACTTTACAATGATTATGTGTATATAGATGTTTAAAAATATGTTAAACCTTAAAAATAAATAAATTTTGAGAAAATTTCTATTTTTCAAAATAATTCCTTATAAAACACATGTAACACTTAGTAGATGTTATGATTAGATTGAAAATTTTGTAAGTGTTATATTTTTTTGTTTATTATTTGATGTTTATGTGTAAGATCTATTTATAATTTAAGATTTATAGTTTATGATTAAGGGTTAGAGGTTTATGGTTTAGAATTTAGGATTTATAAAATGGATTATAAATGATCATATTAAAAAAATTGTAAGTTTTGAATTTTTTGTATATTATTTGATGTTTATGTGTAAGATTTAGCTTAAAATTTAAGATTTAGATCAAATTTATGATGAAGGGTTAGAGGTTTAGGGTTTAGGGCTAAGGGTTTGTGGTTTGAGTTTAGAATTTATTGATTTCTATAAAACAAATCAAGTGGAGTTGCAATTTAGTCTCAAATTTGGGACTATTTTGTGACTACTATTAAAAAGTAGTCGCAAATTTGAGACTACTTTGTGACTCCTATTAAAAAAATCGTGTGGAGTCGCTAAAGAGTCCCAAATTTGAGACCAATTTGTGACAATAAAAAACATTTAACCTAAACCCTAAACTTTAAGAACCTATAAGGTTTGAATATGATTTTACAATGATTTTGTGTATATCTAGCATTTCAAAAATTTGTTAAAACTTAAAATAAGTAAATTTTGAGATAATTTTTATCTTTCAAAATTATTTCTTATAAAACACATGTAACACTTAGTAGATTTAGAATTTATGATTAAGGGTTAGAGGTTTATGATTTAAGATATAGAGTTTATGATTGAGAGTTAGATGTTTATGATTTAAGATTTATAGTTTATGATTTAAGATTTAGGGTTTGCAAATGAGTGTACATGTTACCCTAAACCCTAAAATGATTATATTTTAAAAAAATTGTAAGTGTTGAATATTTTGTATATTATTTGATGTTTATGTGTAAGATTTAGTTTACAATTTAATATTTTGTATATTATTTATGTTTATGTGTAATATATATTTTACAATTTAAGATTTAGAGTTTATGATTAAGGGTTAGAGGTTTAGGGTTTAGAATTTAGGATTTATAAATGATTATATTTTTAAAAATAGTAAGTTTGAATTTTTTTTATTATTATTTGAATTTTTGTATATTATTTGATGGTTTAGGGTTTAGAATTTAGAGTTTATATTTTAAAATATTATTTGATGTTTATTTAAAAAAAAATCGAGTGGAGTTGCTAAATCGAAGCAAATCAGTCACAAATTTGGGACTACTTTTGCAAGTCCTTAAACAGTCGCAAATAAGCGACTCTTTTCTGACCAATTATTTTAGTCGGTAATTTGTGACTCTTTTGCCACTGCAATACCAGTGGTCGCAAATCCGTTGCAAAGTGGTCACACTTTCGTCCCACTTTTTGCGACCAAAAAAAGAGTCACAAAAAGTGGTCGCAAAAACTGTTTTTTCTTGTAGTGGAAACAGATTATTTTGCAAAAAGAGAGGTCTGGACATCATTTTTCTCCTCAAATCAGAGCTCTCCACCTTTGGAGCTTTTGAACATTCTAATATGGGTCAAGTCTCCTACAAATATCATTTGAACTTTGAAAGCAAATTAAGAAATGCAAGGTTCTACTTTATGGAAATAGTATACAATTTTATCAAAAATAAAAAGAGAAAAATAGTATATGTGTGTATGTTTGCGTTTATATGAAACTTAAAAAAAAAACAAAATTCACATTATGGAAATATATATAGTATACATTTTTTATTGTTTTATGTACTTAATATGTAAATGCAAACGCTAAATACAAACATAACATATTTTCTCTGTTTGCATTTGGAGTTTATGTTAAAATTAACAATGAATTACCATACGAAAGAGGTGAAACGCTACAAAAATCTACGATTATGCATTCTCACTGTATAAAAGAGAGTCGCAAAAAAAAAAAAAGAGAGTCGCAAAATATTCTAAATGCCACAAACTTTATGGTATCATCATGCGTTGTGATCATTCGAAATAACTTCCCATAAAAGGCCACATTCTATTATTTCTAATTGGTCACTAAACAACCAAAATTAAGACAGTAGGTTGCTGGTTTTAACGTGTCTGATCTAAACAACGCAAATCAAAACTTGGTCGCTCTACGTCATGCAGATTCGTTTTCTATGTTACAACTTGGTACTTAAACCTAAGTTGTCAACATTTTAATATCAATATGATCGACAACGTCCACCATCGTCTAAGGTTCTTTCATTTTCACAGTTTGCATTTCTTTACATTACCTTAATCAATAATTAATCTCCTCTTAAACCAACAAAATAAAATAATTAATCTCCTCGATTATGTTTAATGATTGTAATTAGCGTCATAAACTTTTTATGTGGTCCCCCACTGGCCACGAGACAAAAGAAAAGAGTTTTAAAGCAAAGTAATTGCGTGAGGTTCCATGTACTTATTATAACTAGAGATTGATCCCCGCGTTTCGCGTGGGCTTATTTTACATTCATGTTTTATACATTTGTTTCTATGTTAATTTTTAGGAAACAATTTTTTTTTAATTTCGAATTTTAGTTTAATAGTCGATTTATGTTTATAGTTGCATTGTGTATATATGCGTGTGTTTTGTTATTTTTCCTTATTAGTGTTTTTATATAACAACTGTTTTTTCTTTTAATTATGTTGTTTACTTATTTTGAAATATTATTCTTTTTTCATGTGTTTATATGTAGTATTTGACTACTGTATGATTCTAATTATAGTTTTATATATTTTTTCGTAACACCATTTCAAATATCTCATAAGTTACATATTTAGTTGAACATATAATATTACATTTCCGTTCCGGAATCTATAGTTTATATTGAGGTCAATTATAACCTCATCAGCCCATGTACACATTAACTAAACAAACCACTTGCATTTAATTATAAATGATTTTAGTACATATTTGAGAGTTTAAAATTATATATTTATGTATGTATAGTTTTAAGTTGTTTTTAGTTACGCCATGTATTAGGGATTTTTTTCTAATGTTTGGGTATTTATGCTAATATATATTTTGGCCCAAGTATTGCTTTCTTCGTGAAAGACCGCTGAAAAAAAATATGTGATTTTTTTCTTGTTCCCCATCTCCGAAGAACATATCCTCTCTCGGTTCCAAAAATCCAGCAAATCTCACTCACATAGTTGATCCTCGATGGCCGTCGTGACTTTCAACGCCTTCGGTAGCCATGGTTCCGCTTCTCACATCTGTTTCCGCCATTTTCACTCCTTCATCGATGCTCGCACCTACCTCAAGGTCTGATTTCAGAATTCGAAACTTTACGTATCTTATCATTACCAGATTCGGGTGTTCAAAATTTAAAATCTTGCGTGTTGTTTTGGATTTATAGGAGGGCAAAGATTGCGATATATGCGGCGTTGTGATTCCAGATGGAGCTGATGCGATCAACGAACATTCTTTCAAAAGAATCACATCGTTTTTTATGGGTAATGAGGTAAAAATCAATCAAATTTTCACAAAATTTTAGAGTTTTAGCAATTTTGTGAAGTTAGAATAGCGATCATTCTTCATGATCTTTAGTCCATTTCATCTGTGAACAATGAGGGAAGAAATAGATTAATAGGAACCTCAATGGTTTCAAAGATAATTCTTAGGACACCAGAACTTGGAGTGAAGTTATTGCAAGATTTGGTTTAACTTCTCCATATTTCTTATTTCAAGAATATGTGAACGATTCTCAGAGTCTGTTATATTGGCTTCAATGGTACTTAGTCTCTTTCATTAATAAAAATTGGATAATAAGAATTTCAAGATTTATGACGATCATTTAGTAAATGGCTAAATTTTGGCTTTGAAAATCCTCGATATATTTATTTGTCCGAGAAACCAAGTCCGAAAAAATGTATTGATTTGCCTAGATATTAATTTATCGAGTATCAATTTATAGAGGTTATACTGTTAATTATGATAATAAACTCATTTTATATGTATTTTCCGTTGAATTGTAGTTGGTTATCTATAAATTAAGTAGTTTATCTTAATATTTTATTTTCAAATATGAACTTACTATATGGTCATTTTCACTTATTTCATTTCATTTTTTCCCCAAGCTTATGCATTCGCAGATACTAATTTTTTATAATAGCCGGTTCAAATTTTAAATCATAATTAATATTATATATTTTTTTGTTAGTTGGCGTAATTGTGTGTTTTGGAGTTTTATAGTAATAATTATATTTATGTTGAAGATTTAATTAGTACAAATTAGAGTCTTACATAAGTGGTGTCCATTAATAGAGGATTGTAGTGATGATGTAGATAGTTTATATTGAGAGAAAACTCTCCTATTATATAATAGATTATACTTTATATAATAAGATGCTTATTTTCTCTTTTATCATTTATCTATAATTGTATTTATTTGTTCTTATCTTTGTCATATTTTACATATTCTCAACTTTGTTAAATTAATTGTAACAACTTATATTTACCATAAATTTATAGTACTTTTGTGACTCTCAAATGATGTAAATTTTATTATAAAAAATTATATATTTTTGGAGCAAAATTGAATAAATTATTTTTTTCATTATATGTAGTAAAATCTATTTTACATTCTTTATTTCATAATCACATTCTAACATTATAAATATGATAAATATTAAATTAAAGTTGTTGGTTGAAAATCTAACAGTATATCATTTTCAATTAAATATTTCATTATTTTTTTTATCCAATTAGTATTACAATTTGTTTTATTCTTAATATTGAATTATCACTTTTCTATTTTGTTACACAAAGTTTTGTATTTTTGTAATTTGTATTAAATAAAAATGATGATAAATATAATAGACATGTATTAAATGAATGTTTTAAATATATTTTAATGTTAAAATTTTTTGTGTAAATGAGATGATGAGGTGATAAGGTGGACACCCTAGATTGAAAGAAAGCTCTCCTATTATATATTTGAGAGTTTAAAATTATCTCTTTATGTATGTATAGTTTTAAGTTGATTTTAGTTACGCCCTCTAATAGGAATGTTTTCTAATGTTTTGGCAATTATGCTAATATATATTTTGGCCCAAGTATTGCTTTCTTCGTGAAATACCGCTGAAAATAAATATGTGATTTTTTCCTTGTTCCCCATCTCCGAAGAACATATCCTCTCTCGGTTCCAAAAATCCAGCAAATCTCACTCACATAGCTGGTCCTCGATGGCCGCCGTGACTTTCAACGCCTTTGGTAGCCATGGTTCCGCTTCTCATATCTGTTTTCGCCATTTTCACTCCTTCATCGATGCTCGCACCTACCTCAAGGTCTGATTTCAGAATTCGAAACTTTATGTATCTTATCATTACCAGATTCGGGTGTTCAAAATTTGAAATCTTGCGTGTTGTTTTGGATTTATAGGAGGGCAAATATTGCGATATAAGCGGCGTTGTGATTGCAGATGGAGCTGATGCGATCAACGAACATCATTTCAAAAGAAACACATCGTTTGTTCTGGGTAATGGGGTAAAAATCAATCAAATTTTCACAAAATCTTAGAGTTTTAGCAATTTTGTGAAGTTAGAATAGCGATAATTCTTCATGATCTTTAGTCCATTTCATCTCTGAACAATGAGGGAAGAAATAGATTAATAGGAACCTCAATCGTTTCAAAGATAATTCTTAGGACACCAGAACTTGGAGTGAAGTTATTGTAAGAGTTGGTTTAACTTCTCCATATTTATTATTTCAAGAATATGTGAACGATTCTCAGAGTCTATTATATTGGCTTCAATGGTACTTAGTCTCTTCCATTAATAAAAATTGGGTAATAAGCATTTCAAGATTTATGACGATCATTTAGTAAATGGCTAAGCTTTGGTTTTGAAAATCCTCGATATATTTATTTGATCGAGAAACCAAGTCCGATAAAATGTATTGATTTTTCTAGATATTAATTTATCGAGTATCAATTTATAGAGGTTATACTGTTAATTATGATAATAAACTCATTTTATATGTATTTTTCGTTGAATTGTAGGTTGTTATCTATAAACTATGTAGTTTATCTTATTATTTTATTTTCAAATATGAACTTACTATATGGTCATTTTCACTTATTTCATTTCATTTATTTTCCCAAACTTATGCATTCGCAGCTACTAATTTTGTTAATAGCCGGTTCATATTTTAAATCATAATTAATATTATATATTTTTCTCGTTAGTTGGTGTAATTGTGTGTGTTTGGAGTTGTATAGTAATAATTATACTTATGTTGAAACTTTAATTAGTACATATTAGAGTTTTACATAAGTGGTGTCCATTAATAGAGGATTGTAGTGATGATGTGGATAGTTTATATTGAGAGAAAACTCTCATATTATATAATAGATTCTACTGTATATAATAATATGCTTATTTTCTCTACTATCATTTATCTATAATTTTATTTATTTGTTATTATCTTTGTCCTATTTTACATATTCTCGACTTTGTTATATTAATTGTAAAAACTTATATTTACCATAAATTTATAGTATTTTTGTGACTCTGAAATGATGTAAATTTTATTATAAAAAATTATATATTCTCGGAGCAAAATTGAATAATGTTGTTTTTCATTATATGTAGTAAAATCTATTTTACATTCTTAATTTCATAATCACGCTCTAACATTTTAAATAGGATAAATATTAAATTAAAGTTGTTGGTTGAAAATCTAACAATATATCATTTTCAATAAAATATTTCATTATTTTTTATCAAATTAATATTACAATTGTTTTTATTCTTAATATCGAATTATCACTTTTCTATTTTGTTACAAAAAGTTTTGTATTTTTGTAATTTGTATTAAATAAAAATGATGATAAATATAATAGACATGTATTAAATGAATGTTTAAAATATATTTTAATGTTAAACTATTTTTGTGTGAATGAGATGATGAGTTGGACACCCTATATTAAGAGAAAACTCTCCTATTATATAATAGATTCGTGGGGTAATATTTATTGTCAGTTTGTCATTAATCTATAATCTCTTCTTTTTTTCTGCTAAAACATTAATTTATAATCTCGTTCTAGCTAGTAAAAAAAAACCAAGCTTTTCTCGTGCATTGATCATATCTATTACTACAAAAAGTCAAAAACTAATATTCTTTCTGTTTTATAAAGAATGTTATTTTGACACATTTCATAAATATTAAAGAAATTATTAAATATTTAATATTATCCCTTATTAATATACTAAATAATTATTCTCTTTAATTAATACACTAAAACAATAAGAGTAAAACTGGATTTTTGCTCAAAATTATGCATTGAAAATATAAAATGACACTCTTTGTAAAACAAAAATAAAATCTTAAAATGACATTATTTATGAAACAGATGAAGTACATACGTATTTTAAAAGTTGGAGGTGTGGTCCTAGCTCAAGTAGTGAGAAGTAAAATTTAGTGGTAGGCAAAATATTATAGGTCGAGGCTTGTTCCTAATGATTTAGGTATTGCAAAGATCAAAGTTGAGGTGGAGCTGGGATAAGCTCTTCCTTCTGCGGTTCGTGTGACGGATAAAGAGGGGAGCTCGGTCACTATCTCTGTTGAGTATCTGCGAGTCCCACCAAAGTGCGGAGTTTGTGGGGACTTCGGTCACTTACCTCTTAGATGCCCCTTAGCCCCTCAGAAGCGTATTCCCCCACCCCCTGCTAAGGCCTCTGTAGTGAAGACTGCTTCGATAAGTGGTGCTGTTTGGTCCCCTGTTCTGGCTGCTAAGGTGTCGGGTTCAGTTCATTCTCAATCCATTCTCTTGAAGACTTCAAATCCTCGGTCGGCTCGGGCTCGTAGCCAACCGCATGCCAAGGCCGAGGAGTTTGTGGGTGAATCTTCTTCGGAAGGCTGGACAGTAGTGGCTAGAAGATCGAAGCATTATCCTTCAGTCTCAGAGATTAGTCCAGTTCAGAAGGCAGAAAGCCCTTTAACCTCGTCAAAGGCTCATGAGGAGGAAGAAGGTATCCGTATTTCTCAAGCCAGAATTCGTCGGGCTCATAAGTCTTCTCCTCCTTCCTTCTCTCCTGCCCGTTCTGCGAGAGCTCGGAAGAAGGCTAGAAAGAAGCTTAGGCAGCAAGGGTTGCTTGAAACAGGTGTTGGTTCAGTGACTTTGTCGGAGGTGTCCACTTCTATTTCTCTGTCAGAAAACTCTTCAAATTTGGCTCCAAGGGGTCGTTCGCTTCCGCGGATGGCTTCCCTTGTGGTAGCTTAATAAGTTCACTGCCTCTTTTTTTGGATCCCTTGATGATTTTTAGTTGGAATGTAAGAGGCCTAAATGGCCAGTACAAACAAAAAGCAGTCTCAAGGTGGATAACCGTTAACAGACCTATAGTCGGCGGTTTTTTGGAGAGTCGTGTGCAGCAGCATAACCTCTCGGCAGTTATGAATAAAGTTATTCCTGGTTGGAGTTTTGAAGTGAACTATTCAGAAGAAGCTTTGAATGGAAGGATTATTTTGGTTTGGGATCCTTCCCTATCGGTGGTTACTTATTTTAAATCAGATCAAATGATTTTGTGTGGCGTGCTTAATCCAGCCAACAATCAAGCTTTTACTTTGGGTTTAGTTTATGCAAGGAACGATGAAGCTAGTCGGAGAGAGCTTTGGGAGAATCTTGTTCAGATTGGATCCTCTAGCATCATGGCTCAGTCCCCTTGGGCAGTGTTAGGTGACTTTAATCAGGTTCTCTCCTCGGATGAAATGTTCTCTCTATTTCCCTTTGCTCTCTCTAGACAGAGAATGTTGGACTTTCAGATTTGTCTCAATACGAGCAATCTGTTTGATTTGCCAATGAGGGGCTGCTCTATGACTTGGTCTAACCGTCAACCGAGAAATCCGATCACTAGGAAGCTTGATAGGGCTTTGGGTAATGAGGCGTGGGTTGACAAGTTTCCTGTTTCGTCTGCTTTCTTTGATGCTCCTGGCCCGTCTGATCACTCTCCGTGTCTTCTCGCTTTGGAGGAGATTGAATATAGAAGAAAGACTCCGTTCAAATTCTTCTCATTCCTAATCACTCACCCGGATTACAAAAGTCTCTTGGTTGAAGCGTGGAACGACTCTTCTTTCCCGGGTCCTCCAATGGTTGTTCTTTATAGGAGGCTTAAAGATGCAAAGTTTTGCTGCAAGTCTCTTAACAAAGGCAGTTTTAGTAATATTCAGCTTAGATCATCAGAAGCATTCAAAATTTTGAAGGAGATTCAATCCCAGGTTCTTACGACTCCTTCCCAAAGTCTGTTTGAAGAGGAAAGGGCAGCGAGAGTGTCCTGGGAGTTTTGGGCAGCAGCAGAAGAGGGTATCTTCAGTCAAAAATCGAGAATAAGATGGTTAGATGTAGGCGATGCCAACACTAGCTTTTACCACAACTCGGTGAAGGCTAACTTGGCAAGGAATATTATTCACTATCTCATAACAGAAGACAACACAAAGATTTCAGAGAGGAATCAGCTCAAAGAATTGGTCATTCAATTCTACTACAACTTACTAGGCTCCTAAAATCCAGTGGTAACCCCGTATTCTATTGCTCAAATTCAAGCTATTCATCCTTTTCGATGCTCAACAGGATTATCAGCTCGGCTCTCAGGTATTCCTTCGGCTGATGAGATTCGTCTTACTATGTTCTCCTTGCCATCTAATAAGGCTCCTGGCCCTGATGGGTTTACCCCTGAGTTTTTCATCTCGTCTTGGGACCTGGTGGGGGCTGATGTAATTGAGGCGGTTCGAGATTTTTTTATCTCCTCTAGGATGCTGAATCAAGTTAATGCTATGGCAATTGCTCTTATCCCTAAAAGACCTGGGGCAGATAAACTACAAGATTTTAGACCCGTGGCTTGCTGTAATACCATCTATAAGGTGATCTCTCGCATTCTTTCGGTAAGACTCAAACTGTTCTTGGAGGAGGCGGTCCAGAACAATCAGGTGGGATTTGTTCCCGGAAGACTTCTCTGTGAGAACGTGCTGTTAGCATCAGAGTTAGTCTCAAATTTCCACAGGCCGGCGGAAGTTACGAGGGGCTGTCTCCAAGTGGATATCTCCAAGGCTTATGATAATCTTGACTGGCAGTTTGTTCTAAATATTCTAAAAGCCTTTGAGCTCCCTCAGATATTCATTAGCTGGATCAAGGAATGCATTTGCTCCCCTTCTTACTCTATTGCACTTAATGGAGAGCTTGTTGGTTACTTTCCGGGAAAGAAGGGACTTCGTCAAGGTGACCCCATATCCTCTTTCCTTTTTGATATAGCAATGGATGTTCTATCGAAAGAGCTCGATATAGCTGTAGCTCAGGATCAGTTTGCCCTTCATCCGCAATGTCGAGATCCTCTTATAACCCATCTGAGTTTTGCTGATGATGTATTGGTGTTCTTTGATGGTTCCGAAAGATCTCTTGCAGGGATTTTCCAGGTTTTTAGTCGTTTCTACTTAGCTTCTGGGCTAGCTATTAACCTCGGAAAATCGGCTCTGTTTTTGGATGGCGGTAATACCTCTTTAACTCAAAGTCTCTCAGTTCGATTTGGCCTCCTCCATGGTGCTTTACCAGTGAGATACCTCGGTCTTCCTTTGTTACCCCATAAAATGAAGCCAGAGGATTATCAGCCCCTACTCGATAGGGTCAATCGGAGAATCTCCTCCTGGTTGGTCAAACATCTCTCCTTTGCTGGTCGGTTGCAGCTGATTAAATCAGTGTTATTTGGGATCATCGTTTTTTGGGCAGCAGTATTTCCTCTACCGAAAGGTTGCTTAGCAGAATTGGAGAGAATGTGTTCCGCTTTTTTATGGTCAGGAGATTCTGCATCAGCCCGGGGAGCTAAAGTTTCTTGGGGTTCAGTATGTACTTCAAAGGAAGCAGGAGGATTGGGACTTCGAAGACTTGTTGCTTGGAATAAAGTGTTTGGTCTCAAGCTTATCTGGCTTCTCTTTACAAAGAGTGGTTCACTTTGGGTTTCCTGGGTTAAGAAGGTTCTACTTCGGGAAGATCTTTCTGGGATCATTCGATGGATTCTTCTGGGAGCTGGTTATGGAAGAGGCTACTAAAACTCCGGCCTCTTGCGAGACCGTTTCTGTGTTGTACTGTGGGTTCCGGAGAAGAAGCAAAGTTCTGGCTCGACGATTGGACGGGTTTAGGGCCATTAATTGAGTTGGCTGGTCCAAATGGCCCTAGAATTATGGGTCTTCAGCGATCGTTCACAGTTAGTCAAGCGGTTTCAGATGGTTCATGGCTCTTACCGAGAGGTAGACATCCCATTTCGGTGCTCATAAGGGCTGTTCTTCCCTCTGTTGAGTGCATTCATCCCTCTCGACCAGATGTTTTCAAGTGGAAATTGAATCAGGACAGCGAGCCGGGTATGTTTTCTGCATCAAAAACGTGGAATGCTCTTAATCCCTCAGGTCCTCCGGTTTCATGGGTCAACGCGGTTTGGTTCTCCCAAGGTATACCCAAGCATGCTTTTCTTCATTGGGTTATTTGCAGGGATAGATTGCCCACCAGAGATAGGCTTCGAAGCTGGGGTCTTCTTGTCCCTTCAGATTGTCTCCTTTGTGGTTTATGCTCAGAGGATCGTTCCCATCTTTTCTTCGATTGCGTTTACTCATCTCAGGTGTGGAACTCTTTTTTCTCTCATCAATCGCTATCTCCTCCTACCTCTTTGGACGATATAGTTGATTGGATAAGATCTCCTACAAGGAATTCAAAGCTCAACATCATTTGCAAGTTGATCCTTCAAGCATGTTTGTATGATCTATGGAAAGAGCGAAACTCAAGACTACACGGCTCGGTGTCCAAGCCATCGGATCAGGTAGCTCGTGAGATTCGTTCTTTAATCCGTGCCAAGTTGGTAGGATTAGATAGGATAGCTATAGCTCGGAATCAAGCTCGTTCCTCCGTGGATTCTTTTTTGTCTACTTGGTTCGGGTTTGTCCAATTTTAGCTCTTCTATCTCTTCTCTCTCATCGTCTTTCTCTGGCTTCATACTAAGCTCTCTTTGTACTAGTTCTCTTTATCTGGTCAGCCATTGCCTTCCTGTAGGCATGCGCTCAGCTGTGTAACTCCAAATGGTATCCCGTTAAGGGGAGAATCCATAATGAAATGGAAAATTAATTGGTAAAAAAAAAAAAAAAAAAAAAAAAAAATATTATAGAGTAATAATCTTTGTTTGATAGTTGATACTATACCTTATACAGAATATTCTCAGTTAACCACATATTAAATCGAGGCTATTGCAACCTGCATTAGACTATAAATTTCAGCGAAAATAAATTAAAACGCTCTTAGTAATATTAATAAGCCTAGAATTTATTATAATATGCAACAACCAAAATTTTAATTTACAGCAAAATAGCTGAGGTGATAAACGGGCTAAAAGCCTAAGATCAGATCCGGTCCATTACAAGAAGTTAGCCGGTTAGGGTAATAATTCATAAATGGGCTTCAAGACCTGAAATGGTTTCAAATTCTGATCTCAAACTCCGCTGGTTCAATCCAATCCCAAAGACTGAAATTCAAATCAATATGAACCGAATATTTATATTTTGTTTATCTTTCAGTTTTCTTAAAGTGAATTTTTTTTTCAAATTCAGTAATATATATAGATATCAAATATACATGAAATTATATTAAAAATCAGAAACAATAAGTTATTACATGATCGATTATGTGGTGGGGTGACATTTCATGAAAAAGGAAAGAAAAAGTATTTTATCCAAATTTTACTGTTAGATAAAAGTGTATGTCACCGATCTCTTCTCTATTTGTTGTGTCATATTTCTTTATCACTTCTGAGATATGCTATTTTGGTTCCAATTTTAGATGGTATTTCTTTCCAATTAAAGTATCTGATTCTCTCATTTTGTGGAATTTTGCTTACAACTATTTGTTTTCTACTGGTTTTTGGATTTATTTTTTCTTCATAATTTGACAATATTGTTTCTGTTTTGCTTTCAATTCAAACATTTTTTTAAAAAGATTTTAGTATGCTGGTTGTACGAAACGCATATCTTTTTATTGGTATACAATTTCACCAAAAAAAACCTAAAAAAATTAGAATCAAAGTTTCTTTAACGGATGTAGAGATTAACCAAGTTGCTTAAAGAACTTAATTTCGATTATAAACTACTATCAAAACTACTACATATCTTCTAAAAAAAAAAATTGTTTTCTCATGAGTTTTGTATTATGATTTATGATGTAGAATCTATGATTGATTTGTATCAGTCTTTCTTTGTTTTTAGTTTGGTTAAAATCGATTGTTTTTGCATCGTTAATATTATTATTATTTTTAAATCTTGGGTATTTTAATCCTATTTAAGACGAGGAAATAGAAAGATAAAAGTGTATAACAAAAAAGTAAAAGAAAGAAGAAGAAACAAAACCGAACATTTGATTGGATTAGGATAACATCCAAAACAAAAACATTAACGTGAGAAGCAAAAAAAGAAAAGAAAAAAAAGAGAAGCTTTAGTTGTCCGAAGCAGAAACACGTGCAAGAGCAAAAAGAATCGGCCGTTAAGTTTCCTTTTTGCCATAATGGCTAACGGCGACGTCAAACTTTTAATAGAAATACCGAAACTACCCTTCCAGTTCCATCTCTCCTCGTCATCTGTATAAATAAAAATATATACAGTAAAGAATATAAAAATTCATCATCAGCTTTATTCTTGATTTTATATATGTATAAATCAACCACTGGTTCATTCGTGCATCTTTTTTAAAACCAAAATTAAAATTTTTAAAAAAATGCAAATCACAGCTCAAATATGATACCAATTCAGCTAAAGATGAATATCATCCATAGCTCATAGGTTGAGCACAAAAATATTCAGTTGCGTTTTGGTTGATTCTTTCTTCTTTTTTTTTCTTTTTTTTTTTTGTCGGAATTTTTCGTGCCTGATTGTTGTAATCATCGGCATCTAAAGTGGGTTCTGTCTGGATTTCATTTTTGTTTTTTTTTTATTGCAGATCTTCAATCGACTTTGCTTGACGAATTGGGGGTTTATTCTCCGATAATCGGTGAGCTTGATTTAGTGAATTACTCTTTCTAAATTTCAGTTAAAAAAAAAAAAAAGATTTATAGAATTTGGGATCCGATGAATTATTCTGCGATTTTATTGGTTTACCCGTCGATCCATTGGTTTCTTGCATGTTCTGTTTCTTTTGCTGGTGGTGAATTGCTTTTGATCTGATCGTATTGCGATTTCCACCAACGAAAATCTTGTCTTATGGATTCTCATGATTGCTTAGCTGAGTTTGAAAAATCCCCAAAGTGATGTCAAAGCTAATCTCACTGGTCAAGAGCTGTACTTTTTTGTTACCTTACTGGTCTCAGCTTCACTATCATCTCGGCGATTAATGGATTTTTCCTTGCATCATTGATATGGTTTGCAAAAAACCCATAAATCTGAAAGAACAAGATTCTGTGGAACGTCATTAATGTGTCTTTCTGCTCTTGTTTCTCGGATGATTAGATTGATGGATTGGGGGTTTTCTTTGATATTCCATTGATTGTTTTCTTAGCGTCCATCATGTTGGAGCCTCCGAGTTATCTGGTGTCAAGGGATTTACCATCTTCATGTGAGGAAGAGAGCAAATGGATATATAACGCACACTGCGTGCTTCAGCTCTCCTCGAAGAAGCGTTTGTTGGATGATACCAATGAAGAAGGAAGTTCCGCTAGAAAATTGTTACGGGTTGATCATCGATGCAGAGATGAATCCGACAAGATTACAGATATTCTTCTGCTTGCCAAAACCTATCAAAGGTCTAACCAAAGTCAGCAAGGTGGTGATCAACAGAGTCCCCTGATAACCCGGCTTGATCAAAACGCACTTCTCAACTGCTTGGCTCACTGCTCCTTATCTGATTTCGGGTCCATCGCCTCAACAAACAAAACCTTCCGCTCGCTCATTAAGGACAGCGAGCTGTATAGGCTGAGACGGGCAAAGGGAATCGTGGAGCATTGGATCTACTTCTCTTGCAGGCTGTTGGAATGGGAAGCTTATGATCCAAACGGAGACCGCTGGCTACGTGTACCGAAAATGACATTCAACGAATGCTTCATGTGTTCGGATAAAGAATCTCTGGCGGTTGGCACCGAGCTTCTTGTTTTCGGTAAAGAAATTATGTCTCATGTAATTTACAAATATAGCATCTTGACCAATACATGGACGTCGGGTATGCAAATGAATATCCCGAGGTGCTTGTTTGGATCAGCGAGTCTAGGCGAGATCGCCGTTATAGCTGGAGGATGCGACCCACGTGGACAGATATTGAGCTCGGCGGAGCTCTATAACTCGGAAACCGGGGAATGGACGGTCATCCCGTGCATGAACAAAGCGAGGAAAATGTGCTCGAGCGTGTTCATGGACGGGAATTTCTATGTAATTGGAGGTATAGGAGAGGGAAACTCAAAGATGCTAATGTGCGGTGAAGTCTATGATCTGAAAAAAAGGACATGGACATTAATACCTAACATGCTACCGGAAAGAAGCAACGGAGGTGGAGGAGATCAGGCAAAGGAGATTTCCTCTGCAGCAGCGGCTTCAGAGGCGCCACCGCTTGTAGCGGTTGTGAAAGACGAGCTTTATGCTGCGAATTACGCGCAGCAAGAAGTGAAGAAATACGACAAAAGGCGCAATGTATGGAATAAAGTGGGGAATTTGCCAGAGAGGGCTTCTTCGATGAACGGTTGGGGAATGGCGTTTAGGGCTTGTGGGGATCAGTTAGTGGTGGTTGGAGGGCCTAGGGCACTTGGAGGAGGGTTCATAGAGATCAATGCTTGTGTCCCAAGGGACGGAGAGTCGCTGCATTGGAGAGTTCTTGCTTCAAAGCCATCAGGAAGCTTTGTGTATAATTGTGCGGTTATGGGATGTTGATGATGAAGACTTGAGAGCCATTTCGAAGTTATTGACTTCTTTACTTTATTAGGGTTTTTTTCTTTCTTAACAGTTTGTTTTTTTCTTTTTCTTTTCATGATTGGGGTCAAGAGAGTCTCTGTTTTCTTCATTGTCTTTGTGGGGTTATTTTGTTCAGGCATCATAATCTGGAACTGAAAAAGTTTCAATAAATTTTAAGAAGATTTATGAACAAACTTAATGTTGTCTTATCTCTTAACATTGTATTTTGGTTCCATTATTATAGCACTTATATTTTTTTAACAAGTTTTGAAAGTCTTTTTTTTTTTTCTGGAATAATCAGATTGTATGTTAATCTTTACTAGCTTTGGCAAAACAATTTTGACACTTTTTTATCAAATGATGTTAAATTTTAGAAAAAAATATCTTTAGTTCATTTAAATTTACCAAGTGACACCAGCTCGAACCCGAAGTCACAAGATCAAATGACGCTTAACACGGGACCATTTCCCGGGCCCGAGGATGTCCCAGAACCTCTGGATAATTAAAAAAACAAAAAATACCCATAGAGAAAAGAAAACAGAGTAAAAACAAAAAATCGATTCTAAGCCTCAAATTCGAGCACAAAGTTTATTCATTTTTTAATCAATTTTTTTACACGACAGAGATCCATCACAAAAAAAAAATAAAAAAAGGAAGAAGATGCAAAACAAACAACATCAAAGACATGAACTTGCTTCACACATTCTAAGTCCCCTTAGTACGGATACTCCTCACCATACATCGTCTCATGTTGTTTATATCTTCTTGATTTATCGGCCTGCGAGGAAAAAGAAATGCAAGTAAAGAACAATGACATTTTGGAATGAGAATTAGGAGAGCATACCCGGCTTAAGATCTTCTCGAAAGCGTCAGGTCCATTCTCTGCAATGTATTTCTCAGCAGCTGTTAACACATCGTCTGGCTTTCTGAAGATATCCATCTTCTTTGGCACATACCAAATATTAATGCTCTGCGGGTTAACAAACACAGGTCTCACAAAATGCTCATAGACATAAGCAGCGCCGCTGAAGTAAGGAATCACAAGCCAGCAAGTCAAGATCAGCTTTGCGTATGACCATATCGGTAACCTGATTACAACAACATGGTCAGCAAAACTTGGAATCACTTTGTTTTTGAGCTAATGGTGTTTCAACCATCTTACCACTCGATGAGTTTGGCGAATGTGAGCTCGAAGAGTGTAAGTAAGGAATAAAGGACCCAATACGTGAGCCATTGTTTGTCATCAGCGTGAGATTGAGTTTCAATTGCTCTGACTGAGGCATGTCTAGCCATTGAAACAATCAAAACAAGGAGAAACCATGCATTAGGTCAAAGCTCAATGTTGAAAAAAACCCTACTTAGATGAAGTGAAGCTTTTGCTCTACAGATAAATCATGAAATATGGATTCACTTACAGTGGATAAACGAGACTCACAACAGGCCTGCAAAAATTTCACCACCAGAGATTGTGATTAGTTATAGGCCTTAAAAAACTAAACTTTTTTTGTTAAACATTCCAAAAGATCTAACAATTTACAGAAATCAATCAACTTTGAGAGAAACTCCACAGCGAAATCGGAATAAATCAACAAGGGTTATGTCAAAAATAGAAACTAAACCCTAGAGACTGTGATGGATTGAGCAGAAGCTACTCGGAAATTTAGGGCGAAAGAGATTAGATTTGATTTGAATTGAAGAAAATTAAAATTACCCAGCAAGAACATCGAAGTTCCTCAAAAGAACCTTGATGAAATTTCCAGCTCCAGATCCCATCACAAGCTTGATTTGGCTCTGAATCTGATTCTTCCTCCACTAAAAACACTACACACTGAAGATAGAGAGAGAGAGAGAGAGAGAGAGAGAGAGAGAGAGCGAATAATTGAGTTGAAAGTTATTAACTTTCAATGGTGGAAAAAGGTGAAAACGAGATGAATAGAAAAAGCTACCATTAAAAGCTTTTAGGAAATATAGTTGCCAAAAAGCAAAAAAAGGAAATTAGATATCAAATAAAGTAGCAATCTCTTACTTTGGGTGAAAAAAACAAAATATTCTGTATTAAGGAATTACCCACACATAATACAATTTACATCGAATAAGTAGCGTTTTTGATGTATGTAAACAAGTTCAAAGAACGTTCTTTTGGCTTGACTTGAATACGATATTTTGCTTGACTAGTTTAGATATGAAAGTTATGTGAGACAAGTTGAAGAATATAAGCTTTATTTCATAAAAAAGTAAAATATTAGCTCTTTGCGAAGCAGCCGAATGGGAAAGATCGAACCTTCATTCTTCCACCCAATGCGAGCGCCAAAAGATCATACTCTTCTACATACCACAGCTCTGATACTACTGCCTGTATCCATAGAATTTTTTTTTTTTTTTACATTTATTATGGTCAAGAAAGCTCCAGTTTCGTTTAGTGAACTTTACCTTGAATCCTCGGATTTGGTTGTTTAGTTTTGCGACTAGCTCATGGAGAAGCTGGAGATGGTCGTCAGAACCAGCCTGCTAGGTAAGAAACTGTCATCATACTGCAACATTGTATTCTGAGTTTCTCTACTCAAAAACAAGAAGCATAAATGAAAACTTGCCTCAGTTGGAGATATTGGAGGACCAAGAAGCCTTGCTAATGATGTATGAAGAATTGCAGCATCATACTGAAATACAAACAAAATAAGTACAGTGGGTTGTTCGTGTTCATGAGAGATATATATATACAGTTCATGAAATAGATGTTACAAGTTGCTTCTCTGGTGCTCGTGGAAGCACAGATCTCAGTTTTGAGCGGATGGTTATGGGATCATCTCCAGAATTAACCTGGTGAAATATGAAACAAGCTAAGTCTCAGATATCTGATTCAGCCATTGTTAAAGCAGTTGTTTCAGGAAGACAAGAATCATCGATTTTTGTCTTGGAGAATGAAATTACTAAAGTGGTATAATGGATACAAAACTAGCGATCTGACTCGTATTTGTTGAGTCGAAGTGAAAGCAACAAAAATTACCTTCCAGCATCCAAGAAGAACACCTGTCGAGGTTAAAAGAACTCTATCCAATATAATCTCCAAAGGGCAAAGCTCATTAGCAACTGCTTTGACAGCAGCTGCTTCTGTTTCAACCTGATCACATCAAAGAAAATCTCAGAGACCAGATCTTCACAAGATTAAAGTTGTCCCGTTGGATTGGCAAGAAGTCTAATGACTAGTAAAAAAGACCTCGTCTTCGGTAGCTGTAACAGAGACAATGTGATGCGATGCATGAAACATGCTGAAGTGGTACAGCTTAGAGTCCTGAAACCAGATTGCTAAAAAAAACAAACCAAAGTAAGAAGAAGAAAATACAATTAACCTTATTTATGCTTCCACTCATATACACACACATGCATATTGAAATCATATATCTGAGACTTAGTTTTTTTAACAGTGTTCAAGCATTGTTTTTGATAATCGTGTTCAAGCATTGTTGAAAAGAAATATAACGGCAAGCTTACTATTTTTGAAGTATGGACTGAACACATTTTTTACGGCGCTCCTGCAATATATAGACATGAAAGGCACCTTTTAGTAGTAAACATTTGAATTTTGAACTATACAGGATAAATTAGCATTGAGAATGGGGCAAGTTACACACTCACGAGACTGGGATAGAGTACTCTGTGCTGAGATGTAATACATTAGCTCGCACGGGGGGATTTGCAACCTATATATGAACAAACTGAGTATTTTATAGAACCATATATGGCATTTAGCTATCACAAACATGAATTATTTGACTTCACAATACAAGCCAGTTGCATTAATTCTAACAATGGCAACAGTTACCTTGAGGATAGGTGATATCTCTCCATCCTTCAGTGTGAAGAGATCTGAAAGTGACAGTGACTGAGACGTTTCACCTTGTTTAAGGAACACTGGTCCGTTTTCCTGTAGATCCCGTTCCATTTTATCATACAACCTTGTGCTTTGCTCCGTGTAAGTGACAAAAGGATCTGAAACATACCAGACTTATTATTGCTATGAATAATAACCATATATCTACTCAAGATACAATCTTGATGATACAGCTACAGAAAGAAACTCAAAAGAGAGGATATGATTAACAAAACACACATAAAAGAGGCACTAGAATTCAAAAGATTAACAAAACACATAACCAAGATTGGCCTTTTGCAAGTTTCTAATTTGTATGGTGGCTAAGAAGCTTACTAGAAACATACAAAACGGACACTTGCTTTTTAATCAATAAAGAAACATGTTGATTGTTCCTTAAGCTTAGGATAAAGAAATGAAGAATGATGCTTTAAGTACTTATTTGATCCCTAAACAATCAAACATATAAAGATCCAATGCAATTCAAAATCTTGACTACAGAAATAGAGACATTTCTTTCAAAACATAAAAATAAAAACTAGTTCTTTACGCAAATCTTAATTACACTCGTGCTGGTGAATTCCTTCTGTTAGCAAGTCAACATCGATCTTCCATTTACGAAACCCAGATTCATACAAAAATAACTCATCCGATTAAAGAAATAGTTTAGCTAATTAATCAGATCGTGGATTAAACAAACAAAAAAAATTCGAAAAACGATGATTTTACCTGAAGAAGAAGGCGAATTACGAAGACCCATTTGGAAGAGAGAGTAGAAAATAGTGAGAGAGATGGTCCAGACTAACACAGCAATTCTCCAATTCGGTGCCCTAATTGCAGCAGACGACGTCGCTGTCGCCATTTCTACTCTTTTGTTCATTTCCTCATTCCCATGGAAATTTCTCAATCCATCACTCTCGCCATTGACACACTCTCTTATCGGTCAAGCTCTGTGATTTGTTTTCTAATTTTGCATTCGTTTTTCTTTCTTGATTTTTATTTTTAAATCCCATAATAATTCTGAAATAATTTTCGTAATTTTGGACTAGTATAATTTGTTTAAATTTAAATCCAGTATAATGTGTATGAATTGGTAGAAAAATTCAAAAATATAGAAAATGCAATAAGTGTGAGAGTATAAAGGGACCAAATCACGGCATGTTCATGCGAATATCAAATGTGTGTGTTTCTTTCTATACAAACGTAACCAAATATCCTAACAATATAACTTCCGAATAATATATTAAAAAAAACAAGTTTTACAATTTGTGTATAAATCTTCAGTGCGAGGTAGATGTTATAATCCAACAAACTTGTATATTTTCTTTCACTCATCGAAGCAAGAATGGTTTTATATCTAATTTCTGTAGTCACCATCATCATTGCCACCATCATGCTTTATCAACGGTGGTGGAGATCCAACATACCTCCGGGGCCAAAGCCACGGTTCTTGATCGGAAATCTTCATCAAATGAAACCACATTGGACTCATTCTTTCATTGAATGGTCACAGATTTACGGTCCCATCATATCGGTGTGGATGGGCTCACAACTCACTATCATCATCTCAAGCTCTGATTTAGCCAGACAAGTGTTGAGAGACAATGACCATCAGTTGTCTAACCGACAACGGATCGCAAGGATGACCCAGTCCGGCAATGATCTTGTTTGGTCCGATTATAGTCCACATTATGTGAAACTGAGGAAACTATGCACACTCGAGCTTTTCTCTTTGAAGAGCATTGAGACTTTCAGATCGTTGAGAGAGATGGAAGTAAGATCGATGGTTGAGTCTATTTTCAGGGACTTGATGATCGATTCAAGCAATGATCAGACGCGAAAACCATTGGTCGTGAGGAAGTATCTAGCTGCGGTTGTTTTGAACACAATCTCAAGATTAATGATCGGGAAACAGTTCGAGTCTGAGGAGGGCAAAGAGTTTAAAGCGATTGTCGAAAAAGAACACCTTCTCAGTGGTTCAGGGACGATGTTCGATCACGTCTGGTGGCTCAAATGGCTATCGGCATGGTTCATTAGCGACAAGGAGTTCTTGGCGCACAAGGATCGGAGGACCAAGTGGTTTAGAGGAGCTATAATGGTGGAAGAAGATGTAGCGGTAGAGGATCATAAGGGTTTTGTCCGGAAATTGTTAGTGCTGAAAGAGAAGAAAGAGCTGAGTGAAGAGACAGTCCATGGATTAATATGGAACATGTTAACCGCAGGCTCTGACACAACCGCAGTTGTCATAGAATGGGCCATGGCAGAGATGATCAAATGCCCGACCGTGCAAGAAAAGGCGCAAAGGGAGCTTGATTCCGTGGTTGGATCCGAACGGTTAATGAATGAATCAGATATACCGAAACTCGAATATCTGCAATGCGTGGTTAAAGAAGCCTTGAGGCTTCACCCTTCAACACCACTAATGCTTCCGCACAAAGCAAGCGAAACGGTTTGGATAGGTGGGTATAAGGTTCCTAAAGGAACATCAGTTTATGTCCACGTGAAGGAGATTGGGCGGGATCCAGCAAACTGGAGAAACCCGGAAGAGTTTAGACCAGAGAGGTTTCTCCAGGAGGAAACCGATGTCAAAGGTCGAGACTTTAGGGTTCTTCCGTTTGGATCGGGAAGACGGGTGTGTCCAGCTGCACAGCTCAGCATGAACTTGATGACATTGGTGATGGGAAACTTGTTGCATTGCTTCTCATGGAGCTCCCCTATTCCTGGGGAGAGGATTGACATGAGCGAGAATCCTGGACTACTTTGTAGCATGAAAACTCCAGTGCAGGCTCTAGCTACGCCGAGAGCTGCCACAAGAATCTTTAACATGTGATTGAAATAGATAAATAGCCAGACATATATAAGATATATAATGAAACTCATAGACCATGATGACTCTCATTAGGGAAAAGAAGATATATTTATGTCGCTTAAAACAAGAGGCACGGGTACGACATGGCTGAAACTGGTTTATAAAATAAAATGTAGCTAATGTATATGGAAAATAAAAGTATTAAGTTTTTCCATGGAGAAAGCTGAGTCTCATGATAACCATTGCTGTGACATCCCAAGAATTAGATTTAGGGCATATTTTTCGATCAAAACCCTAAATTTTGCAGCCAAAAAAACCTTAATTATGGTGGGATTGCCAATTGACATTTTGTCATTGTGGAGGATTAATAGTCCTAAATTCTTAGTTTTATCAGAGTTAGCTAGAGATGTTCTTGCAATGCAAGTGTCTTGTGTTGCATCATTATCTGTTTTTAGTATTAGTGGTCATATCCAAAATCCGTATAGGAATTCTTTAAGCCACCATGTACTTAAGGTTTTGATGTGTACGGAGCAATAGTTACAGCTGAGATTCTATTTGAAAAAGAAAAAAAAATGTTAAGCCTTGCACAAATGATAAAAAGAGTTGAAGATATGGATTCAATTGACCGATGTAATTTTTATATCATCTTTAAGATTTTATTATTCTTATACTTTTTTTAACAAGTATAACCAATGTATGTTCTTTTTGTTTAGAGCTTGAGAGATTATCAATTCATCATGCGAAACAGTAAACATTAATATATTTGGTTATGTTTTTCTATGTTCGATTGTTTGTTCTTTGTTATATATGGAATTCAAACTAGGAATTGTTTGTGCAAGACCTGCAGGTGGAGTCCAATTAGAAATGGATGTTTTTGGAAACAGTTGATCGTTTATTCATTTCAAAGAATTTAAAAACATTAAGAGATTTTTGTTCATTTTAAATTTCAAAATTTCGGAATTGTATGTCTTTTCAAATGTTGGTTTATTACTTTGATTTGGATTGTTGGCTAAAAACAGTTGTTTTATGTTTTATAATTTAGATTTTAGAATTTAGAACATGATTTAATTGGATAATTGTTTCTTAAACCCGAACCGAACTGAACAAAACCAAAATAAAACTTAATCTCGAATGGAACCTTATTTCAATAACACGTAAAATCCAAAAACCCGAACCGAACCAAAAATCTAAACGCCCACCCCTGGACAAGAGGATGTTGAAGGAAACTATTTCTAACTGGTTTTTGTCTTCAGTTAGCAAAACGTTGATATGGCCGAGTTGGTCTAAGGCGCCAGATTAAGGTTCTGGTCCGAAAGGGCGTGGGTTCAAATCCCACTGTCAACATTATTTTTTATCTTTTGTTTTTTCGCCAATTTGTGCATTTGCTAGTGGTTCTGAAGTAAATTATACGACAAAAAAAAGGGAAACATAAATGATTTTTTTTCGTGATGTTTTAGATATTTTCACATTTAAAAAAGAATCTAATAAGGAATTATGCAATTATTTTATGATGGCGGCTAGGTAAATGAAAAAAAAGAAACAAATATTTAAAAGAATGAATTTTGCATTGAATTTCTTCAATTGTTCGAGATTTACTTAACAAAACAACATATATTAAAAAAAGTAATGGAGGCTGATTATGTAATAATTTGTATTTCGATGTTTTGTATTCGATTTTGTAATCATGTTTGTACTCTGGTTTTTAATAAAAGTAATCTAGGCGGGAAAAAAAAATTAATGGAGGCGTGCACCCACACTTTCCTGACTAGATAGTTTTTTTTTTTTTTTTTTTTTGATAAAGGATTTGCTTGAATAAATTAAATAATTGTGTTACAAAGGAACCAGATGAAACCACTCATCTAATACAATAAACGAAAGTCAAGAAAAGAGAGAAGAACAGGTACATCCTTAAGGAGCTAGGAGAGAGGAAGGCGACCAGCATTGGAGGAGGGATACACGGTCAGGATTCTGAAGACACAGGCTTTGCGCCCTGTTGCGAACCACACTAAGAACCAAATAAATTATCTTTGTGGGAGTCATTGAGATTCCGTCATGGAACCTACGATTTCTTTCTCGCCATAGCTCATTGAAACAAGCTTGCCATGCTTGACAGAGAGCCAGTCGAATATCTTTACTTGGAGAAGCCAAAATTAACCAAGAGATGATGTCATCCCAGGAAATAGGAGGAGCTGCTACGCTAAGTTTTCCCACAATTTTCAACCAGACTTCCGAGGAGAAAGAGAATTGGAAGAACAGATGATCCCTTCGTTCGTCATGTTCACCACAAAGGAGACAAGTATGTTCCACATCGCATCCCCACTTCACAAGACGATCAAGCATAGGGTTGCGATTAAGAACAAATAGCCATGTCGTGAGAGCGTGCTTCGGGACTCTAGCTTTATGCCAAATCAATCCATGCCAAGAGACATTCTGTTTTGTATTACGAATGGTATTCCATGACTTACGAGAGGAGAAGGTTTTTTGAGTCTCTCCCTCTACCCTCCAAACTGCACTGTCACTTGAAGAATCAGGAGTGATAGTCGAGATGAAGGTATATAACTGAATCTGCTTTTCTAACCTTGCTGGAGGTAAGTTCCACCCCGTTGGGCAAATGATATCATTTACCGTAGAGAAGAGAGGAATGCCCATTAGGGAAGGCCCGCTAGGACCAAAAAACTGGATTAAAGGACCAAACGGAGTCCATGGATCCCACCAGAAGAAGGTGTCATCACCAGTTCCAATAGCTATTGTGAGGAAGGAGCTTGCTTTCTTCCTTATCCTCAACAGTTTACGGAACATCCAAGAGTATCCTTACTAGATAGATCCGCATGAGAAAACTCAAAACTTAGATTTTGTTGGAATATTCCACCATATCAATCATCATCAAGTCTCCTTTGCATCTCTCGTCCTCTTTAATACAATTGCATATAATTTAGTATCTTCTCTATTCAATGTTGATTGATTATGTGCTTGTATATAAACGTTGGCCATGAGCCCATGAGTAAGAACATCATAAATCCTCATCAGTTGAATCTTTCTTCTTTGTTATTCTCAGATTTCTTTTGTTTTTTTCACATCCAATAATGTCGCAGTTTTTAACGCTCCTCCTAATCCTAACAACCGTCGCGATCCATCAACTCCCCCTCGTGAGCTGCAGACAATAGTGCATGGCAATGCCTGTGTCAGATGAACAGTTAAAGCCAACGTTGACTACGCTTGCAGCAACAACGTCGATTGTTCACCGATCCAACCCGGTGGAAATTGCTTTTACCCTAATACTTTACTAGACCACGCCTCCTATGTCATGAACGCTTATTACCAGAGTCATGGTCGTATCGAAGACGCTTGTAGGTTCAACCGTAGCGGTTGTTTTGTTTTTGTCGACCCAAGTCATGTCTACGTACGTTACTTTATCGTTGTTGTTTTTTTTTTTTTTGTGATTAATATGGGGTAATCCGGGGTTTGCGTAAACCAGAAGAAGCCATATTAAATCCAATGTGGCCAAAGTGACTCGAACCCAAGTGAGGAAAACCCACATACACATTCCTTACCACTGGGCAAAGACAACTTGGTTTATTGTTGTTGTTTTTTTTAATAATGAATTTTCTTTTCTGTTTTTTGTATACCCTAACTACAATTAAATTGTTGTAGTGAGGTTACTAAATATTTTGACGTTTCAATGTTCTTAGTGATGATGTCTTTTGTTCATCTTAATGTAGTTAAGAGACGAGATGATGGTGGAAAAATGTTAATTATTATTATTATTATTATTTGCTAAAATGTCAATTATTATTGAAACATGTAAAACATGACAATCAATATATTGATACAAGTTTTACATGGTTTTATGTATGATACCAAAAGTTTGGGTGGTCGTAAATCTTTCTCTAACCATCTTCGATCGTTCTAAATGGTCTCCATATCAAATTTATTGCAAATTTTCTTATAGTTTTTTTTTTGTTATTAATTAGAATATAACTTGTTGTGGTTATATTTTTGCTTAAAAGTTGGCTGTATGAACTGTCATTTAACTAGTGGACTAACTTTTACAATAGAAAATAATTAGAACAACACATAATTTCTCTTCATTCGTTCATAATTTCTCTTCATTCGTTCTTTTATGAGGAATTTATAGAACAAATATATTCCTTATCAAATTTGTCAAAAAAAAAAAAGGGAAAACAATATAATTTGGTAAGAATATAATGTACATATTAGAAATAAACTTATAGAAAGTGATATATTAACGTGAATCCTTTCATACTTAACTTTTTCTTTTTTTTCTTTCTTGTGTCATCACCTTTCATACTTAACTTAAAGTTGAATATTTATTATTTTTAAGACATTAATTCCTTTATTTGGTTACTATTCAGTGTGCTTACAGACAAGTGGTGAGAGAAAAAGACTACCAGATGTGTAACCGATTGTAACATCCTGATTTCTGGTATATGCGGAGAGGTTTATAAAAATTGATTTGGGTATCTATGTCATCAAAGTGCATTTATCTTTTCGGTCACTTGTGCAGGAAGAACTCCAGAGTTAAGCGTGCTTGAGCGGGAGAAATTTAAGAATGGGTGACCTACCGGAAAGTGATTTGCGGTACTGTGCGAGTGAGGACAAAACACGGAGAAAGATCACGTGGTGATTGCAGGGTTAGTAAACAAGTCTTACGAGCCTCCCGGACTAGCGCACCGGCCGTCGACCGAGGGTGGGACCCACAGGCCCAGAGAGGGTGTGGGGCCCACATGTAGGGGCGGTCGGGGCGTTATAAGTGGTATCAGAGTCGAACCCAAAAACGTGTGTGGAGTCATGTGGGCTCACACCTTCAAGGATAACGGTCCTGGTGCGCAATGAGAACGTTGCGCTCTGTGAGTGGGGGTGATTGTAGCATCCCGATTTCTGGTATATGCGGAGAGGTTTATAAGAATTGATTTTGATACCTATGTCACCAAAGTGTACTTATCTTTTCGGTCACTTGTCCAGAGAGAACTCCAGAGTTAAGCGTGTTAAGCGTGCTTGAACTGGAGAAATTTAAGGATGGCTGACCTACCGCGAAGTGATTCGCGGTACTGTGCGAGTGAAGACAAAACACAGAGAAATATCACGTGGTGATTGCAGGGTCAGTAAACAAGTCTTATGAGCCTCCCGGACTAGTGCACCGGCCGTCGGACGAAGATGGGACCCACATGCCGAAAGAGGGCGTAGGACCCACATGTAGGGGCGGTCGGGGCGTTATACCGACTCAGAACGGTAGTGATCTTATTTGGTCCGATTACGGTCCACACTATGTGAAAGTGAAAAAAAACTGCATACTCAAGCTTTTTTTTTCTCTCTGAAAAGCATTGAGATGAGAGAGATGGAAGAAAGATGAATGGTTAGGTCGATTTTCATGGACTTAATGAGCGATGATCAGAAACCGGTGGTGTTGAGGAAGTATCTAGGTTCGGTTACTTTGAACATTGTTTGAAGATTAGACATCGAGAAAATGTTTGAACCAAAAGAAGGAAAAAGTCGGCTGCTGCGCCATTTGGGTTAAAAGGGTTTCGTCGTGGTTCACTATCGACAATGTGTTCATGAAGCATATGGCTCAGAGAAGAAATTGGTTTAGACGAGCTGTAATGGAGGAAGAGCAGAAGAGCAAAAGTGTTTTGTTCAGACTGTTAAGAGTTGAAAAAGAAGAATGAGCTGAGCGAGGAGACGGTGATGTGACTGGTTTGGAACATGTTAACCGCAGGTGCTGACACAACCGTCATTACTGTCCAGTGACAATGACAGAGATGATCAGATGACCAACTGTGCAAGAAAAGGCGTAATTTGCCGCATTGCTTCTCATGGACTTCCTCTACACCTCGGAACAAATCGACATGACCGAGAATCCTGGATTAGTTTGTTACCTCAAGACTCCATTGCAGGCTCCAGCTTCGTCCAGGCTGCCACAAGAGTTGTACCTTAACTTTACACTGACATCTGACAGAAGATAGAAGAGATTCTCATTGAGAAAAAGAGATGTAGCTATGGCAAGATTTGGGACATGGCCGAAATGGTTCATACAAACAAAATGTAGCTATTAAGGTAAATAAACTAAATATTCCAAAGTAGAAAGCTGCGTCTCATCATTGCTAAAATTGAGAACCTCATAACACAACCTTTACACATCTGTTATAGAAGCAAGCCGGCAATGCGTTATCTTGGGCTCCCATCATTCCTCGCCATCTTCCTCTTCTTCATCTTCGTCTTCTTCAGAGTCTTCTTCTTTTCCCTGAAGAGATTATGGTTTTCAAAGACATTTCAGAAGATTCAAAGATGGAACATAGGAATAAACCATGCGACTCATAACACTCAACCAATAAATGTATTTGAAGAGCAATGAGATGTTTTACCTCTTCGTCGCCATCATCATCTCCATCAAAATCCTCTTCATCAGCCTCCTACATAGTACATCAACAAAATCTTTGAGTAACTTTTTTCTTCTACAGAAACGAGGATAAAGTATAAGATTGAAAGTGAAATGATAAATAGTTTACATTGTTGAAGTAGGTGAGAGGGTTGGACCACAAATCTTCCTTGATAATATCAGCAACCTGCTTCAATAGGAGATTTCCAAGTTCAAATTGAGCAGACAATAAACAATTAAACATGGTGTTTAACTTATAACAGGCCAGAAAGTACAGGAGCATGTACCTCATCATGAATCTCATCCCCAGCATCTTCCTTATGCTGAGCATCAGTAAACCAAGTAAAGAAGCTGAAGAGAAAGTAGAGTGGAAAGGGCGTTAATCGTACCCAATTACTAATAAGAAATACTTTATAACTTTGTATTATGTGCGTCATACAACGATGACCACAAGTATTCCACCTCAAGACTATGGTGATTGCAAAAATCACTTAATGGGCTCAAGAACAATACCTCTCTTCTGCTAATGCACGTTTGTTTCCTTTCTTATCATCATGGTTCACTCCATTTGGCAAGCCCTTCATAATTGAGAAACATCAATAATCAATAAGAATAATCCCAAAGCGAGACAAATAAAGTAAGACACTTCTTATGTTCCACGAGTAAAAAGATGTATTTACCTTGCCCTCCTTCCATTTGATAGAAGTTGCTGTGATTTTCGTTGTTCCTTCTTCGAGGAAGGTAAACGTCTTAGTAAGTTTCGCGTCCTCAAAAAATGGGTTGGGATTGAAGTGCTGTGATTGATGCCCAGTAACAAGTAAATTAACAATACCAAGTAATCACACATGATCTTTTTAGATCAATAGGGGAAGGTAACAAAATGAGCTGGATAAAGAAACTTACAAAAGTTATCGAGTATCCAGATTTCACGTCTTTTGCATCCTCCACATCCAGAGAGCTCAAGTACTTAAAAATCTGTAAACCCAGAGAAATCAAATCAAGAGGTAAAAGGGATGTAACTGTACAGAAAATATGAAAGTCCAATGGGATAGTTATCTATATGTATAAGGATAGTATAGCTGCAAACAGTGAAAAACTGCATCCATCAAAAGAAACCTACACTATAAACTTGAAAGCATGACGAAGGATAACTCAAACCTTTTGGTCTTCTTCTGTCAAGAGTTCACCTAATGCAGGATGACTCAAAAACTGCAAATACAGTGGAAAAGTCAATTAGAAGAAGATGGTTTAAACAGTGATTGAAAATAACTAGAGAACATTACTTACAGCAGTTATCCAAAAGTCTGGAATCGATTTGATAACTTCGTTACGCTTGTCATAGACAGGTTTTCGTATCTCGTTATATTTCTGCTCCACTTCCAAGACCTCATCGCTAGCCTTTTCGTTAATCTAGAACCAACATAACATACCAGTGTGGAGAAAGAAAAAAAAACAAACGTTTTATATAGTTAATGCCAAATCTAACAGTAATTAAAGACTTGATTATATGAATTTGCTTGAGCCTGGACTTGTTGATAACAGAACTTGGAGAAGCTAATTGCACCGAGCTATCACATGAATGACTTAAATATGCAGAAATCTCATAATATGATTTCAAATTGCATTGTACCAGTACTCTATGAAACAAAAAAGACCAACTTTCATGAGAAATTCAAGAAAGCCATATACAAACACAATGCATAGCCAGCAACAGAAACATCATCATTCATTAAAACCCAGCTACAGAAAAACACAGTACAAGCTGTAAAAGAGAAATCAGAATTGGAATCCATTCAACTTAACCAGGATACAGAGCGCAAGAACACCGGTAAAGAAAGGGAAAATCCGGAGAATCAGAGCAAACAAGCGACGAAATGAAAAAAAGAGGAATTTTTTCACCTTCTCGAGGTCGTCTTGAATCTCCTGAAGCTTCTCAATTGAGAGAACAAGCTCGCCGTCGATTTGCTCGACGTTTTCCTCTTCAGTTTTCGCCTTCTTGCTCTTGTCCGCGACCATTTTCAGTTGACTCCCTTTTCACCTCAAAATAAACCCTAATTCCAAAGAAAGAGAAAGGATTTGGCTTCTCCTCCTCGTTTCTCACTTGCTGCTAAAACCCTAGTTCCTGACGATGTTTATGCTGGTGAAGTGCGAGTGTGGGCAAAGAACTTAGGGTTTTGAGGGGTTTATGTGGACCAATTAGATTGCGCCAGGCTAGGCTAAGAAGAAGGATATAATAGTCAATTAATAACTTTTAGAAGTAATCCATTAAAATAGTTGATTTAATAATATAAGGGGATTAATGTCATTTATGTTTTCCCTTTTTTGTGTCGAATAATTTATTGGCGAAAAAACAAAAGATAAAAATAAATGTTGACAGTGGGATTTGAACCCACGCCCTTTCGGACCAGAACCTTAATCTGGCGCCTTAGACCAACTCGGCCATATCAACTTTTTGTTAACTTAAGACATAAACCAGATAGAAATAGTTTTCTTTCTTGTCCTCTTGTCTCTCTTCCGTTCTGTTCGAGTTGATAAAGAATCTGGCTTTTCGATATCTTAAGTCCGAAACGAAATCGTATATGAAGGTTTCCGGATTTTAGGGATTTCAAGTGTTTTGGTTAGGTTGCGAATTTCCTAATGGGTCCTTCTCCTCTGCTTCCGAGACATGTAACCGCGGTTATAAAATGTCAGAAGGATCCTATGAAAGCGTTAGAAGTGTTCAATTCGATGAAAAAAGAGGACGGTTTCAAGCACACTTTATCTACTTACCGCAGCGTGATTGAAAAGCTTGGCCTTGATGGAAAATTCGAGGCCATGGAACAGGTTTTGGTGGATATGCGGCAGAATGTTGGCAACCATATGCTTGAAGGGGTTTATGTTGGGGCGATGAAGAACTATGGTAGGAAAGGGAAAGTTGAAGAAGCTGTAAATGTGTTTGAAAGGATGGATTTTTATGATTGTGAGCCCACGGTTTTCTCTTTTAATGCTATTATGAGTATATTGGTCGATAGTGGATACTTTGATCAAGCTCACAAGGTGTATATGAGGATGCGGGACAGGGGAATCACGCCTGATGTGTACTCGTTTACTATTAGGATGAAGTCGTTTTGCAAGACGAGTCGGCCTCACGCTGCTTTGAGGCTTCTTAACAATATGTCTTCTCAAGGCTGTGAGATGAATGTGTTTGCCTATTGTACGGTGGTTGCTGGGTTTTACCAGGAGAATTTTAAGGCAGAGGCGTATGAGTTGTTTGGGAAGATGCTTGGATCGGGTGTTTCTCTTTGCCTTACTACGTTTAACAAGCTGCTACATGTTCTTTGCAAGAAAGGAGATGTCAAGGAGTGTGAAAAGCTACTGGGCAAAGTTATCAAAAGAGGCGTTTTACCGAATCTGTTTACTTATAATTTTTTCGTTCTAGGGCTTTGTCAGAATGGTGAGCTTGATGCTGCTGTTCATATGGTAGGTTGTCTCATAGAGCAGGGACCAAAGCCTGATGTCGTCACGTATAACAATCTAATATGTGGCTTATGTAAGAATTCCAAGTTTCAGGAGGCGGAGGTTTACTTGGGCAAAATGGTGAATGAAGGTCTTGAGCCTGATAGTTTTACCTATAACACACTAATAGCTGGATATTGCAAAGCTGGAATGGTGCAGCTTGCAGAAAGGATTCTAGGTAATGCTGTTTTCAATGGGTTTGTGCCTGATAAGTTTACATATCGCTCCTTAATTGAGGGATTGTGTCACGACGGCGAAACAAACCGTGCTTTAGCCTTATTTAATGAGGCCTTAGGGAAAGGAATAAAGCCTAACGTGATTATTTACAACACACTGATCAAGGGATTGTCTAAACAGGGTTTAATTCTGGAGGCTGCTCAGTTGGCGAGTGAGATGTCTGAAAAGGGTTTGATTCCCGAGGTACAGACTTTTAACATACTGGTAAATGGATTATGCAAGATGGGATGTGTTTCTGATGCTGATGGTCTTGTTAAAGTCATGATCTCCAAAGGGTACTTTCCTGACATTTTTACTTTCAACATTTTGATTCATGGTTATTCTACACAATTAAAAATGGAAAACGCACTTGAGATCTTAGATGTTATGTTGGACAATGGCGTTGATCCTGACGTGTACACTTACAACTCTTTGTTGAATGGTCTCTGCAAAACGTCAAAGTATGAAGATGTGATGGAAACATACAAAACGATGGTGGAGAAAGGTTGTGCTCCTAACTTATTCACCTTTAATATACTTTTGGAGAGTCTATGCAGATACCGAAAACTAGATGAAGCCTTGGGGTTACTGGAGGAAATGAAAAACAAGAGTGTGAATCCAGATGCGGTTACGTTTGGAACGCTGATCGACGGGTTCTGCAAAAACGAAGACTTGGATGGAGCATACACGTTATTTCGGAAGATGGAAGAGACTTACAAGGTTTCAAGTTCAACGCCAACATATAATATCATCATTCATGCTTTCACGGAGAAGTTAAATGTTACTATGGCAGAAAAGCTTTTCCAAGAGATGGTTGATCGTTGTCTTGTTCCTGATGGATACACATACCGGCTTATGGTTGATGGTTTTTGCAAAACGGGAAATGTCGATTTGGGGTACAAGTTTCTACTGAATATGATGGAAAATGGGTTTATTCCATCGCTCACAACACTTGGACGTGTAATAAACTGTCTTTGTGTGGAGGATAAAGTTTATGAGGCTGCCGGTATAATCCATCGGATGGTCCAGAAAGGACTGGTCCCTGAGGCTGGGAACACCATTTTTGATGTTGACAAAAAGGAGGTGGCTGCTCCTAAGCTTGTCTTGGAGGATCTGTTGAAGAAGAGCTGTATTACATATTATGCTTATGAACTTCTTTTTGATGGCCTTAGAGATAAAAGGCTACGCAAGGAAAAGGGGTTCACAGTTGTAGCTATATGAATCTGATGCAGTGCCTTACCCCAGCTCTGGTTGTTTAAAGAACAGATTGAGTTTGTTTGATTTGAGCCATTCCTGGAGAAGATGGTAACTCAACCACTGGGCTGAGTAGCTAGGTCCCTAGTGAGCTTTCATCCAAGACACAAAGGGTTTCACAGCTATAGAGTGATGCAGCATTCAGTTTTCTGTTCTGTTGCAGCACTCAACGCCTGAAAAGTCTGAGAAAGAAGTTCTCTGCTTTGACTTTTTTCCTTTCTGGTGATGCTACAATATAGAATTGAACGCAGGCGAAGATCGTTTTCAACTTCACATCCAATCAGAATTTGTTATCACCAGTGTGAAAGAAGCCCTAATCTAGGAACACCTCACCACTGTGAAGAAGCTGCACGAGGTATGTGAAGCTGTAGAAATTTCTGAGTTCTATACCCTTTTTGTTATGTGTGATGAGTTAGTTACAACCTCTGTGAAGTAGATCTTACAATGATCAAGTCGCATCTTGATTAGAAATGTTATAATCGCAATTCCCAACTTATTTCTGGCAAAAGTATAACAACAAAGTGTACCAAGTGGCTCTAGAAAGCATGGAGATACCACAAATGCTTTATTTAGTTTCATTATCATACATCAGTAGCTGCCATAAGTTCATAAATAACTGTCTCAGGGAATTATTTTTTACTTTCACATGATATTCGAACTCTTAGTTTATTATCCTCTGGGACATTAAATCACTAGACCAACATTTTGATCTCGTTACGCATTTGCAGCCTGCTGGAGATGCTGTTGTCTATATTTCTGGAGAAAGGTCACCAACCTATCACGAGGCACTTCGACTTCTTTCATCACAGTCAACTCTTGCAGGCGCTCTATCCAGTTGTATAATGTCGGAGTATTCACTGGATTAATTATCTCTACACCGATTGTTTCATAATAAACTTTGTGGGCTCAAAAAGTAGCGATGATGATGATGTCCAAAAGCCCAACATCATCATTCTCTCTGATTATTTTGTTCGGGAAATGCTTCTTGAGTCCCTCTTCAAGAACTTTGAATCTCTCTCGAGCCTCTTCTACAGACTTTGCTTGAGCTTCACCCTCTTGGAACAGAACTCGACCCATGACCTCAAACACCTGCAACAAGAAACAATCATTCCTACAATAACCTTATCAGTGTATAGGATTTTCTTATGATAGATCCGGGAAAACACCTGTTGGTTGATGTAGCTGACCCAGAACCGGACCTGGGCCCTTTCATAAGGATCCTCTGGGAAGAGACGAGGAGAGTTCTTCCACGTTTCATCGATGTATTCAAGAATTACTTGTGATTCAGCCACTGGTTTACCATCATGGACAAGAAGAGGAATCTTTTTGTGAACCGGGTTGAGTTGAATCAGCGATTCGGTCTTGTTCTTTAGATCTTCTTCGACGTACTTGTAGGGTATATCCTTAAGTTTAAGGGCGATTTCGACCCTCTTCGAGTATGTGCTTGCCCACATCCCATGTAATGTGACTTTGCTCTTCTTTTCCTCCATTATTTCAAAACTCTCCTCTTTTTTTTTTTTAACTCTATTCCCCAAATCTTCTTGTGGGGATTATAATCTGTGCTTCATTGTTCAAACTCTTTATAGACTTTTAAGACAAGACACAAGAGCTTCTACTTTGGATCTTTTTTTGTCTTGTTCATCAAGCATGCTGTGGCGTTATTTTATCTTTCGTTCAAAGTTTTGACTTTGAAGTTTGAATGTTCCATTAGATAAGACATTCAAACTATTGAATTAAGGATTTGTTTATTTCATAAATATCACTTTATCCTCAAGATCGATGGAAGCATCAGAGCCAAGAGTTTTAATATTGAATTATCTTCGACTGTATTGCCGTCCAAGAAAATGAAAATCATAAACTATTTTATCTGGAATGATCTAAAGAGATACCTACTCACAAATAAAAAAACCAATAACGAGAAGAGAATCGTTCTAAGAACTGTCCAAGAGCCCCTGATCATTCAAACGAAAGGCTGTTCCCTACAATGCAAGCAGTCTCAACTTCAATCTCCAATTACTTTCAATTGTTCCTTCTTAATTGATTTGTCAGAACTTGGGGCAGGACTTCTGCATCCATGTCTAAACATTCTGGATTTTCCCCCAAACACATGACAAAAATGAACCTTGCCGCTTATAAATGCATCCCCAAAGTTTAAACGTCAGACAGAACTCCACCCTGTTTCCTTCTGTACACCCGTTCCTTTCATCAGCTTTCGAGTTTCCTCCACTTCTTCCCACTCACCAACCTCTGCAAGGATGTTCGAGAGTGAAACATACGCTCCAGCGTCTGATGGCTCTAGCTCTATAGCCTTTTTTGCAGCTAGCTTCCCGAGTTCAACATCCTCATAAAGCCTGCAAGCAGCAAGCAATGTTCCCCAGACCAAGGCGTCCGCTTTAATAGGCATATTGTTGATAAAACTCTCAGCTTCTCTAAGTCTTCCTGACCTCCCCAGAGCATCGACCATGCATGCATAATGGCGGTTCTCGGGTTCGATAAAGTAGTCTTTTACCATCGAGTTTAGATGAAAATAGCCTTCTTCGACCAAACCACCATGACTACAAGCGGACAAGACTCCTACAAAAGTCACTTTATCAGGCTTGAATCCTTTTTCCTTCATAAGGTTGTACACTTGTAACGCTTCAGTGGCCTTTCCATGTTGAGCATAACTTGCAATCAACGCTGTCCATGCGATTAAATCTGGGCCACTGATCTGGCTAAATGCTTTACAGCAGTCCTCAATGCTTCCAAATTTCGAATACATTGTCAGTAGTGAACTTCCTACAGAAGGCTCTGTGCACAATCCAATTTTTGTGATGTAGGCATGAACTTGAGCTCCCAGAGATGATTCGTTTGAGAGAACAGCGGCTTTAAGAATGGATGAAACTGCAAAGGAGTCCATGGTAAAACCAGACATGGCCATATCACGAAATAGGAGGAAGCCATACTGGATTAACCCGTGTTGTGAATATCCTGAAATTAACGATGAACATGAAACTGGATCCATTTCAGGAAGCCTGTCATATACCTGTCTAGCCAACTTTAGTGAGCCACACTTTGAATACGTGTTTACTAGTGAAGAACCAAGAGGCATCCCTTTGTCAATTCCAGATCTTAACGAGTACCCATGTATTTCTTTACCTCTTGGCAGAGAAGGAAGAGACGCACACACAGTTAGAACAGCAGCTAGAGTACTCTCATCAGGGCTAGTCCCATCAGCCAACATCTCGCCAAATAGTCCAATAGCTTCTCTTAGGTAACCGTACTCACTGTAACCAGAAATCATGGAAGCCCAGCAAGCATTGTCTTTAACAGGTATTTCCTGGAATAAACTAAAAGATTCTTCCAAATTACCACATTTGGAGTACATTGTGAAAAGAGAACTTCCAACAGTGAGATCAAGGACCAACCCACTTTTAAGGGTGTAACTATGAATCTGCTTACCTAAGTTCAAACTATCTAATACGCTCAACAAACTACATACACTAAACTCATCGGGTCTCAAACCCTCCTGAAGCATTCTAGTAAAAAGTCTTATTGCTCTACCAGGCTTCTTACTTTGTGACAATGAAGATACCATTACATTTGCGACATTGGGCCTCTGAACATCGTCCAGATCCTCAAAAACCTGTTCAGAGAGATGAATATCTCCACTCTTTGAGTACATACTAATCAAGGAGGCAGCCACTGAAGAATCGAGATAGAAACCACTCTTTAAGACCCAAGCATGGACCTGGCTTCCTTCATAGACCATTGAAGGTCTACCACAAGCAGCAATTACACTGGTTACAGTACAGCTGTTGATTTCAACACCTGAACGTCTCATTTCCTTGAATATTTCAAGAGCAGAGAAAGCGTCATTACTGTTTGTGCAACCAGACAGCATTACTGTCCAAGAGACAACACTAGGGTTGGGGATACGGGAGAACACTTCCCTAGCTTCAGCCATATGCCCACATTTGGCATACAAATCAACAATTGCAGTACAAACAAATACATCTTCCGCTCCGCATTTGATCACCCGAGCGTGAACCGCTTTTCCAAACCTAAGATTCCCAAGGGAAGCACACGCAGCCACAACACTGGAAAACGTATAGCTATCAGGTTTCTGAGACCCACTACACATTTCATAGAAAAGATCAAAAACAGCACCATAATCTTGATTTCTGAGTGCCCCCGCTATGATAGCGTTCCAACGATACACATTAGCAGATAAAGTGTCACGGAACACCTTATAAGCATCCCGAAATCTGAGACTTTTTGAGAATGAGTCTATTAAAGCTGACTGAACAACTTCAGACAGAAAAAAACCCATCTTTATTGTATGACAACAGACCAGCTCACTGAACAGAGGAACCTGAAGGGAACTACAAGCCGAAAGCACAGAACCATAACTTATTTCATTGGCCTCAAAACCCAAGAAATGCATCTTAGAGAAAAATCTACACGATTCTTCAAACAATTGATTCTGTTTGTAGCCAGAGATCATAATATTGCAAGAAACAACATCTGGTTGAGGAATTGTGTCGAACAGCTTAGCCGCGTCAGCCATGGAACCCGAAATCGAGAACCAGCTAAGCAAGGATTTAGTAAGGAAAACATCAAACGGCAGAAGATATCGTCTAAGCAAATGCGCTTGAAGAATTCTGGTTGTTCTGAGCGTACAAAGCCTTGAATTTGTTTGATCATTGAAGAAGTGAAAAGGGTTAAAAGGAGCCGAAGAAGTACAGTCTTTGCCGGAAAGTAACAATGGGTTTTGGAAATTGGTAACGGAAGATAGTAGTCTGCAAGTAGAAGAAGAAAAAGGCGAGATCTTTAACAAGTTTAAGCTCTCGTTCGCTAGACAATTCATCATCAGTTCATTGAGCTAAAGCTGTAAAAGAGGAAAGCAAAAGGGTCAAATTTTCAAAATACGGATAAATGCATACTTTTTAGATATTTAATATAAATAAAGTTTTAGGTAACATGAAGTCAAGATGGCCGAGTTGGTCTAAGGCGCCGGTTTCAGGTACTGGTCCGAAAGGGCATGGGTTCAAATCCCATTCTTGAAATTTCTTTTTCCAATGTTCTTTTGTCTAACTGGGCTGGCCTGTCCCACTATGGCCCAAAAACTGCGGGCCGCCATAATAAAGGTTTAATTGAATTTTAAATAACTTGAAAAATCAATGTGCCTAGGCGTTAACAGATTTTTTTTAATTAATTTTTATATATTTTATATTTATATAATATATATTTTAAAAGCTTTTAGTGTTTTATTTGAACATTACATTAGTAATTTTTTTTTGTTTTAGATAGAAAAAGGGAAAAAAACTAATAAATTATATTCTAAAATAAAGTTTAACATAGAAACACATATAAAATCATAAAGTATTTCGAACCAAAATAATTTTCAAACTAAGAACCTTAAAATTCACTTTGAGTATTTCACTTTTTTTGTTTTCATTTTTTAAACCAGATTGTTTTGAATAACCCAACAAAATAATTGAAAATAGCAAAACCATATATTAAACCGCCAATTGACTGATTTTATCGATTTGTCATATTTGTACCGATTTGGACCGACTTGGTCCGATTATAACCGCCTAAACTGGGAATCCGATTTTTCTCAACGATTTTACTAAAATTATTTCGGTTACGTTCGAACGGGCGCCTAAACCGATTTTTTGAACCATGTGAAAAATTATACCGTCTTTTTAAAAAGAGAATAAAGATCCCGGAGAATCTGCAAAAAAGCGTTGAAGGAAAAAGAAATAACATATTTTGTTTTCACAAGTATAAAACCATCACATAATCTCTCTCCATTCAACAAAGAGATATCAGCCATGATTTTCGTGCAGCTAACATGCACCGAAGTCCGCCGCACAAAAGTTTGTACCTCCACCAGCGAACCAACCTCATCACCATCTCTCCCCGACAAAAGCATCGTCCGTCATCACTCCGGCTATATTCCCTTAAACAAACCTAACGACGTCGCCGTCGAAATCACTCGTGGTCCCAACGGAACCACCGCTATCGCCAGATTAAACAAGCCTTCTAATAACAATTATTATTCGCTAAACTGCGTGAGAAATATTTGGCTAATCTTGCGGCGGTTCGGCCTCACCAACGACGAGTGCTCCGCTATCTGGCGCGACATCGACACAGAGATTACAACATCGCCATTGTCGTCGATAGGCGGAGTAGTGGTAAAAGTCAAGATCTGGAAGATTATAACTAAGGTTTATAGAATCGACGGTTTGATGGTCCGGGAGTACCGCCCGGATCCGACGTTGGAGGAGGAGGAGAATGAGGGATGCGTGATTTGCATGGAGGATTTCAAACAAGGAGAACTATTGGCTGACTTTGCTTGTGACCATCATTTTCATAGAGCTTGCATACTCAAGTGGATGATAATCAGTCATAAATGTCCCTTGTGTCGATTTCTCTTCTATAGCCCTTGATCATCGTCTATATACCTTTTTTATTTTTTTATTTTTTGGTGGTAATGATTATTAATTAGTTAATAAGAACACAATCTTTTAATATCTATGTAAATTAATTCGTTCATATATTGGTTTAGTGTTGGTTTGCACCCATGATTCGCAGCATACCAAACCAGTTTTGGTGAACTCATCATGGATAGTAGCTATTGTGCTAATTTTCCGCTAATTCCCTTAAGCCTACTAAATTCTTTGTTCCAACTTCTCATGACATTTGTATAGAGATTAAGTAAGAAGTTTTAGACATTTAGAGAGCTGTGACTAGTTTAAAGAGCGTGAAAACACGTTCAAGTTTATTTTCGTCTATATAATCCATTTTCCCACCTTTGTGTGAATTTTTTTTTTTTTTTTTTGATTTTAACCTTTGTGTCAAGTTTCCGACCAATTCCGAACCAAATGTGTGTATTCAATCTAACATTTGTAGTGATTTGTATTAAAATCACAAATCATATGTTATTCAAACATGAATTTAAAAAAATCTTTTAAAATCTCAGACTATTGAACTTTCTTAGTTCACTCAAATTATCTAAAAGTTCACTAAAACCTCAAATCTTTTCAAATTCTCATAAATATTAGATTGAATACACCACCTAAATTCCTAAGTGCGTGTTTTGATAACCTTCCAGCATAAATTGCATGGAGTCATCTAGTATATATTAACGAATTGGCAGTTTTGATTTTGTATAAATATCTTACTTATCCAAATCAAATATCTTACTTATCCAAATCAGTATACTGTTTTAAATTTACTAAACTGCCATCCATATTCGAACATGCACGAAATTATAAAAGAAACCATCACATGCCTTTATCCTCCGAACGGATCGACGGGATGCGTCATGACAGAGAAGGATCGATTGTGGCGAAATAGCAGTGTGGTTTGCATCTACAAACGGTCGCAAATCAATCGTCACTGTCCCTTGTGTCGATTTCCCTTCTCTCGGCTATTTCGATGCACTCTCCATGAAAATCATGGACCGTTTCGTATTTGGGCATGACCATGGTCCACGCGGCTATTTTGCCACGATTGATCCTTCTCTGTCATGACGAATCATCCTTTTCATATTTTTTTGGAGTTTTGTATTTTGATTCGAATTTCTGTTTTTTTTTGTATAAAAAAATATGTTCGTGGGGCTTAGTGATATAAAAGAAACCATCACACGCCTTTATCGAATGTTTAGTGATACAAAAGAAACCATTATCTACATATATAAAATAATCTTTCTTCTCTTCTCCTTCCGCCACATCAGCATACACATAGGTAAACATTTTTCAATCCCAAAAAAACTTACAAATTTTATTTACAAATTTTATTTTACAATTTTGGTCAACTTACCTCCAAACATAGCTCATTATGAAAAATATAAAATAATATTTCCTCTCTTCTCCTTCCGCCACATCAGCATACACATAGGTAAGCATTTTTAATCCCCAAAAAAACTTACAAATTTTATTTTACAATTTTGGTCAACCTATCTCCAAACATAGCTCATTATGAAAAAATATGGACTTAAATTGGTTGGTCTTAATTAACCTACGTACAAATTCTATACTCATCGACAAAACACTTAAAACTCAAGAATCAAAGTCTAGAGCAGTGAGAGTTAACAAAGTTGAATATTCAGAACTCATCTTGGAAGTATTTGCGTACACAATCACTTTCCCAAAACTATTTTAGTTTTCTAACACTTTGTGTACTATCCAAAATGATCTAACACTTTCTCTTACAAATGACCATTTTACCCCTCTGTTGATACACGCGTGTACAGTACACCCCTTGCTTTCGCGCGATACTGTACATGATTTTGACTGGAAAGTCAAGGGGTACACAGTGCACAAAGTGCTAGATCCTTAAACACTTTTTGGAAAGTGCTAAAAAACTAAAAAAGTTTTCAAAAGTGACAAATTAGCAAAGAATCCCCTCATCTTGCGATCAAAGAATGTAACAGCTCTCGAGAAGCGAGGCCGAGACTGATGAATTGAGAAGTATCTGGTTATAAATTATTTTGGTTAAAAACCTATCGTACAATAAAACTCGATAGGGTAAATTGAATTTATGATAGCCAGCCGTTTCAAACACTTTTTGTTTTTGTTTTTAATTAGAAAAACAGCGTAATGGGTTCAAAATTAAATCTGGATTTAGGGTACCCAATTGGTTTTTATCCATGGTGAAGTTGGCATTTGGCCGTAACAAACAAATTTCCATTTTCATGTACAATATATATAGATATAAATATTATATAAAAAAGTTAGACTTCATAATACAAGAAAAATTAAAAACAATAAAAAGAATTCAAATCGAGTAAGACGAGACGAGAACAAAAACAAGATATTAATCGAGTAAGACGAGATTAACGCAAGACCAGCTCAGTAGGGACGGCGAGCGGTGCGACGGCCTCGGCCATGTGTCCTAATAATTAAGAGCCCCGTTTAAAAACTAAAATATTATAAATAATAAAAAATTAGATTGAAAATGGCCCATAAAATATTATATAAGTAATTTTTCGTAATAAACTCTACACAAGATACACAAAAAATATTTTTCAAAAATATTTAGCAAAAAACCTATAAAAAAAAGTAATTGTCCATTTTTTTGTCTTAGGGCCCACAATAATGTTGAGCCAACGTTGGATTAACGATCCTTATATTCACTGCAACTATCTTCATCCCTACGCACAATATTTGACCTTAAATCGACAATAAACTCACCACTCTGCACATATGTTTTATATTCTCCTGTCTCGGCATGCCTCCGCTTTAAGCCCAAAAAAAAACACCAGTCGATAACTGTAAAGATCTATTATCAATCCTCAGTCTTACAATCACCAATAATTTTAACAAAAGAAAAAAAAAAGTTTTTATTTACATATTACTGAAATAGAGACAGTGATTCTGATACTAGCCAAGAAATTTGATTAAACAAACACATAAATAAACTTAAATTTAAGAAATTAAAACAAAAAAATAATCCATATTTCTTAAACTAATAGAGACGGATTCATTAACTACTTTACTAATAATAAAATTTATAAAATTATTTATCGCGTAACACGGATGATACACTAGTATGATATAAAAGAAACCTAACTAAACCCCACGAACACATTTTAATTTGAATTTCTGTTAGCCCTAAATATGATTCTGAGATAATTGTGTGTTTTTTGTCCTTATTTGATTACTTTCCACTGTTTGCTTTAGACAATGCCTGTCGCAATTCACCATTGCCACTCTCTCCTCAGTAGCTGCAAGAACCTAAGAGCCCTTACCCAAATCCATGCCTCCTTTATCAAATCCGGCGTCGATACGGATTCTTACTTCACCGGAAAACTAATCCTACAATGTGCCATCTCTATTCCCGACGCTCTACCTTACGCTCGCCGTCTCTTGCTCTGTTTTCCTGATCCTGATGCCTTCATGTTCAACACTCTCGTCCGAGGCTACTCCGAATCCCACGAGCCGCACAATTCCGTCGCGGCGTTTGTTGAGATGATGAGGATAGGTCTCGTCTTTCCGGATAGCTTCTCCTTCGCGTTTGTCGTTAAGGCTGCGGCAAATTTCCGGTCTCTGAGAACCGGATTTCAGATGCATTGTCAAGCTTTGAAGCATGGGCTCGATTCGCATTTGTTCGTTGCAACTACCTTGATCGGCCTGTACGGGGAATGCGGGTGTGTTGAGTTTGCTCGCAAGGTGTTCGATGAAATGCGTCAGCCCAATTTGGTTGCGTGGAACGCTGTGGTCACGGCTTGTTTCAGGGGAAACGACGTTGCGGGAGCGATGGAAATCTTCGATAAGATGTTGGTGAGGAATCACATGTCGTGGAACGTGATGCTTGCTGGGTACACCAAAGCAGGGGAGCTTGAGAGTGCTAAACGTGTGTTCTCGGAAATGCCTCTCAGGGATGGTGTCTCCTGGAGCACTATGATTGTTGGGTTTGCTCATAATGGAAGTTTCAATCAGGCTTTCTCGTATTTCAGAGAGTTGAGACGAGCGGAGATGAGACCAAATGAAGTAAGCCTGACCGGAGTTCTCTCTGCCTGTTCGCAATCCGGGGCATTTGAGTTTGGGAAGTCGTTACACGGGTTTTTAGAGAAAACAGGGTATAGTTGGATAGTGTCGGTAAACAATGCGCTTATTGATATGTATTCTAGGTGCGGCAATGTCCCAATGGCTAGGTTAGTCTTTGAAGGTATGCCAGAGAAGAGGAGTATTGTATCTTGGACATCAATGATTGCGGGCTTCGCAATGTATGGTCACGGGGAAGAAGCTATTAGACTCTTCAATGAAATGACTGAGTCTGGTGTTACGCCAGACGGGATATCTTTCATTTCGCTTTTGTATGCTTGCAGTCATGCTGGACTGATTAGAGAAGGTGAAGATTACTTCTCAAAGATGAAGAGAGTTTACCACATGGAACCAGAAATTGAACACTATGGTTGCATGGTTGATTTATATGGCCGATCTGGAAAACTCCAAAAGGCTTACAATTTCATATGCCAAATGCCAATTCCACCAACTGCCATAGTGTGGCGGACTCTTCTCGGGGCCTGCAGTAGTCATGGGAATACCGAATTGGCCGAGCAAGTAAAACAAAGGCTTAATGAGCTTGACCCAAATAACCAGGGGGATCTTGTTCTTTTGTCGAATGTTTATGCTACTGCGTGTAAATGGAAGGATGTTGCTTCTATAAGAAAGTCAATGATCGTCCATAAGATCAAGAAGATAACTGGTTGGAGCTTGGTTGAAGTTGGCAAAGCCATGTATAAGTTCACTGCAGGCGAGAAAAAGAAGGGAATCGATATAGAGGCCCATGAGAAGCTAAAGGAAGTAATCTTGAGGCTTAAAGATGAAGCTGGGTATGCCCCGGAAGTTGCAAATGCTTTATATGATATAGACGAAGAAGAAAAGGAGGATCAAGTGAGTAAACACAGTGAGAAGCTTGCTCTTGCATTTGCTCTAGCTAGATTGCCCAAAGGAGCGAATATCAGGATAGTAAAGAATCTGAGAATTTGCAGAGATTGTCACGCTGTTATGAAGCTGACGTCGAGAGTTTATGGAGTAGAAATTGTGGTCAGAGACAGGAATCGCTTCCATTCGTTCAAGGACGGTTCTTGCTCATGCCGTGACTACTGGTAAAAGTACCAAACTATAAATCACTTTATGGTCTAATGCTTCCACTAGCAACCTCATCTATGGAGACTTCACAGCCAACACAAACTTTCAGAAGTTTCTATAACTTGAGGTCTTCGTTTGCGAGGTTTGTGGCTTACATTGTCTTGGGGTTGCGGGTTATTTTGAAATTTTGCATTCTCCATGGGCTAGAACGTAATATACGAAACATTTTTGGACTGCTATTCAAAATTTCTGACAGATGTTTCCAACCTTTGACGAGAAAAATCAGCACGTCTGGTTCTAAAAAGTCTCTACCTTTGAATCGTCTTTTCCTTCTTTCTCGCTACCAGATCTTCGAAACCCCCACCCAAGTTTTTGCATTCTTTCGCTGCCATGGCTGCTTCAGCGGCATTCACCGTATCATCCCCATCTTTCGTACCCTCTTCTTGCAAAATTCGCAGACCATTTCTCTTGCTTAGTCCAAAAAAATTTAAACCCGTTCCGTTAAGAGCTTCTGCGTTTTCTGTCGACAAGTCCTCCATCGCCATCGATGACAGCTCTCCAGTCCAAACTAAGGTGAGTTTACTAGTATCTCTTTTTGTCTGATCGTCTCGCTCTTATTGTTCAATATGATTTGATCCTTTGACTTGGATTAGGGATTAGACAAAGTTGTATATTCGTACTGAGATTTAGTAATAGAATGGCCTATCAATTGACCTTTTTTGTGTTTGCTTCATACTCAGAGTTTTTTTTTTTTTTGTAATGTAGGAATCGATGAAAGTGGGATCATTTTTCTTACTTATGAAACCAATAACGTTAAGCTCTTTATTTCATAATCTTTAGTTTCTGGGCTTTAATGTATTGATCTGTTCTGGTTTCAGAGAAGCAATTGGCAGTGGAAGTTCAAGGGAAACTCGATCGGTATATACTATGAGGAGCATGAGAGAGAGAAGTGTGAATCAGCTAAGAACATACTCATGATACCAACAATATCCGATGTTAGCACCGTAGAGGAGTGGAGATCTGTGGCTAAAAACATTGTGCAGCGCAATGGGGAAGTCAATTGGCGAGCAACTATTGTAGATTGGCCTGGTCTTGGTTATTCTGATAGACCAAAGATGGATTACGACACAGATGTCATGGAGAAGTTTGTGGTTGACTTCATGAACTCACCCGAGAGCCCAATGAGCCAGGCCGGTTAGTGTGAACCGATATATGAACAGCTTCCTTTTCTGTTTCTATTGGCAATAATATGTTTACAAGATTCATAGTTTGGTATCATCTAAATTTGCAAGGTTATGATGACCTTGATATTGAAATATGAAGAACTATTTGGTTATAGATGAGCTCTTACAATGGTTAGAGTCCTTGAGCTTAGCTCATTCTGAAAACAGGTCTTCTCGATGGGTCTGAATGCTTATACGCTTGATCGTTGTTTCCATTGATCCACCTTATTTGCTTCCCAATTAACCAAAGAGAACAGCAATATCTTGACATAATCCTTGTTAAACCGAAACAGGTAATGGTGATCTAGTAATCATTGGAGGAGGGCATGCAGCAACATTAGCAATCCGCGCTACCCAACGCGGGCTACTAAAACCATCAGCCATTGCTGCTGTTGCACCTACATGGGCTGGACCTCTCCCTATTGTCTTTGGCCGTGATTCTTCCATGGAGACAAGGTCCGTTTACATCTTTTCATAAAATAAAATAAAAAATAGCTTACCTCTCTTGATTGCCCACGTTTTATTCCAACAGGTATGGTCTGCTAAGAGGAACACTAAGAGCACCTGGGGTTGGTTGGATGATGTACAACATGCTAGTGAGCAACGAGAAATCAATCGAGTCTCAATACAAATCCCATGTTTATGCAGACCAAACCAACGTGACCGAGGCCATAATCCAAAGCAGATACGAGTTAACAAAGAAGAAGGGATCACGCTACGTCCCAGCAGCTTTCTTGACTGGTTTACTCGACCCGGTTTCATCCCGGGATGAATTTCTCCAGCTGTTTGCTGATTTGGAAGGGAAATTCCCGGTTATGGTTATGTCGACGAAAGGAGCTCCAAAGAGATCGAAAGCTGAAATGGAGGCACTTAGAGGAGCCAAAGGAGTTAGCAAATTTCTGGAGGTTGAAGGTGCACTCCTGCCTCAAGAAGAGTATCCTTCTCTTGTTGCTCAAGAGCTCTACAACTTCTTGCAAGAGACTTTTGCTTCTCCCAACTAATGTTAGGTTCGTTTCGTGGATACAGACAGGCCCATGAAATGTGGATCCAGGCCCATGATATGTTTGCTGAACTCGACACATTTCTGTTATTTTTCCCCGGCGAAACTCTACAGTTAATTCTTACTATATGGAGTATATAATTATACCTTTTTAAAATAAAAAATTCTTAGTATATTGCTTTTCTCAGTTTAAAAAACTCATATAAGCTGTTTCGGTCTCTTTATGTTTCGATTAGCTGCGTCCATTACGGTAAATATATAATACATGTTTTGTTGTATGCAAAATACCTATGGTGTCGTGGATGACACAAGATACTTAGTGGACACTGCAAATATTGGACAGGTTCTACGAGTATTTGGTAAACTTTTTAAAGTCTGTTAAATTTTAGTGGATTTATATTTCAGTCTGCTAATCTGTCATTATGGATATTTGGCAGACTTTACATATATTTGGTAGACTCTACCAATGGTGGAGCCAAAAATATTTTTTTATGGGGATCAATATTAATTATATAGTAATATTAAAGAAATTTTCTTAAATAAAATTGTATTATAAATATTAAATAAAGTAATATAATAAATATTAAATGATTTTTTTTAAAATAAAATTTGATTTTTGAAACAAAATAAAAAATTCGCTATCACTATTAGTTATTTTAATAGTGATTTTTAAAAGAAAATAATGTTTTTACAAATCACATAAACTTTAGTCTATCCATTTTCTCTCGAATTTTAAATATATGAGTCGATACTCTTACAAAAGAGGCTCGAGCACGAACCTTTTCATTTTTCCATGTATGTCATAACAAGCCAGTTGTGAATGCTCCTCAGAACATCCTTTCCTAGCCACATGTGATATAATAGATGACTAGTTAACAAAAAAAAAATTATATTTATTTTTTGATAAAAATACATATAGTCTTATGAATATTTATTTTTTTGTCTAAATTAAATTCTTTCGGGTGAGAGAATTATCAAAAATTAATAGGAAGAAAACGACAAATAAAAATAAATATACAAAACCTGGAGAAGAAAAAAAATCAAACAAGATGCAAAAAAAGCGTTTGAACCTAAATTGAAGAGGGTCAAACTTACTTGCCTCAAACTAAATTATCTATCAAATACTAAATGTATATGTATGCAAACAAAATTTGATAAAAATCACATGGGTCAGTTGACCCCCCCTCAATGTGAACTAGCTCCGCCACTGAACTCTACAAGTATTTGTCGCAAACTTAAATTCTAGTATGCCAATTTGTTTTTGCAAACTTTGTGGAAATCTAGGAGATTGTTCAGTATTTGGTGGATTTTACGAAAGTTATGTAGACTTATATTTAGTTTTTAGTCTGCTAGTTTGTCAAAAAATTGATGGACTCTATAGATAGTTAGTAGATTTTTTGGTATTTGACATATTTTACAAAAGTCTTCTAAATTTACCGGTAGACTTAAATTTCAATCCGTTAATTTGTCATTTTTTTATTTGGAAAATTTTACGAATGTCTAGTAGACTTTTCAGGTATTTGGGGGTAAACGATCTATTTCCCCCTCGGAAGTTTCATATAATAACAGATCTCTCTAGAGTTTGAGCTTAGTTCAATTTTCCCATCATTTGAAAATTCGAATCTTATTTCCCCACGAAATCAAAATTCGAAACCTATTTCCCCACGTATATTGGTTTAATCGGTTTAATATCGGTTTTGAGCGGTTTGTAACATAAAACTTAAACCACAATTCTTATTCAAACCAGACCCGAACCCAAAAAACGACCCGTTAACAACCCGACCCGACCCGACTTCTTCTTCTTCTTCACCCGATTTAATGGTCGGGAATTGTACAGAAAAAAACAAAAAAATTCGAAACTTGAATCTAACATTCAAACCAAAGCTCCTCAAACAGCGATGGAGAGATGTAAGGAAGCTGTCTATTTCGGATACCTAAATAGAAAACATTCGAAACTTGAATCTAACATCTAATCCTTACATTATAGCTTTGTTCATCAATAACAAACTTCTAATTCAATAACCAATCCATAATTCCAAATGTTACTACCTACGAATATCAAAAGAGAGATCGATATAATCAATATGAACGAATTCAAGCTCCTCAACAAGAACCATAAAAATGAATCAAAAAAATAAAATAACTTTCCGTCAAAACAGCTTCAACAAGCTCGCTTGTTACATCGTATCAACACCACAAAAGGATACAGATTTAGAAAAATTCAAAATTTAGGGTAAAAAAGAAGCAAGCTCACCAATTTCTACCAATAACTTCCTCAGCTCGATACCCAGTGACAATCTCAAGAGCGTTGTTGACCACGAAACCACACGGCGCCGTTCCAGGAAGACTACTCACCGGAAACAAAATCGGTCTGTTATCTCCGCCGAACCATCCATCATCCGCCACATCATCGCCGCCGCTGAGATCAGAATCAATATCCCACTCCATTTGATTTTGCATACAGTACACCCAGAAAAATAAAAATAAAAACTCAAAACTTTAAACCAAACCCAGAAATCGTCTAGAAACCCAGAAGAAGAAGAAGAGAATTTTGATTAAGAGCCAAGCAAAGAGCAACCTCCTCCCATGATCCCATCTCCGGAACCCACTTTTGCGAAAATCCACCCACCGTGGATTCCACCGATCCAAAACAGCTCCTGCTATGGATGCAATCAACGATCTAACTCAGCCTTCATCAACAAAATCAAATTCAATCTGGATTGTGTTTTGACGGGTTGTAATCGGGTTTAGGGAATTCATGAAAAAAAATCAGGTTTAAGTGTTGAATCGGGTCGTAAGTGGATTAATTTTGGTTTTCTTTGGTATTTAGTTGGTTAATATTTTATTGGTATACAATAAACCGAATTAAATCGTGGTACGTGGGGAAATAAGTTTCGAACTTTGATTTCGTGGGCAAATAGGTTTCGAGCTTTAATTTCGTGGGGAAATATTATTTGAACTTTCAAATGATGGGAAAATAGAATTAGGCTCAAACTTTAAGGAGATTTGTTATTATATGAAACTTCCGAGGGGGAAATAGATCGTTTACCCGGTATTTGGTAAATTTCTAGAAAGTAGTTTGCTAACCGGTTATTGTTTTGGTAGACTCTAAGGATAAAAAGGTTATTGTTTTGGTAGACTCTAAGGATAAAAAGTTTTCAGAGATTAGTCTGATTTGAATTTTTATTGAATACACCTTTTTGCAATAAATAATTTTATTTTATTGTTCCATATTTTTCGTTTCAATCTAAAATTTTATGTAAGTGCAATTGAATAAAACGACAAAATAGAAGTGTCCAACTCCTTATGGATCCGCCGGGATTCTAAAAATAGATACTGATGTTAACTTGAAAACAACACTTACAAGTTACATTCTTATACCATAGACAGAAGTTCGGTGAGTTGGGTTCATCCCCACGTGCCACGTAGGTTCATCGCATGCCATGCATTTAGCCGACGTGGACTTTTTGGGCCTCATTCCATTATTTTATTTTTAATAGATCTTTAGGAGATCTTTTTACTTTTAGTGGTTTATTTAAAAGTTTATTAATGTTTCTACATTACAAAATAAAAAACTCGATTTTCAAAAAAAATATACAGATTAATGAATGTAAATTTATATGATATTTTCAGCGTAGATATTTTCATCGTAGTTCCATATGTTAAAGTTAAAGTTATTTATTATAAATATAGTGTAGATAAAACCGTTTATCGTAGAACTATCTATATAATTATTTTTATAAATTGTAATAAATGCAACAAAAAAAAATTCTTACTAGACCCTAATATATTCTTATCTTTTCCTTTCTAAAATTATTTCTGAAATTATAAAACTTTCCTTTTTAATTATACTATGATATTGTAGATTGGATAATAATAAATCATCGTTCAATATAGAAATAATAATTTATAACAGTAAAAGTTGTTTTTTATTAAAAAAAACAAAAACATATATACGCAAACATATTTATTAGATAAATGTTGGTAGTGTTTTCTTTTTTTGGTCAACAAAATAATTACTGTTGGTAGTGTTTTTCTTAGTCTTTTTCTTTGTATAAGAAAATTTAGTCAATTTCTCACAAAATTAAAATAACTCAGTCAAAAAAATAATTAGTCGGGAGGATGAGTTTATGTTTTCAAAAGTAATATCAAGTACAGATTTCTGAGTCAAGGAATTTTTTTTTTCTTAGTCAATGGAGATTATGGGTGTAAGACATGGAACTTATTTGTTAAAAAATTAAATAAATAAATCAAAATGCATCCATGATCTCTCTTTTTTTCTTCTTCATAACGGGAAACTTGAACTGAGTTTTTGTTCAAAACAATTGTGACGTTTCTAGAAATTCATAAAAACAAATTCAAATAAAATAAATATAAAAAATATCCTAATATAACACAAAAAAATATTTTTTATTCCAAATATAGTATATAAATTTTAAAATTCTGAAAATAGCACAAATAATTATGTGCAAATATTTGTTTAACCAAAATAAAACTAAAACATTATGTTTGGGTTCCCTATTTTTTATTTAAGGTTTAGTTTTTTCCCATTAAGAATTTATTGACAATTTCAACTAGTAATACTAAATTTGGAACAAAAATTTTAAAATATGTTATTTTGGACAATTGCCCTAAAATATAGTCTAAATCATTACGTATTGAAATATTTGCATCCAATGTCACTTAATCAAAACATAATTTATGATCTAACACTTTCTAAATTCTGAAAAAAATAAGTAACATTTTCTCTTTGGAAAAGACGAGCCCCTTCTTGTTATTGGTATGTATATTGTATACCGTTGATTCGTGCATTACTGTACATAGATATGACTGGAAAGTTAACACGTGTACAATATACTAAGTTACTTATTTTCCATTTTTTATAAAATAATAGTACACAAACAATGTTTTCATTAAATAACCATACACGCAGAAACCCCTTACTTATTAGATATTTTAAAGTTACCACCAAAATCCTAAAATTCTAAAAATACCATAAACTAATTATGGTTTAGAAAGAGTACTTATCAATAATATATGAACCGGTCTCCATAAACCAAAAAAAAATATAGTATTTTTGGGAAAAACAATAAAATCTATTTTTTTTTTGTAACTAATAAAAGCTATGTTTGGACTATTCTGGAATATATCCATATAAAATCATAAACCCACATACCACGTGTTTCATGAGGCATTTCATTTTACCAAATTTATAACTCAAATATATATATAACACGGCAAAAGTAATAGAACAAACCAATAGGAGACAAGTCCCATTCGATTATGTTGTCATTTATAATTGATAGAATATATATATAAAGATTTATAATTTATGCAGGGTTTATAATTTAATATTTGATAACTAATTAAGAAAATATAAAAAAATGGAAAACAATATTAGATCACACGTAAAATTGAAAAAAATTAAGATTGAGAAGACCGATACAAAATCACACACAATTAGAAAAGCCTAATAGAATAACTTTTATTTATTCATTTTGATTCTCTAATTTGTTTTCTATTATTTTAGTTTTCAATTTAATTATGTGATATATTTTCAGATATTTAGTTTTTCTTATTCCTATTTGAATAAAAACTTTTGTGTAGAGATGAAAAAATAAAACACGATATATAAGGATGAATTTGAAAAAAAAATTGAAATATTTTTTTCCTAATAATTTTTATATATAAGGTAATAACAATTATAAATAGCATCAGCCTTATATAAGTTGATATTATTACATATTTTGTTATATAAAACATTTGTGGTATAAAATTATTATATATAATTTTGTGATATTATTATAAAATTATTATAATAATTACCTTATTTGATATACCTTATATATAATAATTTGTGATATAAAAAAAATTAGAATCAGCCTTAAATTCATATTTTTGTTTTTTTATATATTACTAGAAAATGAGTCGTGCGATGCGCGAATTTTTGTTTTTTATGTTTTATAATAATTTAATTTATTTATGAGAACTTTTTTGTAAAAAGATCTTTTTTATTTATTTTAGTAAAATAAATCATTGCTTATAGATTGTAAGCCTAATATTTTATTTGAAACTTAATTAATTGTTTTTCTTATTTCCATCTCCATTAAAATAAAAATTTATGTGATAGTCAATCACTTCAATATCTACGATCAATCATTTCTATATTATTTACAAATAATCATGTTTTTTGGAACTTTCATATCTTATCTATATTTAAATACCAAATAAATCATGTTATCCAAATATCTAAATTATTGAACGCTTCATTTTTATTATTTTAAATTATGTACTTTTAAAAAAAAAATCGATTTTCTTATATATAATTTATTTAACAAAGTTACTATAATATGCATTATTAAACGATAATGAGCTTACTTTTTATTTATTAGATATTCTGTTTTTTTTTATCAAAAAATTTCTATATTTTGTGATATGTTAAATTAATATTGTATATATTGTATACTATTAGTTTGGATCAAATAATATCCATTCACTAAACATATTTTCGATATAAAATTTTAACATTTTAACTATAATAATGTGTCTAATATATTACTAAAACTAAAATTTTAAATCTAATATTCTTTCAATAAATTTTGTTGATTTTTTCAAGTTTTCGTGATATGAATAAGAAAATGATCTTTCAAATTCTTTACATAATTTAATAAAATGTATAGTTAATATGTATATCAAAGTTTTAACTAATTAAATTACTAAAATTAAACATCAAAATAATGTGGCATACATGTGTATGATATATGTTACATTAATATTATATATATTATCTAATATTAGTTTGGATCAAATAATATCCATTCACTACATATTTTTTTGATATAAAACTTTAACTTTGTAACTATAATAAAGTGTGTAATATATTAGTAAAACTAAAAAATTTAAATCTATTATTCTTTCAATAAATTTTGTTGATTTTTTAAGTTTTCATGATATAAATATGAAAATGACTTCTCAAATCTTTTGCATAATTTAATAAAATGTATAGTTAATATGTATATCAAAATTTTAACTATTTAAATTATGAAAATTAAATATCAAAATGATGTGGCATACATGTGGATGATGATGTGTCTTCATGAGAAGTGAGAAAACCTTACTTTTGTTATGAATTAATTATATGGATGCCCATTATAAGGTCCATATTCTAGGAGGTTTAGAATATTCTCGGTTTCCTTATTCTCCTTATTCAACTTGCTTTCCAAGTCTATGTAAACCTATATATACATCTCTTTATTCATGGAATAAGACACAACAATTTCCTCTATCTCTCTTTTATTAACAACACGTTATCAGCACGATAGTCTCTCGATCTGTTCTTACACCAAAAAAGTGAGATTTAATTTCTGGTTATATTTATGTTTATGTGTATGTATTATTCCGGGATGATAAGGTATGCCTTCCTCGAACTGATCGTTATGGTAGGCTATGCCTCCTCAGATCATTATTATAGCGATGATGGTTATAAATCTAATCTTACTTCAAATCATGTTTATTATCGACTCATGATTTGTAATATGGATTCACGATACTTATCTAGAATAATTATTGATGTGAAATTTAATTTCTATATATGTTTATATTATTATGGGATGATAAAGCGATGCCTTTTTTCCAAATCGATCGTCATGGTAGGCTATGCCTCTACGATCATGATCATATGGTAGACTATGTCTCCTCAGATCAAAGGATGGTTATCAATGCTTATCTAGAATAATGATTGTCGATCGTTTGATCTTTGTATTTTATTGATCTCTGAATCTGCATGAATTTATATTATAACCTGCACTATTTCTAAAACAGATTTTGCACGGTGATTTTCTCCTCAGATCAAAAGATGGTTATCAATGCTTATCTAGAATAATGATTGTCGATCGTTTGATCTTTGTATTTTATTGATCTCTGAATCTGCATGAATTTATATTATAACCTGCACTATTTCTAAAATGGATTTTGCACGGTGATTTTCTGTCATTAAACTTAATATTGCTCATTAATATGAATACTGCTTTTGCACTAATTCGTTTATATCCGATCTATGCACGGCTAGATTATAAGAGCATCGTTTATGTCCGATCTATGCACGGCTGAATTTTACCATACTTTTACTTAAGGATTTCTAAAACGGATTTTGCACAGACAAATTAAAATCATGTTTGATCACCAAATTTGCACAATTTTGTCATATAATTTTGTCTGGTGAATTGATTGATTGATTGATAATTTAGTTTAATGGAATGATAGGAACAAAAAAAGATATGATGACTGTATTTTTATGAAATTTGATCATCCTTTTATTATTTCAGTAAACTATGCCGAACATTACCAACCTTGAATTTGAGGCCCTTGACATCTCTGGAGAGAATTATTTGTCTTGGGTGCTCGATGTTGAGATGTACCTTGATTCTGAAAATCTTGGTAATGCAATCAAAGAGGGAAGTGAAGCAACCACTCAAACAAAAGCAAAGGCTATGATATTCCTTCGTCATCACCTCCATGTGGACCTCAAGAATGAATATTTGACTTTAAAAGAACCATAAGTTCTTTGGAGTAGCCTAAAGGATAGGTTTAACCACCAGAAAACTGCGGTATTACCAAAAGCTCGCTATGAATGGACACATCTAAGACTACAAGACTTTAAGTCTGTAAGTGAATACAACTCAGCAATGTTCAGGATAACTTCCAAATTGAAATTATGTGGAGAGAAATTCACAGATGCAGATATGCTTGAAAAGACATACTCTACCTTTCACGCAAACAATGTTGTCATGCAGACACAATATCGTGAAAAATGATATAAGAAGTACTCTGATCTTATATCTTCTCTCCTTGTGGCTGAGCAAAACAATGAGCTACTGATGAAAAACCATCAATTACGCCCAGCTGATTCTGCTCCATTGCCTGAAGCAAATGTGGTATCTCACGATGATCAAGGAAGTGGTTACCAACGTGGACATGGACGAGGATATGGTTTTGGTCGAGGTCGAGGTCGAGGCCGAGGTGTTTCTTTTAAGAACTCATACTCTCACCAGAAGTGGGAAAAGAAAGATGATAACAAAGAAGAGAAGGTAACAAATGTATGTTATCGCTGTGGAGGAAAAAGTCATTGGTCTCGTACTTGTCGTACTCCAAAACACCTTATTGACCTATATCAAGAATCATTGAAACAAAAATGAATGAATGCAGAAACAAACCTCGTGTACGATGATGAAGATGATTATGATGATCTCTCTCCAATGGAAGCTGATGATTCCCGAACCCCTGAAGGGAATCTTTGATTTAGCTATGGTATTTGGTTTTTGGTTTTTCTTGAATTCATGTTGTTTTGGCTTTATTTAGTTTTTATCTTTGCATTATGATATTATTTGATTTATCAGTCATAGTTAAATTTGAGTTATCTTATTGATTTATAGAATTATTTTATGATTCACGAATTTCGCACATATTATCTGTTATTGATTCTGTTTGTGTTCCTAAAACGATTTATGCACGGATTATTTGTGGTTGATTTTGCATTATCTATATTTAATTTTGTATCAACCCGATTTTCGCACGAATTATTTGGGTTATATTATAAAGATAAGGAAAATAGTAAATCAGTAGTTTACTAAAAATTTCACTATTTTGGCATGACCGGTTAGGCCATTCCGGTTCAATAATAATGCGAAAACGAACCAGAATATTCTTATGTGTTATCCATAAAAGAAGTTGATAATACGGTTTTCACTATCCAATATATTTTGAATATATTAGTTTTCTGGTACGTATACAAGGAGATATTTTGGACTGATCATCCACTATGTATCTTTGCGAAAGTGTTTGGTTAATTGATTAGAATGAAACCGCATTGATTCGCATTATGCCAACGAATAATTTTGAGTTCTCCCCAAGATTAGTTTTTGGTCATGAACCATATATTTCCCAACTAAAAGATTTTGGATGTAATGTTGCTCCACCACATTGATCTAAGTTGGGACCACAAAGGAGGTTAGGAATTGTTGGATATGAATCTCCCTTGATGAGTAAATGTATTGAGCCATCAATAAGGGATAAGATTCGATTTACATACTGTAATTCCAGTGAGTCAGTATTTCCAACAATTAAGGGGGGAGAAGGAAATTAACAGCTGGAAAAGAAAATCAGTGAAAGAAATTATCTTGATCCTCATAAATAAATTCAAAAGATAATTCATTTGCAGAGTTAGCAAATTTAATGCCGAAAGCATTTCCTGACCCTGATTGAGTGACGAAGTCACATATACCAGCTGCGCTCCAATTAATATTGATGTCCCATGGAGACAATATCAACTACTATAAAGTCTAGAGATCGCATGAAGCGTGATAGGCCTATTGGTTCCAAATATTAGAATCCTCGAAAAGAAATGGAGCAGATTATGAAATGGCAAGATCGAGGAATCAAAGAATTATGGAGGATCTCCATAAGAGACATTAGACATGACTAAGAAGGAAATCCAGGTACCTGGTAATGATAAGAGATTTCAACTAGTTTTGTCATGTTTGGAACAAAATGGAACCAAGAGCGAATCGACGTCGATAATATTTTTGCATGCAGTGAAGCAATTGATGAGATTTGAGGATCATAAACCGCTGTAGTAGAAGGTTTATTGAAAAAATGTACATAAAGTGATGATTGGCCAATCATGAAAAAGGCCGTAGAGGCATAATTAAAATCTCTTGCAAAGAAGTATTTGGACCAGTAGTCCGTACATTTGAAAGTGTACAACTAGTAAGACATAAGTGGATCTTTATGCGAAAGATGAATGAAAATATATGAAGAGATATACTCTCTTGTGGTGGATGCAACTATTTTCAGATCCCTTATGAGTCTTATAATGAGAGAAAGACTTGATTAGTCTCAAAGAATTTAAACTGTTAGAAGCAGCAAATTCTAGTGAATATGTTTCATGGGGTATACTCTTAAAGTCGATATTATAAGATGACCGATATACCTATGTGTATTATCAAAAGATTATGGATCAATGTGAACATTGATTTGAACATAATCTAAACTCTTGAAGAGTTATCGGAAGTCGAAATTTGGAAGAAACGACTTTGGAAAGACAACATTGTCTTCAAGCTCTCCAAATTGTAAATCTAATTAAAGAGATGTTTTATCAAAGATCCTTGCAGGATTTAACAATGCTTACATTTAGTTGGTTCTGAAGTACCACATTTAAAGATTATTTGAGTAGTTTACTGATATCTCTTTCATGATTGAAAGATGTACTTTCATATAACAAGAAGCATGAATAGCTCATATGTACAATATGAACATCTAGAAGATTGTAAGTACAAGGAAATTTGGCATGAAGTCCAAATGGACGAAGAAAATATTTTCTATGTGAAAAGGATGTTATGGATCAGAAGTCCAATAACCTGAGAAATTATGATAATCATACAAGTGTATTAACTAAGGTTATGCGTATATCAATTCCCTAAAGATGATATATATGATTGGAATGCATCTCTTGAAGAAGATGCTTCCAGGGGGAGAAATATGATGATGTGCTTGGTTGTACTCTTTTTTCTTATCATGGTTTTATCCCACTGGGTTTTTCCATGACAGGGTTTTAACGAAGCAACAAAGAACACACAAATGATAGACACCTAAGGGGAATGTAAATATGAAAGTCTATCACAATTCCAAAGATTACTGAGATCATCAGAAGCAAAGAGAATGATCAAGATGGATCATCTGCGACACCCATTAATTGCAGAAGAATGTCGATGTACGTCTACTACAAATTCGTTCAAGTAAAGATTTGGCGGACTTATTTACCAAGACGTCTCCAACTGCTACTTTGAAGAAGCTAGTTCCTCATATTGGATCGCGTCGTCTCAAACATTTTAGGTGATGTACTCATGAGGGGGAGTAATAGCGCGTTGCACTCTTTTTCCCTTAGCTATGGTTTTTCCCATTGAGTTTTCTTAATAAGGTTTTTAATGAGACAGCACCTTATGCGCATTAGGATCATTTTTTATAATTGTCATCCAAAGGAGAGTGTTATGAATTAATTACATAGATGCCCATTATAAGGTCCATATTCTAGGAGGTTAATAATATTTTCGGTTTCCTTATTCTCCTTATCCAGCTTGCTCTCCAAGTCTATGTAAACCTATATATACACCTCTTAATTCATGGAATAAGCCACAACAATTTCCTTTCTCTCTTTTATTCACAACAACTTTATATATATAGATTTTAGTTTCCAATTAAATTTTGTGATATTTTTCTAAATATTTAGTTTTTCTTATTCCTATTGGAATAATGTTTACTTTTTGTTATTTAATTATTCATATATCTATTTTGTTAACTTTGATGAATTAATTATCATATTTTTTATTATTATATTTACCCTTTTTGTTTTTCAATAATATTTGATTTTATTCATTTTTATTGACTTTCGATTTTATGATAAATTTATATTTTTATTTTTTTTAGTAGTTTACCTTTTAGAATTATGAATTAAATTTTTTTTTTTTGATATTACGTGGGATATAATTTTTTCTTTTATTGTTACTATTATGTGGCAAAATGTAATTGGATTTTTTTTTTAAATGTCAAAATCTGATTTAGCATGTGTAGCAATCTGATGAATTAATAATTTTGAATCATTCCGCTTTATATAATAAAATAGTAATATATTATTATAAATTATAATCGAATTCAAGACAGTACAAACGTTAAAAGAAACAAAACCAGAAATAGTAAAAAGTTTAGGGTCAAAACCACAAATAGAAACTAAACCATATTGATGTACCATTTAATTAGATGTACCATCAAATCTAATATATTAAAATAGAATGATATTTTGTGAGCAAACAAAAAAATGCATTTAATACTATTCCTATCATAGATAATTTTTAAACTTTCATTTTTTATGGATAACTATCCTATTTCCAAACATATTAATTTTTAAACATCAATTTTTTTTCCTTTCACATAATCTATTATTTCTTTGCAAGTGCAATTCATCAACAGCTTATGTGCAGATTCACGAGATCCTGCAACGAGCCACTTTCGACAGCAATTCACAAGTGGGCGTTATATTTCATGTAATACAAGCGGTAGAATCACCTCCCACGTATTTCAGAACAAACAAATTTACAATTGCATTCCATGAGATAATTAATGTTTACGGCTTAGTTCCAGTTTTGAAATTACATGTAATTTATTTAGTTCAAACAAAATCACGTGTTGCATGTATTGTGTTAGTTCAAACAAAATCACAAATTGACTGCTTTCTAACAAAGCCACACTTTCGCCATTCTGTATATTCTTAATCAAGCTATTTGTTGATTTCATGTATGGTTGACTTGATGCTTACTTGGCAGTGTTGCAAGATATCACAATCGTAGATTGTGAATTTAATGTAGATTTTTTAAGATTTTATCAACAATTACAAACAAAATATTCATGGATTGTGAATATAATATAGATTTTTTTAAGATTTTATCAACAATTACAAACAAAATATTCATAATTAATAACACAATATGTTTACTTCTAAATTTAAATCTTATTAATATAATCAGATTTATAATTGAATATTTTTTAAACTGAAAAATGAATATATTATTAATTAGATTTGCACAACCATAGATTTGATCATGCATATAGACAACATTCAGTTACTAATACAAATTCAATATTTCTTATTTACATATATTAAATGATTGATATTTTAAGAATCACACAATTTTAGGAATTGTTAATTTAGAATTAAATTCGAGATTTTCCAGATTATGTTAATATTCGTTTATATTAATAAAAAATTATTAAAAAAAATATTATCATAAAATCTAAACCAGAAATGGTTATTCTATTCAAATTCAAAATTAAGAATTATACTGCAAGCAAAACTAAAACAGATATATTTTTTGTGTCCAATCATGAAAACCTTTATATTAAGCTATTATCAAAAATCACAAAACCAGCTGTTATTATATCTTTAAAAAAATAATAAACCGGATATTAATTTAGATTTAATTTAAATATTCAAATTTAAATAATATTCTCATAATGACAGATATCATAAACGATACCCCCTCTGTTTCATAATATAAGTTGTTTTGGCTAAAAGCACAAATATTAAGAAATTCAATTTTCTTAAAAAGTATATCATTTAATATATAAATTAAAAACAATTCAGCCAATCATAAAAAAGATTGCATAATAATATTGGTCACACAATATTCAATAAATATAAAAATTGCATAAAAATGTGAAAACAACTTATATTTTGAAACAAAGCAAAACCTCTAAAACAACTTATATTATCAAACAGAAGGAGTATGTTATTGTATATTTTTATCATAATCAATCAGCCTTAAATTTTAAATATTTGAAATTAGTAAATATTTATATTATACGGTAATATGAACATGCGGGTTAGAATTATGTTTTTATAATCGCGGTCATTCTCGGATTAATATGAACGGACCAGTTAGAATTATGTTTTTATAATCACGGTCATATTTAATACTAGAAAAAACCAAATATACAAAAACAAAATATATCTAAACACAAAAATAAATCTTTATCACTTATTGAAAAAATTTATATCTATAACACAAATTATATCTAAATATAAAAAAAAAATATTACAAAATTTGGTAAAACAAAAAACAAAAATTTTCGTAGAATCTAGTTTAACCTTAAAACCAAAAAACAAAAAGATGTACCATTTAAGTTGATGTGTCGCCTAGACATTAAATATGATGCAGTGAAAAATGTCATTTGAAAAGTATGGACGAGACTTTTTCTGAAAACAAAAAAAATGTCAAAAAGTAAACGTGGACGTTATTAAACCATTTATGTAGACAAAACACCCAACACAATTAAATTAGATTAGATAAAAGGTTAGCCATGTACTATATCAAAAAAAAATTGATTTTTTTTTATGTGTTTTCGGCCAGTTCCCGGAAGTAATTTCAAGTCCAAACAGGTACAGACTAATCTTTCGGGTGGGAGTGACACAGCCCACTTATAATGCCATACTTGGCCAAGTGCTTGTCCTGGTAATTCCGCTCCCGCGGAGAATCGATCTCTAGCCTAGACCAGCGGAGCCGACACTCACCGCAGAAAAGAAACCACCCGACCACCAACAACTTGGTTACTATATCAAAGTTATGGATCGAATTCTATCAGTTACAAAAATAGCTGTGGATTCTCTTTTGACCACCGTAAATATGTTAAATGGTAAAAACATCCCGTTTTTTTTGTTTTTAAAAAATGTAAAATTTATTCATCAAAATATTTTTTTTACAATGATTGCTTTATGATTTTAAAGTTCGAGTTTGATTCTAAAATACTATTACACTTCCACTATATGAAAAGAGAAATATTATCTTATGGCAAATCACCACCTTAATCCGTCTTTAAGCTTATTGTTACCCAACTTTCTGATTGAGGAAATACGGTTGCAGAGGTTCTTGTTAATGAAACGAGTAATAAAGTGTGTTGGAGACGGTTGTTCGCCATGACACCTTCTGTTTCATTCCCGCCATATAAAATGTAATGCAGCTTAAAACGCGTATTTGAACAAGAACAAAGGAGATGAGTGATATAATGTCGTCCCAAACTAACGTGAAACGATCTCCCAACAGATTTTGTACTAAATTAGTTTAACTTTCCGTTGTGTACCTACATAAGAAGAATAAATGGTCTCTTATTTGTTTATTGTTGACTTCCAAATCGCCATACGATCTTTTGTTGATAGTCGGTTATGAATTGAAAGCCACACAAGAAATGAATATTTAGGAGTTACATAAGAAAACCAAACTCTTTTATACCATTCAAATCGAGCTTTTGATCTGGTGCCAAGTACCTTGGGCTGAGAAACGCTTTTTGAATTTATTGTTTTTCAGGTCTCATGAATTAGTTCAGGTTTCTTTTTTCTTTCTCTGTTTTTCTTTTTCTTTTCTGGTCGAATTAGTTCAGGTTTCAATATCAGATTTTCTCGGTTAAAAGAAAAAAGTTTATAACTAGATTAAAGTCAATACACGTGTATTCGATACGACAGCGTTTCTTCGTAAAAGCTATTTTTAGCGGGGGGAAAAAAGGGTTCAATAACTAGCTATTTTTCATAATTGTTATGCTTTTTTGGTAGAATACGTACGTACTAACCGTAAATTTAAATGTATAGTATTTTGTCATTCATTATGTAACACCGTCATATCTTTGTAACGACAAGAGTCCAGCTGTCCTTTTTAATACTACTATTATAACGCCCCGACCGCCCCTACCTGTGGGCCCCAACGACATCTCCCGGCCCGTGGGCCCCACCCTCGTCCGACGGCCGGTGCGTTAGTCCGGGAGGCTTGTAATACTTGTTTACTGACCCTGCAATCACCACGTGACCTTTCCCCGTGTTTTGTCCTCACTCACACGCTACCGCGAATCACTTCCCGGAAGGTCACCCATCCTTAGACTACTCCAGCCCAAGCACGCTTAACTCTGGAGTTCTTTCGGGCAAGTTGTTGATCCCGTGGATCACTAAGTGTGTTTAAAGGATGATTAGGGGACGGGAGGTGAGATTTTCGTTAATAGAGCAATTTAACCACGATTAAGACAGGTCGGGAGAAATATGAGTAGGCCGGGGGCCGCGTTTCGTTTTATTGATGAAAGAAAGGTGAACACTTTTGAATTACGAACTGGTTCCGAAGGACGCCCAGTTCGGCGTTCTAAAGCGTTGTCTTGTTACAAAGAGGTCGGATAACTCGTGGAAGGTGAGAGTAAAAATCCGAGACCCTCTTCATTAATGACATATGAGGGGTATATATAGTCGGGGTCGGCTTCCTGCTCCCCGGGATCTCGGGCCACGTGTCGCCTGCGGCCTCTTTTGCGGGTAAGGTGGCCTAGGAGGCGTGTCCCGGCTTTCGAGGAGAGAGGTCATGATGAGCTCGGCGTGGCGTGTTTGCAGAGCAGTGCACTGTTTTACCAACTCTGCTCCACCTGCTCCTTCCTGCCCTTGTCAGCTCTGTAGAGTTGGTGGGACGTCGGGTCGAAGGCACATCCCTACGCGGGTAGGGTACTGCCTTACCAACTCCCACTCGCCTATTCTTCTGACACTCCCTGTTCTGGCGGGGCATCAGCGCGGGCCCGGGGTACGTTGCTTTCAGGTCGGCTACCGAGCTGAAGAGCGGTCTTGCAGGTCGGTGGCATTGAGTCCGGTGACCGTACTGAAGAACGACCTTTCCTAAGATGGGCCTAACTAATTGGGGGTGCTAGGCCCACCTCCAACAATAGGCCCTCCCCCAGTTCGGTATCGCGAGGCGAAGTGAGGGTGCCGAAGTTGATCTAATGTTAGTTCGGCGCATCTTAGGACGGTCCTTCCGAGCTCAACTGTGTTTACCTTTTCCGAAAAACCCGTAGGAGGTTGGCGCGTGCTCTCCACGTGGGACGACAAAGGACGCTTCGTTTTTCGCGTGGACTGCCCACGCGCGGCGTGTAAAAGACGCTTCGCGTTTATCGAGGCGTCCTTTGCTTTTTGGCGTGGGGAAACGAAGAGACGTCATCATTAGGTTTTTTGGGCAGCCGTGCTTCTTTTGACACGTGTCCAGGCGTCGCTTCACTGTCCCCCTTCCTCTATTTAAACCTTCTTCCTCCTACTGTTAAAACCTTCTGCGCATACTCCTAAGGTAACCTCCTTTCTCCGATTTCCTTCTTCTCTTCCTACTTTCTTCCTGTCTTTTCGATCTCCTCCTCTCCGTGCGATGGCTCCGATGTTAGACGGTATCCGAGCTGAGTCGAGCGAAGAATCGGCGTCCCGCGGTGGCGGTAACGACTCTCCGAGTTCCTCCTCCGGTGATTCCGAGCATGCCTCTTCTCCGCGACGAGGGGCAGACAGTGGGGAAGAGTTGGCCCCCTCGACTTCGGGGGCCGCCCCGTCGCTTCCGGGGACCCGTCTCCGGCCGAAAACGGTGGTTAGATCCTCTGGCGGTCGCGGTGCTGGCCAAGCTGGGGGCAGAACCGGGCATCTGGGCGGCCACGGTGGTCGTCAGGGCGTCCGGGGAGGCGGAGCTCGAGTGGCCAGGGTGAGGTCCCCCCTGGTCTCCTACGAGCAGGGAGGGTCACCGACCTGGAGCACAGCGGAATCGGTGACCCTCCTGGGGAATCTGTGTGGTTTTTCCGCCGGCGTTGAGCTCAGGGTACCCAGGGCGGAGGAGCGCCCGTGGACTCCTCGGCCGGGCTTCGTCTGCTTGTACGAGTCGTTCTTCCAGAAGTGCGGCTTGCGCCTTCCTCTCCCCGAGCTGTTCGTCCAGTATTGCCGGGCGCGGGGCTTGGCCTTCTCGCAGGTCTGCCCGTCCACGGTCCAGGGGACGATCGTGCTGCTGACCCTAGGGCACGAATGCGACGTGGAGGTGACGTTGCCTATGTTCGAGGCGTTCACCTAGCAGAAGGCAAACCCCGGGATTCCTGGGACCTTCTATGCCGCTTTCAAGCCCGCGGCGAACGTTCTGGAGGCACCCAGCTCGGGGTCTAGGGCGAGCAAGCTGTCGAAGGTTGAGGACTGGTCTCGCAGCTACTTCTACGTCCGGGCTACCGCCGTGGCTGGGCTCAACCCGTCTGCGAGATACACCCGGGGTTGGGACTTTTTCCCCGGGTAGGGATTCGCAGGTCGGGCTGACTTCTCCTCTTAGGCTTCGTCTGACTGTTTTTGTTTGCTTCGCTTTCAGGTCCTCCTTTTTCTAGATCCAAGGTACCGGAGTACGCGGGTCTTGTTGCGGTGCTCAGGTCGGCGCGTAGAAGAGGGTGATATGCAAGGGGCGAAAACCACAGGAGGCAGGACCGGAGGATCTGGTGGCTGATTCCCGTGGAGGAGGTCGGTACTGGAGTGCCGTCTGGTGAGACCGGTACCGACGTGCCAGTCGCCGGGGATCAGCAAGCAGATCCTTCGGCCCTGCCTGCTAGTGAGACCGGTACCGACGTGCCAGCCGCCGGGGATCAGCAAGCAGATCCTTCGGTCCTGTCCGGCGTAGCCGCGGTCGGGGAAGAGGGGTTTGGGCAGCCCTTCCTTGGTGAGTACGGGACCAACGCGAGGATGGTGGCCCCGGCTGACTTAGATGGTACCCGTGCTGACGGGAGGGAAAACCGACCGGCCGATGCGGCCTTGTAAAAACTTTTTTCCTTTTTGTTTTGTTTTTGTAGACTGGGCCGTAGGCCGTTTCTTTTTGTAAGGACTGGGCCGTAGGCCGTTTATGCAAAGAGCAGGCCGTTGGCCCCTCTCTTTTTGTAAGTGCCGTTTCGAGGCTTTTGTAACGACTAGGCCGTGGGCCATTTTTATAACAGACGAGGCCGTTGGCCCTTTTGTGATAATCGAGGCCGTTGGCCCTTTCTTTTTTTTTTTGTGTAAATGCCATTTCGAGGCTTTTTTGATCGGTAGAGTAGGTCGTAAACCGTACTCTGTCAAGTAAGCAGGTCGTGGACCGTGCTCTTGTATTGGGTGCGAGGTAATCTCGGCTTAAGGCACTTATTGCTTGTGTACCTTGTTTTTTTGGTGCGGGTAGCGAGCCCGGCTTAGAGACACTTAATGCTTGTGTGTCTAGTAGAGGTGCGAGCCCTGGGGCCCGGCTTTGGCACTTATAACTTGTGTGCCGGGGAGAGCGAGCACCGGAGCTCGGTCCCCTTTTTTTTTTGTAGTGCGAGCGTTTGGAGCTCGGCTTATTATTTTTTTTTTTTTTTTTTTTTTTTTTTTGTAGTGCGAGCGTTTGGAGCTCGGCTTTTTTTTTTTTTTTTTTTTTTTTTTTTTTTTTTTTTGTAGTGCGAGCGTTTGGAGCTCGGGAGCGTTTGAGCGTTTGCAGCTCGGCTCCTGTGCGCAGGTCGGGGACCGTTTTCCTTTGTCTAAAAGGTTTTATTAGATTAATAGCTGAGCCCTGGTTAGGGGTTGCCTACGTACCCTTTAGTAGAAGGGATCAAGCCAATCGTAGTTCGTTTGTTTACAAAAGCGGAGAGCGGATTGGAGCCCGGGGGCTTAATAGTAGAACCGTTTGAGGTTGATCAAGTTCCATGAGCGCGGGATGGCGTCGCCGTTCATCGTGACTAGCTCGTAGACGCCTGGTTTTACGACCTTGGAGATGAGGTAGGGGCCCTCCCAATTGGCACCCAGCTTGCCTGCGTTTGGTTCGGCGGTGTTTTCAAAGACCTTGCGGAGGACCAGGTCGCCCTCGGCGAAGAACCGGCCTCGAACCTTCTTGTTGTAATATTTGGAGGCGAGCTGCTGGTAGTTCTGGATTCGGAGCAGGGAATGGTCCCGTTGCTCTTCAAGGAAATCCAGCTCGCTGAGTAGGACGGCGTTGTTCAGTGCGGGTTGCTGGGTGAGCATAGCGCGGCGAGGAGGGGGGAGCCCGACTTCGGATGGGGCCATTGCTTCCATGCCGTGGGAGAGGTTGAATGGTGTTCGGCCAGTCGATGTCTTTGGTGTTGTGCGGTGGGACCAGAGGACTCCATCGAGCTCGTCGGCCCAGGACCCTTTCTTGTCGTCTAGTCGCTTTTTGAGGCCGTCGAGGATGGTCTTGTTGGTGGCCTCGGCTTGTCCGTTCCCCTGGGGGTACCTCGGAGTGGACTTACTTAGTCTGATTTTCCACTTCGCGCAGAAATCTTCGAAGAGGGCCGATGTGAACTGGGCACCGTTGTCGGTGACGATCTCGTACGGGAGCCCGTGCCGGCAGATGATGAACTTCCAGACGAACTTTCGGACGTCCTCTGCCTTGATCTTGGCGTATGATTCGGCCTCGACCCACTTGGTGAAGTAATCGGTCATGACTAAGAGGAAGCGCTTTTGGCGAGATCGGGGAAGGGGCCCGACTATGTCCATGGCCCATCGCATGAAGGGGTAGGGTGCCACCGCAGTGGTGAGGAGCTCGGTTGGACTATGAATGAGGGGACCGTGGCGCTGGCACTTCTCGCACCGGGCTGCGAATTTGTCGCAGTCTTGGAGCATTGTCGGCCAGTAGTGGCCTTGGTTTCGTATTCTCAGGGCGAGAGCCCGGCCACCGGAATGGTTGCCGTCGGCGCCCTCGTGCACTTCCTTCATCGCGTCGATGGTTTCCTGCCCGTGGAGGCAGGCGAGCAGGGTTCCCGAGGCGCTCCATCGGAACAGATTGCCGTCCAGCATTGTATATTGGGCACACTTCTTTCTTAGCCGCCGGGCGGCCCATCGGTCTGGGGGGCGAATGCCGTCTGCGATGTATAGCAGCAGATCGATTCGCCAGTCCGGCAGTTCGAGCTCGGCCGGGGGCGGTGGTAGGTTCTCGGGAGGTTGGGCGTCTTCGTCAGGATCCGCGACCTGGGAACCGATCAGATAGGCTCCCTTTGGCAGCTCGATGCTGGGGAGGTCGATACTTTCCACCGGGATCACCCGTCGTTGCTCTGGAGCCGAGGTGGAGGCTAGTGCTGCGAGGGCGTCTGCGGAAGTGTTATCGCCTCGGGGGATTTTTGTCAGGGTGAACTCGGAGAAGTCTGCGGCCATGCCTTGAGTCACCTTGAGGTAGGCGTCCATGCGATCATTCTTGGCCTCGTACTCCCCGCTGAATTGATTGGCGACGAGCTGGGAGTCGCAGTAAGCCCGGATTTTCTTTGCGCCGACCTCTTTGGCCAGGCGCAGGCCGGCAATCAAAGCTTCGTACTCGGCCTCGTTGTTCGATTCCGGGAAGGCTAGGCGGAAGGACTGTTCGAGGATCTCCTTGGTCGGGGATTCGAGGCGTATGCCGACGCCGGACCCGTGCTTGGAGGCCGATCCGTCGACGTGCAGAGTCCACACTTCGGACACCTCGCTGACTGCCAGCTCGGGTGCTAACTCAACTAGGAAGTCGGCCAGCGCTTGAGATTTGATCGCGGTCCGACCCCGGTACTCGATGTCGTATTCGCTCAGCTCGACAGCCCACTTCATTATCCGGCCTGATCGGCTCGGGCTGTGGAGGATGTTCCTGAGGGGGTAGGTGCTTAGGACGGCAATCGCGTGGGATTGAAAATAAGGCCGGAGCTTCCTAGCTGCGACGACCACTGCCAGGGCGAGCTTCTCCAGAGTCGGGCGTTGGAGGGCGTCCTCGCATTTGTCGTCCCACTCAAACCGCTTGTTAGCCCGGAGTAGTTGGTAGAACGGGAGACACTTGTCGGTAGAGCGGGAGATGAATCGATTTAGCGCGGCGATTCTCCCGGTGAGTCGTTGTACTTGACGCGTGCTCTCCGGGGATTTGAGCTCAATGATAGCTCGGATCTGCTTGGGGTCGGCCTCGATCCCGCGCTGGGTGATGATGTACCCGAGGAATTCGCCTGATGTGACGCCGAAGGAACACTTGGCCGGGTTCAGCTTCATGCTGTATTCGTTCAGCGTGCGGAAGCAGGACCGGAGGTGTGTGACGTGGTCGGTTGCCACCAGAGACTTTACCAGCATGTCATCTATGTATACCTCCATAGTGCGGCCGATTTGGTCGGCGAACATCCGGTTGACGAGCCGTTGGTAGGTGGCCCCGGCGTTTTTTAGTCCGAAGGGCATTACTTTGTAGCAGTAAATGCCTCGGTCCGTGATGAACGCGGTCTTCTCCTGATCATCAGGGTGCATGGGGATTTGGTTATACCCCGAGAAGGCATCCATGAAGGAGAGGAGCTCGTTTCCCGCGGTGGCTTCAACGACCTGGTCGATTCGGGGGAGGGGGAAGCTGTCCTTAGGGCATGCCTTATTGAGGTCGGTGAAATCCACGCAGACCCTCCATTTTCCGTTCTTCTTCTTGACTACCACTGGGTTGGCTAACCAGTCCGGGTATTTCACCTCGGTGATCGAGCCGGCCGCGGTGAGCCTCTCTATCTCATCATTGACCGCTTGGGCGTGCTCCGGGCCAAGCTTCCGCCGCTTCTGCTTGACCGGCCTGCAGGTTGGATCCACGTTGAGCTCGTGGCTGCACGTGTTCGGGTCAATGCCGGGCAGGTCGCCAGTTGACCAGGCGAAGGTGGAGACGTTCTGCCTTAGGAACTCGACCAGCTTTTGCTTGATGCTTTCGTCGAGGTCGGTGCCGATGCCGACGCAGCGGGCGGGGTCGCGTGGGTCGATGTTGACCTGGGTGACAAGGTCCCGCCCGGGAAGATCCTGGGCGCCGAGCTCGCCGGGCTGAAGCGCATTGATGGCCAAGCAGGCCGGCGCGGCGCGGCGCAGCTTGTGCTCGATGGCGAAGCAGGCGCGGGAGACCCTCTGGTTACTCCTAAGAGTGTATGTGCCGGCCTGGTTGGGGAACTTGAGGCACTGATGGTACGTCGACGTGACCGCCTTCATCGAGTGCAGCCAGGGGGTTCCGAGGATGATGTTGTAGATCGGGGTGGTGTCGAAGACCACGAACTTGACGATTTTCGTGACCCGACCTACGTAGACCGGTAATTCGATGGTGCCGATTCCGTTGGCGGTGTCCCCGGCGAAGCCGGTTAGCGGGATGGAGTGCGGCTTGATCTCGACCCCGTTCAGGTTCATCCTGGCGAGGGTATCCTTGAAGATGAGGTCGACCGAGCTGCCCGTATCGACGAGGACTCGGTTAACGTCGCAGTCGGCTACGCGGACTTGTACGACGAGGGGGTCGTTGTGGGGCTGGTGGACACCGGCCGCATCGGCCTCAGTGAAACATATCCCCCTCTTGCTCGTGTCCTGGGCGTCGATCTCCGGCCCGGAGTGCCACTTCAGGGATGCGTCGGTCCTCCTCTCGTGACGCTTGATGGACCGCACTGAGTCGTTGCACGAGAGGAGACCTCCCATGATCATCCCAATCAGAGTGCGGGCCGGGGGAGGCGATCTACCTGTTTCCCGGTCTCGCGAGGGAGATCGTCGCCGCCGGTCGTCGTTCTGGGCGCGGTGGTAGGGCCTAGTCCGGTTATCCGCGCGACCTTGGTTGTCGCGGGGTTGATCGTGATCGCCGTCCCGAGCATGCGGTCGCAGCCGCTCTGGGACGCTGATTTCTCCCCGCTGAAATTGCTTCAGCAGGACCTCTTGAAGGGCGCGGCAGTGAGAGGTCGGATGCCCCTTTCGCCGGTGGAAATCGCAGAAGGCCGTCCTGTCGTATGGCTCATCTGGTCGGAACTCCCTATCGCTCGGCTCGTCGGGACGCCGATCCTGCTGGCGGGGATCCCGTACGTATTTGTTCCAAGGCAACCCTGGGGCGGGGGTGGGGGGAAGTACGGGATCGTGTAGGCGGAGGCCGGAGGGCGGTCCGTTGACAAGGAATGCAGCGGCCTGCTTTCCCTTGCTGCGATGGTACTCGTCGTCGTAATGTTGGCGGGGCTCCTGATACCTTTCTTGGGGCCGCTCCTTTGGGGCCGGGGCCTTGTGAGAGGCACTGTTTCTTGATTCAGCCGCCTTCTCTTCTTCGAGCTCAACGAAGAGTCCAGCGCGGTGCAAGGCGTCTTCCAGAGAGCGCGGCCTGTTGAGCTTCATATCGTCCTTGAAGGCCGAATCGGCCCGCAGTCCTTTTCTCAGAGCGGGGAGCGCTGACTCGTCAGTCACGTTGCTCTGGGAGGCCGTGGCCTTGAAGCGCTCGATGAAGGATCTGAGCGACTCCTTTGCTCCCTGATTCATTGCCCAGAGGTCCGCGCTGGATGCGGACTGGCGGATGTAGATGGAGTAATGCTCGAGGAAGGTGGTCGACAGGTCCCTGAAGCTGTCGATGGAGTGCGTCTTTAGCCGAGAGAACCACGTGAGGGCCGGGCCGGTGAGGTTTTCCACGAAAAGCTGGCAGTGAGCGGCTTCGCGCTCGTCTGGTGAGAAGTGGGCGCGACCCATGGCGATGGTGAACGCCGTGAGATACTGGGCCGGGTCGGTGGTGCCCGCGTAGGGCTGTAGCTTGAGCTTTCCGAGGTGCTGGAGTGGGACGGAGGCGATCCGGCGGGTGAACGGCGTGTTCTGCGTCTCTCTGAGGACGCGATCGATTTCTGGGGCCGCGCTGGTGGCTTGGTGGATTTTGGAGGACATCGCACGGATGGTCTCCTTCATAGCCTCGAACTCCGCGTCTCTTGAGCGCTCCGCGCTGGATCGGAGATGGTGGGCTTCGTCGCCCGGGTGGCTTCCTATGGCCGGGACGAAACGTCCGTCCGGCCTTTCGGATCCAGACGGCGAGTCGCTCGGTCGGCTTGTCCGGAAGCGGGGGGTTTCTTCCCGAGAGACCGGTTCTCTGGGATGGACGTCGGGGGACCCGACGTTGTCCGACCGGTCGCGGGAGGCCCCTAACGTGGCGAACCGCTGGTCGGTGGCTCGCGTTAGCTCATCGATCCGGGCGAGCAGGGTCTGCATCATGACGGACGGCGTGGGCTGGTCTTCCGGTGCTCGTGGCGCGTTGTGGGCGGCGGAGCCGTCGGAATGGGCGGGTGCTGACGCCGGGGGCGGGGCCCTGGAGAATTGCTCTCGAGGAATCGCTTGATCGGCAGCCGCTTGGGCTGATGACGGAATGGTCGCCGTCGTTCGAGTCGTTGGCGGGGCCGTTGTCGGGGCCTGGGCCGTTGTTTGGGCCGGAGTGTCTTGGTCTGACAACACTCTTGGGGTCGGGATTGCCATCGTTGCTTCGGTCGTGTCGGTGGTTGAACTGCTCCTTGCGTGTAGAAGAATCTCAGCCCCCTCCTTCTAGCGCCAATTGTTGATCCCGTGGATCACTAAGTGTGTTTAAAGGATGATTAGGGGACGGGAGGTGAGATTTTCGTTAATAGAGCAATTTAACCACGATTAAGACAGGTCGGGAGAAATATGAGTAGGCCGGGGGCCGCGTTTCGTTTTATTGATGAAAGAAAGGTGAACACTTTTGAATTACGAACTGGTTCCGAAGGACGCCCAGTTCGGCGTTCTAAAGCGTTGTCTTGTTACAAAGAGGTCGGATAACTCGTGGAAGGTGAGAGTAAAAATCCGAGACCCTCTTCATTAATGACATATGAGGGGTATATATAGTCGGGGTCGGCTTCCTGCTCCCCGGGATCTCGGGCCACGTGTCGCCTGCGGCCTCTTTTGCGGGTAAGGTGGCCTAGGAGGCGTGTCCCGGCTTTCGAGGAGAGAGGTCATGATGAGCTCGGCGTGGCGTGTTTGCAGAGCAGTGCACTGTTTTACCAACTCTGCTCCACCTGCTCCTTCCTGCCCTTGTCAGCTCTGTAGAGTTGGTGGGACGTCGGGTCGAAGGCACATCCCTACGCGGGTAGGGTACTGCCTTACCAACTCCCACTCGCCTATTCTTCTGACACTCCCTGTTCTGGCGGGGCATCAGCGCGGGCCCGGGGTACGTTGCTTTCAGGTCGGCTACCGAGCTGAAGAGCGGTCTTGCAGGTCGGTGGCATTGAGTCCGGTGACCGTACTGAAGAACGACCTTTCCTAAGATGGGCCTAACTAATTGGGGGTGCTAGGCCCACCTCCAACACAAGTGATCGGAAAAGGTAAGTGCACTTTGGTGACATAGGTAGCCAAATCAATTCTTATAAGCCTCTCTGCATATACAAGAAATCGGGATGTTACAATCACCCCCACCTATAGAGCGCAACGTCCTCGTTGCGCACCAGGATCGTCACCCTAGACGGTGTGGGCCCACCTGACTCCACACACGTGTTTGGGTTCGGCTCTGATACCACTTATAACGCCCCGACCGCCCCTACCTGTGGGCCCCAACGACATCTCCCGGCCCGTGGGCCCCACCCTCGTCCGACGGCCGGTGCGTTAGTCCGGGAGGCTTGTAATACTTGTTTACTGACCCTGCAATCACCACGTGACCTTTCCCCGTGTTTTGTCCTCACTCACACGCTACCGCGAATCACTTCCCGGAAGGTCACCCATCCTTAGACTACTCCAGCCCAAGCACGCTTAACTCTGGAGTTCTTTCGGGCAAGTGATCGGAAAAGGTAAGTGCACTTTGGTGACATAGGTAGCCAAATCAATTCTTATAAGCCTCTCTGCATATACAAGAAATCGGGATGTTACAATCACCCCCACCTATAGAGCGCAACGTCCTCGTTGCGCACCAGGATCGTCACCCTAGACGGTGTGGGCCCACCTGACTCCACACACGTGTTTGGGTTCGGCTCTGATACCACTTATAACGCCCCGACCGCCCCTACCTGTGGGCCCCAACGACATCTCCCGGCCCGTGGGCCCCACCCTCGTCCGACGGCCGGTGCGTTAGTCCGGGAGGCTTGTAATACTTGTTTACTGACCCTGCAATCACCACGTGACCTTTCCCCGTGTTTTGTCCTCACTCACACGCTACCGCGAATCACTTCCCGGAAGGTCACCCATCCTTAGACTACTCCAGCCCAAGCACGCTTAACTCTGGAGTTCTTTCGGGCAAGTGATCGGAAAAGGTAAGTGCACTTTGGTGACATAGGTAGCCAAATCAATTCTTATAAGCCTCTCCGCATATACAAGAAATCGGGATGTTACAACTATAACACTATATAGGTTAAGAGGCCTACCATGCATGGCCAATTTAAAAAAGAAATACCTATAGATATTATGGCATATAGTTTATTTATTTATTTTTGAACATTAATATTATGGCATAGCTATTAGGAGTATTTATTATTCTTCCTCTTAATTCTTTTTTTTTTACCTGTTTATATAACTGGATCATGGAAATATTAGGTTCGATGATTGATGATACATATTGATACAGAACCGTAAAAAACTAAGGGAAAAAATGTTGGTAAAAGGTATGTACGATAGGAGTCTAATTATAATTGTGATTGATAAAAGGTGACGATATATAAGAGATAGCAGTCTAATTATAATTGTGATTGATAAAAGGTGACGATATATACGATAAAGCATGACGATATACGATCAATTGTATTTAAAACTAAAACCACTACTATCCTTTTACAAAAAAAAAAACTAAAATCACTAAAATAATTAAAATTTATATTTTTCCAACTTATCTAGTCAATAACACTTGTAAAACCATTTTGTCAACACTTGTAAAACCATTTTAAAATTAAAATATAAAAAGTAAAAACACAAATACACACGCATATATGTACATATATATATTTACTGTTTTTTTTTAATCGTCTGAAATATTATCAATTATAAATTATGATGAGGTAATTTTACCAGTCTACAAAGATTCACGATCAACGGTTTACTTGTACTATGTTTGTGATGGAAAACTTTACCTTTGACACGCTGGACCACGGTAAATGACTATGCTTGTAACGTGCTGGAAATCACCTGAAAATTTTCTTCCTTTAATTTGCATCCTCTGAAAACTTTCTATTTATACTTAAAATTTTCCTCCTTTAATTCATTTAAAAAAAAATTAAAATCACTAAAATAATTAAAATTTATACTTTTCAAACTTATCTAGTCAATAACACTTGTAAAACCATTTTTTGTGAACACTTGTAAAACCAATTTTAAATTAAAATATAAAAAGTAAAAACAAAAATACACACACACACATATATATATTTACCGTTTTTTCTTCTTTTTTGAACAAGAATTTACCGTTTCTTTGTTACTTCAAAATGATGGTGGTACAAAACATTGAACTATCAAACAAAATCTTACTACCAATTCTTTACGGCTTTATTATATCTCTTTACCACAGTTTCTTTACCGTATCCGTTATCGCTGATAATACAGAAAAGAGATAATATCACCAATCGAAATTATATATATTTTTATAATGTGTCTAAAATGTAGTTTCCTTTAACTGCATGAATTGGTTGATTTTAGATTAGGGTTAGCCACTTGTAGACGTCTTAAGTGATAAAAAAAAACTTGATTTTTCATAGATTCCGAGTATTAGTTTGGGTTTGGTTTGGATTTCCCAATTATTAGAAAAATTATGAAAGCGTATAGTATACGTGCCAACATGCGCACTATGAAAGATCAATAATAATATTGAAGAGCTTTTAGTGGGTTTTAAGATTTCAAGTTCGTTGAAGAAATACGTGAGGAGAGTCGTTTGTTGGTTCTAACATAATGATGACAATTCAGTTCTTTTGATCTGATCTTTGAAACTATCGGTCTTTGTATGCTTATAAGTTGATCCGATCGAGCTTCTTGAGAGAGTGGTGATGAGTTAGAGAGAGACGATTGACTTGTAACCTTACTAGTCAAAATATGCGGGAAAAGCTCTGCCGTGACGTAGTGCCTGGATTTGGCACCCAACTTGTAAATTTTTGTGCATTATTCTTCTTGTTTCGATTGTGTTTTTTGTTGTTGTTGTTGTTAGTATGGGAAATCGAAAATCAAATTCGGCTAACTGAGTTTCTCTATAAAGTTCTATAGTGAATCTGTAGAATTAATTTGAACGCTAGTAATTTCAAGAGGAAAAGAGAGCTGAGAAGGGCATGATATCTCAACACTAAGCAAATAAAATCTGACCTATATAATCGGTAAATAATAAATACTCGTAATTGCAGTGCCAACCCTTTGATTAATTAGTATTGCCACGTAAAGGGGGGGAGAGACAGAGAGAGAGATGACTTATTAGAGAAACAAAGGAGGATGAGTAAATGCTCTTCGCTGTCTCTATTGACTCTCCCTTAAATCAAATGCTTTTTGGGGGATCAACAGCCACGTAGAGGAATTCTTTGTTTTTTCTATAAACTTTCTATCAATATTTATCTGTTTGTTGCGATTTACTTCATAGCCATGTTAAACGTTTTAGGGGTTATTCAATGATCATATGATAAAGACAAAAATAAATTAAATTATTAAGAAAAGACATAAAATTGTTTATGCTGTTGAAAAAAAAAAATGGAATTCATGCGCTAGCGCTCGTTTCGGTTTAAATATGTGTATGTGTGTCTTTATTCCAATATGCATATAGATCCAAAGAACGACCCATGTGACTTAGACGATTGTATATCTCCTCAACATCCAAAGTCTTTAGTGAACACCTCCCTTGTAATAAGCAAACAACAACAACAACAAAAAAAGAGCTAAGAGAAAGATTCAATGAAAGAAAGGAAGACTCCTCTTTCAAGTCCAAAGTGACATTTTAAGAAGACCTTTGCAAAAATCCAATCTTGGAGTCTTACTAGTTACTATATATATATATATATAGCTTACAAACACACACACACACTATACCTACGTACGTGTATACAATAGGGAGAGAAAGAAGAAAGAGAAAGAGAGGAGACGAACGAGCAAGAGCGTGTGCGTGTTGAATATGGGTAGACCACCTTGTTGCGAGAAGATGGAGGTGAAGAAAGGACCATGGACTCCCGAAGAAGACATAATCTTGGTCTCTTACATACAACAACATGGCCCTGGAAACTGGAGATCTGTTCCTACAAACACCGGTCTTTATCTTCTTTTCATATTTTTAATTTATATCTCATCCTTATCAGCTTACATATATAAAATATATATGTTTTTCAAGCTTACGTATATAAAAATATACATGTATATATTTTTTTTTTCAGGTTTGCTAAGGTGTAGCAAGAGTTGTAGACTTAGATGGACTAATTACCTTCGTCCCGGGATCAAACGAGGAAATTTCACTCAACCTGAAGAGAAAACGATCATCCACCTCCAAGCTCTTTTGGGTAACAGGTATTTGAAAATACTCCTTTAAATATTCTCCATTTATACAAATTGTATACTTATGAATTGATGGATGTTAAAGAATAGAGATGAGACCAACAATAATTTATAATTATAAGAGCTAATATCCTCTCATTTTTAAGATATTTTAAATTAGAAATTCATGAAACTTAATAATATATTTATTGTCATCTCTAATATCTATGTTCGTTGATCTCGCCTAATCTCCTAATAATATTCATTTTTCGATTAATATTTTATTTATTCAATTGGTTATCGTCTTTGAAAATCAGATGGGCAGCCATAGCATCATATCTACCTCAGAGGACCGACAACGATATCAAGAACTATTGGAACACTCATCTGAAAAAGAAACTCAAGCTGCAGCGACAAAACGGTATCACCAACGAAGACAACATCGATATGACAGAGATTTCGTCTTGTGATCACAACAACAACAACAACAAAAGGATCGTCAACAAAGGACAATGGGAGAAAAAGCTTCAAACAGACATCAACATGGCCAAACGAGCCTTATTCCAAGCCTTATCACTTGACCAACCATCGTCATCGATCCCTCCCGATCCCGATTCACCAAAACCTCATCATGATTCTTCCATCGCTACTTATGCCTCGAGTACAGATAACATCTCTAAGCTACTACAGAACTGGACAAGCTCATCCTCTTCAATGCCTAACACTTCATCACTCTCCAACAACCGAAGCTCAAGCACCGGTGAAGGAGGGGTTCTTGATCATCACTCTTTGTTCTCATTGAACTCAGAATCTGGATCAGTTGATGAGAAGTTGAACTTGATGACGGAGACAAGTATATTCAAAGGTGAGATCAGCAAAACAAACATTGACATGGAAGCAACTACTAATGCTACTACTGATAATCATGGCTCGTTGTCTTTGATCGAGCAATGGTTGTTTGATGATCAAGGCTTGGTTCAGTGTGATGACGATCAAGAAGATCTCATTGATGTGTCTTTAGAGGGTAAAAATAATGATAACAACAGTCAAGATTTGTTCTAAGAAAAGTAAAACGTGGAGCAACTCTATAGTTCTACCAAGTATAGGTAGTCTTGTGGTTTTAGTCTCAACCAAAAGGAGGTTGTGCTTTGCACCCTAGTTTTAACCTTGTTTGGGAGATATGTATTTATCACAGGCTGGTCCCGGCGGAAGAAGTCTACGGCCCAAAAGATTCCAAGAGTTCCTCCAAAAAGAAAAAAAATTAGGTTTACCCTTCCTTTTTTCTAATATCCTTTATGAGTTTTAGTTAGAGTTTTTTTTTACTGTGTGGCTTGCTGTTGTCGAGTCGATGAAGATAAAACTGCGAATTGTGATCTACTTTATATGTGTGAAGTTAAAAAAAAAATAGTGCAATAAACTAAGCTTTTTGTTTTGATAGTTTTTATTTTTAATATAATATTATTTTTTGATAAACAAATCTTTATATTTTAGAGGATTGAAATTTGTAGTATAATTTTTTTTTGTTTTGATAACCGGAAAGGTTTCAGACCAAAACCCAAACTAATCTTTCCGAAGCTTAGGTAGACATCTGAGTTTTTTTTCTACTTCATTTATGAGGTATCTCTCGGTGGTCAAAGCGACTCAAATCTTCCACTAGAGAATTACCATTGGACCAAGGTGACTTGATTGGTATAATTTTTTATACTAGTGATGTTGTAGTTATCACTGGTCAAATTCAACCCATATTTAACTTATTTTATATTAACTGTTATTATGGTGGTGGTATTCACCGTAAGATTAATCGAGTTTGTATGTGATATCGAATAGTTGTGTTAGCATGGTCTATGCAAAGCAAATTGAACCTCGTTCCCTCCGGGGATCTGGATCATCCAAGTAAATAAAAAATTGATCCACATATTTATTTTGTTTAGTTTCTATTAGCATTACATGTTTTTGGAAATATTGAAATGCTTTTTTACTTCCGACGAGGCATCTTCCTTTTCTTATATCATTAAAAGTTCGAAATGCCTTTTTTGTCACTATACTTGAACAAATGTGTGAATGGTGTTTAGTTTGCGAAGAAAAGAAATGGTGTTAATAGTCTTCATTAAATCTTTGAAGACTACGTGCATTAATGAGTATTGGGTTGGGGCAGTTAAGTCATCGACTATTATAATTAGATTACCTAAAGAAATTCTTGTAATTGATTTTTATCTGTTTTTTAATCATATTACCTACAAAATTGACCAATCATCATTTAATGTAAGCAGGCACCAATGTCATATATAATCGTGAAAATAAATTATACTAGTAGAATAGAAAGTTTTTTGGTCTTCCAACAATAGGATTCAGTGATGACAAACAAAAGATAATATATGTAGGTGTAGAACTTAACAATCTTTAGGGCAGCTCCAATGGGGTTTTTAAGTGGGGTTTTTAACCAAAAAAAAAAAATTGTAATAGTTAAGAATCGGTTTTTAAATAAGACTTTTTAAAACCGGTTCTTAGGAGGAGTTCTTAGCCACGTATCAATAGCTAATTCGTCGGAATTTTTTTTTTTGCCAAATTTTTTTTTTTTAACTTTAACTTAAAAAACAAATTCTTAACTTTTTTTTATAACTTTTTCTTAAATTCAACTTTAAAATTCTAAACTTTTTTTTTACATATTAATGAATTGGAATCTGTACATATTAAATTTTTTTTTAAGATTCTAAAATTCTAAACTTCTTTTTCCTGAAGCTTCACCAATATTTTATATGTTTTAAAATTCATGAAATGCAATATAATTTTGGTTTTATAAAATATAGTATGTTTATAATTTTTTACAAAATAAATTAAACTTGAGAAAATTAATTATAAAAATTAAAATTTTTTTTAAGAACCCTTAATAAGGTTCACCATTAGAGGTGAAAAAACTTATGGGATTCTAAATTTTTAAATAATCAAAATTTATGATTAAAATTTTGGTAAGTTAACTATATAATGTAACCTTGTTGTCAACATCACAAATTCAATCAGTTATTGTAGATTTGGTCCAATATAAAAAACGAGATGGTCTTAGTTAACTATATAACTAACCTTGTTGTCAACATCACAAATTCAATCAGTTATTGTAGATTTGGTCCAATATAAAAAACGAGACCTTCTTTTATTATTATCATGTAGACTTCTAAAAATGATTAAAATAAAAAAGGGTATGAATCTGTTGATTGTATTTCTTTTATACTATCTAATAAAAAAAGGCAGTCCCAATATGAAATTGAATAGCCGGCAAACTCTTAATCATTGATGAATCATTGTAGTATGGTACCAAACGCGTTGGTTTCGATCTGGTACATAAAGCCAACGTCATTGACCTAGTCAATAACGAAATAGAGCTTAGTTTCTAAAGCCCATTTAAGCTACTGAGCCTCTTTATTACCCAACAACATAGGCCTTGTTGACTCCCTCGTGTTGTAAACATAGGCCGCTGAGTAAACAAAAATAACATTTTTTTAAAAAAAATTACATTTGTTTGCACTTTGAAGAAATAGCATGTTGACAAAAAGAAGAAGAAAAGTTAGCATTTAAGAACTTTAAAAGAAAAATAAAAAACCGAAGATATATGTACCATGTGAATAGATTTTCTATAAATATTAAGATATTAATTAATCAAACGATACTAATTTTCTAAACTACATAAAATACTTTGTTATAAATAATTAATGAAAAACATCCAGTATGTTTACAAATTTAAGTTACATGAACTGGTTAACTAGGTAATAGTAAAATGGTTCGATATCTCTTTTCATAAGTAAGAAGGAGGTTTGGGTCTAAAATCTGTCTAGCTTGTGGACTCAAGCTTATTTGGATGATGTACTTTAGAGCAGACTCTATATGGGTGGCTTGGATGAGGCGACGGTATCTTTGTTACTCTACTTTTTGGGTTCTAAATGAGAAGAATTATAAGTACTCATGGATGTTTTGAAAATTGTTGAAGTTAAGGAATAAAACAAGTTTTATTTTTAGAATTATAATTGGAAATGGTAATGACACCTTTTTCTGGTGGGATTTATGGACTCCTTTTCATCTTTTGATACAGTTTATTGGTCCTATCGGGCCTTATCTTATTTGCATTCCCCTTTTTTCTATGGTCAATAAGATCATTTCCCCACATGGGTGGAACTTACCTCTTGCAAGGTTAGAAAAACAATTTCAGTTATATGCCTTCATTACAACTATCAATCTTGTTTCTACAAGTGACAGCGCTGTTTGGAGGATAGAGGGAGAAACCCAAAAAAAATTCCTCTCGTAAAACTTGGAATAGCATTCGTTAGGCATGGGCATTCGGATATCTGTTCGGGTTCAGTTCGGTTCTTTCGGGTTTCGGAGACCCAAATTTTAGAAGTTTAGGACCCATTCGGATATTTCAATTTTCGGATCGGGTTCAATTCTGCCCGGATTTGGGTAGGGTTTCGGGTACCCATAATTTATCCCAATTCTTGAAAAAACTAAAAAAGTATTTAATTTAAATAAAATTTGGTTAAATTTTGCAAAAATTATTTAATTTTGACGAATATAACTACAGATTTTTGAATATTTTGAGTATTTTGGTTATTTCGGTCTAAACATAACTAATGTATTCGGTTTATAATTGTAATTTTTAGTATTTTGGTTATTTCAAAACTAAAGATACATACGTATATTTCGGGTACCCGTTGTGGTTTCGGTTCGGGTACCCGAAATATTTTATAAGAGAAACCATTCGGGTATTTGTAACTATTCGGTTTGGTTCGGTACCTTCTAATTTGGTTCGGTTCAGTTTTTTGGTTCCAGGTATTTTGCAATGGCCTAGCATTTGTAATGCAAAACATAATGTCTCTTGGTATAGATTGATTTGGCACACAGCTAGAATCTCGAAGCATGCTTTCACGACGTGGCTCTTTGTTCTTAATCGCAACTCTATTCTTGATCGTCTTGTGAAGTGGGGATCCGATGTGGAACATACTTGTCTTCTTTGCGGTGATCATGAAGAAAGAAGAGATCATTTGTTGTCTAAGCTACATATATCATCTCCTCATATCTCTTGGGAATGTATCTTCCTTTGGTTACCTCTGGCATCGCCTAGTTCTCTTTCAAGCCTGACAAACTTGTATCTATGAGCTATGGCGAGAAAAAAATCGTAGGTTCCACGACAGAATTTCAATGACTCCCACGAAGATCTATCATCTGATTATAAGTATGGTTCGAAACAGGGCGCAAAACCTCCTTCTTAAAAATCATGACCGTGCTTCTCTTCTCTTATGCTGATCATCTCTTTCTCTTCCAGTCCCGTAAGGTTGTGTCTGTCTTTATTTCTATGCATGTTTTTTATTTATAATGTAATAGATGAGTTGTTTTATCAGATTCCTCTGTAACTCTATTATTTAATTTATTCAAACAAACCATTTACCAAAAAAAAAAAATGAAAATCCAATATGTTTACAATTTTTTTTTTAGACTTGTCAAAGCCGAAACTAGGGCTCACCACTGATTGTTATTGAGGATGGACAAGCTTTTTTGTAGGATTTTCCGCAAACCCATTATGTGTTAAGGTCAGAAAGATGTAATCTCTTTCCTTTAAGTTCTGGTCAAAATATCTCTCTTTCTTTTATTATATTGAATTGATAAATCTTTTTCTTTTTGTCTTCTATAAAAATAAATACATCTACTGCATGCTTGGATCATTTTCTACGAATTGAATCGTTTTAGAAAGGAAAAAAGAAGAAGAATGTGAATGTCGAATTGAAAGGACAGAAGCATGTGATCTTTGAGGGCGGGCCTTTGTGTAGGACCAAAATTTACACTACAGACAGGAAAGATTTAATCACAGTAATATGTAAATAAACAGTTTAAGGAACAGACGATTTATAAACGATAAAGCAATACAAGATCTGAGGAGGCGAGATAAATCTCTTTCCTTAACTCTAAGAATCTCCCGTAGTGTGACGGGGTTTTATAGATCCATGAGTCCCAGGATACAACCAAAGTTTAACTGAATCATCAACACCATGATTCATGTCTATCGACCATTATTCTACGATACTCTCGAAATTAAAACTTACTCTAAGCAGTAGGGAATTGAAGAAACGATTGCTAGAACTTTTAGTAAGTGTTTTTTGTGTATCAGAGGATGATTTTTTAGGTGAAAATCGTGTTGTATATATAGGAGAGAGGCTAGGGTTTTTCCATGACAGAAAAGGAATATTTCTAGAATAACCTAGGCGGCTGCGATTTTTTAAGTCGGCCCGCTGGGTATCGATCGATACCAAGGGGTATCGATCGATACCTCAAAAAGTCCACGGGCCCAATCAAGGCCCAAGATGCGAACGTCGCACGTATGGCTTTTCTTCTCTCATGTTGTTCGTTTAAGACACAACCATTCCAACATATATACACGAGAAAACATTTCTCGGTTAATGAAAACATTTCATTAGAAAGAGCTTAACTCATTTCTTTTCACACTAACACAATTTTATCAAACCCTCAGGCTTTGACAAAAAATTAGTTCCAACAATCCCCCACATGAATAGAAATGACTCTAGAACATATGAAAATTGTACAGACTAGACTTTACTAGACATACTTGACTAGACTCATCTAGACGTAGACAGACTTTCGAGAGTATACGAAAATGTAACTGTATCTGAGAGGTAGCATTTTCCAGCTTTGAACCAAACATTTTTAATATCTGTCGAGTTTACTCGGCCAGGAGGTGAACATGATGTCTTGAACCGCCCGGATTTTTATGTAAACTTAGACAACAGGTATCGCACAGAGACATCTTCTCGTAGAACTTTGTTCTCTATTGTGTTCATTTTGGCCTTGAACATTCCTGGTATTCGTGAGTGAATTTGGAGAATATAGCCTTCTCTTTCATTCTCCTAGAAACGGCCCCATTTCACACTTCACTAGGTGATCTTTTATTAGCTTGTTTTTCAGAAGTGTCCTGTCACACTCCACTATCTACATAGCTATGCAATCATTAAAAGCCAACGCTTATCCTTACTATCCACAGGTAGCACTGTTTTATCATCCTAGGAACTGGACAGAGACATAGTCTCACAGTGCTCAACTCGAATCAGTTTAATTTTGTTTCCCTTTGAACCTAGATCTTGGGATCTCCAGTCACATAGGTGGGGTATCTGTCAAACGTCATCTTTTTCTATAGGCTTTAAACCCATTCCTTTTGATGATTTTACAATTTGATCTCGCGGCAAACCTTTGGTAAACGGATCCGCTAGGTTATCAGCCGACTTGATGTAATCTATCGTTATTACACCAGTTGAGATCAATTGTCTAATGGTCTTATGTCGTCTTCTTATATGACGAGACTTGCCATTATATAGATTACTCAGTGCCCGAGAGATAGCCGACTGACTATCACAGTGTACACGTAATGCTGGCACTGGTTTCTCCCACATTGGGATATCTTCCAAAAAGTTTCGAAGCCATTCTGCTTCCTCAGCAGCTTTGTCTAAAGCGACAAACTCTGACTCCATGGTTGATCTGGCCAGGAGTGTTTGTTTGGAAGATTTCCAGGATATTGCTGCACCAGCAAGAGTAAAGACATATCCACTCGTGGATTTGGAGTTTCTTGAATCTGAAATCCAATTGGCATCAATGTACCCTTCCAGCACTGCTGGTTCTTTACCAAAGTGCAGCCCATAACTTTTGGTGTATCTTAGATAATTTAATACCCTAGTTATGGCTCTCCAATGGGTATGACCTGGATTGCTCGTGTAACGACTTAGTACGTTTACCGAGTGTGCTAAATCTGGTCTAGTACAATTCGTTAAGTACATTAGACTCCCGATGACTCTTGCATACTCCACTTGTAACACTGCTTCACCTGAATTCTTTGTCAAGTGAAGATGAGGATCAAGTGGAGTTTTTGCAGTCCCATTGGAGTAGGTCTTAAACCTCTCTAGGATTTTTGTAGCGTAATGATCTTGAGACATAATTATTCCTTTTGAATTTCGAATAATCTTAATCCCTAGAATTACATCAGCTAATCCCATGTCTTTCATATCAAACTTTCCACTTAGCATGTTCTTTGTTTGAATGATTATATCTTTGTTGCTTCCCATGATTAGCATGTCATCTACGTACAAACACAACAACACATAACCTTGTGAAGTACTTTTGATATAGATGCACTTATCACATTCATTGATGTGAAAGCCATTTGACATCATTACACTGTCGAATTTTTCATGCCATTGTTTCGGAGCTTGCTTGAGTCCATATAGCGATTTGACAAGTCTACAGACTTTCTTCTCTTGTCCGGGAGCAACATAACCCTCAGGTTGATTCATATAGATCTCTTCCTCTAAATCTCCGTTTAGAAAAGCAGTCTTAACATCCATATGATGTATTTCAAGGTTTCTTAAAGCTGCGATTCCAATCAACATGCGAATCGAAGTAATTCTCGTCACTGGAGAATAAGTGTCAAAGAAGTCCAATCCTTCCTTTTGACGAAATCCTTGTACCACAAGCCTGGCCTTATATTTGTCTATAGAGCCATCGATTTTTAGCTTAGTGGTGAAGACCCATTTACAGCCCAGAGGTTTACAACCTTGAGGTAGGTCTACCAACTCATAAGTATGATTTTGCATAATTGAGTTGATTTCACTGTTAGATGCCTCCCTCCAGAAAGGTGCATCAGGTGTAGACATCGCTTCCATGAAAGTTCTTGGACCACTTTCCGCTAGGAATGCCATTATGAACTCAGAGCCAAATGTCTTCTCCTTACGAGCTCTCTTGCTTCGTCTCGGTTCAGCTTCTTCTACTTCTGTAGAAGTGCCTGAAGTGCTTGCCACATTGCTAGCATCTCGTTCGTGACGAGTTCGTTTAGGATTTCCTCTATCCTTACATGGAAACACATTTTCAAAGAAGTATGCATTCCTTGACTCCATTATTGTGTTTACATGAATGTCTGGTATATCTGATTTATGTACCAAAAATCGATAGGCACTACTATTGTGCGCGTATCCGATGAAAATACAATCTACCGTTTTAGGTCCGATGGTGACCTTTTTTGGAAGTGGTACTGCAACTTTTGCCAGGCACCCCCACACTTTCAGGTATACATACGAAGGTACATAACCTTTCCAAAGTTCATAAGGAGTTTTTCCTGTGACTTTGTGTGGAATTTTGTTCAGGATATAATTCGAGGTAAGCAGGGCTTCCCCCCACATGTTCTGGGCTAACCCAGATTCCTGCAACATTGCATTCATCATTTCCTTGAGAGTTCTGTTTTTTCTTTCAGCAACTCCATTGGATTCCGGTGAGTAGGGAGCAGTTGTTTGATGGATAATGCCATGTGCTCTACAGAATGCATCAAATGGTTCACTATATTCACCACCCCTATCACTTCTGACCTTTTTTATGGTCTTGCCGAGTTGGTTTTCAACTTCCAGCTTGTATTCTTTAAATTTGTCCAAGGCTTCATCTTTACTTCGCAGTAGGAAGATGTAACAATATCTCGTGCAATCATCTATGAAAGTCACGAAATATTTCTTGCCTCCTCTGGTTTGAATATATTTCAAATCACATAAATCTGTGTGAATTAAACCTAGAGGTTCTGTTGTTCTTTGAACGCTGGGTGATGGCGTTTTAGTGAGTTTGGCTTGGACACAAACCTCACATTTGTCTTTGCTTAATTTGCATTTAGGAATCATGTTCATGTTCATTAATCTACTCATAGACTTGAAATTAACATGTCCTAGTCGTTCATGCCAAATATTAAAAGACTCAGCGAGATAAGCAATTGGTTTCTTATCATTAATCTTAGGGTTCTTCGAGGTGGAAGCCTCGGTTACATTATCCTTTCGGATTACTGTCTCAACAGACATCTTAAAAAGATTATCACAAACAAAACCCTTACCCAAATACATCCCATTCTTCGTTAGGATCAGCTTATCACCTTCCAGCTTCACAGAGAATCCATGCTTACTTATGAGCGATCCAGAGATCAGATTCTTGCGTATATCTGGTACATGGACGACGTTCGTGAGTACCAGTTCCTGTCCAGAGGTGAGCTTCAGAACAACCTTCCCGTGACCATCAATTGTCGACGAGGCTGAATTACCCATTAGGAGTTTTTCACCATTCTTGGTCTTTGTGTATGTGGAGAACATCTCTCGATCCATACAAATGTGTCTGGTTGCACCAGTATCGAACCACCAAGTCTTTGGATGGCTTTCAGCAACATTGGCCTCAGTGACCACAGCACACATGTCAGCTTCTGTCAAGTTGGCTTGAGCCTTCTTGCTACGACAATCGACGGATTTGTGTCCTTGCTTCCCACAGAAGTTACACAGTCCTAAGAACCTTTGAGAAGTCTGACCATTCTGACCACTCTTGTTCTTGAACTTTTGGAAGTTCTTTGGTGGCATCTTCCCTTTGCCTTTGTTTAGGCGACCTTTGTTCTGCCACTTGCCTTGATTGGGGTTTTGGTGTTCAACCATGTTCGCATTGTGTTCGCGAATTTTCACACCTACATTGATCTGTTGTTCCCGATTCGTAGACTCTACGCGGAGCTTAACAATCAGATCTTCAAGGCTCATCTTCTTTTTCTTCAGCCTGAGGTAGTTCTTGAAGTCCGTCCAACCAGGAGGTAGCTTCTCAATGATGCAGCAACCTTGATAGGTTTCACACAGCCGCATTCCCTCAGCAAAGATATCGTGTAGGAGCCTCTGCACCTCATCGACTTGTTCCATTAGTGGTCTTGAATCCACCATCTTGTACTGCTCGAACTTCGCCACAGTGAATTTCTGAGTACCAGAATCTTCAATGCGGTACTTCTTGTCTAAGGAATCCCACAGATCCTTAGATGTCTCAGCATTTTCGTACACCCCAAACAGAGAGTCCGAAAGGCTATTCAGAATATAGCCTTTGCACAAGAAGTCAGCATGTTCCCAGGCGTGGACACTCGCAAGCGCACGTGGATCAGTGTTATCTTCTGGGAGAACAGGTTTCACCTCACTGGTGTATTTCTGCAGATTCAATGTTGTCAGATAGAAGAACATCTTCCTTTTCCACATCTTGAATGCTGTCCCATCAAACTTGGTTGGAGGAGCGACATGGTTCCCAGATGGAACTTTGACCGTCTCGATCTGACTCGCAGTCGATTCAACCTTCTCACTGGTTTTCTCCACCAATCCAGAGTTGTTTTCCACATCAATTGTCATTCTGTTAAGACAAAAGAAACAACTTTTAATTAGTATCGATATATAAACTTTAAGAATCGCAATTCTAATATCGAACTAAATCGCATTGGTGTCGATCGATGCTCCTTGGTATCGATCGATGCACACTCAATGTCTATTGATGCACCCGTATGGTGTCGATCGATGCATCGTAGGTGTCGATCGATGCTCGATGCACATACTGTGTTAATCAAAGCATCTTGGTGTCGATCGATACACATTGAGTGTCGATCGATACACCCTGGGTTCCGATTGATGCTCGATGCACATACTGTGTCATTCGAAGCAACCTTGTATCGATCGATACACGCTCAGTGTCGATCGATATACCCTGGGTGTCGACCGATGCAAGTGAATTTCACAGGATCGATCATAGCACCAGTGTCGATCGATACCTGTGTCTTATACACAGTATCGATCGACATAGACCAACTTGGTCGATGCAAAGTATCGATCGATACACTGAGGTGCCGACCGATACACTGTTTGCATGGTATCGATCGATACACTTAAGTGTCGACCGATACAATTTAGTCCAATATCGACCGATACCATAGGGTGTCGATCGATACTCACAAGGCCTCGATCTGAATCGAACCTATCAAGAACAGATGTGTGTTCGTTGATTATACCGTTCTTTAATCGCAATTAAAGACGGTTTTTTAGAAGATGTTTAAGCAGATCTGCTTCTACTACACGTTTCAAGTTGCTAAACAGCTGTTTGATTTACGTTTGAGTATCACTAGCAGAAGAACATCTTCTTAAAAAATAGAGAGAGATGAAGATTGCCTCTACTACACGTTTCAATTTGCTAAAAGCTTTTTGACAACGTTTGAGTATCATCAGCAGTAGAAGAATCGTTTAAAAACCGTTTGAAAACGTTTATTTACTCGTGATTAAAGATCCAATTGAAGTATTAAAACAGAAATTGGATCTTCTTAGAGTTAAGATTGTAGGACCAAAATTTACACTACAGACAGGAAAGATTTAATCACAGTAATATGTAAATAAACAGTTTAAGGAACAGACGATTTATAAACGATAAAGCAATACAAGATCTGAGGAGGCGAGATAAATCTCTTTCCTTAACTCTAAGAATCTCCCGTAGTGTGACGGGGTTTTATAGATCCATGAGTCCCAGGATACAACCAAAGTTTAACTGAATCATCAACACCATGATTCATGTCTATCGACCATTATTCTACGATACTCTCGAAATTAAAACTTACTCTAAGCAGTAGGGAATTGAAGAAACGATTGCTAGAACTTTTAGTAAGTGTTTTTTGTGTATCAGAGGATGATTTTTTAGGTGAAAATCGTGTTGTATATATAGGAGAGAGGCTAGGGTTTTTCCATGACAGAAAAGGAATATTTCTAGAATAACCTAGGCGGCTGCGATTTTTTAAGTCGGCCCGCTGGGTATCGATCGATACCAAGGGGTATCGATCGATACCTCAAAAAGTCCACGGGCCCAATCAAGGCCCAAGATGCGAACGTCGCACGTATGGCTTTTCTTCTCTCATGTTGTTCGTTTAAGACACAACCATTCCAACATATATACACGAGAAAACATTTCTCGGTTAATGAAAACATTTCATTAGAAAGAGCTTAACTCATTTCTTTTCACACTAACACAATTTTATCAAACCCTCAGGCTTTGACAAAAAATTAGTTCCAACAATCCCCCACATGAATAGAAATGACTCTAGAACATATGAAAATTGTACAGACTAGACTTTACTAGACATACTTGACTAGACTCATCTAGACGTAGACAGACTTTCGAGAGTATACGAAAATGTAACTGTATCTGAGAGGTAGCATTTTCCAGCTTTGAACCAAACATTTTTAATATCTGTCGAGTTTACTCGGCCAGGAGGTGAACATGATGTCTTGAACCGCCCGGATTTTTATGTAAACTTAGACAACAGGTATCGCACAGAGACATCTTCTCGTAGAACTTTGTTCTCTATTGTGTTCATTTTGGCCTTGAACATTCCTGGTATTCGTGAGTGAATTTGGAGAATATAGCCTTCTCTTTCATTCTCCTAGAAACGGCCCCATTTCACACTTCACTAGGTGATCTTTTATTAGCTTGTTTTTCAGAAGTGTCCTGTCACACTCCACTATCTACATAGCTATGCAATCATTAAAAGCCAACGCTTATCCTTACTATCCACAGGTAGCACTGTTTTATCATCCTAGGAACTGGACAGAGACATAGTCTCACAGTGCTCAACTCGAATCAGTTTAATTTTGTTTCCCTTTGAACCTAGATCTTGGGATCTCCAGTCACATAGGTGGGGTATCTGTCAAACGTCATCTTTTTCTATAGGCTTTAAACCCATTCCTTTTGATGATTTTACAATTTGATCTCGCGGCAAACCTTTGGTAAACGGATCCGCTAGGTTATCAGCCGACTTGATGTAATCTATCGTTATTACACCAGTTGAGATCAATTGTCTAATGGTCTTATGTCGTCTTCTTATATGACGAGACTTGCCATTATATAGATTACTCAGTGCCCGAGAGATAGCCGACTGACTATCACAGTGTACACGTAATGCTGGCACTGGTTTCTCCCACATTGGGATATCTTCCAAAAAGTTTCGAAGCCATTCTGCTTCCTCAGCAGCTTTGTCTAAAGCGACAAACTCTGACTCCATGGTTGATCTGGCCAGGAGTGTTTGTTTGGAAGATTTCCAGGATATTGCTGCACCAGCAAGAGTAAAGACATATCCACTCGTGGATTTGGAGTTTCTTGAATCTGAAATCCAATTGGCATCAATGTACCCTTCCAGCACTGCTGGTTCTTTACCAAAGTGCAGCCCATAACTTTTGGTGTATCTTAGATAATTTAATACCCTAGTTATGGCTCTCCAATGGGTATGACCTGGATTGCTCGTGTAACGACTTAGTACGTTTACCGAGTGTGCTAAATCTGGTCTAGTACAATTCGTTAAGTACATTAGACTCCCGATGACTCTTGCATACTCCACTTGTAACACTGCTTCACCTGAATTCTTTGTCAAGTGAAGATGAGGATCAAGTGGAGTTTTTGCAGTCCCATTGGAGTAGGTCTTAAACCTCTCTAGGATTTTTGTAGCGTAATGATCTTGAGACATAATTATTCCTTTTGAATTTCGAATAATCTTAATCCCTAGAATTACATCAGCTAATCCCATGTCTTTCATATCAAACTTTCCACTTAGCATGTTCTTTGTTTGAATGATTATATCTTTGTTGCTTCCCATGATTAGCATGTCATCTACGTACAAACACAACAACACATAACCTTGTGAAGTACTTTTGATATAGATGCACTTATCACATTCATTGATGTGAAAGCCATTTGACATCATTACACTGTCGAATTTTTCATGCCATTGTTTCGGAGCTTGCTTGAGTCCATATAGCGATTTGACAAGTCTACAGACTTTCTTCTCTTGTCCGGGAGCAACATAACCCTCAGGTTGATTCATATAGATCTCTTCCTCTAAATCTCCGTTTAGAAAAGCAGTCTTAACATCCATCTGATGTATTTCAAGGTTTCTTAAAGCTGCGATTCCAATCAACATGCGAATCGAAGTAATTCTCGTCACTGGAGAATAAGTGTCAAAGAAGTCCAATCCTTCCTTTTGACGAAATCCTTGTACCACAAGCCTGGCCTTATATTTGTCTATAGAGCCATCGATTTTTAGCTTAGTGGTGAAGACCCATTTACAGCCCAGAGGTTTACAACCTTGAGGTAGGTCTACCAACTCATAAGTATGATTTTGCATAATTGAGTTGATTTCACTGTTAGATGCCTCCCTCCAGAAAGGTGCATCAGGTGTAGACATCGCTTCCATGAAAGTTCTTGGACCACTTTCCGCTAGGAATGCCATTATGAACTCAGAGCCAAATGTCTTCTCCTTACGAGCTCTCTTGCTTCGTCTCGGTTCAGCTTCTTCTACTTCTGTAGAAGTGCCTGAAGTGCTTGCCACATTGCTAGCATCTCGTTCGTGACGAGTTCGTTTAGGATTTCCTCTATCCTTACATGGAAACACATTTTCAAAGAAGTATGCATTCCTTGACTCCATTATTGTGTTTACATGAATGTCTGGTATATCTGATTTATGTACCAAAAATCGATAGGCACTACTATTGTGCGCGTATCCGATGAAAATACAATCTACCGTTTTAGGTCCGATGGTGACCTTTTTTGGAAGTGGTACTGCAACTTTTGCCAGGCACCCCCACACTTTCAGGTATACATACGAAGGTACATAACCTTTCCAAAGTTCATAAGGAGTTTTTCCTGTGACTTTGTGTGGAATTTTGTTCAGGATATAATTCGAGGTAAGCAGGGCTTCCCCCCACATGTTCTGGGCTAACCCAGATTCCTGCAACATTGCATTCATCATTTCCTTGAGAGTTCTGTTTTTTCTTTCAGCAACTCCATTGGATTCCGGTGAGTAGGGAGCAGTTGTTTGATGGATAATGCCATGTGCTCTACAGAATGCATCAAATGGTTCACTATATTCACCACCCCTATCACTTCTGACCTTTTTTATGGTCTTGCCGAGTTGGTTTTCAACTTCCAGCTTGTATTCTTTAAATTTGTCCAAGGCTTCATCTTTACTTCGCAGTAGGAAGATGTAACAATATCTCGTGCAATCATCTATGAAAGTCACGAAATATTTCTTGCCTCCTCTGGTTTGAATATATTTCAAATCACATAAATCTGTGTGAATTAAACCTAGAGGTTCTGTTGTTCTTTGAACGCTGGGTGATGGCGTTTTAGTGAGTTTGGCTTGGACACAAACCTCACATTTGTCTTTGCTTAATTTGCATTTAGGAATCATGTTCATGTTCATTAATCTACTCATAGACTTGAAATTAACATGTCCTAGTCGTTCATGCCAAATATTAAAAGACTCAGCGAGATAAGCAATTGGTTTCTTATCATTAATCTTAGGGTTCTTCGAGGTGGAAGCCTCGGTTACATTATCCTTTCGGATTACTGTCTCAACAGACATCTTAAAAAGATTATCACAAACAAAACCCTTACCCAAATACATCCCATTCTTCGTTAGGATCAGCTTATCACCTTCCAGCTTCACAGAGAATCCATGCTTACTTATGAGCGATCCAGAGATCAGATTCTTGCGTATATCTGGTACATGGACGACGTTCGTGAGTACCAGTTCCTGTCCAGAGGTGAGCTTCAGAACAACCTTCCCGTGACCATCAATTGTCGACGAGGCTGAATTACCCATTAGGAGTTTTTCACCATTCTTGGTCTTTGTGTATGTGGAGAACATCTCTCGATCCATACAAATGTGTCTGGTTGCACCAGTATCGAACCACCAAGTCTTTGGATGGCTTTCAGCAACATTGGCCTCAGTGACCACAGCACACATGTCAGCTTCTGTCAAGTTGGCTTGAGCCTTCTTGCTACGACAATCGACGGATTTGTGTCCTTGCTTCCCACAGAAGTTACACAGTCCTAAGAACCTTTGAGAAGTCTGACCATTCTGACCACTCTTGTTCTTGAACTTTTGGAAGTTCTTTGGTGGCATCTTCCCTTTGCCTTTGTTTAGGCGACCTTTGTTCTGCCACTTGCCTTGATTGGGGTTTTGGTGTTCAACCATGTTCGCATTGTGTTCGCGAATTTTCACACCTACATTGATCTGTTGTTCCCGATTCGTAGACTCTACGCGGAGCTTAACAATCAGATCTTCAAGGCTCATCTTCTTTTTCTTCAGCCTGAGGTAGTTCTTGAAGTCCGTCCAACCAGGAGGTAGCTTCTCAATGATGCAGCAACCTTGATAGGTTTCACACAGCCGCATTCCCTCAGCAAAGATATCGTGTAGGAGCCTCTGCACCTCATCGACTTGTTCCATTAGTGGTCTTGAATCCACCATCTTGTACTGCTCGAACTTCGCCACAGTGAATTTCTGAGTACCAGAATCTTCAATGCGGTACTTCTTGTCTAAGGAATCCCACAGATCCTTAGATGTCTCAGCATTTTCGTACACCCCAAACAGAGAGTCCGAAAGGCTATTCAGAATATAGCCTTTGCACAAGAAGTCAGCATGTTCCCAGGCGTGGACACTCGCAAGCGCACGTGGATCAGTGTTATCTTCTGGGAGAACAGGTTTCACCTCACTGGTGTATTTCTGCAGATTCAATGTTGTCAGATAGAAGAACATCTTCCTTTTCCACATCTTGAATGCTGTCCCATCAAACTTGGTTGGAGGAGCGACATGGTTCCCAGATGGAACTTTGACCGTCTCGATCTGACTCGCAGTCGATTCAACCTTCTCACTGGTTTTCTCCACCAATCCAGAGTTGTTTTCCACATCAATTGTCATTCTGTTAAGACAAAAGAAACAACTTTTAATTAGTATCGATATATAAACTTTAAGAATCGCAATTCTAATATCGAACTAAATCGCATTGGTGTCGATCGATGCTCCTTGGTATCGATCGATGCACACTCAATGTCTATTGATGCACCCGTATGGTGTCGATCGATGCATCGTAGGTGTCGATCGATGCTCGATGCACATACTGTGTTAATCAAAGCATCTTGGTGTCGATCGATACACATTGAGTGTCGATCGATACACCCTGGGTTCCGATTGATGCTCGATGCACATACTGTGTCATTCGAAGCAACCTTGTATCGATCGATACACGCTCAGTGTCGATCGATATACCCTGGGTGTCGACCGATGCAAGTGAATTTCACAGGATCGATCATAGCACCAGTGTCGATCGATACCTGTGTCTTATACACAGTATCGATCGACATAGACCAACTTGGTCGATGCAAAGTATCGATCGATACACTGAGGTGCCGACCGATACACTGTTTGCATGGTATCGATCGATACACTTAAGTGTCGACCGATACAATTTAGTCCAATATCGACCGATACCATAGGGTGTCGATCGATACTCACAAGGCCTCGATCTGAATCGAACCTATCAAGAACAGATGTGTGTTCGTTGATTATACCGTTCTTTAATCGCAATTAAAGACGGTTTTTTAGAAGATGTTTAAGCAGATCTGCTTCTACTACACGTTTCAAGTTGCTAAACAGCTGTTTGATTTACGTTTGAGTATCACTAGCAGAAGAACATCTTCTTAAAAAATAGAGAGAGATGAAGATTGCCTCTACTACACGTTTCAATTTGCTAAAAGCTTTTTGACAACGTTTGAGTATCATCAGCAGTAGAAGAATCGTTTAAAAACCGTTTGAAAACGTTTATTTACTCGTGATTAAAGATCCAATTGAAGTATTAAAACAGAAATTGGATCTTCTTAGAGTTAAGATTGTAGGACCAAAATTTACACTACAGACAGGAAAGATTTAATCACAGTAATATGTAAATAAACAGTTTAAGGAACAGACGATTTATAAACGATAAAGCAATACAAGATCTGAGGAGGCGAGATAAATCTCTTTCCTTAACTCTAAGAATCTCCCGTAGTGTGACGGGGTTTTATAGATCCATGAGTCCCAGGATACAACCAAAGTTTAACTGAATCATCAACACCATGATTCATGTCTATCGACCATTATTCTACGATACTCTCGAAATTAAAACTTACTCTAAGCAGTAGGGAATTGAAGAAACGATTGCTAGAACTTTTAGTAAGTGTTTTTTGTGTATCAGAGGATGATTTTTTAGGTGAAAATCGTGTTGTATATATAGGAGAGAGGCTAGGGTTTTTCCATGACAGAAAAGGAATATTTCTAGAATAACCTAGGCGGCTGCGATTTTTTAAGTCGGCCCGCTGGGTATCGATCGATACCAAGGGGTATCGATCGATACCTCAAAAAGTCCACGGGCCCAATCAAGGCCCAAGATGCGAACGTCGCACGTATGGCTTTTCTTCTCTCATGTTGTTCGTTTAAGACACAACCATTCCAACATATATACACGAGAAAACATTTCTCGGTTAATGAAAACATTTCATTAGAAAGAGCTTAACTCATTTCTTTTCACACTAACACAATTTTATCAAACCCTCAGGCTTTGACAAAAAATTAGTTCCAACACTTTGGAAATCACATCGATCCCATGTATCGAAGGAACTCATCTTCACTTTAATCATTTTCTCAAACCCATATCTCCGTTGTTAGATAAGCCAAAGGTTTCTTTTTGCTGTCTTGGTCCACTTGCTTAGTTCATTTTTGGCCCCTTTTGTTTATGGGATTGTTTATTCTTCAATGTTGTAACGTGTTTGAGCAAGTCTCCTACAAATCAATTTGTATCGGGGAGGTTCGGGGATTTTCTGTTAAGATAGAGCCGGTTGCGTTCCGGTCGGCAAATGAGGAGGAAGAGGTGATTTATAGCTGTGCCCGGAGGGCTGCCTACGTACCCCGGGTTGGGGATCAAGTCATTCGTAGTTCGTTGCTGAGGCGGGTAAGAGAAAGAGCTGGAGAGATGGGAGCTCGTCTGTCGCCGGTCGACCGTCAGGTCGGGTCGTCGGTCGCCGGGTCGCCAGGTCGGCCGTCAGGTCGGGTCGTCGGTCGACTGTCAGGTCGGGTCGCCGGGCCGTCAGGTCGGGTCGTCGGTCGACTGTCAGGTCGGGTCGCCGGGCCGTCAGGTCGCGTCGCCAGGTCGGGTAGTCGGTCGTCGGTCGACCGTCAGGTCGGGTCGTCAGTCGCCGATCGACCGTCAGGTCGGGTCGTCTGTCGACTGTTAGGTCGGGTCGCCGGGTCGGCTGTCAGGTCGGGTCGTCGATCGGGTCGCCAGGTCGACCGTCAGGTCGGGTCGTCGGGAGAGCTGAGAGCTCATCAGAGCTGCGGAGAGCTGGGAGAGCTGCAGAGAACGGAGAGCTGGGAGAGCTGCCGAGAGCTGGGGAGAACTCCTTTTAGAGAGGGAAAGTTATTTAGAAAGAGAGAGAATGAGAATTTTTTTTTTGTGTCCCCGATAATGAATACCAAAGGGAGTATTTATAGTGGGAGTTGAGCAGACAGCTCTCCGGTTTTTGGGGATGACGTGACGGTTCATGAACAGTACCCGGAATGTCGTGAACAGTACCGGACATGTCGTGAACAGTGCTGTGCAGGTTGTGAACAGTGCCGTGCAGGTTGTGAACAGTGCCCGGCGTGTCGTGAACAGTACCTAGCAGGTCGGGAACAGTAGCGTATCTGCATAGTGGATGTTGGGCTTTTGGTGTTGGGCCTTTTGCTTTGGAATGAGCCAAAAAGGGGGTGTGCTCATCACCACACCTACAATAGCCCTCCCCCAAGTTCGGCGAACGAGTGTCGAAGTCGGCGGACGAAACAAGTCTTACCTCGGTATATGTTAACCTGCAAGTAAGGGTGAACTTGATTAGAGTTAAAAAAATTATGTGTAAGTGCGAGACTAGGCTCGGCACTTATTGATCGTGTTGTTTGCGAGATGAGCTCGGCTTTGCTGACTCTTAAGCTTAAGTACGAGGCTGGGCTCGGCACTTATCTTGTCGAGTGTTTGCGAGATGAGCTCGGCTTTGCTGACTCTTAAGCTTAAGTACGAGGCTAGGCTCGGTACTTATCTTGTCGAGTGTTTGCGAGATGAGCTCGGCTTTGCTGACTCTTAAGCTTAAGTACGAGGCTAGGCTCGGTACTTATCTTGTCGAGTGATTGCGAGATGAGCTCGGCTCAAGGAGAATGAAAAGAGTAAAAAATAAAATAAGCTTGGAACTTATCTGTATGCAGCTGCTCGGAGATGAGGGCGATGTTCCTGACATTTGCTGAGCTACTCTTTGCGTGTAGAAAAATCCTCAAACGCCCCTCCTTCTAGCGCCAATTGTTGATCTCGGGGATCACTAATGTTGTTTAGGGTTTGATTACGGAGTGAGAGGTGAGATTTTCGTTAATTAGAGCGAGTCAACCACGATTTATGGCAGTTCGGGTAGAGTGGTGAACAGGTCGGGGACCGTATTCTTTGTATAGATTACGAAAAGAGACGGACAATTTAGATTTACGAACTGCTTCCGACGGGAATCCAGTTCGGTTTTCTAAACCGCGGTGTCTTGTTACAAGGGAGAGAAAAAAAAAGAGAGAGGTCGGGCCTATTTTTGTAGAGAGTAATCAGGTTTTTTTTCAAAAGTCCCCCCCCCCTTCATGCACAACGAAGGGTATATATAGCGAGGGCAGCTCCCTGTTCCCGCGGATTTCCGGGCCACGTGCCACCCTCAGCCTGCTTCACGGGTAAGGGGATCTAGGAGGTGTGTCCCGGTTCTCAAGGCGAGAGGCAATGATGAGCTCGGCGCCATGCTTTTGTAAGATAGCACACTGTTCGGCCAACTCCCTTCCACGTGTCCTATCCTCCTTCGTTTACTCTGCAGGGTTGGTGGGACGTCGGGGTCAGACCATACCCCCATTCAGATAGTACACTGTTCGACCAACCTCCATGTGCCTTCTCTTTCGACATCCCAATCTTAGCGAAGTGTCAGCGCGGACCCGGGTTGCTCCTTTTAGGAGCTCGAGATTTTCAGATGAGGTTGAGCGCGTGACTCCAGGTCGGCGACCGTTGGTCAAAGATCGATTCTATGTTGACCGAATCGGGATGGGCTCTTGCTAAGATGGGCCTAACTAAATGGGGGTGCTAGACCCACCTCCAACATTCAACAAGGATTATTATTTTTATTTTTTTAAATTGCCTTGTCACTCCACTATATATTCATCATAACCCTTTTTATTTTAATTTTTTATAGAACCAATTTTGTATGTAAGATCGGTTATTTGAAGTTTCTAAATTTTTTTAACACATTTTGAATTTTTTTTTAAAAGTAACACTTATTTCACTATTTATGACAATTTAGCACATATACAGTACGGCGTATACGCATATGGTACATGGGTAGATAGAGAGAGTGGTATTTTCGTCATTTACACGCTAAAAGACAAATTTTGTTTTTTAAAATAAGTGTTAACTTACTAAGGAAAAGTGAAATAAGTGACTTTCTGTGCAATTATATTTTTTTATACCTATAATTTAACTAGTAAAGACTAAATAGTCACTGAAGTTGAACTACATAGAACTTGACAAGATCTCGCATTTAGTGATTATTTCCTTTATTTTAATTAACAAACTAGATTTTAAAACCGTCCGGTCCATGCATGATAAAGTTTTTTGTAATATATAAAATGTGAAATGAGGAATAAAAACTAATTTAAGTGTTATTGATTCAAATATGTTTAATTTGTAATTTTTAAATTTATAATATATTTAATAAATGTTTGGCAACATGTTTAATACTTGTTTGGCAACAAGTTCAATTTATTTAAAAAATAAGGGGTACTAGATTCTAATCCCGTGCGTCCGCACGGGAATTTATTTTTGTTTCTCAAATTTTGTAATATAATTTATGTTTATTTTTGTGTTTAGATATAATTTGTTGTATATTTAATTTTTGTCATATGAGACACATAATTATTTTGGTGTTTAGATATAACTTATTTTTTCTAATCCGCCCTAGATCGGGAGTTCAATATGAAAAGTAATATAAGTTCATTATGTTGACATAATCTTTTTCTAAGCCGTCCTAGGACGGGGATCCGTTTTAATTTTTGTTTTCTGATTTTTAGTTCTACAATTTTAATCCACAATGAGGGCATATGTCAAATTTTTATTTGTTTTTGTTTTTATGTTTTCTATTTTGTATGGAAAATATATTTTTGGTATGACATGTATAATTTTAGCTATCCAAATTTTCCGACCCGTTTTGTTATATATATTTTAATTTTTGTTTTCTGATTTTTAGTTCTACAATTTTAATCCATAATGTGATTCCAAAAGTGCTTATGTTTTAATAATATCTTATTATATAAAGTTGAACGCGTTCAACTTTATGACACATAAGATAATTATAATTTATTAGATCATGACATATGTCATTATTAATTTAGATCGTGACATTTGTCAATGTAATAATATAAATTTTCTTATTGTTAATTACTTTTTTTAAAAGGCAAATTACAAAAACAAAATACAAAATTAAAAGAAATTGTGTTTTTAATAAAATGAAATCGAATAATTAAAGTAAGAGAAAAAAAATAAAAATTACAAAATTAAAAAAATGTAAAATATAAAATATATATAACATTCATAATATACAAAAGAAATAGACAATAACGATTTGTCATGTGTGTTTGATATATTTTTTTATAAAGAATTCAATGACAAAAATTTCAAGGTGAATTTTAGACTTGAATTATTACATTAAAACGTAAATTTTCTAACATATTAGAATAATTAGGTTTTCGAAGATAATTATTTATTTTACAGAGAATGATTTTATCAATTTGATTCAGTTTTAATGTATATAAGATTTGAAATTTGGTTTTGGGATACTCTCATTCATTTAGAGAGAATGTTTATCAGATTTATGGTTGTATATATGGATTAATTTTGAATTTTCTTAATTAGAAATTACAAACGTAATTTTTAGATAACTAAAAGGTAGTTTTAATTTAGAATCTAATAATACGGATCATATTAGGTAGGTTATCAATTTTAAAATCTAAATTATTTTATCTTTTTATCTTCATTTGTATTACGTGAGATCTAATCTAGTAGATAAATAAAGAAAAGCTACCTACCATGGCCCTTCTTTCATAAGCTTTTTAATGGGCCCTAAAGCTCTCCACATCGGTCCATTAGTAAGGAAAAATCAAAGTCTTTAATTATAATCATACTAATTAGTGGGTGGGTCGTATAAACAAACATTGCACATTTACGAAAGAGCCAATCATCAACCAATAAATGCCGATTGTTCACCCAAATAAAACCAATTTGACTTTAAAAAATAATAATATTATCATTGGTTTTTGAATGTTGATTGATTTGCCAATAACGGGCCTTCACCAATCTCAACTCCAAGCTCTCCATGACAATTGCATACCACCTAATTGAAAAGATGTTGCGATATTTTGTTTTACACACTTTATATCTTTTTTTGATGTTTTTTTCTCTAATTTTAGTTTCATGCACTTCAAGCTCTCCGGTAGAGAATAGAGAGACGGATTCTAATTTATAACCTACGTTTTTGATTATGTAATTTTAATTGCATTAAAAAAATCTATGTTAATATTCGGGAATGATACTAGTTCAACCCTTCTTAATTTGTGGAACCTTTTTATATGCTTGTTTTATATTAATAAATCATATAATTTCGAACCATATGTATTTACTCTTTTTGACAACAATTTTATTGTTTACTCTTTTTTATATAGCTCAAGTGATCCCAAACCTATGAAGGGGCTTGGACTAATCATAAGATGGGCCAAATCATGGTTTATTGGTCCATCAAATTAATTCTCTGGGCCTTTGACTCAGAGTCCCACTGATCAAGAAACAGCATTACAAGTTTCCAATGGAAATCGAACTTGGAGGAATCGCTCTCAACGAATTCTCAAATCTCCTACCACCAGACTACCACCGCTTGGTTCTTATTGTTTACTTTACATTGCAATAACAATTCAGCAGCAAATCTACATAGTACAACTCGTATTTGAGCTAAAGTGATAAAATATTTAGAGACAATATTGATTTCTAAGCCGCATAGATTCGGAAACGAAAACGTTTAGAAGCGGGGAAGCAAAAATTTTTAAAAATTTAGGAAGCGGGTATGTGTTGGAAACGTGTATATATATATATTTTCATATAACACCAAACATAAAATCATATTAAAAAATATTTTAAAGTTAAACAATAAAAATTCAATACATAATATATATATATATATATATATATATATATATATAAAACACCAAACATAAAATCATATCAAAAAAATATTTTAAAATTTAAACAACAAAAATCCAATACATAATAGAAATATTGTAGCTCAACTAAAGGTAAAAGTAAAGCTCACAGTCAGATGTTGATATCGTCGTTGCCATTCTCATTTTCACCAACTCCATCAAACACAACCGCCTCTATTTGACAATTTAGAAGAACAAAATACATCTATTTGACAATTTAGAGGAACAAAGTATAATTTAGAATTACCTTTGTTTTTTTTTTGCGTTTGCTTCTTCACAATTTAGAAAAAATAAAAATAAAAATCCTCTTCGTCTCTTCCATAAGAACGTTCCGTAAGGTAATTAGATTTTTGTATAATTAGGTTTATGAATACTCTTAAAAATGATTAGATAATGTTAAAAAAAACAAATAAATTGAATGGCCTAACATAAATGGCATTGGAAACATTTGAAAGCCCAACTAATAATTAATAAAGCTACGTGAGTTGACACGTTACTTCATCTTCTTCAATTTAGTTTCTAAAATCTCAAACCACGCTTCCAAAATCTCAAGTGACGATTCTAACGCTTTCTCAGCGTACTCAAACATCATTTTTTGGAATCACGAATTCCTGAGCAATTCCAAATTATTCCGAGCGATTTCGATTCTGTTTTCAATTTCAAAGCGGGAATCAAATTTTTCCGAACGATTCTATGCAACGTAGATTGATTTTGATTGGAAACTCATGTAATGCCGAAACGGGAAAATGATTTGGCAATTTCGCATGTTTTTAGGGATCATAAAACTTATTGGAAATGAGGATTTTGCAAATTAATTAAGTTAGTTTTTTCTTTGCTTAATTATTCCGCCTTTCATTATTTTTCATGTGATATTGTAGTATTAGCTAGCCGGGTTACTTTATTTAGAGAGACCCACAAATCACAATACACAAAATTTTCGTATTTAAATATACGTGTCACATAATGCCAATGTATAAAAAAAAAAAGTGTATACATACAGTTCATAATTCCTGGAGATTCGCGATACGCTCTAGTTTAAAAAGTTGGAATAGAAGTATATAAAGCTCTTTTCGTTTCAAACAATAATAATAATTAGAACTACAGTGGTCTTTTCCAACAAATTCGAGTGGCCATTAGATGATGACAAAAGCAGCTAATACATCAGTTTTTAATCACAAAACCACATCTTTTTTCCATGGCCATAGTTTTACATTAATATTTAATTGTAGTTGCTTCTGCCTCTTCTTTTGATTCCATATAGGTTTATAAAAATATAAGTAAACAAATACCATTAACCTAGACGATAAGAAAACATGATTCGATATGTGGACCGTTTGTAATAAAAGAAATTGCGTTTATTATTCTACAAAGAAATTTCACGCTTTCAACACACACGCAATATTATTATATCTTAAATGGAATTAATTAGATTCAAGAAGCCAATAAAATTGGAATTAGATTCAACTATCTTCGAGTTAATAATATCTATCTGATCCATCCGGCTACTATCATCAACATCCTCATATTTCCAACTCAATAAGTATCTTATGACCCGTGATTGCAGATATAATATGACTCTTAAATGTAATATACAACTTTTGTGGAAAACATAACATGTAATTAAGACGATTTTTATAAGGTTTTTATACTAACATTTCCTGAAACTTAATTGAATGGAAATGTATCATGTAAATATGTATACATTTTCTACAATCTTTTTATTCACACGTTTAAGCTTATATCAGAAAGTTCAATATATATTCAAAGAAAAATAAGAGAGAAGGCTACACACATGTATTGGAACTTGTATTCGATTTTTAAGACTGATGATAAAACTAAGTTCTGTACTTTAAAATAAGAGGCCTCCTACAAATTATATCACATAGAAGTTCGAAGAATGGCCAGTATATAGCATGATATACTGATCATGTGAAATAAATAAATCCAATATCATCATTCTCCAAATTAAAAACAAATCTACTTATTCGATCCCATAATTTTAAATCAGCATAGTATCGCAAATGTCACTTCGTGAAAATGGCACTCATTTATATGAACTACATTAAGATCCAAAAAAGCTAAACTTATCAAATAAACTATAGTTCACATCACAAACAGAAGTATACAATATGTCAAAGCAACAAAGCCATTTTAAAAATACATATAGATCGGCTGTATGTGAGCTGTTGATATACACATCAATATAATCATATACAAATATATCCTTTCGTCTTTAAAAATCAATTGATAAATCCAAATCACAGAGAACAAAAAAAAAAAAGATGAATCCTCGAAAAATCAAGCGTTAGGAGGAGAGTACTCACAAACAACCTCCGTATCGACTTCCTTCCGGTGAAAATTCCGGTGACAACCACAAGCAGCGCATCTCAAAGCATCGACAGTTCCTTCATCGCCGGCGGCCATAAACTCACGGCAACCGTCGACGGCGTAACCTCCAATGTTAGCAGCGTGATTTTTCTGACACTCCACGTAACGGGCGTTACTGATCGCCGATGAAGAAATAGTAGTCCAAGAAGACGACGACGTGCTGGAGTTTCTTGATCTTTGCTTTATTACCATCTGTCTCTTCTTCATCACGATCTGGGAAACCCTAGTTTTTATCGATTTGTTGCCCTTGAAATTGAAAATGGCTCTTTGGTCATACGAAAGACTCTTTATATGAAAACGAAGTGAAGACTAGAAGATGTGTACTACTTGCCCCCCCCCTTTATAAAATTAGGCTTTTTTAAATTATCTAACCTAGAGGGATTTAATTATATACCTACGGTATCGACAAAGTAGCTTAAAAAATGGCCTACTTTTTTTATCTTTTCCCTATAACTTATTATAAAAAATATCTGTATACGACAAAATATTTATATATACTGTATTATGTCTCTATATTATTATTTAAAAAGTCATTTAGTAAAATGAATTTTATTTTATAAGTTATTATATATTATGCGATTACAAATAAAAAAAATAATTGAAATAGGAGATAATATAATTATCTTTTAAAATTATTAATGAGAATATAAAAAATATATATCTAATCTATTAAAACAGAGTGCTATTTTGTGTCCAAACAGAAAAAATGAAAATAAATATATTATTATCCTGGATGACTTTTAAACTTTAGATTTTTGTGGATAACTATTCCCTGTTTCCAAACATTGAATTTTGTTTAATTAAAAATTTATTTAATTAATATGATTCAATTAACAATTCATTTATTCAATTAAAGATTAATTTATTTAATTAATTAATCTCATTATATATATATTAATTTTAATTCGTAATTATAAAAATTCAAACTATGCCAGAAATTAAATTAAATATATAAAATTATAAATAAAATCGATTATTTCAAAAATATGTAAATTAAATATTTTAAAAATAATTTAAATGTTTATTATTATTTTGTTACGAAAATAGTATTAGTTATTTTGAATTTTTGAATTTCGATTATGTCAAATAATTTAATAATCAAAAAATTTTGAATGATACATATTCAAAATTAACAATTTTTATTGAAATATAATATTAAATTTTGAATTTAATGTAGATTTTCTGAGATTTCATCAACCGTTACAAACAAAATAGTCAGAATTAATAACAAAATATGTTTACTTCTAAATTTAAATATTATTAATACAATCAGATTTATAATTGAATATTTTTGAAAGTGAAAAATGAATATATTATTAATTAGATTTGCACAACCATAAATTTGATAATGCATATGGACAACATTCAGTTACTAATACAGATTCAATTTTGTTATTTATATATATGAAATGATTAATATTTTAAGATTTACACAATTTTAGGAATTGTTAATTTAGAATTAAATTTGAAATGCAAATCTAATTAATTTTGGTGAGATTGTCCAGATTATGTTAATATTCTTTTATATTAATAAATATTTATTAAAAAAATTATTATCATAAAATCTAAACCAGAAATGGTTATTCTATTCAAATTCAAAATTAAGAATTCTACCACAACTAAAATTAAACCATATACATTTGTTGTATACAAACATGAAATTTTTTATATTATGCTATTCTTTACTTGGATAACTATTATTCAAGATGCCAAACAAGTCAATTTAGTACAATATTAATAAAAAATTATTTAAATTTATATTTAAAAATAATTCCAAAAAATCAAATTTTAATTTAGATTAGTTTGGATTTCCTTAAATATATGTTAGATTAATTATCAAAAATCACAAAACCAGTTGTTTCTTTACAAAAATAATAAACCGGATATTAATTTAGATTTAATTTAAATATTAAAATTTAAATAATATTCTCATAATGACGGACATGATAAACCATATTGTTATTGTATATTTTTATCATAATCAATCAGCATAATTTTTTAAATATTTGAAATTAGTAAATATTTATATTATACGGTAATATGAACGGGCGGGTTAGAATTATGTTTTTATAATCTCGGTCATTCTCGGATTAATATGAATGGACGAGTTAGAATTATGTTTTTATAATCACGGTCATATTTAATACTAGAAACACTTAAATCTACAAAAACAAACTATATCTAAACACAAAAATAAATCTTTGTCACTTATTAAAAAAATTATATCTATAAAACAAATTATATTTAAATACAAAAAAAAATATTATAAAATTTGGTAAACAAAAAAAAAAAAATTACCGTGCGGACGCACGAGATATAATCTAGTTTTTTATTAAAGAAGTTATTTACTATTTAGTTTCTTAGTTATTATGATATTATTAAAATAATCAATCCATAAATATTCAAATAACAAATATATTTGAAATCTTGCAATATTTTTTACTATAATTATTATAAAATATTTTACTAATTTTATAAAGAATTATACACGAGAAATTTGACTTTTGTAAGAGCTTGTGGTCTGACCACAAAATCGTAGTCATTAAACGGTGCATATTAGAGTTATGTTTTCAAGATTATATGTTTTTGCGGGTTAGTCCGAATAATATTTTAGTTTATTGAAAAACGGGTTAAGTAGACAGATTAGCCTGGGTTGGCAGCTCTATCTATAATCATAAGTTAAACATATTTTAAAATTAAAAAATAATTTTTCTTAAATTTCAAAACAATTTTTAAACAAAAATTACTCCCGCTATATAGTTATCGCGGATTGAATCCTATTGTATATACGTACATATTAATCTAATACATGTGTATATAAATAATTTTTATTTTATGTATTTTCTTAATAACTGATTATTGAAACCGGATAAACTATCAAACCGGTTGAAATAATTCATTTATATTGCATTGTTGTATAATTAGTGACGATATGTTTTATTTTGAAATTGTATTTGATGAAATCTACAGTGTGTATACTATTAAAATAGTGATGGTTTTGTTAGTGATGTATAATTAGTGATGGTTTTGTCTCTCTGTCGATATAACGATATTCATTCTCTTCCATTATTGCACCGTATATATATTGTCATGTTCAAACGCGACATAATTAAGGGTAATACACAATTAATAATTGTCAATTATAAATGGTATTCGTTGTCTAAATAATACTCTCTCCGTTATTATTTTATAAATGATGTTTTAGGAAAAATATTTTGTTCTCAATTTTTTTTTTGTCATTATTTTGGGGTACAACAAACCAGTCCAATAGCTAAATACCCCACTAAATCACAGAAGTTACAAGAGATCGAAAACATCCCAAAACCCTTATTACCAATGCTTTAACTATGTTTTTCTCTCTTTCCCTTACCCGAGAAATACTTAGACATGATAATAAATTAGCTAGTTTTCAACTTTCAATTATATTATGTTTTCAACTTTCAATACATATTAATTAGTTTTTTTTATTGTTTTTAACTATTTATATTCTGCAAATTATTTTATTATTAGTTAAATTATGTTTCAATTGATAATACATGATGTTTTAGTTAAAAAAACAAAACTTAAATAATTTCTTAATTTATGTGCAAAAATATTAAACATCATTTGTTGAAGTTAGAATTGAAGATCAAAACAAAAGGGATAAAACAACATAGTACAAAAGGTAGAGAGGAAGATGTTTTATCGCCTAAGAGCATGTTCAATGGGGGGGGGTTCTAAATAGAAGAGTTCTAAAAAATTATAATGATATATAATTGATAAATATTGGAGAGGTTCTAAAAAGAAGAGAGAAGGGTTCTAAAGTTAGAACTTTTAGATACAGATTCTAAAAATTAACATACAAAATGTTGGGGTTCTAAAAGGTGAGGTTCTAAAAATTTTAGATACCCATTTTTAGAACCTCACCATTGGACATGCTCTAAGGCTAGCTCACGTGACTGGTGTGCTGCAAGATCACAGTAGCCGTTTGCTTCAGTGCATTAAATGATGAAGCATGCGTCATTTGTCTTGTATCGAACAAAGCCTGTTTGGTTCAAGTTTTTAAGCGATCGGAAAGTAACTTTGTCAAAGGGAACTAGGTCTAATCAAGAGCTTTTATTCATTGTATAAATATGTCTAAGTATTTTTCGAGTAAGGGAAAGAGAAAAAAACATAGTGAAAACATTTGTAATAAGGATTTTGGGATGTTTTCGATCTCTTGTAACCTCTGTGATCAAGTGGATTAAGAGAGAGATCCTGGCGAGGCGTAGCGACCCGATTAGGGGCATAAACTCGTTTAATCTGAGTGTATCCCTTCTCATCTTCATTTCTCTGTTTTATGTTTTGTTTTTTCCTTACGAGTATTGTATCGTTCTACGGGTATCTACTTCAAGTATCTACACCGGGTATCTACTCCGGGTATCTAGTCTTGATTTGTTCGTGTTCCAGAGAGCGCAAAGTTATTGTTGGAGGTGGGCCTAGCACCCCCAATTAGTTAGGCCCATCTTAGGAAAAACCACTCTTCAGTTCGGTCACCGACCTGGAAGCCTCGCGCTCGCACCTGTCCGAAACTCCCGAGCTCCCGAGGACGCACCTCGGGTCCGCGCTGGCACTTCGCCAAAGCAGAAATGTCAGAAGAGCAGAAGGCACGTGGGAGCTGGTAGAACAGTGCCCTACCCGCGTAGAGATACGGCCTCGACTGGACGCCCCACCAACCCCGCGGAGCTGACGAAGGAGAAAATGACACGTGGAGGAGAGTTGGCAAAACAGTGGACGGCTCTGCAAAGGTATGGCGCCGAGCTCATCATGACCTCTCGCCTCGAAAGCCGGAACACGTCTCCTAGGCCACCTTACCCGCAAAACAGGCTGAAGACGCCACGTGGCCCCGGAATCCCGGGGAGCAGGAAGTCAATCCCGAGTATATATATCCCTCGATGTCATTAATGAAGGGGACTTCTGGAATTTGGGCACCTCACCTACCACAAATAGACCCGACCTCTCTCTCTCTCTCTCGTTTGTAACAAAGCAGCGATTTAGATCCCCGAACTGGACTCCCATCGGAACCAGTTCGTAACTCTAAATTGCTCACGTCCTTCGATCATATATAAAAGAATACGGTCCACGACCTGTTCACCGACATACCCGACCTACCTTAAACCGTGGTTAACTCGCTCTAATTAACGAAAATCTCACATCTCTCTCCTTAATCAATCTCTTAAACATAATCAGTGATCCCCGGGTCCAACAATTGGCGCTAGAAAGAGGGACAGAGATTCTTCTATACGCAAGGAGCAGTTCAACCACAACCGCAACCGCAGCAACGATGGCAATTCCGCCCCCAAGAGTGTTGTCAGACCAGGAGACCCCGGCCCAAACAACGACCAAGGCCCAGACAACGGCTCCGCCGACAACTCAAACAACAGCGACCGCCCCACCGTCAGCCCAGGCGGCTACTAACCGGCCAATTCCCCGAGAGCAGTTCTTCAGGGCTCCGCCCCCGGCTCCGACGCCCACCCCTTCCGACGGCTCCGCCGCCCACAACGCGCCCCGAGCGTCGGAAGACCAGCCCACGCTGTCCGCCGTAATGCAGACCCTGCTCGCCAGAATAGACGAGCTGACGCGAGCTATAGCTCCAATGTCCGCACTCAAGCAAAAAAAGCCAAGCTCCAACGCTAGCACTCAAGCAAAAAAAGCCGAGCTCCAACGCTCGCACTCAAAAAAAAAAAAAAAAGAAGCCGAGCTCCAACGTTCGCACTCAAGCAAAAAAAAAACCGAGCTCCAACGCTCGCACTCAAGCAAAAAAAGCCGAGCTCCAACGCTCGCACTCAAGCCAAAAAAAAAAAAAAAAAAAAAAAAGAAGCCGAGCTCCAATGCTCGCACTCAAGCAAAAAAAAAAGGGACCAAGCTCCAATGCCCGCTCTCCCCGGCACACAAGTTATAAGTGCTAAAGCCGAGCTCCAATGCTCGCACTCACATAGTACACAAGCAATAAGTACTAAAGCCGAGCTCAAGGCTCGCACCTCTACTAGACACACAAGCATTAAGTGTCTCAAAGCCGAGCTCGCTACTCGCACCAAAAAAAGGTACACAAGCTTTAAGTACCTTAAGCCGAGAACACCTCGCAACCACAAAAATTAAGTAAAGATACACAAGCATTAAGTATCTAAAGCCGAGTCGTACCTCGCACCCTATACGAAGACACAAGGGCCCGGTCTACGACCTGCGCCCACGACATCGCTCAACAGGATACGGTCTACGACCTATTCTCCCAGACACACGAATTCGAAAACACCATTTTTTATTCCAAAAAAAAAAAAAAAAAAAGCCTCGAAACGGCACTTACATAAACGGCCCACGACCCGATCGTTACAAAAAAAAAAAGAGAGAGAAAAATACAACAACAAAATTTTTACAAGGCCACATCGGCCGCTAAGTTCTCACCCCCGTCAGTACGGGTACCATTCACATCTTCGGGGCCCCCTATCCCCACCTCCGTACCATGCTCACCAAGGACGGGCGGCTCGGTCCGCTCTTCCCCAACAGCGGCCGCAACAAGCGGCGCAGCAAGCCCGGCTTCTTCAGCACCCAGGGCCGGGTCTTCCACAGGCACATTCCCTTGAACGGCCTCAGCAGCTGGTGGAACGTCCGAGGTCAGATCCACCACGGGAGTGTCGGAAGGAGCGACGGGCATAAGTCGCTCGAGCTGGACGCCATGAGTGCGATCAAGAGGAATGTCCAGATCCAACGGGGTCAGGTCCGGAATATCCATTCCGTCCAGCTGGGCACCGAATGCCGCTTCGTCCTCATCCAGCTTCTGATACCGGTACCACGGTACCGACACCCCGTCCTCGGCCTCCATCCTCTTGAGGCACGCCCTTACGCCGATCACCTGGTTGTACAGCAGGTGAGGCTCTAAGGACCGACTGCGACCGTCGAGATGGGCGCGGATCTTCTCCATCTTCGCAGACCACTTCCGGTTCCGCGCCTCCCACCTGGCCGTTACCCGGTCGCTCTCCGCAGCCACGGCCACCTTCGCCCGGCCTATGGCGGCCTCCAGCCCCTTCACCCTAGAGCGGAGCGTTTCCCTCTCCCCCTTCAGGAGCCCGACCTCCTCCTCCAAACCGGGCGACCGAGCCCTCTCAGCGGCAGATCGGGCCCTCTCGGCCTCCAGCTCGGCCCGAGCAGTGTCCGCCTCCACAGCCCGGCCCCGTACCCGCGCCGCCTCCTCCTCCAGCACCGCTGATCGGGCCTTCTCATCCCTTAGCTCCTTCTCAAGCCCGCGGAGGAGAAGGGTCTGGGTCTGCGTGATGGCCTCCTGACGCGTCCTCAAGAAGCTGAGCGACGCGTCCTTCTCGGCGAGTCGCTTCTCATAGGCATCCGCTAGAAAGGCGGTAATGGCCATCGTCTGCATCCAACCAGCTGTTAGCAAAAAACATGCAACGGACCCCGATAAAAACAACTTGATCAGGAACGAAAGCTCACCCGAGCTGCGGAACGCGCTGCCGCGCGAAAGGAATCGGACTCCATCATCTCCATCGGCAGGAAGTGCGGGTGCTTCTCCCCGAACATCATCGCCTGCGCCAGCTCGGCGCACTCGTCCTGATCGACGATGATCTGGCTGCTACCGTCCTCATGGCAGAAGGAGAAGCTGTAGTCCCGAGGCCCAGCGTCGGAACCCTCCGAAGCGCCGCCTCCATCAGCGCTTCAGTCCTCGGCCTCCTGCACAGCAGCAGGATCCTCCACGGCGACGGCCGCATCGCCACCCTCCGTCGCGCGAACTGCGACCTCGTTCTTGGCCAGGGTCCGGGCCCCTTCGACCTAACCCCCCGCTGGCACCTCGGCAGCAGGTACCTCGGCCTCTCTGACAAGAGCGCCTCGGGAGCCCTCGGGCTAGCAACCAGCCTCTTCAGGCCGGCCAGACTCCCGACCTGAAGTCGAAGACCCTCCTACCTCGGTCCTCTTCTTCTTCTTGCCAGCCCTAGCGCCGGCAGCATCGGCCGCCCTCTTCTTCGAAAGAACCGCCTCGGACGACCTCCCCCCAGCCCGCGGCGCCGGGTCTCGCCGGACCGGCACCTCAACCATTGGCGGCGGCGGCGCCACAAAAGAATCGGCGTACAGCGGACTGGCAAACCTTGCTCGACCTCCATTGGTGGCACCCATCAGTTCGGTAAAAAAAAAAAAAAAAAAAAAAAAAAAAGAACCCACCGCCGGCCATTACTGCTGCTATCCTTCCCGAGGTGAATGACTTCCACTCTCTGTCGCGCACCGTCCTGAACACAGGAAGGATACCCGCGTAGTCCGGCAGCTTGAACCTAGAAGAGTGAGGATCTGAAAGCAAAACAAACCGCATTAGTCAGACAAAACCGAAGAAGAGAAGTCAGCTCGACCTGCAAATCCCTACCTGGGGAAAAATTCCAATCCCGGGTGTATCTCGCCGACGGATCGAGTCCAACCACGTCGGTAGCCCGGATGTAGAAGTAGCTGCGAGACTAGTCCTCGACCTTCGACAGCTTCCTAGCCTTAGACCCCGAGCTGGGGGCCTCCAGGATATTCGCCGCGGGCTTGAAGGCAACATAGTAAGTTCCCGGGATCCCAGGATTCGCCTTCTGCTGGGTGAGAGCCTCGAACATGGGCACCGTCACCTCCACATCGCATTCGTGCCCCAAGGTCAGCAGCACGATCATCCCCTGGATCGTGGACGGGCAGACCTGCGAGAAGGTCAAACCCCGCGCCCGGCAATACTGGACGAACAGCTCGGGGAGAGGAAGGCGCAGCCCGCACTTCTGGAAGAACCCTTCATACAGTCAGACGAAGCCCGCCCGAGGAGTCCACGGGAGCTCGTCCGCCCTGGGTAGCCTGAGCTCGACACCAGCAGGGAAATCGCACAAATCCCTCAGCAGAGTTACCGATTCCGCTGTGCTCCAGGTCGGTGACCCGCCCTGCTCGTACGGAACCAAGGGGGACCTCCTCGCCTTGGTCACTCGCTATCCGCCACCGCGGCCGCCCTGACGACCACCGCGGTCGCCCAGACGCCCGGTTCCTCCCCCAACTTGGCCAACACCGCGGCCACCAGAGGAGGACCTTATCACTGCCTTCTTTCGGAGATGGGTCCCAGGGAGCAGCGGGGTGGCCCTTGAAGTCGAAGGAACAGGCTGTTCCCCACTGTCTGAGCCTCGACACGGAGAAGAGGCGCGCCCGGAACCATCGGAAGAAGAACTCGGAGAATCGCTGCAGCCACCACGGGACGCCGAGTCATCGCTCGACTCAACCCTGATTCCTTCTAGAATCGGCGCCATTGCACAAAGGGGAAGAAGAAATCGAAAAACACAGAGAAAAGAAGGGAATGAGGGAATCAGAGAGGAGTTACCTTAGGGTTATGCGCAGAAGGTTCTAACTAAAGGAGGAAGAAGGGTTTAAATAGAGGAAGGGGACAATGAATCGACACCTGGACACGTGTCGAAAGAAGCACGGCTGCCCAGAAGCCTAATGATGACGACTCCTCGTTCTCCCACGCCAAAAGCAGGAAACGCCTCGATAAACGCGAAGCGTCTGTCGCACGCCGCGCGTGGGCAGCTCACGCAAAAAAAGAGGTGACCTTTCGTTCTCCCACGTGATGGGTACGCGCCAACCGTCTACGGATTTTCGGAAGGGTCAACACGTACGAGCACGGGCTCAAATCTGGGCTGTAACACCCCGCGCTCCTCCGCCCAAATTTCGAGGAACCGTCCTAAGATGCGCCGAACTAACATCAGATCAACTTCGGATCACTCACCTTGCCTCGTGACACCGAACTGGGGGAGGGCCTATTGTTGGAGGTGGGCCTAGCACCCCCAATTAGTTAGGCCCATCTTAGGAAAAACCCCTCTTCAGTTCGGTCACCGACCTGGAAGCCTCGCGCTCGCACCTGTCCGGAACTCCCGAGCTCCCGAGGACGCACCTCGGGTCCGCGCTGGCACTTCGCCAAAGCAGAAATGTCAGAAGAGCAGAAGGCACGTGGGAGCTGGTAGAACAGTGCCCTACCCGCGTAGAGATACGGCCTCGACTGGACGCCCCACCAACCCCGCGGAGGTGACGAAGGAGAAAAGGACACGTGGAGGAGAGTTGGCAAAACAGTGCGCGGCTCTGCAAAGGTATGGCGCCGAGCTCATCATGACCTCTCGCCTCGAAAGCCGGAACACGTCTCCTAGGCCACCTTACCCGCAAAACAGGCTGAAGACGCCACGTGGCCCCGGAATCCCGGTGAGCAGGAAGTCAATCCCGAGTATATATATCCCTCGATGTCATTAATGAAGGGGACTTCTGGAATTTGGGCACCTCACCTACCACAAATAGACCCGACCTCTCTCTCTCTCTCTCTCGTTTGTAACAAAGCAGCGATTTAGATCCCCGAACTGGACTCCCATCGGAACCAGTTCGTAACTCTAAATTGCTCACGTCCTTCGATCATATATAAAAGAATATGGTCCACGACCTGTTCACCGACATACCCGACCTACCTTAAACCGTGGTTAACTCGCTCTAATTAACGAAAATTTCACCTCTCTCTCCTTAATCAATCTCTTAAACATAATCAGTGATCCCCGAGTCCAACAGTTATCACTTTTAAGCCTCTGGTTTTCACAATATCATTTATAAAAGAACTGAGGCAATAGTATATAGAATACTAGTGACAATAGCGAGAAAAAAAGAAGAAGAATACGGGTGAAATAACAAATTCATGTTAAAATTCAATAGTTATAGCTTCTAGGTGAACCATATAAGGAAAGCCTTAGTGGAACATAAAAAAATCACAAAGAAATGGAAAAAATTAATAGCCAGCCTTATTTTACCGTCGAGATCACGTGCAATGCAATATAGAGATAATTTATTCATTTAGAATAGAATGGAATAGAATAACATACAATTATTTGAATACGTAAATTAAATGCGAATCCGACTCAGTCCAACGGATTTGCTCACACAAGCAAGCTCCCACAAGCAAGAGACAATGACAGGTTAATATTGGAATGCAATCGCATTTCCAATAACCTTTTATTATTATTCCAAACTTTTTTGTTTGTTTTGAATCTCGGTATTAACTTAAACTTCCTATAGTATATATCTATATTATAGCTGACATTTTTCGTACAAGAACAACTGTTATATACTAATAGGTTTTTTTTGCCCACCACATACATACTATATTATTTAAGATTTACCAATCGTATCAAAAATTTGTTTAACATTTATTAGTGGTGTTTTATAGTATTTATCTTTATTATATATATTTTCCTAATAGACATAATTTTATAAATGAAATCCGTTTTTCCTTTATATAGTAACTATATTGAAAATATTAAAATATTTAATTTTCTACATATAAAAGAATAATAAACCTCGAATTTTTGGAAAGCAATAGTAAAATTATGAAATATATTTCATATATAATTAAACGAGTTAGATAAATGACTATTTTGAAGAAGAAAAACAAATAAGCTTGCGGCTTAGAGAATACACATGTTTCAAATAAATTGAATGAGTATAACAAAATTTTATAAAATTTATAACTAATTAGTAAGACATCATTAAAAAGCACTAACTATAAAATGAGAAGAAGAAGTTCATTTTTTCTCAGGTCTATTTATGTTGTTGCTGTGTCGTCATTTGTATTTATGTTTATCAGAATGCATACGTGAGTTATTGAAATATACGAACTATCAAATGATGAGAGATAGATAATTTGTTAGAAATTTGGAGTCTGACGCAACTTAACGAATAAGAAAAAAAATACTTAAAATTTTGATATGTATTCTTAGCTAATATCAAATGAATTGACAGATTTATGTTTTATCTTTTGATATACAAATCTGTCAATTCATTTGTATAAAACTTAAGCAAATGAATTGACAGATTTATGTGTTCCAATTGAATTTTATTACTGACTTTTTTATGTTTGTTAACCACAGCTTTAATTTATATTATTATTATTATTATTATTACTGACTAATTAATCAAATCGATTTCTTAACAACGTGAACCAACAAAATATGGGTCCCACTTGACACACAAAAGTCCATTCGACGGTGAACATCGACTTTTTTTTTTGATTAATATAGGGTAATCCGGGAATTGCTAAACACTCGACTAATCCCCATAAACTAGAGGAAGCTATGTTAAATACACTGTGACCAAAATGACTCGAACCCAAATGGAAGAAACCCACATAGACATTCCTTACGAGCGTGAACATCGACTTTCATTCAACTTGCCCATATAATAAGGAATTGAATAAGTTTCTGATTGTATGTAACCAAGAAAAAAAAAATATAATTTCATGTATAAATAACACACACACCGATATATATATGTACATTTAAATTACACACACACCGACCACGGAAAACACAGGAAATATTAGATTAAGCAAAAGCCATAATTGTCGATGATGCTGTTTTTTTTTTTCTTGAACCAAAGATGATGCTGTTACCAAAATCATAGTTAAGGTATTGAAAGCTGAACTCACGGAAGAATGTCATGAAGTTGATTTGTCAAATGAATAAATTAAGTAAGTAAGTTCTTAATCAATCTTTTGACGACGAGTTTGGTTTTATTTGTTCGCTTCTGAGTTACTATACTCAATAGTCATGATCGCACTGTTGAGTTCATTTCATTATTAAATATGATAAATTAATTTCAAAGTGGGATGAATTGATTAGGACTGTTTCTATACTAGTATTAAAATATGAAGATTTTTAGAATTTGTTTTCAAACTATTCTTATTTATTTTAATAAATTAAATTTATTATCAAACATGTATTAAACAGTTTTATTTCTCATTATTTTGTATTTCTCATTTTTTATTATTTCTATATAACATTTAAATTATTTTTTATTTTACATTTTATATATTATAAAAAAAATTATTTCTCGCGTCTGCCGCGTATGATATAATCTACTTTTATTTTTGTAAACAGAGTCACATATAATTAAGAAAGAGATTGATGGGGGATTACGTTGATAAGACTCTATGTTTCTCACCAACCGTGCCCTCCTCGTGAAGTTCAGAATTATATAAACCACTAAAAATCACCTAATTTGTGATTTTTATATATATACATTAGTCAATATGTTGTTTTTTCGTCTTAAATTATTAATTAATGTCAGAATGAGACTAATAAATTATTTATAATCTCATGTTAGATATTATGATGCAGATATTTTATTTATACTAATTTTATAACTAGCTGCACTCCAGCAATGAAAAATCAGAAAATTAAAGAATAACCGTACGAGAAAGGGCACATAATAATGATTTTTAAACAACTAGCTACGGCTATTTTAAGAAAATAATTAATATTTGGGAAACTTAGAGCATTTACAATGGGGAATGAGACACCCTCCATAAAAAAAAAAAAAAAAAAGCAAGAGAGAGGGTGTATACCAAAAAAAAAAGTTGAGACACCCCAAATCACATGTGAAATTTGTAATTGGTCCATTAAAAAAAAATTCATTACTTAATAAAAAAATTAAAAATAAATAATATTTGTTTTTGGTGAGACACCCTCAAAAAATATCTCACCAATACAGATGCTGTACACATCAAATCTACTTTTTTTCAGTGTCTCTCTGTCTGTCACTTGCTTCTGTAATTCTTTTCTTGGTCTTTAAAGTATACTTTGTCTTAATCAATCAAAAATGAAAAATCGCAACATTGACCAAACAAAATTATTAATTTGATTATGTCACTCTGGTGATATGGATATTTAAAACCGGGTACTGGGCTTTTAACAGTCTCTCGTTCGATTATTTCGGCCTTTTCTTTCAGAATGACAGGTTAGGCCTTGTTGTGGAGACATCAAAGAAATCCACTTCAACTTCAACTTCAACTTCAACTTCAACTTCAACTTCAACTTCAACTTCAACTTCAACTGTTGTTAGTGTAGCAAAAACATGCCGTATCTACTGAAACGTTTAATACAAACAATTTTATTTAAAACATAATTGCTATTTTTGGACGAATAAATCAACGAAGAAAAATATTCAAAACCCAAGTCATATTAATCTTTCTAGTCTTTCATTTCAAATTTTTTTTGTCCCTTAAACTTATAAAACTTTAAAAGCTATTATTTTTTTCATATAAAACAAAAATACAGCCAAAAATCTATAACTATAAATGATTTGCTAGCATGAATGTGTTGGTTTATACCGCAATAGTTTTTTGAATGATAGATATGCATGCACAACAAACTAAGTCTCATAATTCATAAAAATTGCGTCAAATTAAATCGCAGCTTCAACTTGTAGATACATGCCATGTTTGTTTCGGCAGATTGCGACTTGCGATCAGATGCAATAGTTGTTGTTCGTTTGCACGCTGGTCGTTGTGACTGATCGCAACAGTTCCAAATGCAATGCTGGATTTTTTGAGCGATTAAAAATTTCAGATGCAGCAAAACTGCTTCAGATAAACGAACACCGTTTGATCGCTAGTTATAGCCTAGACAAACGAAGAGACCCACAATAACTATAATTATATCCAAAAATCTAAAAATGATATCGTTAAGTTTGTTGAAATCATTAGATAGATATGTCTACCATGTGAGTGCACATGGAGTTATGCATGCAAGAAAACTGCCTCTACCATTTTGTCCCTCTCTCGTTTCTCCAATTAATTTCCACCTCTTAAACTTGCATCATCTATATATCCACCTCTGAGATCTAAACACGTGGCTCCTTCTCTACATCGAACGGCTCTCGTTGGACCATCTTGCTAATGGATAAGAGGAAAAGTGGCATGAATCCAAGCCGAGATTGTGTCAGATTGCTCTTATCGGGCCATTGTTGGTTGGTCCCAATCACTAGCAATTGAGATGTAACTGCTCCTCCATGTTACTCCCTCTCTTTTTTACAATTATACCCTTCACTTACTTCAGTTTTTGGGTTGTCCCCAAATTTGACTTAATGTGGCCTAATCATGTCACTTATTCTTGTTATTCTCTTCATTGTAATGTTCGTTATGTAAATAAAAAACAATTTGAAAGTTAGTTTTTAATATCGAGATGATATTATTGGACTAGTCATTAATGCTTTTTTTTTGCTGATTTTGTGATTCGTATTTCCTTTATCCGAACATAAAACACATATAAGTATATCACCTTCTTCTTTTTTTGCTAGTAGTCTTGAGTTTGTGTTTGCGTTTACTTTTACGTTTGTATGTCAAATTAAAATAGTGTTTTTTTATAAGAGCATTGTGTTTTAAACAAACAAGTGGTAGTAACTAGTATGAGACATGTAGCATATATGAACCGTTATTAACTTATATACATGGAATAATGAAAACTTAAAGAGTGACAAATTTTTTTTTTTTAAAGAGCTACACACACACCTTCTATACATAGCTGAGACAACCCGTACTCACACACTCATAAAATTCTCAAACTAAGAGCTTCACTACACATCTTCTCTCTCAAGAGCCAAGTAGATCAAAGGCAGCCATGGCCAAACTGATAACTTACCTCCTCTTTATCACCATTCTCTTCTCTTTCATCTTTCTCGCTAAGCCAAAAGAGGCAGAGTACCATCCAGAAATGGTAAGCTAATGACATGTTACTATAATATTCATTTGAATTTTGTTTCCTTTTCCATTTCTATATTTATTACAGTAAGACCTAAAACCCGTATTTCATTTTGTTTTGAAAACAGTATGGACCTGGAAGTCTCAAATCATACCGTAAGTAAAACCGATCCTCTTCTTCTTCTTCTTTTAATCTCATATCTGATTATAAAAACGCGAATTAAAACCCACTGCAGAATGTGGAGGAGAATGCACGAGGAGGTGCAGCAACACGAAGTACCATAAGCCATGCATGTTCTTCTGCCAAAAATGTTGTGCTAAATGCCTTTGTGTCCCTCCAGGCACTTACGGCAACAAACAAGTGTGTCCTTGTTACAATAACTGGAAAACTCAACAAGGTGGACCAAAATGTCCGTGAGGAAAAACAAAAAGAGAGAATTCTATCTAGTATTTTCTTCAAGTAATCCTAGTATGTTTTCGTTGTGATAATAATGAAAATTAATTTCAGTAATATTTGCCTGTATTGTTTTAAAAAAAAAAAACCTATTATACTTCCCCTATTATTCCATGTTTCTTTCCTATTTGTCTTTTGTAACTTTCTGTAATCAATAGACGCAAAGTTTATGGACCTTCCAATTAAGGAATATATGAAATTTACTAATTACTTATATATTATGTGAGCTTGTTGTGAATAATTAATAAATATTTCAAGGATTCATACAAAAACTAATTTCATAATTATCAAAGAAATAGTGGAAACTTTTTTTTGGATCAAATGTTCATTAATACTTTTACACCAGGATGTCTGAGTTTCGATTCCCAGATAATCCAATTTCTACGGATTAATAGAGGTAAACTTACATGAAATATCCAGCGTGATGCAATCAAAACCGTTCATCGTGGATCCTAGTGGAACGGAAAGAATTGTCCGTTGTTGAATTGTATTGTAATTGTTCTCATAATTTGTTGGTAAATATTAAAAAAAATTTATCAAAGAAATAAATTATTTGTGGTTTTAACAAATATACCCTTTATTCTTTACCAATTATCCGCCGAAAAAGGGGTAAATTGTCGTCAACAGAGGAAAGGGGTCAATACACAAAAAAAAACAAAAAATCATTGCTTTCGAAATCTATAGATCAAAGGCCAAATCTTTTAACTCAAAGTCCTCTGATTCCCAGAAGTTGTCTGATAGCTCCTCGCCTCCTCCCATGGCGTAAAACCTCAGAAGCCCTAATTCCTCAGGTACTAACTATTTTCCCAATGGTTCTTCATCGATGATGGACGAAAGCTGAAACCTTTGCCTGCAAATCGATTTTGTGTGGATGATTGAGTGAGGTTCGAAAAATGTCTGAAAAGAGCTTGCTTTCCTCAAAATTCCTCTTTTACACGGTAACTGTTTCAACGCTACTGTTCATTCTCTCTTCTCTCTTCTTCCTCCAACGCAACGACTCTTCTTTCACTTCAAGTTTAGTTCGCAAGCTGATTCTTCCAAGAACAGACTTCAAGAACGAGGGATTCGGGCAAGCGGATTCTAAACCGGTCTCTTGTGGTCTAAATCGAGATGTGTTGAAGGTGTTTATGTACGATTTGCCCCCTGAGTTTCATTTTGGGATATTGAATTGGCACAGAAAAGGATCTGAGATTTGGCCAAATGTCAACAACATTAGCACAATCCCATCTTATCCCGGTGGGTTAAATCGGCAACACAGTGTTGAGTATTGGCTTACACTTGACCTATTAGCTTCAGAGACACCTGAGATTAAGAGACCATGTAGTGCAATTAGAGTGAAGAATTCGATTGAAGCTGACATAGTTTTCGTGCCCTTCTTCTCCTCGTTGAGTTACAATCGGAAATCTAAGCTCCGTGGAAACGAAACCACCAGTGTTGATAGATTGTTGCAGGAAAGATTAGTTGAGTTCTTGAAAAGTCGAGAGGAGTGGAAAAGATTTGATGGCAGAGATCATCTCATAATAGCTCACCATCCAAACAGTTTGCTGTATGCAAGAAACTCGCTTGGATCCGCGATGTTTGTTCTCTCGGATTTTGGAAGATACCCATCCTCGATTGCCAATCTTGAGAAAGACGTCATTGCACCTTACTTTCACGTCGTTAAGACTATCTCTAACAATGAGTCTGCTCCGTTTGAGAACCGTCCCGTATTGGCGTATTTCCAAGGAGCAATCTACAGAAAAGATGTAAGTGTTTTCTAGTCCCAAAGTTTTTGTTGTGTTACTGATTTAATCTCAACCATCAAATGTTTCGTTGCAGGGTGGAACTATTCGCCAAGAACTGTATAACCATCTTAAAGATGAGAAAGACGTTCACTTTGCTTTTGGAACCGTAAAAGGGAACGGAACTAAACAAACTGGTAAAGGAATGGCTTCCTCGAAGTTTTGTCTCAATGTCGCAGGTGACACACCTTCCTCTAACCGTCTTTTCGACTCCATCGTGAGCCATTGTGTTCCGGTTATCATCAGTGACCAGATTGAGCTTCCATTCGAAGATACTCTAGACTATTCGGGCTTCTCTGTGTTTGTGCACTCTTCTGAAGCTGTAAAGAAAGGATTTTTGGTGAATCTCTTCAGAGGGATAACAGAGGATCAATGGAAGAAGAAGTGGGAGAGACTAAAAGAGGTTGTTAGCTATTTCGAGTATGGATTTCCTTCGCAGCCTGGAGATTCCGTGGATATGATTTGGTCGGCGGTTTCACATAAGCTTTCCTCACTTCAGTTTGGTGTTCATAGAAAGAATCGGTACCATAGATCTGAAATTTTTGATAGAAATCAATCAACTTAAGATCATATATGTGAAAGATGTTATTTGAAGAAGACCCATCTTCTCTTCCTACCTCATTTCTGTTTTGAAGATCAAAGACTAGAACTCAGCTGATCCAAACTCAGACCCCAAACAGAGAAGTCATAAATTTGGGAAAGAGAAAGCAATCAAATCTTTAAAGACATTGGCCTCCAGAACTAAGTTAATTTGACAGAATACGATTCAATCTGTAGAGATATTCCAAATATCTTTATTATTTATTTTATTATTTAGACAATTTTTTTATTGTTTTAGTGTTTTGGATTTATTATAAATAAGCCATTTAGATCTAAAGTTGTATTCAGTTTTTGATTTTTAATAAAGAGCTTTTGCTTTTGAGAGAAGAGTATTCTCTTTTCTTGTTTTTGGCAGATCTATCAAGATCTCAACGAGTTCAAAAAGTAGGTCACATGCGAGGATTCTCTCGAATCCCTTGGTTGAGCTGACATGTCCCAATCGATTTCTTTGAATTCATTGGTTGAGCTGTTTATCGCTACTTCCGCTACATCAGTTGGTATCAGAGACATCTTCGATCTTGTTTTTCATACACCATGTTATTTGAAGGTTTGTTCACATATGTATATCCGTTTGTTCCTTCAAAAGATTTGTTTGAAGATTTCATAGAAATTATTGGAGATCCAATCTATGATATATACGAAGAAGATATGCCTACGATGGAGATTATCTTCTCTAGTAGAGCTTTCGGAGAAGTTCATGGTGACGTGAATCCACTATGTGATATCATTGAAAGGCGACAAACAATTTACATGGTGAATGTTGTTTCTAAGGAAAACGAAGGTCAAATAAGTACACGTGCTCAAAAAGATTTGGAGTTACGCGGCTTCACTTTTGGAGTTCAAGGTTTGAAGATTAATCTTTTCACGATTGCTTTAAATAAAGATATATTTGAAGAAAGTTTGAAGAAGCGAGAAGTCTTGAAGAGAGAGTTTTATGAATTTGTTGACAAAGGATGTTATCTAATCTATTAAAACAGAATGTTACTTTGTGTCCAAATAGGAAATAATAAAAATAAATATATTTTTATCCTGAATAATTTTTAAACTTTAGATTTTTGTGGATAACTATTCCATATTTCCAAACACTTGAATTTTGTTAAATTAAAAATTTATTTAATTAGTTTGATTCAATTAAAGATTAATTAATTTAATTAATTAATCTTATTATATATATATATATCTATTAAAACAGAGTGCTATTTTGTGTTCAAACATAAAATAATGAAAATAAATCTATTATTATCCTGGATAACTTTTAAACTTTAGATTTTTGTGGATAACTATTACCTGTTTCCAAACAGTTGAATTTTGTTCAATTAAAAATTCATTTCATTAATCTGATTAAATTAAAGATTAATTTATTTAATTAATTAATCTCATTATATATATATTAATTATAATTCGTAATTATAAAATTCAGACTATGCCAGAAATTAAATTAAATATTTAAAATTATAAATAAAATCGATTATTTCAAAAATATGTAAATTAAATATTTCAAAAATAATTTAAATTTTTATTATTATTTTGTTAAGAAAATAGTATTAGTTATTTTGAATTTTTGAATTTCGATTATGCCAAATAATTTAATAATCAAAAAATTTTGAATGATACAAATTCAAAATTAACAATTTTATTGAAAGATAATATTAAATTTTGAATTTAATGTAAATTTTCTGAGATTTCATCAACAGTTACAAACAAAATAGTCAGAATTAATAACAAAATATGTTTACTTCTAAATTTAAATCTTATTAATACAATCAGATTTATAATTGAATATTTTCCAAACTGACTATTGAAGCTATTCTATATTCTACCCCGTGCGTCCGCACGGGAATTTTTCTTTTTTTTTGTTTACCAAATTTTGTAATATCTTTTTTTTGTATTTAGATATAATTTGTTTTATAGATATAATTTGTTTTTGAAGATATACTATTGAAGCTATTCTAGATTCTTTACTTGGATATTCTACAATCGAACTAAAATTTAACCCGCTTTAATTATAGCGATTCTTTACTTGGATAACTACTATTGAAGTTCCAAACAAGTCAATTTAATAAAATTTTAATTAAAATTTTATTTTAATTTATATTTAAAAATAATTCCAAAAATTCAAATTTTAATTTAGATTAGTTTGGATTTTCTTAAGTATATGTTAGATTAATGATCCAAAATCACAAAACCAGTTGTTTCTTTACAAAAATAATAAACCGGATATTAATTTAGATTTAATTTAAATATTTAATTTTAAATAATATTCTCGTAATGACGGACATGATAAACGATATGTTATTGTATATTTTTATCATAATCAATCAGCCTAAGAATTTAAATATTTGAAATTAATAAATATTTATATTATACGGTAATATGAACGGGCGGGTTAGAATTATGTTTTTATAATCGCGGTCATTCTCGGATTAATATGAATGGACGAGTTAGAATTATGTTTTTATAATCACGGTCATATTTAATACTAGAAAAATTTAAATCTACAAAAACAAACTATATCTAAACACAAGAATAAATCTTTGTCACTTATTAGAAAAATTATTTCTATAAAAAAATTATATCTAAATACAAAAAAAAATATTACAAAATTTGATAAACAAAAAAAAAGAAAAATTCCCGTGCGGACGCACGGGGTAGAATCTAGTGGAGAAATAAAATTCAAGGTTGACGATCAGGATTAAGATTCGAGGACGAATCTTTTCGTCGTCAGTGAGAATTTATTTTATTATTTAAACAATTTCTTTATTGTTGATATACGACGCATCCATTAGGTTTTTCTAATGTTTTGGATTTATTATAAATAACCCGTTTAGATCTAAAGTTGTATTCAGTTGTTGATTTTTAATAAAGAGCTTTTGCTTTTGAGAGAAGAGTATTCTCTATCCTTGTTTTTTGGCAGATCTATCAAGATCTCAACGAGTTCAAAAAGCAGGTCACAAGCGAGGATTCTCTCGAATCCCTTGGTTGAGCTGGCAGGTCCCAATCGATTCCTTTGAATCCATTGGTTGAGCTGTGTATCGTTACTTCTGCTACATCAGTTGGTATCAGAGACGTCTTCGATCTTGTTTTTCATACACCATGTTACTTGAAGGTTTGTTCACATATGTATATCCGTTTGTTCCTTCAAAAGATTTGTTTGAAGATTTCATAGAAATTATTGGAGATCTAATCTATGATATATACGAAGAAGATATGCCTACGATGGAGATTATCTTCTCTAGTAGAGCTTTCGGAGAAGTTCATGGTGACGTGAATCCACTATGTGATATCATTGAAAGGAGACAAACAATTTACATTGTGAATGTTGTTTCTAAGGAAAACGAAGGTCAAATAAGTACACGTGCTCAAAAAGATTTGGAGTTACGCGGCTTCACTTTTGGAGTTCAAGGTTTGAAGATTAATCCTTTCACGATTGCTTTAAATAAAGATATATTTGAAGAAAGTTTGAAGAAGCGAGAAGTCTTGAAGAGAGAGTTTTATGAATTTGTTGACAAAGGATATTATCTAATCTATTAAAACAGAATGTTACTTTGTGTCCAAATAGGAAATAATAAAAATAAATATATTTTTATCCTGATTAATTTTTAAACTTTAGATTTTTGTGGATAACTATTTCTTATTTCCAAAAACTTGAATTTTGTTAAATTAAAAATTTATTTAATTAGTTTGATTCAATTAAAGATTAATTTATTTAATTAATTAATCTCATTATATATATATATATCTATTAAAACAGAGTGCTATTTTGTGTTCAAACATAAAATAATGAAAATAAATCTATTATTATCCTGGATAACTTTTAAACTTTATATTTTTGTGGATAACTATTCCCTGTTTCCAAACAGTTGAATTTTGTTCAATTAAAAATTCATTTAATTAATCTGATTAAATTAAAGATTAAGTTATTTAATTAATTAATCTCATTATATATATCAATTAATTATAATTCATAATTATAAAAATTCAGACTATGCCAGAAATTAAATTAAATATTTAAAATTATAAATAAAATCGATTATTTCAAAAATATGTAAATTAAATATTTCAAAAATAATTTAAATTTTTATTATTATTTTGTTAAGAAAATAGTATTAGTTATTTTGAATTTTTGAATTTCGATTATGCCAAATAATTTAATAGTCAAAAAATTTTGAATGATACAAATTCAAAATTAACAATTTTTATTGAAAGATAATATTAAATTTTGAATTTAATGTAAATTTTTTGAGATTTCATCAACAGTTACAAACAAAATAGTCAGAATTAATAACAAAATATGTTTACTTCTAAATTTAAATCTTATTAATACAATCAGATTTATAATTGAATATTTTTCAAACTGACTATTGAAGCTATTCTAGATTCTACCCCGTGAGTCCGCACAGGAAATTTTCTTTTTTTTTGTTTACCAAATTTTGTAATATCTTTTTTTGTATTTAGATATAATTTGTTTTATAGATATAATTTATTTTTGAAGATATACTATTGAAGCTATTCTAGATTCTTTACTTGGATATTCTACAATCGAACTAAAATTTAACCCGCGTTAATTATAGCGATTCTTTACTTGGATAACTACTATTGAAGTTCCAAACAAGTCAATTTAATAAAATATTAATTAAAATTTTATTTTAATTTACATTTAAAAATAATTCCAAAAATTCAAATTTTAATTTAGATTAGTTTGGATTTTCTTAAGTATATGTTAGATTAATGATCCAAAATCACAAAACCAGTTGTTTCTTTACAAAAATAATAAACCGGATATTAATTTAGATTTAATTTAAATATTTAATTTTAAATTATATTCTCGTAGGACATGATAAACGATATGTTATTGTATATTTTTATCATAATCAATCAGCCTAAAAATTTAAATATTTGAAATTAGTAAATATTTATATTATACGGTAATATGAGCGGGCATGTTAGAATTATGTTTTTATAATCGCGGTCATTCTCGGATTAATATGAATGGACGAGTTAGAATTATGTTTTTATAATCACGGTCATATTTAATACTAGAAAAATTTAAATCTACAAAAACAAACTATATCTAAACACAAGAATAAATCTTTGTCACTTATTAGAAAAATTATTTCTATAAAAAAATTATATCTAAATACAAAAAAAAATATTACAAAATTTGATAAACAAAAAAAAGAAAAATTCCCGTGCGGACGCACGGGGTAGAATCTAGTGGAGAATTAAAATTCAAGGTTGACGATCAGGATTAAGATTCGAGGACGAATCTTTTCGTCGTCAGAGAGAATTTATTTTATTATTTAAACAATTTCTTTATTGTTGATATACGACGCATCCATTAGGTTTTTCTAATGTTTTGGATTTATTATAAATAAGCCGTTTAGATCTAAAGTTGTATTCAGTTGTTGATTTTTAATAAAGAGCTTTTGCTTTTGAGAGAAGAGTATTCTCTATCCTTGTTTTCGGCAAATCTATCAAGATCTCAACGAGTTCAAGAAGCAGGTCCCAAACGAGGATTCTCTCGAATCCCTTGGTTGAGCAGTCCCAATCGATTCATTTGAATCCATTGGTTGAGCTGTTTATCGTTACTTCCACTACATCACAATCTAAGCTACTCTGCAGATCTTCGAACTACGTCTTAGATGCATAAGAAGAAACGAACATAGAAAGTTTAAATCTTCACCCTTTCCTCCTGAATCCTTCTTCCAAAGTTTGTAAATGATAAAGAAGACCATTCTAAAATAATCACAGATTCATATAATCATAAAAAGTTATATCTTAAATAGTAATCAAAGTAATGTAACGATAAAACCATAAGAAGAAGAAGAACAAAATCCAACAGCCTTGTGATGCAACATTGTCGGCTTAGGACACACTCACAATTGCAGAAACTCAGCGGCCAACGGTAACACTTGGCCAGCATATAAACACACACACAATCACAGACTCAAAATCTAGCTTTTATATAGATAGATGGTGGCATTCCTCATGTTGACAATGTGGCTACTATAGAATCAAGAACAGGCTTCAACTTTCTGAAGTAACCAGTCACCTCTTCCGCTCTACCGGAGTTGTCTTTGCTGCAAAAGCCAACAATACAGTGAAAAGGAGTTAAATCAAACTAAATTCTCCAAATCTCCCAGAGTTTAGTTTGATCTCATTAAGCATGTATTGGTTTTTGGCACTAACCACTTCCTTCTCGGGATGACAGAAGAGGTTTCTCCTTCTTATTTCCGGTTTTGTCACCTGAGCTTGCGAGCCTCGTTGTTCTTGGAGAATGAGAGGTGATCCTGCCATTACCTGAAGATGGTAGAGAGTGACGTCTGGGAACACTGGCTTTCTCTGTCTCGTCTTGCTCAGCAGACTTTGGTGAGCACTGCAGCCTCAGTTTTGCTTTCGCCGATTTAGTTGCTTGCATATAGCTTGGGATTGATGGGCTAGTCTTGTGATGCCCGTTACTCTCTTCACGCTCGGTCTTGTTAGTAGCTGAAACTTTTTTCCTGGACTTCTGGTTCTCCTTCCCGGCTGAATTCTCTTTAATGTTTGGTTTGGGAGTTTTATCTTCCTTTCCATCCTTTTCCATTGAAGGTTTTTCTTCAACCATGGGTTTTTCGATGCTATCAATTTGGTTGACCAGTGAGGAATCAAGTGCTTCATTGGTTTCCAATGGTCCAGGAGTATGTACTTCCACCTCAGGAACATGTACCTCCCTGAGCTGCTCGGGAATTTCTTGCTTTTTCTTTTCGTCAAAGACATTCACAGGTTCTTCCACGGTTTCATGAACCAGCGGGTATGATGATTCAGTTGTCTTCTCTTCACCAGGCTTTGGCTTCTCGGCTTCCATATGAGGGACTGGTTGAGGTTGTATAGAGCTCTCAACTATAGGATTGTGTACCTTCCTCAAGCTACGTTTAACCTTTTCAAGTTCAATCTGAGGATTTTCGACAGCAGGTGGTTCTATAGACTGGCTTGAAACTTTTCGGAAGCTGCGCTTGGGTTTCTCAAACTCAAAAGATGTCTGTACTGAGGAACTTTCAATATTTGCAGCAGGAACTTTACGGACACTCTTCTTGGGTTTAGCAGATTCGGCCTCGACTATCTGAGCATTATTGGCAAGTCTGTTCTGGGGTTTTCTCCCAATTGTTTTCTTTGGTTGAGGAACTGGTTTCCAGAAGCATGAGGCTGACCAGTTCTCCAACCAGATTGAGTTTGAGTTTGGATTGGATGAATCATAGGGTGTGTGTACAGGTATCACTCTTGGCGATGAAGCAAGAAGCTGAAACAAAAGTTTAGAAACTCCATGAAGTAAGATAACAAAATGTTACAACTTAGAAGATTGCTCCTTTTCATCTTATTTAGATGGTACTAATTTCATTGTAATATATAGTAGCTCTATCAATGAGCATATACCTTCTGAGCAAAAGTGTTGGCTGTTAGTTTTTTGATTCCCAGGTAACGATCTGTGTCAGCAGGATTGTTCTAATTTGACGAGAGAAAACAAACAGTTATTTCTCCTCCAATATCCCAACTATAATATCTTTCTGGACTAAAGGTCACCCTGTAAATCTACAGAGAAGCAAAAGTATCAGTACCTGAAGCAGCTGCAACCTGCAATGCCTATGAACTTGAACTCCAATGTCAGAATTCCTGATCTCTCGTCCTCGAGCAAGCGCTTGCAACCTGACAATTCCCATGACACAGCAAAGAGTTGCAACAGCTTGCCTCCTAATCAGGTGACCACGAATAAGTGCCTGTAGCCTTATTATGCCTTTGAGTGCCCAAAAAGCACGCCGAGCCTTCACATAATGAGATCAGATCAGGATATACCCAAAAAGAAAAACCAATAACTGCAATGAAGAGAGCCGAGCCTACAATCCAAATAGCTTGATACATTACCAAGTAACCTCTAAACGCAGCCTGCACAGACGTTGCTGCAATCTCTTGTTGAATTCTCTCAGCATCAGACAGTGAATTATCTTGCACAGGTGCAGCAATTTGAAATTCTGCTGGTTTGCCCTCAGGAAGCTGTATTTCATCATCTGAGGCCTCTTCATGTTCTACATTTTGTGTCTCCAACATACCACTGCAACTACTTCTATCAACGCTATTGGTCGCTGCATTTGCAAAAGATGGAAGATCTGATACCACATTGGATTCTTCTACTTTTGCAGTAACCAGTACCTCTTTTCCACTCACAACTCTCTGGGGCGTGATAACAGTAGTTAGACCAAAAACCAAAAAAAAAGACAACTCATGTAATTGTATCAAGCAAATTAGTAGTCTAAAACCATTACTTTTCTCCTCCACACACACTCTCGATTCCAATCCAAATTTCACACATTTAGACTAGCATCATAACATATATTATATAAAACTTGTTACCTCCTTTCCTTTGGAACCACTAGATTTAGATGGTTTCTTTCCAAGTAGTACATTCTTTATCCACTTTGTAGACTTGCCCATGATGTATAGAACTAAAACACCTGCATTGTCCAAGCAATAACACAAGTTTATATTACTCAAGCAGATAGTCAAAATGAAGAAATTTAATATTAAATCAAACGTTCATAAATTAATCATAGCAAACAAAAAAAAAAAACGGTACATCATTTTTGTTATATAATCAACAAGCTTGAAAAGATTAACAGTAATCATTAACAAAAATGATTGTACAAAACAATGATTAACAAAGTTCGGATGTGACAATAACAGTCAGGATGAGAAATTTATCGACTGTGCATAACCAGATCTGGAACTCACACTGCAAGAAGAAGAACCCTAGGGACTCCAAATTCCACAACACTTGTTGCTCCAAATGAACAACAATAAAGAAACAGGTAAAAACACCGACAGAATAAAAAAACAAACCCCAGATAGAGAGATCGCTCTAAAATCCAAACTACTCTGAACAATGTCCTAAAATGTCGGTTCGAGTAACCGTCGGATCTCTGTTCTAAAATCCAAGCCCGATTCAGACCACACACAAAAAAAAAAAAAACGAAAAGGAAGAAAATTATACCGTGAAATGAGAAACTAAGAGGTTTTTAGGTAAATGCTTCCATTGAGCGTCTCTCTATTCCTCTTCCCGGAGCTTTGAGTCTCTAAGAACTGTTCCTCTTTGGTTATAGTTTCAGTGACCAGAAGGAAAGAGAAAATATATACTCGGAACATATATTTCTAATTTTAACCAAAAAAGTAAGCGCATCTCCAAAACTCCAATCTTACGCCGTTGATTTCTAGCCGTTGGATCATCAATCTCCCAAGTTTAGTTAATTAATTTGTTACTTTTTTTACAGGAAACAAATAAAAATAAAAATAAGAACTCGAAAAAGGGTAAAAAAGAGAGCAATCTTTAAAGAAAAAACAACATTAAATGCCAAAATTAATTATAATTTTATTTTGGAAAAAAGACATTAATGATGTCGTATGGAGTCGGACCATTATTTAAAGTATTACAGATAGTTTATTGAATAAACGAATTGAAATTGTCCGAAATTGTATGTAGAGTCGTCGACATTACTTCGAGAACAAGTGTAAGAATGGCGCTACGTTCATATGAAGCATTCGTATTGAATTTACATTTTTACCCTTCTACTGTTGATGAATATGAAAAAGACTACTTGCACGAGTGAGGCCCGTGGGGAATTTCATTGTGCGTCCAAATCAACCGCTTTAGTGAAGTTTCTTGTTGGAATTGAATTTATGTCATTAATTCCGGTTCATAAAGTCCACTTAAAAGTCCAGTAAGTAAATCAGAAAATATATTTGGAATCGGGATGAAAGCGCAACCGGCCCAAAATACATGTTTCAGCCCATCAGTAGTTCGCAACATCAACAAAATATCACTTCGACTTCTAAAAATGGCGAGTTTCGAACTAATAAATATCCATTTGATCAAGTTATTTGAATCAGTCAAAGATATCTTTAAACAGTTCGGAGCCGTTCCAAAGATCGTAGAGAAGGCGTGATATAAAGGATCTCGAGATATACGGCAGTAGTTTAGACCTCGAAAAAAGCTATAAAAAAAGACTCGAAACTTAGTTTTATACATTTGATTCTAAAAACCCTAATCACACTACGCTCTTCGAACTCTCTCTGTAATTCATCTCTTCAAAATAAACATGTATTCATTCCAATTATTAATAGAAATCCAATTTCGTCGATACTAGTTTATACCACGATCATTACTCCATATAAATCTGACTCATTGTTATAATTCCTTTTCCTAAAACTATACACAAATAAGAAGGTGGGCCAGTGGTTGCCATACTTCTGCTACCATATTATCGGTGTCGAATTCGACTCCACCTGCCCTCTATGTGTGGGGGTATTTGGCTATTGAACTGGCCAGTTGTGGCCCAAAATAACGATAAAAATATATATATATATATACACAAATTTCGAGTGTTGGATTGCATCCAACATATCTTGTGAACTGTTATGGGCCTAAATCCAACATATCTTGTGAACTGTTATGGGCCTAAGCCCAATCAAAAAAAAAAGAGAGAAAAACAACTAATGTGATAATGGAAGCTCGTTAGACAATTTATCGAACACCTTGTGCTCAATTCCTAAGAGAGAGCAGAGGCAAGAAGGCAGAGCCAAAACTGGCGTGAGATGGAAAAGAAGAAAGTAATGGAAATCGAAGGGTACCCGATCGATGGATTGTCGATTGGAGGGCACGAGACGTGCATCATATTTCCTTCTCTTCGGCTAGCTTTCGACATCGGTCGTTGCCCACACCGCGCGATTTCTCAGGACTTCCTCTTCATCTCGCACTCCCACATGGATCATATCGTAAGAAACAAACCCCTCGTTGACCCACCATGTGTTTTTATCATTAGCATATGCTCTTTTATTGGTTTTGGTGTCACATTCTCTAGCTGTGAACTCACTCAACGGCTGTTTTGCTAGGGTGGGTTACCAATGTATGTTGCGACTAGAGGCTTGTACAAAATGAAGCCTCCAACAATTATAGTGCCCAAGTCCATTAAAGAATGCGTCGAGAGTTTGTTCGAGGTTCACAGAAAGTTAGATTCTTCAGAGCTAAAGCACAATCTTGTTGGCTTGGACATAGGTAATAATACAACCTCTAGCATCCATTGAGATTTGGGGTTTTTCTTTCTTTTTTTTAAACCTTTGGCACTTCTTGGTGTAGGGGAGGAGTTTTTTATAAGGAAAGATCTCAAAGTGAAAGCCTTTAAGACATACCATGTCATCCAAAGCCAGGTTCTTTTAACTAATCTCACATCAGTGTCTTCTTTCTCTTCTTCATTGATTTCACGCCTTTTATTGCAGGGTTATGTAGTTTATTCAACTAAACAGAAACTCAAGCAGGAGTATATTGGCCTTTCTGGAATTGAAATTAAGAACTTGAAGGCTTCAGGTGTTGAGGTTTGTCTCTGATCTCCCTTAAATTGCTTGTCAAGATTTTCTTACGTTCACACGGTTAGTAGTTGTGGAATAGTCTTTTCAAAAATATAAACCTGTTTAATTGGTAAGGATTTTGGGTGGCAGATAACAAACAGCATAACAACTCCTGAAGTCGCTTTCACGGGAGATACAACGTCGGATTTTGTAGTTGATGAGAATAATGCTGATGCTCTCAAGGCAAGGGTTCTCGTCATGGAGGTGAATATTTGTTGCTGCTGATAATATGAATTAGGACAATGTGCGTGACTCTTAACGATATCCTTTTGCCTGGTTCCAGTTTCATGGCTTTGTAATTTAAAGGGAAACTTGTGTTGTCTCTATTTCCACCTGTGCAGAGCACATTTCTCGATGATTCGGTATCCATAGAGCATGCGAGAGATTATGGACATATCCATTTATCTGAGGTGCTCGTTTCTCTGAAAACCTTGTTACTCTCTGTCTCTTGATGCTCGTAAATTTTTTTTCCTGTTTCTCTCATTGTATTTTACTTAAAACTGCAGATAATTAATCATGCTGAAAAGTTTGAAAACAAAGCAATCCTGCTGATTCATTTTTCGGCTCGGTATACAGTGAAGGTGTGTTTTCTTTATCCAATCTGATTATGTAACAGTAGAAAAACAGTTACTTTCTTCCCTGAATCTTTGCGAGTTTCACAGGAAATCGAAGATGCGGTGTCTGCATTGCCTCCACCGTTAGAGGGACGTGTGTTTGCTCTAACACAAGGATTCTAAATAGTAAACACTCTTGTATCTTTTTCACACTTTGTTTTTGTTGTTGCCCAAGTTTTGTATTGCACAGGTAGACATTGTACTCTTGTTATCGAGTTTTAAGATTTCTATCCCGAGACATGTTTATGTGATTGATTTGATTTCCAAAATAACTGTATGTACAAGTTTTGATTTTACTGTGGAATTGCTTGACATGTATGCTTTAAAATATCTAGTTTTAATTTTGCGTGACATAAAAACCAAAACCGAAGGAAAAATACTACCTCAAAACGTAACGTCCGTGTGATTTATCGCCATTTTAATTTGTTAATCGGAGAATCTTAATCCAAAACCCAGACTAATCTCTCAAAATTCATAGAAATATGAATTTTTTTTGCCACTAAAGATATTTACGGGTAGCTAGAGATGATTTATTGCCATTCGATGTTTCTATAGTCTTTATTCTCCATTCTTCTCGTCAGATTTGCTCAATCAGCAGCAAGTTTGATTTGTACTGGAAAAACGGCCAATTTGTGCCTCAACTCTTCCAACTGGTAATGATTAGATCCCACACAATTTTGGTGTGCTAATTAAAACAAAAGTTTGGAGAAAGGGATCTATACATGTTTTGTTTTGCAATGAAGAAGAAATATAGGTAAGAGTACTCTAACTTTTGTATACATACGACATTTGTAGATACTCGTGCATCAATGTCATTTGGATTTTGGCTAGTTAATTGTGGTTAGACAATAATCTATGGACAAAGGTGTGTGGATATGAAGATATGTCTGCATGGACAGTCTCAAATGGATGTTGGATCACAGGAAAAGTGTATTTGTACTTGTTCAAATGGGGTTTTTTGCAGAAGACCCTCACCCATGAACCTCAACTTTATATAACTACGTGAGAGTTCTACAAAAAAACCTCAAATTTGTGGATATGCAGATTTGTCCACATGGACGGTCTCATATAGATGTTGGATCATGGAAAAACATGAATTTGTACTTGTTCAAACCATGGTTTTTGCAGAAAACTCTCAATCCTGAACCTCGTGTTATTTTAGCATTGTCCACGCAAACTTTTCCACTATTATTTGTCCACACAAACATGTCCACACATACGTAAAAAGCTTGAGATTTTAAACATATTCACAGACTACGAAGCTCAAATTTGCTATCAAACTAAAGATGAAACGTATTTACAATAACTTATCCACAAACTAAAGATGTCCATGATAGTTTGTCCACACAAACATGTTTACATGCCTCTTTCACGCATTTTATCGAAGACTTTATAGGCGTTTTTGTTCCTAAAATCTCCAATCAGTAAACCTTTGTTATCCTTCCCCATCAACTTCTTTTCCAATCAATAAACCTTTGATCTTGTTCTCACCATCAACAAGATCATCTTCAATCAATAAACTTTTGATCTTGTTCGACAAACTTATGTGTTTTGCCAAAACTCAACCACTTACAAACATCCGAATGGCTAAATGTTCAACATGCCTCATGTCAGTTTATTTTTATTAGTATTGGATTTAAATTGACTTTCGGGTTTCCATGGAATTTAGTTTCTAGGTTTGACTGTATTTTATATATATATAGTTTATGGGTTGCCATGGAATTTAGTTTCTTGGTTTGATTTTCCGATTTCCATGGAATTTATGTGTCCACGTCGATATGTTCATATTACTTTGTTCACAACTCGTCATCCAAATGGATATCTTTTTCCCCACAACTAGATTTGAGTTTTTTTATTAAAAAAAAAATTTCTTGTTTAACACATAAACTATAGTAAAGTGGATGTTGAAATAAAGAAAACATTAAATTATCATACATTTTAACCAAAAAATTGTTTTTAGTATTTCACAATATATAAAATTAGATAACAAAACTGGTGGATGATAATAATTACATAACTCATATTTTTAAAGTTATAACTCATCCATACCCTTTGCATCCACCATTTCCATATACATGCCAAAATGACATTTGTTACATAAAAACAAAATCGAATTTACATTAAATGAACAGTTGTAAAAGTGACCTATTAGAGCATCTCCAATGTATTTCCTCATTTTTATCTCTAAAATGGAGTTGGATTTCGCTCCAATATATTCTTCCATTTTTTACTCCAAAAAGAATATTTTTAGTATATTCTTCATTTTCTATTTTATTATTAATTGCTAAAAATATACTTTATCTATAAAACTTACAAATTAACTCATTATTTTTTTTCTTTCAAAACTTTCACAAATTATGATATTATTTGAATTTAACCATTACAATATCATAAAAAATAACAAAACAAAGCACATTTTAATTTAAACATCACCATTTGAATATTTTTTCCATACATGATCAATTAACGCATTTCGAAGTGAGAAATAAGCGTTTTTATCTTTGATTTCTCTTAATCGAGCAAGAAAATTTTGGAACCGAATATTTTCGTCCTCAGCTACTTCTACCTCTGGAGGTGGAGCTTCTCTTCCAACTTCAATTGGAGCATCGAGATCGCGTTCATCCTCGATTATCATGTTATGTAAAATTACACATGTAGTCATTATGTCATGTAACACATTCTTTTTCCAAAAACGAACCGGTCATTTCACAATAGCAAATCGCGACTGGAGAACCCCAAATGCACGTTCGAGTCCAAATATATTTTAATTATTTAATTATATTAAATAAGAAGTGAAATTATTATAAGAATATTTGACGAGTCATATTTTGTTGTGCTGTTGTGCATATGTGACAAGTACATTACTTAAAACTTTTTGGAAAATAATGAAACCATAAAATCATTGTCTCGTAATATTTGCTAAAATAAAAGGTACAGTTTTAAAAAAAATGATAAAATATGAAGGACTAAATTATAAATAAAAAAGTTCAACTCCATTTAGTTACTCCATATTTGGAGGAAAAAATGGCATTTCTCCATTTTGCAGTTAAAAATGGAGTAGGGTTGGAGATGATTTTACTGCAAAATAGCATTTGGAGTAGAAAATGGAATAGAGTTGGAGATGTCCTTACACAAAAGTGATTTAAATCGTAAGAATGAGTTACATAAGTGACTCATAACGTACAAAAACAGTATTACCAACAGTGTTCAACGTTCCGAACCATAGCGTACGACATTAAACTTAAGAACAAATGAGAACAAGTTAATAAAATTGACGAACTATGGATGAATCCATATCATCCACAACAACCATTCAAAGTCTTAAATAATACAGAGAAAATTATGATCATCAGTGACCGCGTCCAACATTTCATGACCTTAAAGTCATACTATTATATAATATCGTAGGAGTATAGGACCGTGTGTAGTTACAGTTTATTCAGTTTTACATCAACCAATGCTATTTGAATTATGGTTTGGTTTCATTATATTGGCTTATTTGAAAGACTTCCTAATTTTAATAGCTCGTGGTGATAAATAACAATTTGACTTTGAAAGTCAAGTCTTTTATAGTCTTAATATATTCGTTTTGACCACGATTATTCGGTTAGACCCCCCAAACAAAAAAAAACCATTCTCTCTAATAGCTGGTGAGCTATCATAATCATCATATGTACTTGGACTAAAATGTGTATATTGGTTGGATATTTCAGAGAAATTTAGGGGAAATTGCTGCAACTCTCCACTCTCCTCCCATTTGTAACGAAATTGTGATTTACTCAAAATGAAAAATATATAAATGAAAATAAATCTTTATACTTTCGATTATGTTTCCTTTTACATTAAAGGAATCATTTTAAATGTTTTATTTTCGGTCCGTGAATGACGATGATGTTCAAATAGCTAAAGTGGGCTTCCCAGCAAAGAAAATGATTCGAATGAATTGACTCCTCAAATAACGTAAGGGTATGTAAGAGTATCCGCATTCGTAGTATCTCAATGAGGACATCCACTATTCACTATTAAACAAATAAAAAATAAAATAAAAAAACAAGAGAAAATGTAGAGAGTTTCTTAAATGAGACATTTTGAAACATTCATGAGACACTTTCTTCACACTTGTCACTTTTTAATTGGTTTGAATTTGTTTTTTAATTAAAATTTTAATTATCTAACTAAATTATACAAAAACTATTAATATTTTATTTCTGAAATACTTTTGAGAGTGTCTCACCGGTTGATGATGCTCTAAGAGCATGATTATCGGTGGGTGTCTCAAGTATGGGGTCTTACTATAAAATATTAATACTTTTATATCGTTTAATTAAATAATTAAATTTTAGTTTAAAAAAAAAAATTGCACAAATAAATGCAAGGCACGTGGAACTTGAGTGTCTTATTTTTTTGTGTGAGTGTCTCCCACGAGACACTATGTTCTCGTTTTCTCTCCTGTGTCTTCCCTCTCTCTCCTGCTTTTTCATTTTTTTCATTTTTTAATTCTTGAGACACCCTCTCATTTATAACCGATGAGGGTGCTCTAAGGTCTTTAAAAATATACTACTGTTTTAAAAATCTATTTATCAAAGACAATTTGCTACAATACTACTATTTAAGGATCTTTATATTCCAAGCTTCCAACTAAAAGAATAAAACATACCTCCTGCAATTTATACAAATATTAGATAATATAAATATAGAAACTAAGTTTCCGGTAAAATAAATATATACATTGAAAGAAGATATTTGGCGGAACATATGCAATAAATAGCATTGTATACGATAATTGGACTTTTGAAGTTTTTGGTGTGTAATTGGCATGCTGCCTAATTGTTTATATAGAGGCAAAAAATTAATATTATTTTCCTTGTAAGATTAGTAATATATTGTTTAATTTCATTAATTTAAATAGAAAAACTAAGGATTTTTTCTTTCTTTTTTTAAATTAATTTTGCCTTTTAGGATAACTTTATTATTATTTTATTATTATTAATTTTACATTTTAGAATTATGAATCGGTTATTATTTTTTTCGAATTTTTAAATCTTCCTTTTTTATTAATAGATTATTAAACGGTTAAAATTTTGCCTTTATTATTTTTTGATTTTTTTTTTACTAACTTTGGTTTTTAGGATAATTTTACATTTTCTATCTTTCTTTTTTGTTTAGTAATTTTAAAAATCAAAAAAGAAATTAGGAAATCTACACATAATCGATTGACTTGACACGTATTCATGTGAGTTAACAACTTTAAAACCTTTATCTAATAAGATTCTATAAATATCTGTTTTGACTAATTGTAACAAAAAAATACATGTACATATAGTATAATGGTTTATATCATTGTCGTTGCCGTGTCATATTATCAAACTTCAAATACAATAAAACATTATGAAAACAGTTGTTCAGGATAAATATGATCCTTCTTACGTGTACGAATTACATGTTGCCACATGTCGTCTATGGTTTTTTTGCAGGTACAATCCCCTTGGGTCAAATTGGGCTTTGCTTCGGCCCATATTTTTGTATCGGACCTCAAAACCTACGGAACCAAGAGATCCGGCTAAGGCCATCTGCTTCTGGACTCCCCGTATCTGATAGTGCATGTCACGCTGTCACACATGGGGATACTAGGGGCTGAGTGATCAGGAGGAGTGAGCGGTTATTATTTTCTTACCTCGTCCGAAGATCGGTAATCTGGACAGGTCGGGTTCGGAAAGGAGTGATCCACACAGATAATGGTATCAAGGAGCACACCGAACCAGGCAGCCTCGATAGTCCGATCCATGTTATCAAGGGATTCTGGCCATGTACGCAAATCATTTAGGCGGAAATAGTTATTTCAATATTTGTATTTTCCCTCTAGTCGACAATTAGAATATATTCAAACTAATACTCATGATTCTGGCAACCTACGGATCATACCATTAATGCCATATGTTTACGCCTTTTAGGTGAAAATTATAACACTCCGAGCACAAGGAAGAGCAACGGCATGTGAGATGCCCATACCATGCCTAATATGTTGTTTCGGAGGCGTATATTGAGAGAGATAGCGACGCAATAATGCTATGACAATCGGGAGTTTGTATGAAATAAAATGGTAGACTAACAATAGAAATATGTTCTTTGGATTAAAAAAGATAGAAGGAAAGAAGAGTAGAATTGAAAGAAGAAAACGAAAATTTCTGAGTAGTTTACTTAACAAAACAAGAAATACTGAGAAATTTAATTGTGAAAGTGAAATGAGTTTTCAATTTAATGGGACCCAACTCAAACCCATCGCATCTATTTATTCAGACGTACCACAATCCATTTCTTAAAATCTCACTACTTCAAACAAAAACAAAAAAAAAGTTACTACCAAATTAAAAATACACTCACAAAATTTTAAAAACTCACTCACCACCAATGTCGTCAATTCAACTCTCTTCTCGTTTTGTGGCCTCAAACACTACAAATCACAGCTCCATTTCCATCTCTCATAACTACTCTCCAACCCCATTCACCAGATTATTCTCCCGCAAGGTTTTTTTTTTTTTTGTTTCTCTCTCTGTTTTCTTTTTTTTCTGGGCTCTGTTCTGTATTAATAAAACTAATTTTGAGAAACCATTTTGGATAATTGCAGAGGTTTATGTCGTGTTCGATGTCTATGAATGGATGCGAGGGGGATTTCAAAACACCACTTGGTACAGTGGAGACGAGGACTACGGCGACTGTTTTGTCTTCGGAAGCGGCCACTGAGAGGTTAATCTCCGCCGTGTCGAAGCTTAAATCTCAACCTCCGCCGTTTTCCTCAGGCGTCATCCGGTTACAGGTACATAACTTTCCTCTGTTTTGCTTTAGCGGAAATCCGATTTTCTCTCAGCGAAAGAATCAGATAACACCACGTGGTTCTCTTGGATTGGTTTATGGTGATATCGTTCATTAGTTCGTTTCCTTGCCGAAACATTTAGTTTTTTTTTTAGTTTAGGAGAATCATTTAGCTGATGAAAATGGAGACACTATTTAGATGAAAAAAAACAAAAAACACGATTAGACAAGTTCTTTTTTTTATATAGTCATAAGTTCGAAATTTAATATAAAAAAATTTGCGGTCTTCTAAAACTTATGGCCTGGCGATAATGTTTAAAATTTTGCTTAATCATTAAATAATTTATAGTTTAGGATGAGTAAAAAAAAAACTATTGATTTGCGATACTTCATAGACAATCAGACACATAGGCTCCAAGTGGGGTTTTCACTTACTTTAATTATAGTAAGAGCATCATTATTGGGGAGTTCTTGATGGGGTTCTTAACCCAAAAAAAAAAAAATAATAATAAAAATTATGAACAGTGTAAGAACCGGTTTTTAAATAAGAGTTTTAAGAACCGGTTCTTAAGGGGGTTCTTACACTGTTCTTAGCCACGTGTCAACCTCTAATTCGCTGAATTTTGTTTTTTGCCAGATTTTGTTTTTTTACTTTTTCTTAACTTAACTTAAAAAAGAATTTTTTTTAAAAAAATTTTTCTTAACTTCAACTTTAAAATTTTAAACTTTTTTTTTACATATTGATGAATTGAAATATTTACATAATGAATTGGAATATTTACATATTAAACTTTTTTTACATATTAATGAATTGGAATCGTTCGGTGGATGAACATGAAGCGATTCATATACAAGATCAGAAAAAAACCCAAATTGAATGTTCTTTTTCATTATTTTTTTCAAAATCTATATTTAAAATGTTATGTTTTTATGTTAACTATGTTTAATTAAAAAAATAAACTCTATTTAAAATAAAACAAAATTATTAATTTTTTTTTAAGAACCCCTAATAGAGTTCTACCAATAAAGCAACAAAAACAGAAGTTTCTTAACAGAGTTTCTTAACTTCAAATTTATAATTAAATATTACATAAGAAACCCAAATGGGTTTCTCCCAATAATGATGCTCTAATTACGTAGAATATAGGTGTTTTTTTATATCGTTCGGAACGTTATTGTTATAAATGGTTGTTTTTTTTTTGTTATAAATGGTTGTTGCTTTTGCTTATTAATCATAAACAAAAGATGTGCCGATCGTAGTCACCAAGAAAGAAGAAGGTGTGACTCATATAATAGTGATCTATTTAGTTTATGAATAGTCAAACTAACGTTGACCAAGTTGAGAGTTGACCAAAGACAGTCAAATTAACAAAGACATTCGAGAAAGACAAAATTTCTCGAAAGATTAATGATGACTGGTTTTAATCCAATTTTAACACTGTTGATTAGATTTGATGATTGATTAGTGTAATGATTGAGTTTGTAGGGTTTAAAAAAAAAAAAAAAAGAGAGTTAATGATTGAGTTTTTTTTTCCCGCGCATTTTCTCAAGAACCCTCCGGTGTTGCGCAGGTGCCCATTGACCAGCAGATGGGAGCAATCGATTGGCTTCAGGCCCAGAATGAGATTCAGCCTCGGTGCTTTTTCTCTCGTCGCAGCGACGTTGGTCGTCCCGATCTTCTTCTCGACTTGGCGAGCGAGAATTCGGAGAATGTGAGCGGAAACGGACGAGGCTCATCTGTTCGTAATCCGGTTAGCGTTGCTGGTATCGGTTCTGCAGTTTTCTTCCGTGACCTTGATCCCTTCTCTCATGATCACTGGAGATCCATCCGAAGGTAACAAAACCTTACAATTTCCAAGATTCATCAAGATGCTTTCGTTTGTTTCTGTAATATAAGTTATGTTTAAAGTTTTTGTATATAGATTAAAGATTCATTTAATTTTTATTTTTTCATAATAAAAACATCATTTACTATCTATTTAAACATATTTCAACCAATAAGAAAACAACTTGCAAAATATAAATAGTCAAAAACAATAAAAAAATTATTTAATTTTGTATTGAAAACTGAAAACATCATTTATTTGAAAACAAAAAAAAAACTTTTTTTTAAGAATGATGGAGTATCGATTAGCTATTTATAACGATGCTTATTTTTTATTTTTTGGTTTTCGTGTTTTGAAGGTTTCTGTCTTGTAAATCACCTCTAATTCGTGCGTATGGGGGCATGCGCTTTGATCCCAATGGAAACATCTCTGTAGAATGGGAACCCTTTGGTGCATTTTACTTTGCTGTGCCTCAGGTACCTTGAAAAAATTTGATTCTTTTGTAAGAGAATTTTGGAGAACGACTTGTACTGATACAATTTACACGCACAGGTTGAGTTTAACGAGTTTGGGGGAAGCTCAATGTTGGCTGCAACTGTTGCTTGGGACGATGAACTCTCTTGGACGCTGGAAAACGCCATTGAAGCACTTCAGGAGACGATGCTTCAGGTTACATAGTTGAAATCTAGTCCCTGTTTTTATCCGTTTTTTTTTTGGCAAAATCTGCTTTTTATATATATACTAACGGCATAAGTGTTATAATTTCAAACTTTCTTGCGTCAGGTTTCTTCTCATGTAGTGAAGTTACGGAGGGAATCTCTAGGTGTATCTGTTGTTAGCAAGAATCATGTTCCTACGAAAGGGGCCTATTACCCTGCTGTAGAGAAGGCTTTGGAGATGATAAAGCAAAAGAGTTCATCCCTTAGCAAGGTAGATTATTTATCTCTTCTTACACAATTATATATAATTTCCACTTAAACTAATGTTTTCGGCTTTCAAAACCAGGTTGTGCTTGCTCGCAACAGCAGGATCATAACGGATATCGACATTGATCCCATTGCTTGGCTAGCACAGTTACAGGTGTGTTTTGTCTCTGGATATTATGTAGCTATATATAAATTTACTTCTTAGAATAATAAAGCAATTCAAAGACTTAAAATTTCACTCAAATTATTGTGTGACAGGGTGAAGGGCATGATGCGTATCAGTTCTGTCTTCAACCACCAGGTGCACCAGCTTTTATAGGAAACACGGTAGGTTTTGTTACAATTTGTTTGTTTTTTTTTACATGTTTGGAAAAAACAAGTGTTGTTGATAAATATATATCTCTTTGAAACAGCCTGAGAGACTTTTCCAAAGGAGTCAGTTAGGTGTCTGCAGTGAAGCTTTGGCTGCAACTAGGCCTAGAGCTGCCTCAAGGGCACGTGATATGGAGATAGAGCGTGATTTACTAACCAAGTAAATATTTTACTTTAGTGCTTAATTTGAACAATTATAGAATCCTTTTCTCCAGTCTCATGCATTGAAATTTCCTGGTATATGCATACTGATGTGATTTGTAAAACTGTTGCAGTCCCAAAGACGACCTTGAGTTCTCTATTGTACGTGAGAATATTAGAGAAAAATTAAACGTAAGTTCAATTTTCAGTTCTGCAGCTTCAGCTTTTTTTTTTAGTTTATAAAGGATCAAATGTAGTGGCCAGTAATACATGTCACAATCTAGAAACCTTTCTTGCATGGTTTTATTTTTCTTATTATGTTTTCTTTTGCTATGAAGGCTATATGTGACAGGGTAGTTGTTAAGCCCCAAAAAACTGTGAGGAAGCTTGCAAGAGTGCAGCACCTATATTCTCAATTGGCGGGGAACCTTAGGAAGGAAGATGACGAGGTGAGATAATACTAGTATTCGAATAATATTAGTAAATGGTATCTCCAAGCTTTTCTTCCTTCAAATTATAGGCTTAGCCCTTTGTCTTATATCGATGTACAGTTTGAGATCTTGGCTGCTCTGCATCCAACTCCAGCTGTTTGTGGGCTTCCAGCAGAAGAAGCCAGGCTTTTGATTAAGGAAACAGGTAAAGTATCTGCCTTTTTCTTTCTTTCTTTTTTGGGTTCAACAGTCTCATTCATAGTTACAAAATGCCTATGCTTTCTTAGAGATTAACAATTATGCATTTTGCTTCTTCCAGAATCATTTGATAGAGGAATGTACGCCGGACCTATTGGGTTTTTTGGTGGTGAGGAGAGTGAATTTGCAGTCGGAATCAGATCAGCTCTAGTCGAAAAGGTGAGCTTATTTTGATCTCTCTCCCTATTCCCAAAAAAAAAAAAACACTTTCCTAAGTTTTAGCAAACCGGTCTGAATCGTTTTATTGAGTTATTACAGGGTCTTGGGGCGTTGATATATGCTGGGACAGGGATAGTAGCAGGAAGCAACCCAACCTCAGAGTGGAATGAGCTTGATCTAAAGATATCTCAGGTGCGAGTTGTTTAGAAAATGTAACCTCTTAACATTGAGCTTCTTTGTTTACTAAACCCTAATTTTATTCTCTGTGTTGTTGTTTTTGTAGTTCACCAAGTCGATTGAGTATGATGCAACAACAACTCTGCAGCCGATTAATTGAAGAAGAGTAGCATTTGTATTATGGGAATTGGGTTACAGTAGAATCACAATCATTGTATCTTGTAAACAGATTGAATAATTGCTGGAAGTTATAGGCTTTTCTGATTCTTAATGGGCCGAGTCTTTCTTTGTTGTAACTAGGCCTATAACTTTTCTGATTCTTAATGGGCCTAGTCTTTCTTTGTTGTAACTAGGCCGGGCCTGTTCTGAATGTTAATCGGCCGAGCCTTTTATGATTGCTAATGGGCTTCTATAGTGTTTTCGTTAAAAGCAGATGTTCTATATGGATCTAAAATTAAACTTAATTGAATTAAATAACTGATATGGAAACCAAATCAATTTGAAAATGTGTTTATTTTTCATATTAAAAAAAGAAAACTGAAAATCGAAATCAAAATAAGGTTACGATGGAAACCTTTTCGGTCTAGTGATAGACTAAGAGTTGATTACTATTTTTACACTATGAGGTAATAGGTATGAAGTTCGATTTCTAGATGATGTGATAATACTGTATCAATTAATCCTAAATCATATCCCATATGATTAGCGACTCAATCAACGCCTCAATCACGGCCGTACAATCTCTGCTAGACAATCTTTTGTATTTAATAGTTTTGACATTCTCTTTGTATATATAATCGTGTAATCATTTTTGTGAATGGATATACAGAAATCTCTTTGATCATCTCTCTCTCTGTTCTCTGAATTCTTCATGGTATCAGAGCTTGAATCAAAAAAATATTTTTTGATAATTTGTCTCTTAAAAAAAAAAGAAAAAAAAGAGAGAAATTGATTGACGATGAATTCGACAACGATGAAAAACCGAAAAACAGATCCGCTCGATGGGACAAACCTGATCTCAACAAACGTGAATCCGACAACGATGATGAACCTGACAACGACAACAAAGAACCCGACAACGATGACTATGGAGATTCGACGAACAATCTCAAATACAGTACACTTGAGTGTACCAACAAATCAAGAGCATGCCAATTATGTGATCACAGACAAAGATAGAGATGGTGTGAGTGGATTAAGCAAGGAGCAGTGGCGTTCAATTGTAACACTTTTGAACGGCGGAAAGAACATCACAGTGACTGAAAACTTTTCATGTAAAACACTTTCTTCTCCTCTTTGGATTCTAGATACAGGAGCATCACATCACATCACCGGAAGATACAATATTTTGAGGGAGGTGCGCGAAATAGCTCCGGTTTTGATTATTTTGGCAGATGGCCGAGAGCGAGTTTCGCGTATCGAAGGAACAGTATATCTTGGGTCGAATCTTGTGCTGCGTTATGTTTTCTTTGTTGAGGAATTACAATCTGATTTGATCTCGGTAAGACAACTGATGGATGAGAATCATTGCGTAGTACAATTGGCTGATCGATATCTTGTTGTTCAAGATCGTAATACGAGAATGGTGATTGGAGCGAGTAGGCGTGGAGGCGGAACCTTCCATTTTTGCAGCTCGGAAATGGTGGGATCTGTCACAGTACCTGAGAAGGATTCTTACGAACTATGGCACAATAGGATGGGCCATCCATCTGCAAGGGTACTTGGTTTGTTACATGATGTCTCTGCTTCTTCGGAATCTTTGAATAAGGCGTGCGATGTTTGTCTCCATGCAAAACAAACAAGAGCTTCTTTTCCGCTCAGTCTGAACAAGACAACGAGAGTGTTTGAGTTAATCCATAGTGATTTATGGGGTCTTTATAGAACACCATCTCATTCTGGTGCACGGTATTTTCTGACCGTAGTGGATGATTACTCAAGAGGAGTATGGATTTATCTTTTGAACGATAAAACAGAAGCACCTACACAACTTAAAAAAATTCTGGCTATGACAACTCGACAATTTCGACAAGAAGTTAAAACCATAAGGAGTGACAACGAATCATAATTTGTTTGTCTCACTGGTGTTTTTTCTTAGTCTTGGCATTATTCACGAAACATCTTGCGTTGGAACGCCGCAACAGAACGGAATAGTTGTCACATATTGAATGTGGCAAGAGCGCTGAGATTTCAAGCCAATTTACCTATTGAGTTTTGGGGAGAATGCGTGTTAACAGCTGGATATTTAATCAATCGAACTCCAAGCTCGGTGTTAGGAGGCACAACGCTGTATGAAAAGATATACGGAAAACCACCCCAATACGAACATCTAAGGGTGTTTGGCTCTCTGTGTTATGCGCACGATAAAAGAAACAAATGTGATAAATTCGCATCACGGAGCAGAAAGTGCTTGTTTGTCGGTTATCCTCACGGGAAGAAAGCTTGGAGACTCTTTGATTTGGAAGATCAGGTTTTCTTGGTCTCAAGAGATGTTGTTTTCTGTGAAAAGGAATTTCCCTGTGCAAATTCGACAATAGAAGAAATTGCAGAAGAAGAAATTGATCAAGCGCCTAATATGCCTACAGGTGATGTTCGATATTTGGAAGAAGAAGAACATAGACATCACGTTTGTTTTGATGGGTTATTGGGCCAATCTCCAATAACAAATAATTTAATGAGCCCAATTTCTGAACAAGGCCCAATAAGCCCACCTCCTAATGTACATGGTTCTGATTCGATCAACACATCTTTGACCCAAGAAGATGTGGCCACGATACCTGCATCTGAGACAGAGAACACTGTTGTTCAATCTCCACCACCGGCAATCATTCATTCGATGGAGAACATCACCGCCAGATTTCCCACACCGGCAATAATCTCTCCGACGACTGCCACTGGTTCCGGCGAAAATTCGACCGCTGCCGCGAATCAGGAGGAACAGCTTGACCGAGGACACCGCAAACGTCAACCACCGGTAACTCTGAAAAATTGTGTTCTCAATTCAGTTCAAAGCCGACTTCTGGACAACTCAACGGGAAAGTCCTCATATCCGATTGGGAATTATGTTAGCTACGATCGTTTCAGTGCAACACATCGAGCTTGTTTGGCTACAATTTCATCCATCGACGAACCACGAACGTTCAAACATGCTGTTCAGAAACTTGAATGGAAAAAGGCAATGAAGAATGAAATTGAAGCTCTTGAGGAAAATCAGACATGGACTCTCGTAGATCTACCACCGGGGAAACGAGCAATTCTGTCAAAATGGATTTACAAAATTAAACTAAAATCTGATGGTTCTATTGAACGCTACAAGGCACGTCTTGTGGTTCTCGGAAATAAACAAATCGAATGTGTGGACTATGGAGACACTTTCGCCCCAGTTGCGAAAATGGAAACGGTTTGTTTGTTTTAGCAAGTGGCTGCTGGGAATCATTGGCCGGTACATCAAATGGATGTACACAACGCTTTTCTACACAGTGATCTTCACGAGGAGGTATATATGAAACCCCCACCTGGTTTTTACTCAATTGATGAAAAGAAAGTTTGCAGATTGAGAAAATCACTATACGGGTTGAAGCAGGCGCCTCGCTGCTGGTTTGAGAAACTGACAACGGCATTACAAGACTATGGGTTTCAACAATCACTTTCCGATTACTACTTGTTTACGTTCGACTGGTGTACTTACGATAGATTACATCAAATCGGCTGAGAACTTAATGGATCCGTTCACCAAAAGTTTGCCGCGAGATCAAATCCTAAAATCATCAAAAGGAATGGGTTTAAAGCCTATAGACAAAGATGACGTTTGACGGACACCCCACCTATGTGACTGGAGATCCCAAGATCTAGGTCCAAAGGGAAAACAAAGTTGAGCTGATTCAAAATTGAGCACTGCGAGACTATGTCTCTGCCCAGTTCCTAGGATGATAAAACAGTGCTACCTGTGAATATTGAGGATAAGCGTTGGCTTTTAATGATTCCATAGCTTGGTAATAGTGGAGTATGACAGGATACTTCTGAAAACAAGTTTTGATGGCAGATCACCTAGTGGATGTGAAATGAAGGTCGTTTCTAGGAGAATGAAAGAGAGGCTATATTCTCCAAGTTCACTCACGAAAAACCAGGAATGTTCAAGGCCAGAATGAACACAATAGAGAACAAAGTTTTACGAGAAAATGTCGCTGCGCAATATTTGTTGTCTCGGTTTACATCAAAGTCCGGGTGGTTCAAGACATCAAGTTCACCTCCTGGCCGAGTAAACCCGACATATATTAAAAATGATTGGTTCAAAGCTGAAAAACGCTACCTCTCATATACAGTTACATTTTCGTATACTCTCGAAAAGTCTGTCTAGTCTAGTCGAGTCAAGTCTAATCTAGTCAAGTTTGTCTAGTTAAGTCTAGTCTGTTCAATCTTCATATGTTTAGAGTCATTTCTATTCATGTGAAGGATTGTTGGAACAATTTTTATCAAAGCTTGTGGGCTTTATAAAATGTGTAAGTGTGAATAGAAATGAGGCCTATGGGCTAAGTGTAAAAGCCTAGTGAATTGGCTAACTTAAGTGAGTGGGAGTGTAAATTATCCCACATTGGAAGTTTCAAAACTTTTTCACTAGTATAAATAAGACCACCTCTTATTTGTGTTTCGAAAGGAATTGGAGAGAGAGAAGAAAAGACCACACACGCGCCGCTGCCGCCTGGCCGTGGCTCGTGGCTTGTGGCTCGTTGTTCGTTGCATTTTTAAATTGCTCTTAGGGCTCTTGGGCTCTTATATGATTGATGGTCGTTGGGCCTTCGAATGAGCAATCATTTTTTGGGCCGATTTTAATCGCCGCCCTTCTAGAATATTCTGCGAAACTTGATGAGCAAGGCCAAACCCTAGCCTCTCTTCTCCTATATATATACATCGATTTTCTTCAAAGAAATCATCGGATAAAACACTAAAAACACATCCTAAATTTCTAAGCAAAAGTTCCTTCAATTCCCTACTGCTAAGAGTAAGTTTTGTTTCGAGAGTATCGTAATATAACGTTCGACAGATCTGTTATCGAGTGTTCGCGATAACAGATTCACTTGGTTGTATCCTGGGACTCATGAATCTAAATTATACCGTCGCACTACGGGAGATTCTTTGAGTTAAGAAAATACATTAATCTCGCTTCCAGTGTTTATCTCTGCTTTCTCGTTTTATTAATCTTGTTGTTTCCTTAACGTTTATTTATATATTCGTGATTAAATCAAATCATGTTTCTTGTGCGAATTTTTGGTCCTACATTCGTAACTCAAAGAAATCTGTTTCTGTTTTATAAACATCAAACGGATTTTAATCGCGAGTAAATAAACGTGTTTTTTCAAACGATTTATAAAACGATTCTTCTACTGCTGATGATACTCAAACGTTATCAAAACGCTATTTTAGCAACTCTGAAACGTGTAGTAGAAGCAATTTTTGCGTTTATTTAATTTTATAAAAAAACGTTCTACTGCTAGTGGTACTCGAACGTAATCAAAAACGCTATTTTAGCAACTTTGAAATGTGTAGTAGAAGCAGTATTGCTTTAACGTCTTTTACAATCGTCATTAATTACGATTAATAAACGGTGTAAACAACGAACGCACGATGTGGTTCGAATCTGGTTCGAATGCGATCGATACCGCTTGTCGTTTGCGAACGTCTAAGCATCGATCGTATTGTGAAAAACTCACTTGTATCGATCGACACTGTGTGTGCATCGACCGATTTGGGTCTGTATCGATCGATCCTGTGCAAAATTCACTTGCATCGATCGACATCTAAGATGTATCGATCAACACTGTGTTCAGCATCGATCGACACCTATTTTGTATCGATCGACACAGTGTGTGCATCGATCGACACATGCTGTTTGGTTCGATATTAGCATTAGAATTGCGATTCTTAACTATATATCGGTACTAATTGGAAGTTGTGTTTCTTTTGTCTTCACAGAATGATAATCCACATCGATAACAACTCTGATAAGGTGGAAAAATCCAATGACAAAGTCGAAGAAACGGCTGCGAGTTTGATCGAGACGTTCAAAATTCCATCTGGGAATCATGTCGCTCCTCCAAACAAGTTTGATGGGACAGCATTTAAGATAACACTGATCCGCGTGAGCTTGCGAGTGTTCACGCTTGGGAACATGGCGACTTCTTGTGCAAGGGTTACATTCAGAATAACCTTTCGGACTCTCTGTTCGGGGTGTACGAAAACGCTGAAATTTCTAAGGAACTGTGGGATTCCTTGGACAAGAAGTATCGCATTGAAGATTCTGGTACTCAGAAATTCACTGTGGCAAAATTTATGGAGAACCATATGGTGGATTCAAAATTATTGATGGAACAAGTCGATGAGGTGCCGAGACTCCTTCACGACATTCATGCTGGGGGAATGTGGCTGTGTGAAACCAATCAGGGATGCTGCATCATTAAGAAGCTTCCTCCTGGTTGGACAGACTTCAAAAATTACCTCAGGCTGAAGAAAAAGAAGATTAGCCTTGAAGACTTGGTTGTTAAACTTCGCGTAGAGTCTACGAATCGAGAACAACTGATTGGCGTAGGTGTAAAGATTCGCGAACACAATGCGAATATGGTTGAACACTGTTAGAGGGGGGATTAGCACCCCCTGGTTTAATTCGGTTCGAACCGAGACTGATTCGATCAAGACCGGTTTACGATGGTTCGGATCGAGGACGAATCAGCCCAAAAACAATGGGCCGAGCTCGGAATCTCGCTAAGCCACTCGGCCACCGATCTAGGCCCAGCGCGAGCCCAATCCGTTACAACAGATAAAATCGGAATATTTCCTCTTTCCCGCCGATCTCGGAAATGGAAATATTCCTTGCGAACAGACCGCCAAAGAATAAGGAAGATATTCTTATCTCGGAGGGGAATCCGGAATATTTCCATTCCCTAATCGAGCAAGGAAAAGGGAATATTCACATTCAGAGCCGCCTCAAGACAATATAAATAGAGGAGAAGGTTCATTCATCAAGTCATCCACAACTTCCGTAGAGACGAGAGAATACGAGAGAGCTACTTTACCGATCTCAAGTTCTCTGTCTTTGCCATCTTACTAAAACTCTGTTGTAACGCCGATTCTTGATCAATAAACGAGATTCTGATTAAAGTACTGTTTTACCCCTTTTGTGTGATTTACGGATCAACAATTGGCGCCGTCTGTGGGGATTCTGATTTAAATATTGTTTTACCCCTTAAGCTTATCGAGCTTCTCGATGCGAGACGGCGGAACAGTAATGCTGTGCTTCTTCTTGAGGCTCTCACAAAAACCAAGAATTTCTTGGATTTGGTTGATCGCGAGAAATGGCTTCTTTGCATGATCGATCGCCGACAGATGATCCTTGACCTTTTGGAGCCGAACTTGGCACTTTTCAGTGACCACTTTCCTCTTCAAAATTTGCTGAGTACGGCCAGCCCGCAATCGCGAAGTTTCTGTAAACAACTTCAACGAAAGCGCATCCTTTTCCAACTCCAGCTCGGTGCTAGATCTCTTCAGCGTGGCCAACTCTCTAGTCAGCTCGGATACCGCGCGATCGCCGGCCTCCACCCTGTCCTCAGCTGCGTGCAGCTCTTCGCGAAGTTCCACGACTTGAACACTCGCCTCGAATGCTTTACGACGGGAGGCACCGAGCTCCCGGTCGTAAGACCCGACGATCTCGTTCGTTTGGGCAACCATTTGTCGAAATAACAAACGTCAAGAACAAGGATTGAAAAGAATAAAAGAAGGAACTACAAACTCGGAAAGGGGTGTTTACCTCAGCAGTGGTCCGGGCCAGTTTCTCGAAAGCCTTAGAATTATGAAGGCGATCGACTGGAGGAAGAAAGTCCGGGCCGAAGCTTACTCGCCGATATGTTTCGGCATAATTCCACGCGTCAGCCGCAGGATCTGACGTCCGATGCCTCTTCGGAACGGGAGAATCATCCGATAAGACCACCGTTTCTTCTTCGACACGTTGGGGCTCGGTATTCCCCTCACCACCTTCAGTACACTCGGCATTTTCAATACCGACCCCAATAGTTTGATCGGTCGCTTGCCGAGTCGCCTTTTTGGTTTTCTTTTTCCTCTTCTTTTCAGCCGGAAGAGAATTTTGTTCTTCAGCAAGAACCCGTTCCCCAGCAGGAACATCACCTCCGACGATCTCTTCGTCGTTAGCCGTTTGTCCGACCTCAATCGAGGAAGAAACTTCAGGATTCACCTGTTCGGCTGCAGAGGGAATATCCGTATCCATTTCATCACCATCCATGTCGTCCATCAAGTTCTGGATGTCGTTAAGTTTCATCTTCCTCTTTCGACGAGACGGATTGGCTGAATGAGCATAAAAACAAAGGGTTAGAGCCAATTACCGATCTGAAACAAGAAAAGCCCACCGATGTGTACCTTTCGAAGCTCGCTTAGCTTTCTGGTCAAGTTTGTCCTGGTACGCCTCGGGCCACCGAACTTTTCCTGCCGCGCTCAACTCCTTCGCGTGAAGATGAGTGAATCCGGGAGTGGTAATCAGGAAGCTCGGATGATGACGCTCTAAAAAATAAAGCAACAAACGATACTTAGATAAAATAAGGCGAAAGAAGAAAAACCAAAGAACCAATATCTACCAATGGGGCTCCTACATCGAGTTCGGTAAGTCCCGACAGGACGTTCAACGGAGTGTTCATCGATTTTCACAAAGAAATATCGAGTATTCCAGTGATTAACCTTGCTCGGTTTAACCTTGCGCACTCAGTAAACGTACTAAGTCGTTATACGAGTAATCCTGGTCATACTCATTGGAGGGCCATAACTAGGGTATTAAATTATCTACGATACACTAAAAGTTATGGGCTGCACTTCGGTAAAAAACCAGCAGTTCTGGAAGGGTATAGTGATGCCAACTGGATTTCAGATTCCAGAAACTCCAAATCCACGAGTGGATATGTCTTTACTCTTGCTGGTGCAGCAGTATCTTGGAAATCTTCCAAACAAACACTCTTGGCCAGATCAACCATGGAGTCAGAGTTTATAGCTTTAGATGAAGCTGCAGAGGAAGCAGAATGGCTTCGAAACTTTCTGTAAGATATCCCGATGTGGGAAAAACCAGTGCCAGCATTACGTGTACACTGTGATAGTCAGTCGGCTATTTCTCGGGCACTGGGTAACCTATATAATGGTAAATCTCATCACATAAGAAGACGACATAAGACCATTAGACAATTGATCTCCACTGGTGTACTTACGATAGATTACATCAAGTCGGCTGAGAACTTAGCGGATCCGTTCACCAAAAGTTTGCTGCGAGATCAAATCCTAAAATCATCAAAAAGAATGGGTTTAAAGCCTATAGACAAAGATGACATTTGACGGACACCCCACCTATGTGACTGGAGATCCCAAGATCTAGGTCCAAAGGGAAAACAAAGTTGAGCTGATTCAAAATTGAGCACTGCGAGACTATGTCTCTGCCCAGTTCCTCGGATGATAAAACAGTGCTACCTGTGAATATTGAGGATAAACATTGGCTTTCAATGATTCCATAGCTTGGTAATAGTGGAGTATGACAAGATACTTCTGAAAACAAAAGTTTTGATGGCAGATCACCTAGTGGGTGTGAAATGAGGGCCGTTTCTAGGAGAATGAAAGAGAGGCTATATTCTCCAAGTTCACTCACGAAAAACCAGGAATGTTCAAGGCCAAAATGAACACAATAGAGAATAAAGTTCTACGAGAAAATGTCGCTGCGCAATACTTGTTGTCTCGGTTTACATCAATGTCCGGGTGGTTCAAGACATCATGTTTACCTCCTGGACGAGTAAACCCGACAGATATTAAAAATGATTGGTTCAAAGCTGAAAAACGCTACCTCTCAGATATAGTTACATTTTCGTATACTCTCGAAAAGTCTGTCTAGTCTAGTCGAGTCTAGTCTAGTCGAGTCAAGTCTAGTCTAGTCAAGTCTGTCTAGTTAAGTCTAGTATGTTCAATCTTCATATGTTTAGAGTCATTTCTATTCATGTGGGGGATTGTTGGAACAATTTTTATCAAAGCTTGTGGGCTTTATAAAATGTGTAAGTGTGAATAGAAATGAGGCCTATGGGCTAAGTATAAAAGCCTAGTGAATTGGCTAACTTAAGTGAGTGGGAGTGTAAATCATCCCACATTGGAAGTTTCAAAACTTTTTCACTAGTATAAATAAGACCACCTCTTATTTGTGTTTCAAAAGGAATTGGAGAGAGAGAATAAAAGACAACACGCGCACCGCCGCCCCCTGGCCTGACCGTGGCTCGTGGCTCGTTGATCGTTGATCGTTGCATTTTTAAATTGCTCTTAGGGCCCTTCTAGAATATTCTGCGAAACTTGATGAGCAAGGCCGAACCCTAGCCTCTTTTCTCCTATATATATCCATCGATTTTCTTCAGAGAAATCATCGGATCAAACACTAAAAACACATCCTAAATTTCTAAGCAAAAGTTCTTTCAATTCCCTACTGCTAAGAGTAAGTTTTGTTTCGAGAGGATCGTAGTATAACGTTCGACAGATATGTTATCGAGTGTTCGCGATAACAGATTCACTTGGTTGTATCATGGGACTTATGAATCTAAATTATACCGTCGCACTACAGGAGATTCTTTGAGTTAAGGAAAGAGATTAATCTCGCCTCCAGTGTTTATCTCTACTTTCTCGTTTTATTAATATTATTGTTTCCTTAACGTTTATTTATATATTCGTGATTAAATCAAATCTTATTTATTGTGTGAATTTTTGGTCCTACAACAACGAAAACAATTGGTTTGTAACTTGGAAGGAAAAAATGGTAGTGAAGACAGCACGAAGGGGTGGGTTAATTTCTTTATCGTGTACCGTGGGATACAAAATCAAGGAACACAATGGTCCCTACACACTTCACTTCTCACATTAAATGATATACTAGTATTCATAAATCATAACGCAATAAAAACAAGATTTTCTTGGTTTTTTTTTGTTCATAAAAAAGAACCCACTGCATAATTGTGTTCATTTATCAGTGAAAATCTATCTTCTGATGTGAAAGTCCAATAACATTTAATGATCCTCACAAGTCACACACAAGTAATAAAATTGTTACAAAAAAAGAGTCACAAGTAGTAATAATTTGATCATTTTTCTTTGACTTTAAACGTTTTAAATGAAATATATATATAAAGTAAGCATTTCTCACTTCTGATGAAGACACATCATCATCCACATGTATGCCACATCATTTTGATATTTAATTTTCATAATTTAAATAGTTAAAATTTTGATATACATATTAACTATACATTTTATTAAATTATGCAAGAAATTTGAAATATCATTTTCATATTTATATCATAAAAACTTTAAAAAATCAACAAAATTTATTTAAAGAATAATAGATTTCAAATTTTGAGTTTTACTAATATATTATACACTTTATTATAGTTACAAAGTTAAAGTTTTATATCGAAAATATGTTTGCTGAATGGATATTATTTGATCCAAACTAATAGTAGACAATATATACAATATTAATGTAACATATATCATCCACATGTATGCCACATCATTTTGATATTTAATTTTCATAATTTAATTAGTTAAAACTTTGATATACATATTAACAATACATTTTATTAAATTATGCAAGAAATTTGAAATATCATTTTCATATTCATATCATGAAAACTTAAAAAATCAACAAAATTTATTGAAATAATAATAGATTTAAAATCTTAGTTTTACTAATATATTACATACTTTATTATAGTTACAAAGTTAAAGTTTTATATCGAAAATATGTTTGCTGAATGTATATTATTTTATCCAAACTAATAGTAGACAATATATACAATATTAATGTAACATATATCATCCACATGTATGCCACATCATTTTGATATTTAATTTTCATAATTTAATTAGTTAAAACTTTGATATACATATTAACAATACATTTTATTAAACTGTGCGAAAAATTTGAAAGATCATTTTCATATTCATATCATGAAAACTTAAAAAAATCAACAAAATTTATTGAAATAATAATAGATTTAAAATTTTAGTTTTACTAATATATTACACACTTTATTATAGTTACAAAGTTAATGTTTTATATCGAAAATATGTTTGCTGAATGTATATTATTTTATCCAAACTAATAGTAGACAATATATACAATATTAATGTAACATATATCATCCACATGTATACCACATCATTCTGATATTTAATTTTCATAATTTAATTAGTTAAAACTTTGATATACATATTAAAAATACATTTTATTAAATCATGCAAGGAATTTGAAAGCTCATTTTCATATTCATATCATGGAAACTAAATATCAAAATGATGTGGCATACATGTGGATGATCATGTGTCTTAATTTAATTTTCATAATTTAATTAATTAAAAATTTGATATACATATTAACTATACATTTTATTAAATTATGCAAAAAATTTGGAAAGTCATTTTCATATTTATATCATAAAAACTTTAAAAATCAACAAAATTTATTCAAAGAATAATAGATTTCAAAATTTGAGTTTTACTAATATATTATACACTTTATTATAGTTACAAAGTTAAAATTTTATATCGAAAATATGTTTGCTGAATGAATATTATTTGATCCAAACTAATTGTAGAAAATATATACAATATTAATGTAACATATATCATCCACATGTATGCCACATCATTTTGATATTTAATTTTTATAATTTAATTAGTTAAAATTTTGATATACATATTAACAATACATTTTATTAAATTATGCAAGAAATTTGAAAAGTCATTTTCATAATCATATCATGAAAATTTAAAAAAATCAACAAAATATATTGAAATAATAATAGATTTAAAATTTTGGTTTTACAAATATATTACACACTTTATTATAGTTACAAAGTTAAAGTTTTATATCGAAAATATGTTTGCTGAATGTATATTATTTGATCCAAAGTAATAGTAGACAATATATACAATATTACTGTAACATATATCATCCACATATATGCCACATTATTTTGATATTAAATTTTCATAATTTAATTAGTTAAAACTTTGATATACATATTAACAATACATTTTATTAAATCATGCAAGGAATTTGAAAGGTCATTTTCATATTCATATAATGAAAACTAAATATCAAAATGATGTGGCATACATGTGGATGATCATGTGTCTTCATTTAATTTTCATAATTTGATTAGTTAAAACTTTGATATACATATTAAAAATATATTTTATTAAATTATGCAAGAAATTTGAAAGGTCATTTTCATATTTATATCATAAAAATATTAAAAAATCAACAAAATTTATTGAAAGAATAATTGATTTCAAAATTTGAGTTTTACTTATATATTATACACTTTATTATTGTTACAAAGTTAAAGTTTTATATCGAAAATATGTTTGCTGAATGAATATTATTTGATCCAAACTAATTGTAGACAATATATACAATATTAATGTAACATATATCATCCACATATATACCACATCATTTTGATATTTAATTTTCATAATTTAATTAGTTAAAACTTTGATATACATATTAACAATACATTTTATTAAATTATGCAAAACATTTGAAAAGTCATTTTCATAATCATATCATGAAAACTTAAAAAAATCAACAAAATCTATTGAAATAATAATAGATTTAAAATTTTAGTTTTACTAATATATTACACACTTTATTATAGTTACAAAGTTAAAGTTTTATATCGAAAATATGTTTGCTGAATGTATAATATTTGATCCAAACTAATAGTAGACAATATATACAATATTAATGTAACATATATCATACACATGTATGAGACATCATTTTGATATTTAATTTTTATAATTTAATTAGTTAAAATTTTGATATACATATTAACAATACATTTTATTAAATCATGTAAGGAATTTGAAAGGTTCTTTTCATATTCATATAATGAAAACTAAATATCAAAATGATGTGGTATACATGTGCATGATCATGTGTCTTCATTTAATTTTCATAATTTAATTAATTAAAATTTTGATATACATATTAACTATATATTCTATTAAATTATGCAAGAAATTTGAAAGTTCATTTTCATATTTATATCATAAAAACTTTAAAAAATCAACAAAATTTATTCAAAGAATAATATATTTCGAAATTTGAGTTTTACTAATATATTATATACTTTATTATAGTTACAAAGTTAAAGTTTTATATCGAAAATATGTTTGCTGAATGGATATTATTTGATCCAAACTAATAGTAGACAAAATATACAATATTAATGTAACATATATCATCCACATGTATGCCACATCATTTTGATATTTAATTTTCATAATTTAATTAGTTAAAACTTTGATATACATATTAACAATACATTTTATTAAATTATGCAAAAAAATTTGAAAGGTTATTTTCATATTCATATTATGAAAACTTAAAAAAAATCAACAAAATTTATTGAAATAATAATAGATTTAAAATTTTAGTTTTACTAATATATTACACAATTTATTATAGTTAAAAGTTAAAGTTTTATATCGAAAATATGTTTGCTGAATGTATATTATTTGATCCAAACTTATAGTAGACAATATATACAATATTAATGTAACATATATCATCCACATGTTTGCCACATCATTTTTATATTTAATTTTCATAATTTAATTAGTTAAAATTTTGATATACATATTAACAATAAATTTTATTAAATTATGCAAGAAATTTGAAAGGTCATTTTCATATTCATATTATGAAAACTTAAAAAAATTAACAAAATTTATTGAAATAATAAAAGATTTAAAATTTTAGTTTTACAAATATATTACACACTTTATTATAGTTACAAAGTTAAAGTTTTATATCGAAAATTTGTTTACTGAATATATATTATTTGATCCAAACTAATAGTAGATAATATATACAATATTAATGTAACATATATCATCCACATGTATGCCACATCATTTTGATATTTAATTTTCATAATTTAATTATTTAAAACTTTGATATACATATTAACAATAGATTTTATTAAATCATGCAAGGAATTTGAAAGGTCATTTGCATATTCATATCATGGAAACTAAATATCAAAATGATGTGGCATACATGTGGATGATCATGTGTCTTCATTTAATTTTCATAATTTAATTAGTTAAAATTTTGATATACATTTTATTAAATTATGCAAGAAATTTGAAATGTCATTTTCATATTTATATCATAAAAACTTAAAAAAATCAACAAAACTTATTCAAAGAATAATAGATTTCAAAATTTGAGTTTTACTAATATATTATACACTTTATTATAGTTACAAAGTTAAAGTTTTATATCGAAAATATGTTTGCTGAATGAATATTATTTGATCCAAACTAATAGTAGAAAATATATACAATATTAATATAACATATATCATCCACATGTATGGCACATCGTTTTGATATTTAATTTTCATAATTTAATTAGTTAAAACTTTGATATACATATTAACAATACATTTTATTAAATTATGTAAGAAATTTGAAAGGTCATTTTCATATTCATATAATGAAAACTTAAAAAAATCAACAAAATTTATTGAAATAATATTATATTTAAAATTTTAGTTTTACTAATATATTACACACTTTATTATAGTTACAAAGTTAAATTTTTATATCGAAAATATGTTTGCTGAATGTATATTATTTGATCCAAACTAATAGTAGATAATATATACAATATTAATATAACATGTATCATCCACATGTATGTCACATTGTTTTGATATTTAATTTCATAATTTAATTAGTTAAAACTTTGATATACATATTAACAATACATTTTATTAAATCATGCAAGGAATTTGAAATGTCATTTTCATATTAATATAATGAAAACTAAATATCAAAATGATGTGGCATACATGTGGATGATCATGTGTCTTCATTTAATTTTCATAATTTAATTAGTTAAAATTTCAATATACATATTAACTATACATTTTATTAAATTATGCAAGAAATTAGAAAGTTCATTTTCATATTTATATCATAAAAACTTTAAAAAATCAACAAAATTTATTCAAAGAATAATAGATTTCAAAATTTGAGTTTTACTAATATATTATACACTTTATTATAGTTACAAAGTTAAAGTTTTATATCAAAAATATGTTTGCTGAATGGATATTATTTGATCCTAACTAAAAGTAGACAATATTTACAATATTAATGTAACATATATCATCCACATGTATGCCACATCATTTTGATATTTAATTTTCATAATTTAATTAGTTAAAACTTTGATATACATATTAACAATACATTTTATTAAATTATGCAAGAAATTTGAAAAGTCATTTTCATATTCATATTATGAAAACTTAAAAAAATTAACAAAATTTATTGAAATAATAATAGATTTAAAATTTTAGTTTTACTAATATATTACACACTTTATTATAGTTACAAAGTTAATGTTTTATATCGAAAATATGTTTCCTGAATGTATATTATTTGATCCAAACTAATAGTAGACAATATATACAATATTAATGTAACATATATCATCCACATGTATGCCACATCATTTTGATATTTAATTTTTATAATTTAATTATTTAAAACTTTGATATACATGTTAAAAATAGATTTTATTAAATCATGTAAGGAATTTGAAAGGTCATTTGCATATTCATATCATGGAAACTAAATATCAAAATGATGTGGCATACATGTGGATGATCATGTGTCTTCATTTAATTTTCATAATTTAATTAGTTAAAATTTTGATATACATTTTATTAAATTATGGAAGAAATTTGAAATGTCATTTTCATATTTATATCATAAAAACTTTAAAAAATCAACAAAATTTATTCAAAGATTAATAGATTTTAAAATTTTAGTTTTACTAATATATTATACACTTTATTATAGTTACAAAGTTAAAATTTTATATCGAAAATATGTTTGCTGAATGGATATTATTTGATCCAAACTAATAGTAGAAAATATATACAATATTAATATAACATATATCATCCACATGTATGCCACATCATTTTGATATTTAATTTTAATAATTTAATTAGTTAAAACTTTGATATACATATTAACAATACATTTTATTAAATTATGTAAGAAATTTGAAAGGTCATTTTCATATTCATATCATGAAAACTTAAAAAAATCAACAAAATTTATTGAAATAATAATAGATTTAAAATTTTAGTTTTACTAATATATTACACACTTTATTATAGTTAAAGTTAAATTTTTATATCGAAAATATGTTTGCTGAATGTATATTATTTGATCCAAACTAATAGTAGACAATATATATAATATTAATGTAACATGTATCATCCACATGTATGCCACATTATTTTGATATTTAATTTCATAATTTAATTAGTTAAAACTTTGATATACATATTAACAATACATTTTATTAAATCATGCAAGGAATTTGAAAGGTTATTTTCATATTCATATCATGAAAACTTCAAAAAAATCAACAAAATTTAGTAAAATAATAATATATTTAAAATTTTAATTTTACTAATATATTAAACACTTTATTATATTTACAAAATTAAAGTTTTATATCGAAAATATGTTTAGTGAATGGATATTATTTGATCCAAGCTAATAGTATACAATATATATAATATTAATTTAACATATCACAAATATATAAAGATTTTCTTTAAAAAAAATATAATATCTAATAAATAAAAAGTAAATTCATTATCGTTTACTATAGCATATTATAGTATCTTTGTTAAATAAATTATATATAAGAAAATCAAATTTTTAAACAAATAAGTACATAGTTTAAAATAATAAAAATAAAACGTTCAATAATTTAGATATTTGGATAATATGATTTATTTTCCCTTTAAATATAGATAACATATGAAAGTTCCAAACAAACATGATTATTTGTAAATAATATAGAATTGATTGATTATAGATATTAAAGTGATTGACTATCACTTACATTTTCATTTTAATGGAGGTGGAAATAAGAGAAACAATTAGTTAAGTTTCAAATAAAATATTAGGCTTACAATCTACAAGTAATGATTTGTTTTACTAAAAATGAATAAAAAGTTCTTATAAATAAATTAAACTATTATAAAACTTAAAAAATAAAAACTCGCGGATCACACACTTTTTTCTTATATAAAGTTGAATCTCACCAGGCTTACCCTTTATCAATAGCCTTATGTGTTGGCTAAATTTCCATTATTACTATAATTAAATTCATAATTAAATTTATTATTTTATCAAAATACATAATCTAACACATTGTCTTGAATAAGAAAATTCTAAAACGGTTAAATCTGAATTTGTGTGACATGCAATCCATGAATAGATTTAAAATCAACAAAATTTGATCAATTGTTAATTATAGGATTTTCTGCAAATAAATCCTCCAAGTAGTTTTTTTTTGCAAGTTAACCACTTCCAAAAAATGCAAGTCAATCTATGAAGTCTCAGTCAACCCGCTATATAACCCTCGGCGTTAATATCCGTTATATCGGTTACGGAAATTGAAACGATGCGTTTTGAGCATATCTCTCAAAATCGAAAATCATGTAGTTTTGTGTAGCACGTGTTATATCTATCACGTGCAAAAGTATTAATATAACGTGGGTTTGGTCGAAAATTTGGAAATAAAATACAGTAAAAAAACTATTAATTTGCTCACAAGATTTTCTCAAAACATGAATGGATCGATGATATCACATATACAAAAGAGGACATTTTGATTCGATACAAATAGTAGCCTTAATTTGTAACATCAAACGTAAAATCTTTTATACAACCTTGAAATTAGAAACCCCGACAAAAGAGGGATTTTGGATTTGTGAAATAAAAACTAAATTGAAATTCTGAATTTGATTTCAGAGCAGAACAAAAATGGAAAATTACAGTCCCTCAAGATAAAATATTTAGCTCACATATTACAGTCCTTCAAAATGATGCATTGGCGGACCGGGGTCGAGAACTGTGCCTCCGGCTACATCACCCACTCCGACACAACGCTGCAGATTCCGATTGTTAACGGTGATGACTTTGAGGCCGAGTGGCCTTCTCCTAAGCGAGGCATCGAAACCCGAAGCTTGCTAGGCGCGGTGGAGTCATGGATAGCGTCTCCGGAGTTTCTCTCGAGCTCGAGTGCCGGAACTGCCTTCTCCAGCATCTTCTCTTACTCCTCCATCAAACACATGAAACTTTACCCATTGGATCCGACGAGATCCAGCGGCTTGACGAGTCTCTTTCACGAATAGAGACATATCAATTTCTGAATCTAGGGAGGATTTTCTCCGGCGGCTGTTTGGGCGTGGGAACAGGTGCAGAAGACGAAGCCAGAAGAAAAGGTATGGCTCGATCTCTGGCGGATATTTGTCCGTCGTGTTGGTACCAGACCTCGACCTACGAGATCTGGCCCATTAAAGGCCCATTAAACAACCAAACAATCTCTAAACCGATAAGGATGGCCCACCTATCATTCCGCGAGCACGCGACGTCGGATCCAGAGTAAGTCAAACCTCCAGCTCGTAAAAGAAGGAGTCAATAACGGCTCCTCGATTCACGGGATACGCGACGTCGAGATATCCGGAGGAAGTTCAGCCCAGCGTCGACTATAAGAGGACGTCGAGATTTAGGTTGAAGGGGACACTTTTTCAGCATAAAAATACCTAATACTTGTAAAATCTCCTCGGGATTCCCTTACTTGTAAACACATTCTTATTGATTCAAATACCAAATCCAATTCGTCGAAGTTTATATCCAATTTACATATTTGATTCATAGATAGAAACTAGCCCATCTAAAGTTCTTCCCTAAAAATCCTTACAAAAACTAGGTGTACGATTCCGCATCCACATTTTGGCGCCGTCTGTGGGGAAGAGCATATAGCTTTCTAGACACAAGAATCAGATCTTCGATCTAATGAGAAACGAAATAGATCCAAGCCCCTCAACAGGTTGAAACGCCGCTGGCGTGACCACTGAGCCCACGCTCACGGGATCCACACACCAGATCCCAATCCCGACAAACGCCGTGGGATCAAATCCCATCGCGACGGACGGAGTGGAAACACTCGCCACAAACCGAAACACGACGTCTCGGCGTTTAAATCCCACCGTTCCAACATACGCCAACGCGCCGTCAGACCAAAAGTCTAATTGGGTATGGACTAGATCGACCGATCCGTCCCAGGCCCAAAGCGGTCGGACGGGATCGGCCTCGCCGTCTCTGACGCCGCAACAACACAGGAACGACCTGGCCGAAATTCGCGGGATGTTATCCATCCTGGTGGAAAGGCAGCAAACCCATGAGATCTCGACTCGTACGCTCGAAGCTCGCCTAGAGCGGCAAGAACGTCGCTTGACAGAAAGTTGAGAGCGACGTTCGCAAGAAAGCCCACCCCCGCGAACGCGATTGGATTTTGGTACGATCCACGCTTCGCCGACGATCATCGGGCAGTTCGAGACCCCGATCCGAAATTCCCCAACCTCGAAATTCACCTACGAAAGCTCGCCGTCATTCGCTGCTAACCTAAGCAACGAGACAAACAGGCAAGCCTCGGCCAGGTTACCGCCTCCTCCGAGCACGAAAAACCGCGAGCCGAGACCGTTGGACACATTCGACTTCGGATCCTGCTCAGGAACCCAGCATGAACGAGCTACTCACGGCCCATTCCCGATCCCACCTCCAGTAAATCGAGAGGAAAACACGCGAGCATACGGTCATGACAATGGAGTTCGGGCCCGTGATCCGCTCTTCGCCGGTCTCTCGAACTCCGTTGACCACAAAGTGTTCCAGCGATACGCCAACAAGGTGAACGCCGACTTACAGCATATAAACTCGCTCGTCCACCTCGCCACGAGTTTGGCGCCGGATATCGACCGAGTGATCGAAGAGAACAATCCGCGATCAGAGACACGGGTAAAATAAAATTCCCAGAGTATGCTGGAAAGACCGACCCGCGAGCTCATATACGAGCATTCCGTCTAACGGTCGCCATGGTCCATTTCCCCGATCACGAAAAAGAAGCAGGCTACTGCCGCCTCTTCGCCAAAACCCTGATCGGGCCAGGCCAGGAATGGTTCGTCGCACTGGAAGAAACGTTGATAGACAATTTCAACCACCCCATCTCGGCCTTCCTCAAACAGTACTCGGTATTCATCGAGGCACAAGCGTCCAAGGCCGACCTCTGGAAGCTCTCGCAAGGCCTAGAGGATTCACTTCGGACATATATCACTAAGTTCAAAGAAATCAAAGCCAAAATAGCGAACCCCAATGAGGTAGTAGCGCTGTTGGCATTGAGGAACAATTTATGGCATACGTCGAGTTTCCGCAAGGAACTCACGGTTCGTCCTACGACTTCTTTGGACGACGCACTACATCGCGCATCCGCTTTCGCCCTGTACGAAGATGAGACCGCTTATCTAACCAAAAAGCACGAAGAACTGGAGCATCCCCCGACGTCGAATAAGGCTCCCAGAAGGGAACCCCCCTGTCAGGGGCAATATTCGTTCGCCGTCGGGAGCCCTTCCCAATCCAAGAACAAGGATTACGATCCATCGAAGTACTGCGATCATCACAAACGAAAGGGACACTCCACCGAGGAGTGTAGGACCCGGGCTCGCTTTCTAACAGCTCAGAGCAATCCCGAGCAACCCTCAGACAAAGCCGCCGAGGCGGAACCGGTTCTGAAACCCGACAGTAAAAAGTCGAACCCCAAAAAGAAAAGGCAGCGAACCAATGAGGTCGCGGGACAAGAGACACCTCCCCCAGCGCCGAAAAAACGTATCAACCTGATCTTTAGAGAACTAAGCCTCTGTGGCGGATCGATGAAATCTGTAATCACCCCGCCATCGACACCCAAAAAGATAATCACACTTCGCCCCCGTAAGCCTCTTTGTTTTGAAAAGGGGGGAGTAGAGCCACCTACCACTAAAAGAAAATACTTTATATGTGGCGGCTCGCAATTCTGCCGGGATTCAGTGAACTCGATCAAACAGTTCCAGCGCCGAGCAAGAACCAAACCATTGGAGCCGAGCCCTCTCCAGGAACCCAACCACAAGATCACTTTTAGAGAAAGTGAAACTCGACACCTCGATAAACCGCACGACGATGCCCTTATCGTCCAGCTCGACGTTAGCGGTTACGAGCTGTCGAGAATAATAATAGACACCGGCAGCTCGGTAGATGTACTCTTCTACGAGGCCTTCCGTCGAATGGGCTTCGAGGACTCATCTCTGCGAGGAAGACCCTCGCCGTTAACCGGCTTCGCCGGAAATATGACCTACTCAAAAGGAACTATCGAACTCCCCGTAGATGCGGAAGGAGTACAGAAGTTAATCGAATTTGTGGTCGTAGACCGCGCGGCACCATTTAACGCCATACTCGGCAGACCCTGGCTATATGCCATGAAAGCGGTATAATATGATTCCGGACACGGAGGTTCAAGCCGAGGCATTGCACGTACCGGAAGGAGCGATCACCCGCGCAAAGGAACAGAAGTTGGCGGAAACAGTTCGGAGCTTACTTGGCGATATCCGGATCAAGGAGGATCAACTTACGCACCCGATCCTTAACTCCTTATCATCGAGTTCTTCTTGAGGTTCGGTCATTGAGTAAGTTGCGTTGTACTCTTTTCCTGTTACGGTTTTGTCCCAATGGGTTTTCCGTAAGAGGTTTTAACGAGGCAACCGGCTTACTCCGCTAACGGTCCGTTTCTAAAAGAGAACTCCGCGGGGGATTTTTCCGAGTGATTTATTCCCGAGGGACTCTACCGCTGGAATTTTCTGTGGGATTCTCGGTGGGAATTCCATGGGTCATTCTCTAGTCAACCACATTTATTTTAGTCTTTGGTCAAATTTCTTGTAATTTGTTTCTTTTCATTTTCGAGACAAGTGATTAATTCACTTTGACTCTCTTTTTCTCTTTCTTCTCTTCTCTATATAAACTCCTCTCATTGTAATCTCAAATCATTAATTATCAATCTATTTTTCATTTCTCTTTGTCGAGTTTATACTCTCTCTCTCGTTGCTTAGAAGGTTTTATTCTTAGAAACTTTTTTCGATTTATCTTTGAGTATTCCGCAACTCTTAGACGTAATCTTCGATCCGTTGATCGTGAGTGTTCTTCTCGTAAAGTGGGGCATAAGGATTTTCGGATTAACATCCACGCCTTATCATCCTCTTTCCCGAATTCTCCCATCGGCGTTGCCACCGCCTCGTTTCCAAGTTTTCTCGTAAGATTGGGTCTAAGAATTTTCGGATTAACATTCGCGCCTTAGCATCTTTCTTCTTGAATCCTTCGAAGTCAAGGATTATCCGATCATCACCTTTACTCGAGCAAGACGGTCCTAGTCGAATCGTATCACGGTACCATCGAAGTACCACCAATGCGTGAAATTCCCCTCGCCGGAAGGAACCAAAACGCTTCGAGGCAGCCAATCATCTTCCCGAGATTGTTACATGGGAAATTACAAACAATCAAGGAGTAATCCCATATAGCAATTACAGAAAGAGCTCGAGCTCGCCACCCAGCAAATAAAGAGATCAAACGATCCCTCTATATGCGAACCGCAGACCGAACTCACCCAGCATGTTTGCCTAGACGACAGCAACCCTGATCGCCTCGTCGGCATAGGAATCTACCTATCCATGGAAATACGAGGCGAACTAACCGCTTTTTTGAAAGAGAACGTCGCCACATTAGCATGGTCCACTGCGGACATACCCGGGGTCGACACCGACATAACGTCACACGAACTTAACGTCGAACCAACATATAAACCTATTAAACAGAAACGTCAGAATCTCGGTCCCGAAAGGGCTAAAGCTGTTAACGACGAAGTAGACCGACTACTCAAGGTCGGCTCCATCAGAGAGGTGAAATACCCCAACTGGTTGGCCAACCCCGTAGTCGTCAAAAAGAAAAATGGAAAGTGGAGAGTCTGCATTGACTTTACTGACCTAAACAAAGCATGCCCTAAAGATAGCTTTCCACTACCACATATCGACAGGCTCGTCGAAGCCACGGCCGGTCACGAACTGTTATCCTTCATGGACGCTTTTTCCGGGTACAACCAGATCAAGATGAATACGGAAGACCAAGAAAAAACGGCATTCATCACCGATCGAGGCACATACTGCTACAGAGTGATGCCCTTTGACCTTAAAAACGCCGGAGCAACTTACCAACGATTGGTGAACAAAATGTTCGCAGACCTACTCGGCAAAACAATGGAGGTTTATATCGACGACATGCTCGTTAAATCCTACAGAGAAACCGACCATGTAGCACAGCTCAGAGAATGTTTCATTATCCTTAACAAATATGGAATGAAACTCAACCCGGCGAAGTGCTCATTCGGGGTCGCTTCGGGAGAATTCCTTGGCTACCTAGTAACCGCGAGAGGCATCGAGGCAAACCCAAAAAAGATCACGACGTTCTTAGAAATGCCATCACCCAAAACAACCCGAGAGGTTCAACGTCTGACCGGGAGAATAGCCGCCCTAAATAGGTTTATCTCCCGATCAACAGACATGTGCCTCCCTTTCTACCAAAGAAACAAAAAGTTCCTTTGGGATGAGCAATGCGAAGACGCACTCTAACAACTCAAAGCATATCTAAGCGAGCCCCCGATACTGTTGAAACCAGTCGAAGGAGAAGCCTTATACATGTATGTCGCGGTATCTCAGGCAGCCTTGAGCGGAGTCTTAGTTCGCGAAGAACAAAACGAACAAAAGCCGATCTATTACATGGGTAAAACGCTGATCGGGGCCGAAACAAGATACCCCACCATGGAAAAATTAGCCCTGGCAATCGTGATGTCGGCCCGAAAACTTATGTCGTACTTTCAGTCCCACTCGATAGTAGTAATGACATCACAACTGCTCAGAACTATCCTCAATAGCCCGAGTCAGTTGGGACGCCTCGCCAAATGGGCAATCGAACTAAGTGAGTACAATATCGAATATTGCACTCGTACGTGCGCCAAGGCACAAGTCTAAGCAGACTTCGTGATCGAACTGGCACCCGAGGTCGCCAACAAAACGAGCCCCTCCAAGAAATGGACACTCCACGTCGATGGATCCTCGTCTAAACAAGGATCCAGAGTTGGCATCAAACTTACCTCTCCAACAGGCGAGGTAATCGAACAATCTTTCAGACTAGGCTTCACCGCTTCCAATAACGAAGCAGAGTACGAAGCACTCATCGCCGGCCTAAGGCTCGCACTTGGGAACTGAGCTCGAGAGTTGGACGCTTTCAGCGACTCCCAGCTCATCACGAGCCAATTTCACGGTGAGTACGAGGCCAAAGACGAACGCATGGACGCATACCTCCAAGTTGTTCGCAGGTTATCAGAACAGCTCGAAAAATTCGAGCTAACAAGGATCCCGAGAGGTGAAAACACTTCGGCGGATGCGCTCACCGCTCTCGCCTCGACCTCGGATCCATTAGTCAAAAGAATAATTCCAGTCGAAGGAATCGAAAAACCAAGCATCGAGATCGCCCTCAAAGCTCTCACTATAAACGAAATAACGGCCGAGCCCGAAGAGATGGAGACCGATCAAGTCTTCTCCGACGTAGAGGAACACGAACCTGATCCCGCAACACCCCCGAAAGACAAAGAAGACGACCCCGTAGGCACAAGCGAGCACGGTCCTGACTTACCAGTCGAGCCCGAATCGCCCGACGAGGTCACCCCAACAACCACCGATGATCCATAATCAGACGAGTACATCCGGAAACCAGATTGGAGAATACCAATCCTCCGGTACATTACGGATGGGACCATACCACCCGAAAAGTTGGCAGCCCGAAAATTGAAAGCACAATGCTCACGCTATTGTGTGATAAACGACAAGCTTTACAAGCGAAGCGTTTACGAACCAAACCTCATCTGCGTCCACGGCATAGAAGCCCTTGCAATAATGGGCGAGATGCACGACGGCCACTGCGGAAGTCACTCCGGAGGCCGCGGCCTCGCCGTCAGAATAAAACGGCACGACTATTTTTGGCCAACCATCGTCGCGGACTGCAAGAACTATTCAAAGAAATGCGACAAATGCCAAAGACACGCCCCAAGCATCCATCAACCAACCGAGACACTCTCCTCGCTCTCGGCCCCGTACCCATTCATGCGATGGTCTATGGATATCGTAAGACCACTCGTCAAATCGGGGCGAAAGAAATTCCGTTTCCTGCTAGTTCTTACCGATTTCTTCACCAAATGGGTTGAGGCAGGAGCCTTCCAGCAGACCACACAAGTCGAAGTGAAAGACTTGTAACCGACAATGGATCCCAGTTCATATCTCGAAGCTTCAGAGCTTTCTGCACCAAGTGGAAAATCCGTCTAGCCACCTCGACCCCGAGGTACCCTCAGGGGAACAGCTACGCCGAAGCCGCGAACAAAACGATCTTGAGTAACCTCAAGAAAAGACTTGACTCAAGGAAACAAAGATGGGCAGATGAACTCCCCGGGGTCCTCTGGGCCTGCCGCACCACCCCCATCGAGCTACACGCGAAATACCGTTTTCACTAGCATACGGGATGGAGGCAATAGTCCCAGCCGAAGTCTCGGTACCAAGCCTCAGGCGAACTATATGCCCATCGAACAGCGAACTCAATGAAGAAATGTTACGAGATCAGTTGGACCTCATCGACGAACGTCGAGACCAAGCATTGATCAGAATACAAAACTACCAGCAAGCCGCCACCCGCTACTACAACTCCAACGCTAAACACAGGAGTTTCGAAGTAGGCGACCTAGTCTTGCGAAAGGTATACGAAAATACCAAAGAGCGAGGTGCCGAAAAATTAGGGACCAACTGGGAGGGCCCCTACCGCGTCATCGAATCAGTACACAACGGCGTCTACAAGCTCGCGACAGTCAAAAACGGCGTACCAGAAAAAAGATCTTGGAATTTTATGAATCTAAAACGATATCACGACTGAGTACGCGTAATAATCGAACTACGTAAAGGCTTGATCCCCTGACAGGGTACGTAGGCAGCTCGACCCGCGAGTTCAGCCACCAAAACACACTATCATTTATCTTTATCATTGTACGCTGTAGCCTGCTTGCTTCTCAATAAGCCCAGATGAATAAAGAAATATTTTCACCTAGCATATTTCCCGAGTAAACACTATTTAGCTCTCGTACCACTAAAGTCTCGCGAACTCGCATCACGAACTAAGCCGCAGAGCGAAACCTCGTAATAAAGGCACTTCGAGATCCATCCGCTCTCATAAAAGTTTAAACGAATGCGGTCAAGAGACCACGTCTATACGACCTAACTCCCAAACAACGGGCTCTAACCCCAAAAGGGCGTCAAAGTCGATAACACCTTTGAACGACCCTAAAAGCCATTCGAACCTCGAAGCACGCACTTCGCCAAATGGAATCAAATCAAAGACGAAACCCAAGTTTCAAAAAACAAAAACTGCTAAGGCAAAGGACTTAGCGCCCTCGAACACCGACTTCTTGACAAGAGAATCGAAGAGAGAAGCGAACCCGAACGCCGGGCATAAAATTAGTGGAAATTACAAGAGATTTCACTAAGGCAAAATACTTCGCCAAGGCAATAAACCTTTTGGCGAAGCTAACGCCTCGTCGAAGCAAACGAAGCAGCGACGAATGTCAAAATTTCAAGGACAAAATTTCACTAAGGCGAAAAACACCGAAGACTTTTACATAAGAAAATTCGGAAATTTTATTAAAAACTAACAAAGCACCGGATTAAAACCTCCCGGCTAAGGCAACATATTCGAATCATCAAAAGATTCCAAAACTAACAGAGTGCCGGATTAAAACCTCCCGGCTAAGGCAATATGTTCGGATTTTCAAAAAAAAAACAAAAAGCAAACAGCCTTCACTCCGGGTTCTCCGCCTTAAACCTCTACGAAGTCGTCTGCCGCCACATTTTCGTCAGCCAACCGAGCTGCCGAGCTCTCCGTCATGTCGACGTTGGTCCCAAACTGATTAACGCCCACCGGAACTTGGGACGCGGGATTAACCTCCATCAAAGCGACAGAATCCTCCGAGACAGTCGGAAGGTTGAGCTTCCCAAGGGAGAGGTCGGACACCTGAGCCGCCGTGAAAACCGCTTCGAACTCAGCCCTCGTCTGAGTGACTTTGGGGATCTCGGCCTCGACGGTAGTATCTCCTCGGTTTAACTCGTTCAGAAGATCGAGGTTGGCGATCACCTCTTGCAGGTCTATCTCGACTTCGGTCTCCGCCTTTTTCAGGAGCCATTTCTCCTTAATCCCGCCAAGAACCTCCGCGTACTTCGTAGATAACTCCCTCCGGGCTACCCGCACCTCCTGTCGAACCTCCTTGCCATGAGCCGCAGTGAGCTCGCGGTTTTCGCGAGCCAGCCGAGCAGCCTGTGCCAGCGCGGCCTGACTTTCTGTTCGATTAGCAGAAAGTTGGTTCTCCGTCGCCTGCAACTTCCACGTCATTGAGGCCAAAGTAGCCTCGAGGTCGGCATTGGGAGCTTCAATAACGGAGAGCCTCGCCAGCTCGGCGGCCCTCGAGACCTCTTGCGCCTTCAGGGCGTTCACCTCGGCGTTCAAACTCACGACCACCTGCTTCACCTTTTCGACTTCCTCTGGCCGAGGAGCATCCCGCATCCGCTGCTCGAACAGAGCGATCACCCTGTTCTTAGCCGCCATTGCCTGAACAAAATAATGACGCAAACATTAGTATAAACTCCAAAAATTTTACTAAGGCAACAACCTCGCGATATTTACCTTGCCGTTAGCAGCGCACATGTCCAAATAGGCATCCTTCTCCGACAAGTTCCTCAGCGAGGGGAACTGACACTCGGCGGCCTTGCAGTGGCGGAAAAGCATCGCTAACCCCTCCGGATCTTCGGTGACGGAGAAATCCCTAGCGTGCTTAAACGCCCAATGGAAGGGTATGCCCGCCAATGACCCGTTGACCGAATCAGAACCTTGCCGACCCTCCAAACCACGGGATCCAGCCTGTTCGCTCCTAGCCCGCTTCGCGGTAGGACGCGACGTCCCGGAGAGACGAGGCGTCTCCAAAGGACGCGAAGTCTCCGGACGTCGAGAGGTCGTATCGGCACTAGACCCATTCGACTTCGAGCTGACATGGATGGGGTGTATGGTGGGGTCTACGACAGGGTCCACAGCTTTCTCTGTAACCACCTGACCCAATTGATGCCACAAGTGCGGGCTGTTCCAACGGCTCCACCTGGACCGGCGCGTTCAGGGCATCACTGACCGCCGCAGCGATATCACCAGAACGAACCCTACTGGCCCCAATGCTCGAAGTGGTCGGAGCTCGGCTACGGTAGCTCGAACATCTGGACATAATGAGAGGTTGTACGGTACTGGTGGACGAACTGGTATCTGGCACAGGTCGGATAGCCGGAGTCGGGATTGTCTAAACTCCAGCCGCTTCAACTGCAAACAAAATACATCGTCAACTCTACCTCGACTTCAAGGTCGATAAGAGACACTCGTAGTCCAGTAGTAATAAAAGCACAAACACCTACTTCGCAACGTAGGAGGCTGTCGAGATGGTTGTCGAGTCGTATGGGTCGCTTAATGAATTCGTCCGAGAGATCGATCGATCATGCGCCTCGTGAATGAATCCCACTCAACCCCTTGATTTCGCAGGTGGGAGACAAGTGCTCTAAGCTCATCCGTGAATGGTGATTTCTTCGGAGTAACTGCAAAACACGAAAGCAAAAAAAAATCAAAATACGAATTTTAAAAAGACATCTACCCGAAATCTAAACAGAAAGCCGTGGATGCTATAGCTCGTATCTAACCAGCTGCTACAGCCCATCGATTCGGGAGCCTGGAGATATCGAAGTCACCTATCGAGGCCTGGTAGATCCGAAACAATATCGTCCTACTTCGCCAGTCGTCCTTGCCCGGGATTCCGTTAATAACCTTACGGTTAGTCCTCGGGGAAAGATAATATGTTCCTGGAAACCCAGGATTGTGCTTCACCGAACACAGATGAAGTACATCTCTCACACAGAGCAAAATCCCCTCCTCATGAGCTCGGACGGCGAGAGCAATAACATGCCGAACAAAGTTCGGCATCATCTGCGAGAAGCAGAGCTGGGTCTCAACGAGAAGCTCAAGCAGAAAAGAGGGTATAGGGAAAAACAACCCGCACTTCTCGAAAAGCGTTACATAGGTGCAGCAGAACCCCGGTCTACACCTCTCCGGCGTCTCATATTCCGATGGGACGATGAGTTCGACGTCCCTGGGGAAGTTATAGACTTGCCGGAGATTCACAATAGTCCGTCGGGTCGTCGTCGATCTCCAGTGCGGACCAAAGAGCTCGTCTGGATGCGCCGGGACAAACTTCGAATCGGCCATAGGGTTTGATATAAAAATCGAAAACGAACCTAGGCTTCGGTGCATAATAAAAAAAAACCTATGTTTTCTAAACCCAGAAAATCGCAGAAGAGAAGGAAGAGTAAAGTGAAAAATTACCTTAGTCGGGGTGATCGTGGTTTATTAGGAAGACACGGAAGCAGGCTTATAAAGGGGATTAACCCCAGCCGTTGAGATCGCGAAGATCTTTCCTCTCCCCGAATCTCGGCCGTACAATCCCGAAAACCGCAATGATCACCTTTATCGAGAATCGTGGAGCCTGTTCCTCTCCCCGAATCTCGGCCGTTCGATTCGCGAAGATTTCGGTAAGATCGAGATCTCTGTCGCGGATAGGATGCCGAGCAGTTTCTCTTCACCCATTAAGTAAATATTAACTTAATGGGCTGGGGGGCAATTATTGGTACCAGACCTCGACCTACGAGATCTGGCCCATTAAGGGCCCATTACACAACCAAACAATCTCTAAATCGATAAGGATGGCCCACCTATCATTCTGCGAGCACGCGACGTCGGACCCAGAGTAAGTCAGACCTCCAGCTCGTAAAAGAAGGAGTCAATAACGGCTCCTCGATTCACGGGATACGCGACGTCGAGATATCCGGAGGAAGTTCAGCCCAACGTCGACTATAAGAGGACGTCGAGATTTAGGTTGAAGGGGACACTTTTTCAGCATAAAAATACCGAATACTTGTAAAATCTCCTCGGGATTCCCTTACTTGTAAACACATTCTTATTGATTCAAATACCAAATCTAATTCGTCGAAATTTATATCCAAATTACATCTTTGATTCATAGATAGAAACTAGCCCATCTAAAGTTCTTCCCTAAAAATCCTTACAAAAACTAGGTGTGCGATTCCGCATCCACACGTCGCTCCCAGGAGAGAAAGAGAGAGAGTTTTTTTTTACCATCACGAATCGATATACACCGACGAAACTATTGAATTGCTAACAAAATTTTCTCTCACGAATCGCACACGATATTTTCCCTGAAAACCTAAGTTTATGATTTTTCCCAAATTGATGTAGGGTTAGACAAAATGATTTCTTTTGACCAAAAAAAAAAGACAAAATGATTTCTCATGTCGTTTTTAAGTTTCAAAACAACAAAAATTTTAAAGTTGCTGCCGTTTTCTATCTCACCTAAACGGTGTGTTTCAAGTTTCGTCTGGTTTTTAGACGACGTCCATCGTTGCCACGTCATTGATACATCCGAGGGTTTTATAGCAGGTTGACTGGGACTTCATCGGTTGACTTGCATTTTTCGCAAGTGGAAGGTTAACTTGCAAAAAAATACCATTTGGAAAGTTTATTTACAGAAAAATCTTTAATTATATTATTGCTGTAATGGGCTTACCCATATCTTATGATGTGAAAGTCCAATAACATTTAATGATCCTCACACGTCACACACAATAATAAAATTGTTACAAAAAAAGAGTCACAAGTAGTAATAATTTGATCATTTTTCTTTGACCTTAAACGTTTTAATTGAAATTAGTCTATAAAATGACCTCAATTTCCCAAAAATAAAAATAAAATTGGGGAGGATGTTTGGGCCACCGGGAATCGAGTACAATACTAATTGGCATTTATGTAAATATAAAAGACTGTGAATTGGAAACATTAATCATCCTTATAATAGTGATGATAGGATAACAATAGGATGATTTTCTTTACTAGATTAAGAAACTACTTAAGTAAATAGTTAGTAACAATTTCGTCCAACAACCTTACTCACCATATATTCAAAATCTTGCTATATTTTCACTATAATTTAGTATATTTTATTTAAATATATATCAAAATAAAACTTGAAAATATTTTACTAATTTTATAAAAAGTTGAACACAAAAAATTAATTTTTTTTGTTCGTAAACTAACCACAAAACTAGAGTCATTAAACGATGCATATTAGAGTTATGTTTTCAAAATTATACGTTTTGCGGGTTAGCTCGAATAATATTTTAGTCCACTGCAAAACAGATTAAATAGATAATTATTCCGTTTGACAACTCTATCTATAATCATTAGTTAAACATATTATAAAATTCAAATAAAAGTAATTATTGTGCTGGTTAAGTTCTAGTACTATAATAAAAGAATGGGCAATTATCCAAAATAGCAAACTTTTAAACTTATGTTCCAAATTTAACACAACGAGTTAAAATTGATAATAATAACACAAAATTAATATTAAAATGATCCAAAATATTTTTTAATGGGGAAAACTAATCCTAAATAGAAAATAGTGAATCCAAACAAAATATTTCAATTTTATTTTGGATAAACACGTATTTTTACATAATTATTTGTATTATTTTCAGAATTTTAAAATTGATGTATTAGATTTGGAATATATAAAAAATTGCTATTTTAGGATGCAAAATCAACACACCAACGACTAAATAAATAAATGAGATAGTACAATCTATCTATTATTACTAATAAAAGTTTATGCTATAGACTTTTCAGGGCGTCCACATATGATTTTAAACGACCAATTAAAATATGACAAATCAACATTTTAATTAAATTTTAAATAAAGAAAAGAATTCCAAAAAAATGTGTCTCTTAAAATGGAAATAATTATCAAAAGAGCTAAACTAATAAAATCAAAAATCAAAAATAGAAATAAATATCAAAAGACTAAATTAACAAAAGAAAAAATCATTTAAAAGGAAATTAACTTGATATCTATGCTAAATCTATGGAAAATCAACATAAAAATCTTATTAAAAAACCTAATAAAAATAATGTATATGCATCTAAGGGTGTCCACATATAATTTTAAAGGACCAATTAAAATATGTCAAACCATCATTTTTAAATCTTAAATAATGTCAATAATTTCAACAACAAAAAAATATGTTTCTTAAAATGGAAATAAATATCAAAATAGCTAAATTAACATTTTGATATTAGTTTTAAACAATAAATTTTGTTGGTCCATATCAACATTCAAAAATAATAAAGTTTCCAAATTCTAGTATTATTTTTAATAAAAATAAAAAATAAGGAAATTTTGTATACAATTTTTTATAACAACAAAAAAACAAACATGATATTTAATTAGAATTTTTTTTTAATTTAAAATAGTGGTCTCAATTATTATATAAATAACTAAGAATAAATATAATAGTAAAATCTGTTTATATGTGTGTATATTGTATACGCACACGTTTACAGAGTACTTTGTTTATTCTGACGGAATAATTTTATCACCATTTGTGTTACAAACATGATTTATTATCTATATATATATATATATATATATATATATATATATTACTTACAAAAGTTGAAGTTATTTCTAAGGCTTTCCTCATAAGATTTTAATTAACCAACACTTATAATCTACATTAACATCTAAATTTTTACCACATATCAAAAGATTTCAAAACTAATAAGAACATTATTCAAATAATCAAAAAGATTTTTGTAGTGATAAAATCAAAACTAATAAAATAAAAAAACCTTTTTAAGTAAAATTTACAAGCAACAAAAAAAGGATTAAACCAAATTATTAATACGGATTCGGGTGAAAATATTTTTTTGCTAATTCATGCAATCCATATTTTTCTAATAAAGTTTAACATGTTTCAGAAATAAATAAAAAATCGAAAAAAAAGTTTTGAAACCAAAAAACTTTCCAACACTAGAGGACCAAAAAAATCTTCAAAAAACTAACCATACTTTTCGACACTAAAATGAGTAAACACTCCTCCGACCACAAATTTTAAATTTAGCTAACACCATAAATAGAATATCTAATAAATAAAAGTAACATGTTTTCCACACACAAAATATTATAAACACTACACAGATTTTCGTCAATTATCTTCCATAAAAAAATGAATCATTCCATAGTTTTTATGTTAGTTATGATTATGTCTTTTGGGTTGAATGAAACTTCTGCTTGCAAACCAACTCGTATAATAGTTAGTAACCAAATCAGTCATGGTATTCCTCTCCATTATCATTGTCGTGGCATGAATTACCATCTACCGACGACAACTGTAAGAAACTTCGATTCAGGAGACAAAATTTTAAAAAACTTCAATGATTGGAGTTTTAAGTTTTGCGATGTTTTTAATCAAACAGTAAGAACAAAATGGGAATGTGATTTCCGTTTTCGGGATGCAAAAGACTATTTTTATAATGGCCTTCGAGTATATGATGCAAGCAGCACAATGAAGAGAATCAATGGTTCAAAACTAGTACAATGGACTGTCAAAAATGATGGAATTCACCTCTCATGGAATCATAGTCCGGTTAGAATTCACCTCTCATGGAATCATAGTCCGGTGGGAACAGCAGAATGGAAGGTTACCAAGATATAAATTTTTTTTTTCCCCTAAAATTTACTAATTTTCATGTAAGTTGATTTTTTGTTTTGCAACTTATGAACTAGTTCATAAGATCTACAATTTGTGTTATAATATATAGCAAAGAATAAAACATGAATTTATTGAATATTTACATATATTGTTAGGAATGTTATTTATTTTAACATTTATATTAAAATATTAATTTAATATTAATATTAATCTATAAGATCTACTAGGAATATTAATTTATTGTTTGGAATATTAATTTATTTAATATTAACTAATTCATAAGATCTACTAAGAAATCGGCCAAAATTATTTAATTGAGAATCACCAATGAGTAAATAAATAAATGAGATAGTACAATCTATTATATAAAGAGTGAGTGAGTCTCACAATGGGATGACACATCATCACTCCTCTCTATGACACATCAGCTTTCAAAATTAATAAAAAAATAAACGTTTTAATTTTGACACATTTTTCAAAAAATTAAAAATCTGAAGTTTTTTTTTGTTAACAGAACTTAAATTTTCCGCATAGTCACAATATCTTTGAACTCTTGTACAAATTCATTTTGTTGATCAATTAATATAACATTTCAACCAAAAAAATAAATAAATTAAATTAAATTTTCATAACATTTAAATTTAACTTACATAAACTTTGTTAAAAAAAAAATTACATAAACTATATAGACGACAAAGTAGGATTTAATGATAATGACAGAGATAAACAAGTTTAATTTGGCTGATAAATTATATAGAGTGGATTGATAGGGTTATGATTGATGAATGTTTTTTGACAATTTTTTTGTGAGACTTCGAAAACTTATTAAAATATAGTGGACTGGTGGGATATTCTTTGTTCTAATTTGATTATAAAGCTAAAATTAAAGAAATGAAAACCGAAGACAGAAAAATTAAGAACCGAAGGCATAAGAATCAAATCGAAGAAAGATGAAGATAAAAAATAACTTTCTAATTGTCAAATGACATTAATATTTCTTATTTCCGATCAATCATGTAGCTTTTCAATAGAATTCAGTTCAAATAATTTTTTTTAATTGGTTTGAGAATTATTAGTTTAACTCAGAGAAATCTATCTGTTTTTCAAACCATTTTTCTAAATTCAAAACCGTAAATGGGACTGGTTGATTTGCGGTGCTACTTAATTTATGAAAGTTTTAAACATATTTTGAATAAAGGTTTGTTGTTCCAAATAGAGGGGTGAAAAGGAGGTAAGATTGCGAGAATTGTAAACTTCATGACACATCAACTTTCAAAATTAATAAAAAATAAACATTTTAATTTTGACACATATTCCAAAAAATTAAAAATCTAAAGTTTTTTTTTTTAACAGAACTTAAATTTCCGCATAGTTACAATATCTTTGAACTCTTGTACAAATTCATTTTGTTGATCAATTAATATAACATTTCAACCACAAAAAACAATTAAATTAAATTAAATTTTCATAACATTTAAATTTAATTTACATGAACTTTGTTCAAAAAAATAATAATTACATAAACTATATAGATGACAAAGTAGGATTTAATGATAATGACAGAGATAAGCAAGTTTAATTTGGCTGATAAACTAGATAGAGTGGATTGATAGGGTTATGATTGATGAATGTTTTTTGATAATTTTTTTGTGAGACTTCGAAAACTTATTAAAATATAGTGGATTGGTGGGATATTATTTGTTCTAATTTGACCATAGAGCTAAAATTAAAGAAATGAAGACCGAAGACATAAAAATTAAAAACCGAAGGCATAAAAATCAAATCGAAGAAAGATGAAGATAAGAAATAACTTTCTAATTGTCAAATGACATTAATATTTCTTATTCCCGATAAATCATGTAGCTTTTCAATAGAATTCAGTTCAAATATTTTTTTTTTAATTGGTTTGAGAATTATTAGTTTAACTCAGAGAAATCTATCTGTTTTTCAAACCATTTTTCTAAATTCAAAACCGTAAATGGGACTGGTTGATTTGCGGTGCTACTTAATTTACGAAAATTTTAAACATATTTTGAATAAAGGTTTGTTGTTCCAAATAGAGGGGTGAAAGGAGGTAGGATTGCGAGAATTGTAAACTTCATGACACATCAACTTTCAAAATTAATAAAAAATAAACATTTTAATTTTGATATATTTTCCAAAAAATTAAAAATTTGAAGTTTTTTTATTTTTAACAGAACTTAAATTTCTACATAGTCACAATATCTTTGAACTCTTTTACAAATTCATTTTGTTGATCAATTAATATAACATTTCAACAAAAAAATATAAATTATATTAAATTTTCATAACATTTAAATTTAACTTACATAAACTTTGTTCAAAAAAAAGAATTACATAAACTATATAGACGACAAAGTATGATTTAATGATAATGACAAAGATAAGCAAGTTTAATTTGGCTGATAAATTAGATATAGTGGATTGATGGGGTTATGATTGATGAATATTTTTTGATAATTATTTTGTGAGACTTCAAAAACTTATTAAAATAGAGTGGATTGGTGGGATATTCTTTGTTCTAATTTGACCATAAAACTAAAATTAAAGAAATGAAGACCGAAGACAGAAAAATTAAGAACCGAAGGCATAAGAATCAAATCGAAGAAAGATGAAGATAAAAAATAACTTTCTAATTGTCAAATGACATTAATATTTCTTATTTCCGATAAATCAGGTATCTTTTCAATAGAATTCAGTTCAAATAATTTTTTTAATTGGTTTGAGAATTATTAGTTTAACTCAGAGAAATCTATCTGTTTTTCAAACCATTTTTCTAAATTCAAAACCGTAAATAGGACTGGTTGATTTGCGGTGCTACTTAATTTACGAAAGTTTTAAACATATTTTGAATAAAGATTTGTTGTTCCAACTAGAGGGGTGAAAGGAGGTATGATTGCGAGAATTGTAAACTTAAGATGGCAAAAAAATTTATATACAAATCAAAACATAACCGTTCTTATGAAAGAGCGAGAATTACGTCTTTATGATAAAGAAGACCAACGGAGAAATCGAGAGAACAACAATATTATAAATAAATTTAACTTATGCATACATGTATCAAAAATCAGTTTGCCCGAGAAGTATATTAAAAATGTATTCATTTTGTTCATATACGAGTATTCATGACGAGACTAACTGGAGCTTGACAAAAAGAAAACACCATAATTTTGATAGATAAAATTTTGAGGATAGCGGATGAGTGTAGTAAATTATTCTCAATTCTCATTTGATATTGTAGTAGTTCTCACCTATGTTTTAGTACTAAGCAACTTAATATTCAAAGAAAATAACAAACTTTTTTACCAAAATTCAATTCTATGTAACGGGAATGATTAAAATATGTTAGTATTAACTAATATGTCAGACCATATATATATTTTAATAAAAAAAATTGCGTATACAACTCCATGTAACATGAATGATTAAATTTTGTTACTATTAACTAATTTGGCACACCAAAAATATATTTTAATAAAAGAAATACGCGTGTATACGCGGATATTCATCTAATAGAATAATAAAAAGTGAGAATAAAACGAAGGCTTGGCGATAGAGAATGGAATCGGATTTCCCATTATCTCCACAGTACCGCCAAATATTCCTCCTCCCTTTATGCCTTCCACCAAAATTAAGTTTATTTATTACGCTAATAAGTAATAATGAACTCGTTATTTTTTTCGTTAATGAAACACAAATTTAATTAGAAATGTGTAAAGAAACTATAATCAAAAAGCTTTTTTTTTTTGTATTTCGACATAATCATAAAGCTTTAAAAGAGGAATATATTCAAATAAATAAAGGAAGGCCTCGAAAAGAAAACACTTTCTCTCTACCGCGATTACCGTAATCTCTTCTGTCACAAACAACCAAAACGCTATCTCTCTCTCTCTCTCTCTTGTGAGAAGAAGACATTCTCGAAAAATGAGAGCACGACTACTATGAACACGACGCCGTTTCAATCGGATCCTCCGCCGTCGAGGATCCAGCGGAGACTCGTCGTCGAGGTCGTGGAAGCGCGTAATATTCTCCCCAAGGATGGTCAAGGCAGCTCAAGCGCCTACGTCGTCGTCGATTTCGATGCTCAGAAGAAACGAACCTCCACTAAGTTCCGTGACCTAAACCCTATCTGGAACGAGATGCTCGATTTCGCCGTCTCCGACCCCAAAAACATGGACTACGACGAGCTCGATGTCGAGGTCTACAACGACAAGAGGTTCGGCAACGGTGGCGGCCGGAAAAACCATTTTCTCGGTAGGGTTAAGATCTATGGAAGCCAGTTCTCTAGAAGAGGCGAGGAAGGTCTTGTCTATTTCCCCTTGGAGAAGAAGAGCGTATTCAGCTGGATTCGCGGTGAGATTGGGCTTAAGATTTACTATTACGACGAGGTCGCCGACCAAGACATGCCGATTGGGGGCCAGCAACCCCCGCCGCCGCAAGAAGCGGATGAACAATTTCCTCCGCCACAGCAGATGCAGAATCTTCCGCCGGAGAAACCGTCGCCTAATGTAGTCGTGGTGGAGGAAGGTAGGGTTTTCGAATCGGTTCAAAATCATGGGGATATGTGCCGTAGCTATCCGGAAGCTCAGCAGCCACCGGTGGTTATCGTCGAGGAGTCACCGCAACCGGTAATGCAAGGTCCCGGTGATAACCATCTTCCACGGCCGTCGTCTCCGCCGCATCCTACGTCGGCTGGGGAAGTACGTTATTATCCGCCGGAAGTGAGGAAGATGCAGGTAGGGAGACCTCCCGGTGGAGACAGAATCAGGGTTGCGAAGAGACCGAATGGGGATTTTTCGCCTAGGGTTATCAACAGCAAAATCGGAGGAGATACGACGATAGAGAAGAAGACTCATCATCCTTACAATCTGGTTGAGCCAATGCAGTATCTGTTTGTCAGGATTGTGAAGGCGCGTGGGCTACCGCCTAACGAGAGCGCGTACGTTAAGGTACGGACATCGAACCATTTCGTTCGGTCTAAACCGGCCGTTAACCGTCCCGGCGAATCAACAGACTCTCCGGAGTGGAACCAGGTTTTCGCGCTTGGTCATAACCGGTCAGATTCCGCTTCTTCCGGCGCCACTCTCGAGATCTCCGCCTGGGACGCTTCGTCGGAGAGCTTTCTCGGAGGAGTATGTTTCGATCTCTCTGAGGTTCCCGTTCGTGATCCGCCGGACAGTCCACTCGCGCCTCAGTGGTACCGGCTCGAAGGATCCGCCGCGGATCAGAATTCTGGGAGAGTCTCCGGCGATATCCAGCTCTCTGTCTGGATTGGTACACAAGTAGACGAAGCTTTCCCGGAGGCGTGGAGCTCCGACGCTCCACACGTAGCTCACACACGCTCGAAGGTATACCAATCGCCGAAGCTCTGGTACTTGAGGGTTACGGTTCTCGAGGCACAGGATCTCCACATTGCTCCAAACCTTCCGCCATTGACGGCGCCTGAGGTCCGTGTCAAAGCTCAATTAGGATTTCAGTCAGCGCGTACAAGACGAGGTTCAATGAATAACCACAGCGGGTCGTTCCATTGGCACGAGGATATGATCTTCGTCGCCGGAGAGCCATTGGAAGACTGCTTGATGCTGATGGTGGAAGACCGAACAACTAAAGAACCAACGCCTCTAGGGCACGCCATGATCCCAGTGAGCTCCATCGAGCAGCGAATTGATGAACGCTTCGTGCCGTCCAAATGGCACACTTTGGAAGGAGAAAGTGGAGGAGGTGGTGGTGGTGGACCTTACTGCGGAAGGATTAGCCTTAGGCTCTGTCTTGAAGGTGGGTATCACGTGCTTGAAGAGGCGGCGCACGTGTGCAGCGATTTCCGACCAACGGCTAAGCAGCTATGGAAACCGCCAATTGGAATACTTGAGTTAGGGATTCTCGGAGCTCGTGGGTTGTTGCCGATGAAGGCCAAAAACGGAGGTAAAGGTTCCACTGATTCTTACTGTGTTGCTAAGTACGGCAAGAAATGGGTCCGGACACGAACCATAACAGACAGTTTCGACCCGAGATGGCACGAGCAGTACACGTGGCAGGTTTACGATCCGTGCACTGTTCTAACCGTTGGGGTATTTGACAATTGGAGGATGTTCTCGGACGTCTCCGACGATAGACCTGATACTCGGATAGGGAAGATACGGATTCGGGTCTCGACGTTAGAGAGCAACAAAGTGTACACTAATTCATATCCTCTCTTGGTTCTGTTACCGAGTGGTCTAAAAAAGATGGGTGAAATCGAAGTTGCGGTCCGGTTTGCGTGCCCGTCGCTGCTACCTGATGTTTGTGCGGCTTACGGACAACGACTTCTACCTCGGATGCACTATATAAGGCCTCTAGGCGTAGCACAACAGGATGCATTGAGAGGAGCCGCTACGAAAATGGTTGCAGCGTGGCTGGCTCGAGCAGAACCACCATTGGGACCCGAGGTGGTTCGATATATGTTGGATGCGGATTCTCACGCGTGGAGCATGAGGAAGAGCAAAGCGAATTGGTATAGGATTGTTGGGGTTTTAGCTTGGGCAGTGGGTTTAGCTAAGTGGTTGGATAATATCCGGCGGTGGAGGAACCCGGTGACTACTGTGCTAGTCCACATTCTATATCTGGTTCTTGTTTGGTACCCTGATTTGGTTGTGCCGACGGCATTCTTGTACGTGGTGATGATCGGAGTTTGGTACTACCGGTTTAGACCCAAGATACCGGCTGGTATGGATATCCGGTTATCACAAGCGGAAACCGTTGATCCTGATGAACTAGACGAAGAATTCGACACCATACCGAGTTCAAGGCGACCAGAAGTAATCCGAGCTAGGTACGACCGGTTAAGGATCTTAGCGGTGAGGGTTCAGACCATTCTAGGCGATTTTGCAGCGCAAGGTGAACGAATTCAAGCGTTGGTTAGCTGGAGAGATCCGAGAGCGACGAAGCTGTTCATAGCAATCTGTTTAGCGATCACAATAGTTCTGTATGTGGTTCCGGCGAAAATGGTGGCGGTGGCTCTAGGGTTTTATTATCTCCGGCATCCGATGTTCCGGGACACAATGCCCACGGCGAGTCTCAATTTTTTCCGGCGGTTGCCTAGCTTGTCTGATCGGCTCATCTAAGTGTTTCACTTTTGAGAGGAAGAAAGAAGTCGAGGAGAGTAAATTTACAAAGTTGGGTATTTTTTTGAGTATTCAGCAGTTTCTTGTGATACTTGAGCTGAGGAGGAGATAAAATAAAGATTCGTTATGGGTTAAGCTGTGATTTTTATCATATTATTATGATTCGTTTATTTAATTAGTGGGGTTTCTGTCGGAAACTAAAATCAGATGGTAATGGAGTCTTGAGACCTGACTGTAGTAAGCAAACGAGAGAGATTTAAGATTTGCGAGGTTAACAAAAAGAAGTTAAACTTGTCAGTAGAGTTTCTGACCGGAGATTTGCTTTTGGCATCTATGTAGTTTACTCTGTAATCTGAAATGATTTATATTAATTACCCATTTAACAATTATTTTACACATACACCATTATTATTATAATATTTTCTATTACCCGGAGGTAAAGCGCTAACGAATATGATTGGTTAGAACCACAAATACATCATCTGACGTGGCAGTTTCTCTGTCTCCGGGGTTTCCAGATAGTGTGCGAACGGCAAAACAAACACACGAAGGAATCTTCAAAGAAAAGATCTCATCGCTTCCTCCAATGGCTGTCAACGCTCCGATATCGTCTCCGGCTGCTCACCCGCGAACACAGTTTCTCTCCAACCCCGTTATCCCCCGCTTTCGCCCGTCATTCTCCGCCGTGAAATCACCAGCACCTTTCTCCGTCGTTTCTATGGCTCCCCAGAAGAAGGTAACTCTCAATAATCTACTTTCCATTTTATGAGATCTTGAGCCTTTTCATGAATCACTTGTTAAAGTATGATGAATCCTTTGTGGGTCTGAAGATAAAGTAAATTCTTATATCTACAGAAACGTGGACAAGCTCTTGTTCTTCTCTGGTTTTAGTAAACAGATTAGTAGTTTTACATCACTTTCTTGACACCACAGATTGATTCTCAAATACTTCAAAGGAGTAAACTTTGATGGAAATTGATCAATAGATCTTGTATATTAGGTCGCTTCTTTCCGAATATTCAATAATGAAACAAAGACATCACATTTGATTTATTTATATATACCCTTTTTTTAATTTTGTGTAATTGTGATCACTGAATCGGGTAAAAATAAGGTGAACAAATATGATGCCAAGTGGAAGAAACAATGGTACGGAGCCGGATTATTCTTCGAAGGGAGTGAAGAAGTAAACGTCGACGTTTTCAAGAAGCTGGAGAAGCGGAAAGTGCTAAGCAACGTTGAGAAATCTGGTCTGCTCTCAAAAGCAGAGGACTTGGGACTCACATTGTCATCTCTTGAGAAGCTTGGTGTCTTCTCCAAAGCAGAAAAGCTTGGTCTTCTCAGTCTCCTTGAAACGTTAGCCAGTACATCGCCTTCAGCCTTAGCCTCAGCTTCACTCCCGGCTCTGACGGCTGCAATTGTAGCCGTGGTGCTGATTCCCGATGACTCAACTACTCTGGTGGTTGTTCAAGCGGTTTTGGCCGGTGCTCTTGCTCTTGGAGGAGTCGTTTTGTTGGTTGGATCTGTTGTTTTGGATGGACTTCAAGAAGCTGACTGACTCTTTCTTTCTTTCTTTGTAAACCAAACACATATAAACCTCTTTTCCAATTGATTTATGTCAGTTTTGCTGAAATCATAGCTGTAAGTTTCAGTTATTTATGGTCAGACCAAGTCATAAGCTGAGGAGGAATGCAAAACAAAAAACCAAGTCAGAATGGAGCTTTATAACAACAATCAAACAAACATTACATACAGAATACATTCACTCTCCAGTGAAAAAGCCTAAACTAAGCCCATAAATTACAAATTTTCAACTTCCCAAACCAAAAAAAGAATCTCTAGAAGCAAAGTGATTACATATGAAGAAAAACAAAAAAACACCCCTTCTTCTTGAACAGAGGAAAACACAGCCATCAGATTGCTTCTGTTGTGGTGATAAACAAATGTAAAGATCAAACAGCAATAGATTGTCCAGTGAGTGCGTCGTGGAGATGCAATGACCCATCTTTCATCAAGTTTATGCTTAAGCTTTTGAATCTCTCTCTTGAGTATTGTCTTGATGCTTTTCTCCAATCGGTTCCAGCTTTCATCATCACCACAAATTCATCATAGTTTATACGTCCATCCTGCAAAATCAAAACATTAAGGTTCCCCTAAGCATTTAATAATCTTTCTAAAAGAAGAGTCTCTGACTATGTTATAGAGTTTTAGAAAGACCTTGTCAGTATCGACTTCTCGCATTATATCGATTAGAACGCTGTTGTCTGGTTCACCCAACTCGTCGGTTAAAGCTTCCCGTAGTTCATCTGATTCGATGTATCCACTTCCATCTTTGTCAAAGAACATAAAAGCTTGTCTGAAATGTTCATCATTCTCCATCTTCTGCAAGTGAATTATCACTGCTACAAATTCTCCATAGTCCAAGCATCCATTTCCGTTAACATCCGCCTGCATCAAAATTCATGAATGTTAGTACCAGAGAAGACGAACATCCTTGAATCTTTTGATCAAGATAAATCTTCACGACAGTGTAATTGGTAAAAATTTACCACTTCCATCAACAATTTGATCTCTGGTTCGCCCAGTTGTGAACCGACTTTCCGTAGGCCATCTCTGAGTTCTGGATACGTTATTTTACCGTCGTTGTCGTCATCCATCAGTGTAAACATGTCTCTGATCACTTCAACTTCTTGAACAGACAAGTGCTCAGCGATTACCTGGAAGCAGCAAAAGGAAGTAAGTGAAACCAATCAAAGCACAAAACAAAAGTATACAATCACCTGAAAAAATTGAGTAGGCAACACTTACGCGTAGAGCTTTCTTTTTCAATCTATTCATCATGGAGAATTGCTTCAACCTTGACCTAACAATATCCCCTAAAGGAACATTGGGAGCTTTCTTTGCATTCTGAATCCAAGGGTGATCTGCAAAGGAGGAAACAGAAACCGTCTTCGCTTCAGCACCCTTTTCTCAATTCAAGAAACAAGTAGCAAAGAACATGAAAAATCACAAGACCATCCATCATTACCAAGAACTTGCTGGGCAGTCAAACGCTTAGTGGGATCAGGGTCCAACATCTGCTTCACAAGGCTCTTTGCGCTCTCGGATATCTGCGACCAAGGGTCTCTCCTAAAATCAAGAACTCCCCTCAAGATTGCAAGAGCCACACCTTGTTCAGTCTCTGCAATCAAAACCTTGAATCAGGTATAGATCTGCATATACATACAACTTCTTATAACAGGAAAAAAAAGAAAGCTGCTTTTACCAGCCCAAAACGGAGGAACACCACAGAGCAAGATGTAGAGGATAACTCCTGCGCTCCACACATCAACCTCTGGTCCATAATTTCTCTTCAACACTTCTGGAGCCATGTAATAAGGACTCCCTACAATCTCTGTAAACCTCTCTCCTGCAAATGCATAATAAAAAAAAAATCTCTTTTTTAAGTTTGAATGCAATTGTCAACCACACTCTTGAACAATGTGATGTGAAGAACAGTGGAGATCAAAGATTCTAAAATTAGAAAAACCCTTTTTGTACCAGGTTTGAAGAGCACGGATAAGCCAAAATCAATGGCCTTTAGTGCAGAATTCTCCTTCTTGTTAGCGAACAAGAAATTCTCAGGCTTCAAATCCCTATGCATAACGCCATTGATGTGGCACATCTTCACGACCTCGGCGATGGTCCTCGCGACGGTGGCCGCCGCACGCTCGGTGTAATGTCCCCTGGCGACGATCCGATCGAAAAGCTCGCCTCCTTCACAGAGCTCCATCACCAGATGCACGTTCTCGTTGTCCTCGTAGGTCGCCTTGAGTTTCACGACGTTCGGGTGATCCGGAATGGTGGACATGATCGTTACCTCGCGGCGGACGTCCTCCACGTCGACGGCGGTCCGGAGCTTCCTCTTGGAGATCGATTTGCAAGCTAGGGCTTCACGAGTCTCCCGGTCCGTACAGAGATAGGTGATTCCGAATTCTCCGCGACCGAGTTCTCGCCCTAGGATGTACTTGTCGCTGATCTGAGTCCGATGGCTCATAGGGATCACGTCGGGGAGGAGGACGCGTATCGGCCCGTGGGATCTCAAACCATCGGGATCGTCGTAGGGGTTACGTTTCCGATCCGGTCGTCTCTTCTTCTGGTTCTGGGTTTGTTTTGAGTCGTCCGGGTCAAACCTCACGCAGGCGATACAATTACCCATGCCCGAGTTTTCAAACTCAGCAGACGAAAATGAAGATAGTATAGTTTGAAGAAGCTTCGTTAATGCTAATTCCTGAGTGGGTTTTCTGGGAATTCGACGGCGACGGCGAACCTTTTTTCCGGCGGAACGGTGAGTTGCAGTCTTGCAGAGAAGAGAAAACGCGGGTTTAGCTCAAGAAAGGTTCCACCTTTCCGTAAACTTCAAATTGATCAAATTGATGATATAAACAAAATTATCATTTATATATATCATACATAGAAATTATAAAGTTAAAAAGCAAGTTGATCAGTATCTGTATAATTAATTAAACCGCTCTCTGATTCAGAGCAAGCGGTTTTGTAAAAAAATCATATAAATTTCAAAAAAAAAAAAATTATAGGAATGTTAACAGTGACTTATAGTTATGTAGCACAACAAGTTTTGTAACTCTTTCCGTCTTTCGTGTATGGTAAGAGATTAAAAAGAGATGATTAGGAAAAATAATAGCCGTCGATTGGTTGAGGTGGTAAAATTAAGGAGTGAGATGTAGCTACGTGGAAGGGAGAGTTTGATGAAGTTGTTGACCATCGAAGTGGATATGGTGTGATATTGTCAAAGACTCACAATATGTGACGTTGGTTTCATTTGAGCCTGTGGTATTATAACTATTAAGTATTAACAAAATAATTTTCTTTTTTTTTCTTCAATAAAACTGTGTAATTATATATACTCTTGACTTGTGAGAGTTGTTTTGTCTTTGTCCCTCTAATTACATTACCTGAATTACTTGTAATTTAGATTTTCTAAAAAATAAGAAAATAGATATACTTTTTAGATTAGTTTTTTTGTTTTTGTTTAACCATAGACATTTTATAGATTTAATAGTGAACAAATATTAATATTTTCAAAGAAACTTCTGGCATCAGGATTTTAAAAAACTCATTTTATGTATATGGGTGAATTGAAAGTATCTGCAAAAAGATTTGGTGAAGATTATTTCAAAACCTATCAGATTTGTAATTAGGTGTAGACTTTGTCAATCAATCGTACTTTAACTTTGTCACATATAAAATATAGAGAATGAAAAGTAAATATGAAGATTCCATTGATCAAAGTCAACAAAAATGCAAACAAATGGGAACGTCTTGTTTTTTCGTTTCTCTAATAAGTAATTCAATTCATATTCAAAATGAATTGACAAATGTGTCCCCATGTCGGATTCTTATTCGTTCGCTCTCAACAATTTGGCTTTTTACATTCGAGAAATGGTAAAAAAAAATACATAACTTTCTGTTTTCTTCCAAACAACACAACCTCAAATATATATATATGTCATTTTTAAAAAACTTTGCTATATTTGATTATTATTATTCCAAACAACACAACCTCAACACAACATAACTTTCTGTTTTCTTCCAAATGTTTTTAAAAAACTTTGCTATATTTGATTATTATTATTCGAATTTTATTATGTTTAGACTAATTAACTTTCTTAAATATTTTGATATATATAAACATAGAGACTAAATATAGTATGAATCTATAAACAAAATCCATGAAATATTAAGCATTATGAGATTGATTTCACACCAAAAAAAAAAAACAAAGGAGAAACTGATAGACCATGTTTTATCTTGTGCAACTTTTAAGCTGGCAAATGATTAAAAGAAAATAACAATTGAAAAAGGGACTTTGTTTGATGAAGGGAAAAACATGAGATTGTGTATGAAATGATGGGCTCAACTCAAATGTTTGAGATTGCATGTGTATGTGGCGTTGTCATGCCAACTATTCAAATTTATTGAAGTCCCATCACCTTTTGCATATAACCCTTATCTACAAGACCACAACCATAAAACTATATACTTTATGGGATATCCTAATTAATATCTATTTAGAATACAAATGAATCCATGCTTTTAGCTTTTAAGGTTAAATGGAGCCACACCAGTAATTGTGCTTCGACCGTGAAGACTGTAATTAGTTAATTTGCGTTCGGTGTGGTTGTTCTACCGCCCATAGAATTTGATTGTTCATCTCTTATTTACCATTTCAAACGTTATAAACTTCTAAATATTTTTTTTTGTTTTTCACTGAAATGCATTTTGCGATTGAAAACCAAAGAGTTTGTTACAACTTAAGAAAAAAAACAAGAGCTTGAGTTCAACCAGTATAGAACGCATCAACTTCTAAAAGAAAGAGAAACTAAATGCTCCGTGTTGCCTCTTGACGAAGGCGATCGTGAAGCCACAACGGACCCCATGGCCACATACGATTGAAAGCGGCCATCTCTCATCACACTTTTGGATATATCCCAAACAATAAAATTTGAATTTTTTCCTTCCAACTCGAAATCACATCTTTGAAAATTACTTCGCAGCATAAACTTCTAAATAATATTGATCCAAAAAAACTCATCAATAATTTAAAAAACTCAAATTTTTTTTATAGGTTTCCAGAGTAATCTTGTTTCAATCAATTTATTTTCTTTCCTAAAACACAATAATAAGACAGTAAGATGAAAGCCAACGGACATGGATCAAGTGATTTATTTTGTTCATTATAAACGAGTAGATTATCTCAATCGGTAATTGCTGCTTAAGATTGATAATTTAGGTTTGGTTTAAAATTTTATAAGATTTTGATTAGGTTTTACTAGTATAAGTTTGTTAAAATTAAGATCATATAACAACCAAATTAGATAAACTGAATGCGTTTAACATGAGCGTGACACATATGTTAATTATAACTCACGAGATCATAACATGTATTATTGTTAATTTAGATCATGACATGTGTCAATGTAATTTAATAAATTCTCATATTGTTAGATATAACCAAATAACAACAACAAATAATTGTGTTTTTAAGATGGAAATTATAAAATAAAAAATGTAAAGTAAGAGAAAAAGTATAAATTGTAAAATCTGAAAATGTAAACTATAAAATCTATATATATGAAATTATAAAATAACATTTTGTTATAGTGTGTTAGGTATTAATGTAACGATTCATGTTTGAAGTTTACACGTCTAAACTTTCATTATTGAATTCTTTATAAAAAGAATTATTAAACATGTTAGAACAATTTAATTTCAGAAGATATTATTTTTTAAAAAAAAATATTGATATTTATTTATCAATTAAATTCATTTTTAAGTTATATAAAATTCGAATTATGTTTTTAGAATCTATTTATTTATTTAGAGAACTAGGTAGGTAGGCAGATATGTTTCATAAACTAATTATATAATTAAGTTATTAACTTTGTTACCGATAAAAAACCAAACACAAATATAACAACAATGTTAGATTTATGATCAATCCTAAAAAAAGGAAATAACAATCAATTTTATTCATAAAAATACGAAATAAAGCAATGTCAATTATAGAGCTCGAGAACATATTGAATAATGTTCCATTCACTCACAAATTGATGGCAATTCTTTTTTTATCTCTACATCGCTAGAACTCTCTCTCCATTTTGTCGTAAGTGTCTCTCGCTCTAATCGGTTATCCCTCGTCTTTTCCTTCTTCTTTTTATCGTCTTTGATTTTTTTTTTCCTTCTTTTTCCTTCTTCTTCTTCTTCTTAATAGTTTTTGGCTTCTACTTCTTTTTCTTTATCATCTTTGTCTTCTCCAACAATTCTTCTTCTTCTTTCTCTTTCGGTTTGTTTTCGTCTATCTCTTCCGGTTTTCCTTCTTCATCGTCTTCGTTCTCTGGCTTATTATTCTTTTGGTTTTTCTTCGTCCCGTCTTCATCCTCAAATTCTTCTGCTTCGCCTTCTTCTTCTTCTTCTTCTTCTTCATCTTATTCTTTATATTTCGGTTTACCTTCTCCCTCGTATTTTCCTTTTCTATTTTTCATTGTCTTTGGCTTCTTCTTTTTCTTCTTATTCATCACCTTCGTCTTCTTCTATTCCTTCTTCCCCTTCTTCTTCTCCAAATCCTTAACTTTCTCCTCCTTCTTCTTCTTCAACGTCTTTGTCTCATCCACCTTCTTATTCTACTTATGGTATTTCTTTTTCTTTGTCTTTGTCATCTTCCTCGTCTTTTCTGACTTTTTCTTCATCATCTTAGTCTTCGTCTTCGACTTCTTCCTCTTCTTTTTAATCATCTTTGGCTTCTATGAATTCCTATTTTTCACTCACTCACTCACTCACTCACTCACTCACTCTCTCTCTCTCTCTCTCTCTCTCTCTCTCTCTCTCTCTCTCTCTCTCTCTCTCTCTCTCTCTCTCTCTCTCTCTCTCTCTCTCTCTCTCTCTCTCTGGGATTCCTTAGTTTTGTATGTTCTTCTTCTTCTTCTCCTTCATGAATGGAAAATTCTACAATAGATATAGGTTTAGTTTTGTATCATCACGAGCATGTTCTTCGTCTCCTCCGACTTCTCCTATTTTTTCTCTTAGTTTTTCTTCATCTTCTTCTTCACTCTCATTCTTCACCGTCTTCGTCGTTTCAGAATTCTTATTCTTCAGGTTTTTCTTTCTCTCTCCCTGTGGTCACGTAATCTTTCCTCTTCAGACTGTGCCAAATATATATGATTGAAGCAGATTGTCACCTTTTCATACTTTGTTATCTTCATCTTCCCGGTATCCTTCCTCATCTTTAACGTATGTGTCCTCATATTTTTCCGAATTCTTTTTCATCAGCTTCATCTTCTTCTTCTTCCTCTTATTTTTCCATCTTCCTCGTCTTTTCCTTTTCCTTCTTCATCGTTTTTGACTTCTACTTCTTCTTTCTTTATCGTCTTTGGCTTCTCCGACTTATGCTTCTTATTTTTCATTCGGTTTTTCTTCGTATTCTTTCTTCTGAGTTTTCTTTTTTCCCTATTATTCTTACTTCTCCTCTTCGTCTTCTTCCTCTCTTGTTTCGTCTTCATCTACTCCCTTTATATTTTTATTTACCTTCTTTTCGTATTTTCCTTCTTCTTTTCATCGTCTTTGACTTATTTGTCACCATATTCGTATTCACCGACTTTTACTTCTTCTTTTTTTTCCAGTTTTTACTCCTCATCTTCTTCCTCTTCTCTTTCATATTCTTTATCTTATTTGAATTCTTATTCTTCTTATTTTTCTTAGCCATTCTTCTCATCTTCACCTTCTACTACTTCGTTTACATCATCTTCCGGTTTTCTTCTTCTTATACTTCATTTTCTTCATCTTCCAGTTTTCTTCATTTTCTTCGTCTTTAACTTTTCCGACTTCTTATTCCTAGTTTTCCGGTTTTCTTATTTTTCTTCAACTTCCACATTTTTATCCTTACCTTTCTTCATTATTTTGTGTTATCCGTCTTTTTCTTTTTATTTCGGGTGTTATAAGACTTTTTCTTCGTCTTCCTCCTCGTCTCTTTCGACATCTTCGTCGTCTTTTCGACTTTTTCTTTTTCTTCTTATTCTTCTTCTTTTTCTTTGTCTTCCTCCTTGTTTTTCTTATATTTGTATAGAAGTTATAATCGATAATTGCATGGATTTGTAGATAATAAATTTCATTAAAGGTTGTATAAAAATTCTTGTGAAATTAGGAAAGATAGCATGAATTTTTTCGGGCTAACATTTTTTTGGGTCACTATCTAATTTTTGATTTTAAGATTTTTTATTTTTATATAAATAATATAATTGTTTCGTCGTCCATAATTCTAATCTTTACACTTTTTAAAAATTGTTAGTCTAAATTTGATTTTTCACTCTTCGGATTTTAATTCTTTCATCACTATGATCTTGACATTCTTATAATTGTTATTTGAACGATTTACTTTTCCATTGTTATTTTGATTTTTATCGTAATTTGTTAAAAACATATTATTTAACTAATTACTTTTCGATGTTATCATGTATCTAATTAAAATTATGAGAGAGTATTGTATATTTTTGGAAAAAAACTCAAGAAACCAACCAAAGTCACGTACAAATTGAAGAAGCCAACCAAAGTCAAATCATATGAATAAAAAAAAATGGAAAGCAAAAGAGTGTAACTTTACTACCCCTTATATGCAGAAGACTTTACATGTGATGAATACAAATGTTTTAAGTCAGATTTTACTGCAGTAGAAAAAGTAAGAAAACGGAAAAACATAAGCTTTTGTCATCAACAAACTTGTTTCTCGCCCTTGTAAATTAATCACCGCTCAATAGAAGCTTTTGTTTGTTAAGGTTGTACATAACACTAACCCTTTTTGCTTAATTCAAGTGATTGATTTGATTTTTCACAATAATTCTCTCACATGAGGGGTTGACTCTGGTACACTACTTGTAATATACAACTTCCTAGGTATACATCCTAGACTTTTTGTCTCTATTCTATACACCCTAAACAAATTTATTTTTTACTAAACATTACGACCTTTACATTCTCTTATTATTGCAACATATCGAATTAATCTCGTGATTGTGGTTAGAAAACCAAAAAATCACGTTTAAAAACCATGATTATGGTAATCTGACCCGATCCGGAACAAAACCAACTCAAAACTGAACACACCCAACTTACTTAAAATCCAACATTGATTTGGAGCTAAAATTAGGGTTCCTTAGAGAGAAAAAAACAGAGATTTCATCGCTTTCATTGCTCGTTTGTCTCTCCCAATCTTCTATATTTTTTGGTTAGTCTGCTCAATTTTGGTCTTATTGCTTTGTTACAGTTGTTTGGTCTCCCAATTTTGGTTATGATTTTCGCATTTTTTGGGTTTGCTTCTTTTTTTTTCCGGCTTTGGATTTTCTTAGATTTGGTCGGACTTTTGTGAAGAATTAAAAAAGATAGTAATATTAAATCTTATGGAAAGTCGACACGCAAACACTTTTCACTTATCAAAAGGTTTGTTGATTGGAGTTTGGGTTGAGTATTGATAAACTGACATGATTTAAGTATATTTAACTTTCTCTTCTTCTTTATTTTTTTCAATAGCTTATGTGGATAGATTAAATTAATCGTTTATATATGTGAAACATGGGTTAAGAGGTCGGGTTAGGGGGTCGGGTTAAGGAGTCAGGTTAGGGAGTTGGGTTACGGGTTGAACGGGTCAGATTATCTCAATCGTGATTACCGGTTTATTAAACTCAATCACAATTTCTAGTCGCTATGTTGTAATTATAAGAGAATGTAAAGTTCATGATGTTTAGTAAAAACAAAATTTGTTTGGAGTGTGTAGAAAAGAGACGAAAAGTCTATGGTATATATCGAAGAAGTTGTATATTACATGTAGTTTACCAGAATCAACCCTCACAGGAAAACATATTTATGCTCTCTTACTCTTCAATATGCAGACATGCTTAGCATCTAATTTGCATTTTTCATTAATACGCCCGTTCTATTTTGTATATGGATATTGCGTTCAGACTCAAGTAGTTCGCTTCTTAAATTAGTTTCTTACATCTAGATACTATATTTGGATACAATGTTGTTCGTTTGTAAGAAAGGTGTGTATTGCTAAAAAGTTCCTTAAATTAAAGTTCTTTTTTTTTAACACCAGTCGCTTCTCTTGGATCTTTCTTCATCCAAGTCTCTTTTATCATCCCACCTTGCTGCAAAACAGACAACAACGACAAAATTCCAAGACATTACAAATCACAAATAACTCGAGTCCAAGAACTCGAAGAAGATACCGCAGCACCACTACCAGTTGTCCCAACTCTTCCACCATGACCAGGACCAGTCATGGGAAGCTCATGCTTATGGGCTTTAGCAGGATCCTTTAATGTTTTCTCTCTTTGTCGTTTACGACTTGGTGGGTCTATGAACAATGGTAATGCATGAGGATTGTGTATTACTGGTTCTGGTTGGTAATCGCCTACAGATTTCTTCCTTGGTGCACGTGCAACACAGACGCATGCCCCTCTCTCGCTCTGAGATGGATCATAAAGAATGTGAGTTCCTCCTTGGCTTTTGTCTCCCGATGTTGTAAATATCTAGTACACACAATAAAAACCTTTTAGTGTCGAAAATAAGTTTATAGAAAAAGGAAACACTGCTTTTGTTATTGTTGTTGTTTACCTGATTCAACTTCTTAGAAGGCAGTTCTGAATCATAATATGAAACCAAAAGAATAAAAAAAAGAGAAGAGAATAATGAAAACAGACAATCCATTTTAAACCGCTCAGAACCAACAAAGCAGAAAATCAATAGATCAATATAATTGAAAAAGAAAATAAATCATGCTCCATCCTTCTATCGTCTCTCTCTTCATCCGCCGTAAATCACATGAGAAAACTTTCGTAAATCTCAGCATATATAAACACAAAGAATACGAAAGATATGAAGATCAACTTTGTTTATATATACAAATCACAACATATATAAACACAGAATACGAAGAACACCTATGTAATTCGGCTGTCTACGATGACCAGCCTAGCTCGAAACAAACGAAAAAATAATAATCACAATATTAGATCTTAAACAACACAAATATTAAAAACTGCATACGAAAAAAACAATGAAACTCAATTATATATATAAAAATACATCTTAAAGAAAGAAACACAAATTGGAGAATAACATGACTGATACAAGTATGACCGAGTATGTACAATTGGAGAAGAACATGACCGATAATCACACAAATAACATGAGCTCTACGGCTAAAAAATAATTATACAAACTCCATGCCGTGAATTAAAAAAATAAAACTATACATAGCTTTAAGATATACCTCGAGAAAATAGAACCGATAGAGGGAGAACAGCCTTCAAAAGCAAAAAAAAAACATTAGATCTCATAAACGAATGCGTAAAACCCCAAAAAATTAAGATATAAATAAAAAAACATGAAGAACAACCTTCAAGAGCAAAAAAAAACTATTAGATCTTATAAATGAATGCGTGAAACCCCCAAAAAAATTAGGATATAAATCGAAAAACATGATCTGAATACCCTAAAAGCGGCTTAAATATGTTGTATATATATATCACTGGCCAAGCTAGGGTTTCATTTATTTTTTGTTTTTTAAAGATTTTTTTGACAACTAAATATTTAAAACGAAAACCTAGTCAATTTCAAGCCCACTATTACAAAGACCTTGAATTAAGAGCCCATAAACTCATAAGCCCGGTAAAAAATCGGTACAGCAGATTACAAAATCTAAAAAAACTTAATTTAAACCGATAAAAAGGGTATTAACCGATTTTTACGATTTATGGTAAATGAGAGAACTCTATTCCAAATATTTACTTCGCTTTTACAAACATATCCTTTTACATATAGTTGGGCTCGAAAAAAGATAAAAAATGGGCTAGTAGGGCTAATTAATACAAAACGCCCCATTGTCTTTTTTTCTTTCTTTCTAAGCTTTAAACGAAATGCTTGCAAAATGCTAAGGAACGTAAATGCAAATTAGACCTTGAAATTTTAATCTGCTTTCAATAAAACTATCTCATAATCATGGTTACTCTTTTCTTTTCTTTTTGTGGCGGCAACTCATAATCATGGTTACACTTTTTTTTGATGTGCTTTCACATTTTTAGGGATTTTCTTTTGTGTTTTGAGTCTTCAGTTTTTACTCTATTTTCTTTTATTTATGTTTCTTTGTTTAAAAAAGAAACAAAAAAAGAGAGTCCAAATTAAGGAGGCGACGGATATTTAGTTCGGAACGAATCATATCCACCAAATCTTCGCTCTTTCTCTCTCTCTCTCTCTCTCTCTAAACTCTAAACTAAAGTAACAAAGCTGTCGTATTCAAGACATGAAAGTAAAGCCACGTGTACAGCGACATTTGAGGAGGGCAAAACCGAAACGTTGCACAAAGGGGAACAACAAAGTTTAAGATTTGAAAGGTTAAACAAAGGTCCTCCTTGGAGTTAGACTTTCGGGATTTTTTAAGTATTTAACAGTGTTTAAATTTTTTTTTTTTTTCAAATATATTTTTACTATTTTATTAATTTTAAAGTCTCAAATGCAAATTTTTTTCCTTTTTGTTATGATTTCTAAAAGTTACCAGAGATGAGCTTTTACAACAAAAAAACTATAAAAAAATACATTTAATTTCTATCTCTTTCTTCTTTCCCAAAATCATTCAAAAGACTTTATAGATTTATATATAGGTAATTTCTAACTAAATTTAATTGATTAATTATTATTTTTTTCTGTTTTCTTTTGAGATACATTTCTTTAATTTTGTTTTTCATTTTTTTTATAAAAATCTTTGAGAAATATCATAAATTTTTATCAGTTTGTCCCACTTCTTGATGAAGCTTTTGGTTATTAAACCAGTATTTGAAGCAATGATGAAGTTTATTTATTTTTAATAATTTTTCATGTAATTTATTTCTAATTTTTTGTATTTTTTGTCAACAAATTTTTGTATTGATTACTTATGCCAATATAAATATTTTTTTTAATAATTTAAATCCGGTGTAAATTATATTATTTACAAAAAAAAATTATCTACAATTTTTAAAGTAATAATTAGTTTTTACGGCTTTTATTACCAAACAGATTTTTATCATTTTTTAAGTTCAAAATTTTTTAAAACCAAAAGTATAGTCAAAGGCAAAAATAAAAGTTCACCAAGCAGGCCCAAAAACTAAAATCTCAACTTTTGCCGTTTTATAGCTAAATACTGATATTCTTTTTATTCTCACAAATCAGCCACTAACTTTTAGAAGGTAACAAATTCGACACTACATTGGTAAAGAGCTGACAGGGAAAATCGATTTGTTATTTTAATAATTACTAATAGTTTGAAAATGTATTCAATTAATCAAAAAAAATTCTGAAAATTTGTTATGGTATATCAGATAAAAAAATGAATGGCGTTGTTTCTATAGGAAAACATTTATCGTGTTATATAATAATTATAAAGATATAAGGGGTATAATTGAAAACGTTGGTAGGTTATAGGAAACATTTAATAAAAATAAAAACAGAGAGACAGTAAAAGCAAAAAGTCGTGACCTTTGCAAGGTCGTAAGCCGCTGCTTAATTTTGCTTGGAGAGCAAAACAAGCTTGAAGCTTCCACATTTGACGGCCACAGAGGGAGAAGGCAAATCAGCCTTTTTCTCTCGTTTTCTTCTCTCCTGAAGAAGATTTCGTTTTTTTTTTGTTTATCTGGGGAAAACTAAGCAAAACGAAGGAAGTCTAACGCCACCATTTTGAAGGTGACTTTGCTAGTCTCGTTGATCTCGCTTCTGTCTTACTTTTCCGATGGGATTCTCACTTTTTTCTTAGCCATAAATGCTGCATATTTGTGGGTTTCTTCTCTTGTATCCTTGAATGTGATTCTGTGAATTCAGATGGTGGAAATTCTAACAGTGGCTCAGTTTCACTGTGGCTAGAATGCATCTCGAAAATGGGGATGCTCAAAAGTATTCTTGTTTAATAGACATTGTTGTATATTCTGGGTTTACTTTATGGAGAAGCTGAAAGAAAAATGGAAGACTCAGTTTTTGTTTCCGTTAAATGGTTTTGTGAGTCTATGTGGAATTGTACAAGACTAAGGGTGACTTTGAATAAGTAACCTACAAAGTTTCTTAGCTTCTTGTAAGTGTAATGGGTTGCTAAAGATAGTTTAAGGGAATACCCTCGGTTTTTCTGCTTCATATTTGAATCTTTTGAGCCTTCTCTGATTCATTTTTTCTCTTTGTAGACAATGATTCGTGCAAAGCACATCAGTAATCTTTCCAGTTCAGCAAGATCCTTTTTTCTTAGTGGAACAAGATCTGGTGCAGCTGATGGAAATTCGTGTACATCGGCCGAGGATGAAAGCTGCGTCTTGAGACGCCAGCAAACTAGGACTGAGGTTGTACAGACTGGGAAAAGAGCATCTAATTTAGCAGCTGGACTAGTGGGAAATATATTACCAGCAGAGGCTAGTAAACCGACGAAGGTTGAGCATTTCACACGACCATCTCTTCTTCCCCAGCATGTTTCTTCTCCTGTTTTGCCGGTGAAATCAGATTCTGTAAATCATGTTTCCGTAATTGTTGAAGAAGACGTGGTGGCAACTATTGGGGATCAGATTTTCAAGGCTGGTATTGGAACTGTAAATTTCCTTTCGGATATAGCAAGCTATAAGATCCCTCTATCCAATGGTACCGAAGTTGTTGGTTTGTCTAAAAGCTGTACGGTTGATCCCACTCTGCCTATTTCAAGTGTTAAATCTTCACATGTGAAAGTCATCAGAAGAGAGCACCTTGCTAAAGTCTACCCTAGGTCCGCTTCCAAAGATTCACCAGACCAAGTTCATATAAACAACTCTCGAGGTACTAAAGAAGCTGAAAGATCTGGCTTTGTCAAAGGCTTGAATCAAGCTTCAAATGATGTGGCAGGGAATTCGTTTGAAGCTCAGGATTTACCCACAAATACTGCATCTGGAAAGAGGAAAAGCATTCCGCCAAGACCCAATATTGAATCAACCAGGTATGCGTCGGGTGGTTATGACTATAATGTGCATTCTTCGGATGACAGGACGATGAAATCTTCTGTTGAAGGTTTCAGTAAACCCTCAAGGGAAATGATGAGAGTGACACCAGGTACCACTCCAACACCTAGGCAGTATGGTAACACTGGATATGTCGTAGAAAATGTTTCTAGTATATTGCGGAGTTTCAAATGGGGCCCTGCAGCTGAAGAGGCCCTTCAAAATTTTGGTTTCAGGATGGATGCATACCAAGCAAACCAAGTTCTTAAGCAGATGGATAATTATGTGAATGCGCTTGGTTTCTTCTATTGGCTAAAAAGACAACCTGGGTTTAAGCATGATGGGCATACTTATACCACTATGGTAGGTAACCTTGGCCGTGCAAAGCAATTTGGCGAGATAAACAAGCTTCTCAATGAGATGGTAAGAGATGGATGTCAGCCAAATACCGTTACATATAACCGGCTTATCCATAGCTATGGCCGCGCAAATTACCTCAATGAAGCTATGAATGTTTTCAATCAAATGCAAGAGGCTGGATGTGAGCCTGACCGCGTAACTTACTGTACCCTTATAGACATCCATGCTAAAGCTGGATTTCTTGACATTGCCATGGACATGTACCAGAGAATGCAAGCAGCGGGGCTTTCTCCTGATACTTTCACCTACAGTGTTATAATAAACTGTCTTGGAAAAGCGGGCCATTTACCTGCTGCCCATAGGCTCTTTTGTGAAATGGTTGGTCAAGGTTGTACCCCTAATTTGGTCACATTCAACATCATGATAGCTTTGCAGGCCAAAGCGCGAAACTATCAGAGCGCGTTGAAGCTCTACCGAGACATGAAAAATGCTGGGTTTCAACCCGACAAAGTGACTTACAGTATAGTTATGGAGGTGCTTGGACACTGTGGGTTTCTCGAGGAAGCAGAGGCTGTTTTCACTGAGATGCAGCGTAAGAACTGGGTTCCTGATGAACCGGTTTACGGTCTTTTGGTGGACTTGTGGGGAAAAGCTGGCAATGTGGAAAAAGCTTGGCAGTGGTATCAAGCAATGCTTCACGCTGGTCTGCGGCCTAATGTTCCCACATGCAATTCCCTTCTCAGTACTTTCCTAAGGGTTCACAGGCTGTCTGAAGCCTATAATTTATTACAAAGCATGTTGGCGCTTGGTCTACAGTCTTCTTTGCAGACATACACATTGCTCTTAAGTTGTTGCACAGATGCTCAGTCAAGCTTTGACATGGATTTCTGTGGCCAGCTAATGGCAGTCTCAGGTCATCCGGCACACATGTTTCTCCTCAAAATGCCACCTGCAGGTCCCGATGGCCAAAAGGTGCGTGACCATGTCAGCAACTTCCTTGATTATATGCACAGCGAGGACAGAGAGAGTAAGCGGGGACTCATGGATGCAGTGGTGGATTTTCTTCACAAGTCAGGTCTAAAAGAAGAGGCGGGCTCGGTCTGGGAAATGGCTGCAGTTAAGAATGTGTACCCAGATGCATTGAGGGAGAAAAGCTGCAGCTATTGGCTTATAAATCTACATGTAATGTCAGAAGGAACTGCAGTCACCGCCCTGTCTAGGACACTTGCATGGTTCCGTAAGCAGATGTTGGTTTCAGGAGAATGTCCTTCACGGATTGATATAGTAACTGGTTGGGGAAGACGAAGCAGGGTCACGGGCACGTCAATGGTGAGACAAGCAGTTGAGGAACTGCTCAACATCTTCAACTTCCCGTTTTTCACTGAGAATGGAAACTCAGGCTGTTTTGTTGGATGCGGAGAGCCTCTCAAGAAATGGTTGCTTGAATCATATGTTGAGAGGATGCATTTGCTCTAGTCGTAGATTAGTTGTTTTGTTTTCTTCTTTTTAAGGCCTATTGATTTATGAATCTTTCGCTGAATCTCAGTGGCTTGGTTTTGTATGTCGTAAGTTTAAGGTTTAAAGGTTAGTGATGGCTGGAATTTATCTCCAAATTTTTGTTTTCTTTATCTCCTCTTGCCATGGGTTGTAACGGGAGTATATAATTATAAATCAATCTTTCAGGGTTATTACCCGAATTTATTAACATTTGCAATATTTTTTGTATGTTTTATTTTTGTACAACATCAAATGTTACAAAACTGGTTTCTTACCAGCCATGTACTACACAGACTGCTGATTCTACAGTGTTGTAAATGGAAAACGAAAATCGGAGGAAGATCTAAAGGAGCCTTGAATTGTAGGAGCCACAAGATGTGCATTTGTGGTATAGCCAGTGGTAAGGAGCATTTCCTTTTCTTCCACAGTCATTACACAGTATCACCTGCACCAAACCATTTTTCCATTCAGTTATTCTTGCATCTAGGGATAAGAAGAGTAGAGAACGAGATGCTTAATTTCTCCTAATGTAACAATATGGAAAGAAGAGAGAGAGAGAGAGATGTAAACCTGAGTTTTGTTGGAGTATTCATCAGGCATCTTCTCTTCTGCAAGTAATGCGTCTAACATCCTGAAGTAGACCTGTACATGTGAAACAGCCCCTTTGTTTAGTGAATGAGAAGTGTTAATTGATTCAATAAAGACTCAAGCACTTCGACTTCAGAAGAAAAGCAGAATTATTCATATATGGTATGAGAGCGTTTTGATGCAATTTACTAATCATATACGGGGAAAACAAAACTTTGTTTGGAAGTGTGTGTAACTGACCTGCATATCTCCTAGCGACTTGCTGCAGACAGGGCATGTGTAATGTGAACATGTGTACTCCTATATACCACCAGAATTTAAAGAACAAAACCTAAGTAATCTTAGCAATGTATATCTTGACAAAGTTAAAGTACCTGAAAGCATGTCGAGTGCATCAAGTGACCGCATGGAAGAGCCTTCACTGGGGAGCTGGAGGTGAAGATGTACTCGTGGCAAATCGGGCAATTATCTTCTAAGCATTTTTCCCTGCAAACATGCTCTACTAAGGAACGTGACATACAAGCATTGCATTTCATGCAATGGAAGTAGTCAATGCCTAATCCTTTCCCTACCCGGCAGAGATTGCAGTAGGGGCAGTGATAAATTTTCCTGTTAAGAACCTTTGATTGTCAGTCTCCACTGTCAATGCGTAACAAGTAAATTACTATACGACATTTCATTTCATAGTAGCTTTTTGTAAGCATTATGCCTCTACCAGGGTCTGAGCTAAAGCCCTTTGGAACCAGACTCCATTAATAATGTTTTCAATGTTAATCATCAACATCTGTCCTTCAGATTCCGAATTTCCTAGTTGACTCTACTTACAACTTCTCTAAATACCTATTTCCTAGTTGAATCTACTTACAACCTAGCATCCAAATATGCTGAAGCAGGGGAAGAAGTTACCTTTCATCGTCATATAATTTGCATATTTTGCAGAAATACTTTCCCATTGACGACTTGCACGAAGTATTTGAGCAATTTGCACCAATTGGCTGAATCAGGAGGCATTTCATGCACATCATCTTCTTTATCTGTTTTCTGCATAAGAATTCAAGATAACCAGAGATGGTTGAGTGCCAAACAAGATTTCCTTACATGGAAGTAGAAGATGTTACACTACCTATCCACCGGGTGATCAGCCTCTTCATCATGGCATCGTATACACGTGAAGAGCTGCTCGCAGCAAGGAGCAAGAAGCTTGCAATTCCTCTTGTAGTGATTGCAGCCAAATATCAAACTGTCAGGATCTCGAAAAGATGGATGCTGACCATGAACTGTTTCTATATTGCTTGAGAGAGAGGATGGCTCTAGATTATATATACGCTGTGAGATAATCCAACGGCTGAAAAAAAGTACCTGACATAATATTAGTCTCGACATAAGAAGGAATAATTTACTATGATCTTGCAAAAGACTAAATAGACTTCTCAGCTTATCTGAATATGTGACAACAAGCAGGGCCTACCTCATTAACAAGTTCTGTCGGATATATGATTTCTTCTGAGGATCCAGGGAAGAGTCGCATGATATTTTTCTAATCATAGCCGCAAGTTCTTCTTGACTCAATGTTAACAAGTGTTCATGTTTCCTGGATTGACAAAACTGGCTAGCCTTCTGAGACATTGGAAAAGTTTGAGCAGGATTTATGATCTGGCAATTGTTGACAGCTTCTTGTTCCTTGTCCTCCTTTTTGTCAGCTCCTCTACATATCTTTTTACTTTTTGAAAGTTGCTGATGTTCGTCCTCTTTGTTGCCAACTTCGACATTTTCATTAGGAACAGTCTTTCCAAGTGGCTTATTCATGATACTTGCCATGTCCGTCTCTGCAAGTTCGACTAGTTTTTTGCCAATGCTCCCTTTATCCCCATCAGAAGCTCCTTCAAAGAGATACTTCCAGACTATCTCTAGTGGATCTGAATCCCCAAATGGATCGTTGTTTGCTTCTTCTGCTTCCTCTTGTATAAAATGACCGTTGTACCATTCTGTTAGCCATTCGACAAACATTGTTTTCCTTGTTGCTTGGCGCCACAATGACATCACGACATGTTGTTCATCAGAGGTCAAAGAATCCATTAACCATGGAATCATATCTTGCAATACTTCCCCACTTATTCTCCCAAGCATGCATCCTATGATTTTCTCCTGTTCTTCGATAGCGAAGCAGTCCCTGAACAGACCCCATAGCTCAGTTTCTTCATGTTGGAAATGTTCCGACAATAGCTTGTGCATGGATTTGCATATCTCTTGGAGACTCAGACATAACCGCTCATACTTCATCTCTCGGTGGTCAGACTTGATAGTAGAAACAAACATGTTTAGTTCTGACATCTCATTCAAAATGAATGATATTTTATCAAAGTGTTTAATTTCTAGCTCATGATCAATACTAAATGAGTGACTAATATTTTGTAGTTTTCCCTTTGCCTCCAGTGCTGGAAATGCAATCTCATCCTCTGCATCAGAGTGTATCTGATACAAGAACTTTATCAGATGGAACCGCTGTTGAAACTCCCGGAGGAAGCGAAAGTCGGCTGCTAATCTAGCTGATCCACAAACAAGGTAGTCCAGATCCGCCTTCATTGCCTTGTGGAAGAAGAAAAGGAGATCAATTGGTTTTACGTCCATACTGAAAGGATCATCCATATTCTTCTCACCAAAAAATTCTGGAAGATGGAGAGGAGGCCTAAGCTTTCCCGAGAAAAGCATTTGCTGATTCATTCGACTAGAGTAAGGTGTCTCATACATGTCTCGAGCAGCCGGGTCCATAGACAGGAAGCAGGTTGAAGACTTATTTCTTTTGCCAGGACATACAAGCAAATCAACTCTAGATCCTTTGCATGGTTGGAGCTGTGCTTGATGGGAATATGATCCAGATGCTTCTTCACTGTGCTCCTTTTGGCAGAAGCATCTTATTTTGAACATCACAGACAGCTGTTTCCAAAAGCTTTCAACAGAGGTTTTGCCTGAGTAGCCAAAGCGAAGCCACTGCAACAAGAGGCGTGCAAATGATTTTTTGGGAGAAGAATCTTCCAAACTTAAGAAATGAAGAATGGATTGAGATTCCTCTTCTGACAGATGAGCAGAAAACCAGAGTATGACACACTTTAGCAACCCAAGAGGTAAGACATGTATGCTTGTGTATAGTAGCTGCCTCTGCATTTCATGGTTGCAATTCTTGCTGATGATTGGGAACACCTGGAGAACAATGTTGGATATGATATGCATACAAGGCAAATGGAAATCAAAGAGAAACATATATTAATTAGTCCTTGAAAAGCTTCCATTAGGTTTTAGAGTTCTACAATTTCAACTCAAACTCCAAACGGATATAGTTTACCTCTGTTCTCTGTACGGAAAACTGCTTTGCTACTTGGACTATAAGGGACTCAAGTTCCTCCTGAAGCATCAATAGAAAATTGTCCGTCCTCGTTTTATCATCAGCACTCTTGTATAGCAATCTCTGAAAACTCTCGAGAGAGCCATCTATGGTGAACTGTTTGGGAGTTGAAAAGCGGCCATCTGTTATTTCTTCTAACACCGGGTGAAAGAACTTCTTAAATGCATTGCTGCAACAGAACAAGACAAGTTTGAAGAGACTAGGCACCATACACCGAAGAGACAAGAAACAAATTATTACCTATAAGAAACAAGAACATCAGCAAGGAAGTTTAACCGAGCCATCAGTACATCAAGGTCCAAAAGAAGGCTTGGGAATTTTGCTTGGCATAGTCCTTTCTGAATGTCTCTCAAATCTTTTTCAATTGCATTTTGAAAAAGCTTAAGACCATGAATCGGGTTGTGTCCTACATCTGGAATAGAAAGGGACTTTTTACTCCACTGCCAAAAGCGTTGAAAACATCCGCTGGATGGATGTGTCCGAGACGAGTTCTTGGTGTTTTTAGACACATCTTCATACTGGACTCCTTTCATGACTTTTGTAGGTTGAGTGTCGTCAAGAAGCCAAGAGCTTATGACCTTCAGAAAGTCTTTTATCTTATCAGAATTACAAGGAAGAAAGAAAACATAGCATATAATCTCAGCAAAGGATATACCTGTTGCAATGATGCTTCACTTGGGACAACATCTTTGATGCAATTCTCAACTTCAGTTTTCTCCTCCTGAGATAGATAAGACATCATCCATGGCAGAAAGTCTTCCAGAACCATTACTGGAACACTACAAATGAATTGCCACACAAGTGATGCCTGTTCTCGGAAAGAGAACTTCTCAATTAACAAAGGAAAGACCTGCATGAAGCATAGGCACACACCATAATCAAAAACATGGTAGAGTATGGAGTTTTCGCTTAACTGGACGATACGACAGTTTCTGATTCTCACTTCAAAGACTAATCAATTATGGGAATTGCCACACTATATATATATACCTGCCGCTCTTCTTTAAGCATATGCTGGCATATGGATGACTGAATGGTGCCGATGCATAATATAACTTCACGAAGTACATCACTTATGCTCCCCAATTCCTCTTCAAGAACATGTAGCCAATGGAAAACTGAAGTGAAGAGATCATCCGTGCCAGCATGCTCAAGCGAATAATTAGAAACAATGTTTTTCACACGTGCATCCAGCGCCAAAAAGATAACCTGCCAGCAGAAAATCATTTCAAATCACTGTGAATCATCATGATAAAGAATGAAAAGAGAAGTATTTATGAGTCAAAATTTCAAGAATTTACAACAAACAAAACTTGGACAAGATTAGAATCCGAAGTCTACCCCAAAAAAACAGAGGAAATAAAGTATATAAGCCAAAAACAGAGGAAAGAGCTTAAGTAGTTGTGTGAATTCAACTAGGCATCATTAGCACCAAAATGCAACTTTTTTCCATTCTGTCTGACCTCAATGTACTAATCTTCTTCAACAATATTATCAATACGACATCACTCATCAACAATTCCTAAGAAGACGAAGAAAAACAAACTCTTTTCACAGGTTTAATTTGTTGAAATACAAATCATTTATTAAAAATTAAAAATAGTCTCCTCTCGTTTAATTAGCTTCAAGCAAGCAAGAGATCTATTAGTAAACATAGAGAGTAATCAAAATCAGCAACAAGAAATAAACTTTTATCGAAATTTCCACACAGTAGTAAGTAACATCTAGAATAAAAAAAGCTTCAAATGCTAAAATATAGGGTACCTCATCTTCGGCTGCGGAATGATACTTGTATACAAGCTTCAAGAACTCAAACTTCCGGCATAGCTCCCTCGCAAGATCCCGGCTAAAGGAGCCGGCTGCTGCGGCGTCAGTAGCGAAACGCCGGAGCTCCACCAGCTGGGCACGGAAAGCCTTGTGGAAGTAAACGAAAAACAGAACTGGAGCATCCGAAAGCTTGGTATTTCTGACGGATACCGCGGAAGCAGAAGTCGACGCATTTTCCGGCGGAAGGGGATGAAGATTGCCGTCTCCCATCTACCGCAACAACCACCGTGGATAAACGAGGGAGTGAAGGAGAAAAGGGAAAGAAGGAAACGAGTTGACGAGTAGAGAAGGTTTTGAAAGGCATTGATCATCGTCGTCACTCTCTCTCTCTGCTGAAGCTAGCCAAATTTTTTTAATCAATTTGTGGTTTTAGGGTTTAATTAATCATTTATTATATTGGAAGTGACCGAGACGTTGGAGCTGAAAACCAACAAAGCTTGTATCATACTTATGGAGGGATTAATACAATAGTATTTGTTTTCTCTTTTTATTTGGTAACTAACTCTTTTGTTTCGGTATTTTTAAGTATTGTTTCCCGCATGCATGAGACAAGTCGAAAATCCCAAAACTATTTTTATTGTCAACAGTATTTCAAATCAAGACTTACAACATACTACATTCGTTTCAGTAGAGTGTTATTTTAAGGTTTTATTTTTGCTTCACCAAAAATATCGTTTTATGTTTTCAATTCATAATTTTGAACAAAAATTTAGTTTTAAACTTATTATTTTAATATTTAAAGAGATACAAATTGTTTAGTATATTAATCTTTTAATAATTTTTCTAATATGTGTCAAAATGATACTATTTAAAACATTTTTGACCCTCTTTTTTTATATAAATAATAATATTATAGTTTTAAAAAATAATTAATTAACACGAACGGGAATAGGATATCATATCATTTACGATTTTTCAACGCTCATTTTTATCATCAGAAAAAAAAGAAACAATAAACTTTTTGTTTGTCAACTGTTCAACATTAGTTTACTTCTCCAACGTAGTTAGATGTTCAACTAATTAAATGCGTGATCCGACATATCAATATTAAAATGAAATGATTTTATAGTATCAGATTTGGTGTTTTCATATGAGAATTGTTTATTTGGTTAGGAACATTAAAAAAAAATCGTGATTTGCGGGAGATTAGCCGAGTCAGCCTCGTGATTAGAAAACGATTGGTCGATATGAAAAAATGGCCTGACTGTTGCCGGCCGTACTGTTGTCTCTCAATCCCTTGACCGGTCAATGTTGACTCCGTTAGTTTATTCCGTTATTAACGCCCCCGTTCCGTCTTGACTCCTCCACGCGTCGTCTTGTGGCTGTCGTGTGCTCTTCATGTGACTCCCCACGTGGCTCTCTAGTTAATTGGGCTCACAGAACCAAGACTACGCCTTCTAAAGTACATGGGCCTAACTCACTTTTTTCAGCCCATTAAATTTTAAATTAGGATTTGTCTGTCCAAAGTCATGATTTGCGAATACTGTAAATATTTTTTTCCGGCGAGAGAGGTGGGGGGTGATTGGCGGCGATGGATACGCTGAGGACGAAATGGGTGGCCATAGCCGCTAGTATCTGGATACAGTGCACAAGCGGCGCTTCCTACACCTTCGGCATCTATTCCGCTGTTCTTAAATCCACCCAATTGTACGATCAATCCACACTCGACACTGTCTCCGTCTTCAAGGACATCGGCGCAAACGCCGGCGTTTTCTCTGGGCTTCTATATACATATGCTACCTCTAATCGCCGTCGCGGTCGGGGAGGCGGAGGCGCAGGAGGGCCTTGGGTCGTGCTCGCTATTGGGGCAATTCAGTGCTTCGCCGGTTATTTTCTTATTTGGGCTTCCGTCACTGGGCTGATCGGGAAGCCGCCGGTGCCGCTGATGTGCCTCTTTATGTTCCTAGCGGCGCAATCGCAAACGTTCTTTAATACGGCCAACGTCGTTAGTGCCGTAGAGAATTTCGCCGACTATGGTGGTACCGCCGTTGGAATCATGAAGGTGAAATTCTACTGTAGCCTTTCAATTTCTCGCCGAATATGGTGGTACCTCCAGTTTTTAGAGCAGAAACTTCCACTAAACCCCATTTGGTTCAGTATATCGACACTAGGAGAATCATGGTTTCAAGTTTGGAATTTGTTCTTCAAATAATATAGTGGTTGTGGGAGCTAACTTATTCAAGCTGGAAGCTTGTTCGGATGTAGATGATGTTCTGTTGATTCCATCTTCGTTGTAATCTTAGATCTTGACATAAGTTTGCAGAGTTGTTGGGTTATGTTTCTAGTTGATTCATAAGATTTAAGGTTATGTCTTGGACAGACTCTATTTTAAAATGCCATAGAATATGTTGGTGGTCTTATCTCTGGAATTTACTTCCTGGGTTTGATTGAATTGCAATGGGTACTATGATGCATTTCCAAAGAGAACATCGTGGTCTTGCGCAAACTGGTCAATCTGTTTTCAAGATGTTTTTGCTCTGTTGATACGGTGTTTTGGTTTGTTTGATCGCAACCAAGCTTACCTCGCCTTCTTTCTTGACAGGGTTTTCTTGGTCTAAGCGGAGCGATACTAATTCAACTGTATGAGACAGTGTGTGCAGGAGATCCGGCTAGCTTCATTCTTCTACTGGCAATAACACCAACACTTCTCTCCCTCTTGGTTATGCCTCTAGTCAGGATCTATGAGATAAGCACAGCTGATGATAAAAAGCATTTAAATGGCCTTTCAGCTGTATCTCTTATCATTGCAGCTTATCTTATGATCGTTATCATTCTGAAGAACACCTTTGGTTTGTCATCATGGGCCAATGTTGTCACACTTGTATGTTTACTTGTTCTGCTTGCCTTGCCTCTACTTATTGCGAGAAGAGCACATCGAGACCGCACGGAAAAAACAGTATTACCTGATAAATCCCCTCTCGTAAGCAGTCCAAAAGCAACAACCTCCGTTAACCAAAGTTCTGAAGGCGACAGTCAAATAGAAGCTGGTATGAGTGAGAACCTGAATCTTCTGCAAGCTATGAAAAACCTAAGCTTCTGGTTGTTGTTTCTTGCCATGATTTGTGGAATGGGCTCTGGACTTTCGACGATAAACAACATCCGACAAATAGGTGAGTCTCTTAGATACTCCTCCGTTGAGATAAATTCATTGGTCTCCTTGTGGAGTATATGGAACTTCCTTGGTAGATTTGGAGCCGGGTATGCCTCAGATGCATTGCTACACAAAAAAGGGTGGCCTCGTCCATTGTTAATGGCTGCAACACTTGGAACGATGACCATAGGGCATCTAATCATAGCCTCTGGTTTTCAAGGAAACCTCTATGTCGGTTCTGTTATAGTTGGCGTTTGTTATGGTTCACAATGGTCACTGATGCCTACAATCACCTCTGAACTATTCGGGGTTCGACACATGGGAACCATCTTCAACACCATATCAGTGGCTAGTCCCATCGGTTCCTACATCTTCTCTGTAAGAATGATCGGTTATATATATGACAAGACTGCTTCTGGAGAGGGAAACACATGTTATGGCTCTCATTGCTTCAGGCTGTCTTTTGTGATAATGGCGTCTGTTGCATTTTTTGGGTTTCTTGTCGCGATTGTGTTGTTCTTCCGGACAAAGACGCTCTATCGACAGATCATTGTGAAGAGGCTGCATCGTCGATAGAGTTCTTGTAAAATATGATACGTATGAAAACGAATACCGCTTATCTTGCCACATCGATGGTATCTTATGATTCCCAGAGGCAAGAGGTACATCAATTTATACCTATAAGTTGTCTGTAACTTATGTTTGCCTCAATTGTCTGTGTTTAGATCTTTGTCTCTCTTATCTTTTTCTGGAGTTCCTTGTACAAAATGTGAGTTTTGTTTTGTGAACTGTCTTGTCAGATTCCCAATAGATGTTGAAATTCTTTAGTTCAAATTGTTGATTATTATGCATTTAGATAATAACTGTAGGCCATAAAGTCTCATTCATTGCTTTACTGCAGACTAATCACAAACCAATCACCATTCACCAAATCACCTATTCATTGCGTTTTCCAGTTATACTTTTGACGATTCCCACAGAATTAAGAGTTAGTATTTTATTAGTATCAAAAAGTCACATTCTTTGTCATCTTTTGCTTTATTAGTAACTTCAAACCTACTTTTCTCGAACCCTAACAAGTTCCTAGAGTAGAAACTCTAAACCCAGATGTAAAAAGTCAACTAATATGACTTTCCCATCTCAAGACGAGAAGCCCGTGAACGAGAGAAGAGTTGAAAAAAAAGAATCAAAAACTTTGTACAGAAGCCTCTCTTTCTGTGACACGAAACGGTTGAAAATTCAAAGCCAACATGATGATGATATTCATTAATTTATACTATCAGATAGGAGATTTCTTGGGATATGGTAGTCATGGGAAGACAGTAAGCGCCATCGCAACTGCATTCATTCTGTCCGTAGAGTCAAACAAACTAATTTTATTATTTGCATATCTCTTGTCCTCTCCTGAGAGATCAGTTGTTGTATAAAAAAAGAGGCTTCTTTTCCACTGTCATTATCCATCATTATCCAAGATTTGTCTCTTCTGAGACACGATGACGTTTCATCGATCTCTTGTGTTCTTCTTCTTGTTCCTTTCATGCTTCGCTCTTTCTTCATGGGCTCTTCCTCTATGTTCCGATTCAAGTGGGTTTCTTTTTCCAATCCGCTTATGGTTTTGCTATGGATTTGATCTTACTTTTGCTATTGTAGATTGATCCAATGGTCAATTTTTTTTGTTTTTGTTTTTTGGGGTTTTCAGGAGCTCCTTTGGCGGTGAATTCGACACTGAGCTTTTGTCCTTACAAAGGAAAAACATGCTGCGATACAATGGAAGATTCCAATTTGAATAAGCAATTTCAAGCTATGAACATTTCCGACAAGGGTTGTGCTTCTGTTGTAAAGTCAATCCTCTGTGCTGTAAGTAAATTCTGAATTGTTTTCATTATTGCAAACTTCTTACCCGAACTGCTTGGAAACCAATTGTGCTGTTTTAGTCTGAAAAGAATCTGCAAAAGAGGAAATTTTGTTTTTAAGTTTTTTCTTTTTTTTGTGGTCACTGTGATGTTACAGAAATGCGATCCTTTTTCATCGGACTTATTCAGAGATAATTCAGACCAACAGTCTGTTCCAATCCTCTGCAACTCAACCAGTTCAGTAAATTCTACAAAGGACTTTTGCTCTGAGACATGGGAGACATGCCGAAACGTCTCCATATCGGGTTCTCTTTTCGCTGCCTCGTTGCAAGGCCGAGTTGGAGCGCCAGCAAATAACAATGCCTCGAAGCTTGCTGATCTATGGCAGTCCAAATCCGATTTCTGCAGTGCCTTTGGTGGAGCTAGTTCCAATGAAACTGTTTGCTTTAGCGGTGAGCCTGTTACACTCAATGACACTACTCCTGACAAGCCGCCTCCTGGTCTATGCCTTGAGAAAATTGGGAACGGCTCTTACCTCAACATGGTTCCTCACCCTGATGGCTCGAACCGTGCATTCTTCTCTACACAAGCTGGAATAGTATTCTTGGCTGGTATACCGGATCAGGATTCCGGCGGGGTACTGGACGTGGATCCATCTAGCCCGTTTGTGGATTTGACTGATGAAGTTCATTTTGATACCGAGTTTGGAATGATGGGTATGGCTTTTCATCCAAAGTTTGCTCAAAATGGGCGGTTTTTCGCTTCTTTCAACTGCGATAAGTCCAAGTGGCCGGGCTGTACTGGAAGATGCTCGTGCAACTCCGATGTGAACTGTGATCCCTCCAAACTAACTCCTGACAGTGGTTCTCAACCATGCCAATTCCAAACTGTAATAGCTGAGTATACAACCAATGGAACCTCGTCAGACCCTTCTAAGGTGTATACTCTTCTGGACCCCTTTCAGCATCTTAATCTTTCGTAGAGACTGAAGCTTTATTCCCATTGTTCAGGCGAAGAACGCTAAGCCAACAGAAGTCCGGAGGATTTTCACAATGGGACTTCCCTTCACATCTCACCATGCTGGACAGATTCTCTTTGGTCCTTCAGATGGGTACCTATACTTAATGATGGGAGATGGAGGTGGAGGCTCAGACCCATATAATTTATCACAGAACAAGAAGTCTTTGCTAGGAAAGATCATGAGGCTTGATGTAGATAACATTCCTAGTGGGTATACTTAGATTTATTGCATGGTTTTTGTTTGTAACACAACACTATACGAATGTTGTCATTTACCAAGATTTACAAATGTCTTCAGGTGCTTCTGAGATCTCCAAAATGGGTCTATGGGGGAACTACTCTATACCAAAAGACAACCCTTTTCGTGAAGACAAAGAGCTTGAACCCGAAATATGGGCTATTGGACTGAGGAACCCTTGGAGATGCAGCTTTGATTCTTCTAGGCCTTCCTACTTCATGTGTGCTGATGTTGGACAGGTAATGGCTCGCTTCGACAATGAGTTTGTCTGTTTATTTGTTTGCTGCCTTCTGCTGTTCTTGATATGGTTTGCGGTTAATAGGACACATATGAAGAGGTGGATCTCATTACCAAAGGAGGAAACTACGGTTGGCGTGTTTACGAAGGCCCGGATCTTTTCCATCCCGAGTCATCCCCTGGAGGAAACACATCTGCTAAATCCGTAAACCCGATATTTCCTGTGATGGGTTACAACCACTCCGAAGTTGACTCAAGCGGAAAATCAGCTTCAATCACTGGAGGATACTTCTATAGATCAGAGAGTGATCCTTGCATAGCTGGAATGTGAGCCAACACACTCTCTTTTCTCTGTTGTGGCTGTTAAACAAAACACATTGCAACTGTAATGCTCTTTTGCAGGTACTTGTACGCTGATCTATATGGAAATGGAGTGTGGGCGGGGATTGAGACGCCCGCTAATAGCGGAAACTTTGTGAGCAACAGAATAACCTTCAGCTGTGCCGGTGACTCACCCATGAAATGCAGCGATTCTCCGGGAACTTCAGGGTTATCTCTAGGTTATGTCTTCTCCTTTGGTGAGGATAACAACAAAGACATCTACTTGCTCACAAGCAATGGTGTCTATAGAGTGGTTAGGCCGAGCCGTTGCAACTTGACTTGCTCCAAGGAGAATTCCACGGCGGCTAGAAGAAACCCCAGTCCCTCAAGTTCTCCTTCTTCTTCACCGTCTTCTTGTTATAGGCATATGAATGGTTTCCATGGAAGCTCGGTGGTTTTATTATTGCTGTCTCTATCTCTGATTCTGCTGGCTTTGTTAATGTAAATGTATGTTGAAAATGTTTAATCTCTTTCATAGGATGAAAGTTTCCAAAAGTTGTCCCTTGTTTGTTGTTTAAAAAAGATTCGTGAGTTTTGTTATTGAATTTGTATGTTGAGGATGTTTTGAGAGAATTACATGTATGATGAATGAGACAGATTGAGGAGATATTTACAAACTTTACAAAGGTTGGTGCTTCGGTTTTTTTTGTTGTGTTCCTTCTTACTTTCACAATGTATAAGTTGTCTCCTAGTTATTACTTGTTTGATTAGGTCTGTCGATCCTAACTTAAATATGTACGTTACATAATTTATGCATTGACATGAAAAAACTTGTGAAAATGGAAAGACAAAGAAAGAACAAAATTTCCATTTAGATTAAGAGATGGGTTTATACATATGAAAATAAATTAATTGATTCATACAGTAAGACTATATGCTTTTTTCCCTACTCTTCTCTCCAACAGATTAGAAAGCTTGAAGCTTGCAGACCAATCAAACCGAAGTCCAGAGTCTCTCTATGGTGAGCTTGCAATATTGGTTCCTTAATCTGTCTAGGCTTTCTACAACACGCTTGAAGGCATGTTATATATCAGAAAACGAAACTGTTTCCCTCTATAATCATCTCATGTTACAACACTCTGGCTTGTTCTGTCTTAAGAGCTTGTCCCATAAGCATATCATCTGTCTTGGCGACTGGTAATGAGCTGTGTAGTAGTTCTCAACACAACCAAACTGACAAAATCTCAGACTGTGTCTGTAGTCCACTGGGTTTGATGTGTTTTTGAAATGCTCCACCCACATTCCCACACTCACGTCCTCCATCTTGAACAGCTGGTGTATGTGAATCAACAAAAAATGGATATACTGAGAAAGACAAGTGAAAAAGAGATGTGATACAATTGGTCATGATTCTCTCTTCTGCTTACCCGTAATTTGTGTCTCTCAAACTCTTCCACGATGAAGCGTGCAATGTCAGAAGATAGAACATATCCGGGTCCATTTGCATAGGGTGGATAGTCCTCCTCTGGCCATTCCTGATATATCCGCAAAACATACATGAATCAGTGATGATGTATCTATAAACTGACGCACCGAAGAAGAATTTATAAACAAACACTCAAAACAATCGTACTATCTCATGCAATGTGCTGCATACAGAGATGGAGTGATGCAGAAGAATGTATACCTCATATGTGACTGCCCATTTACCCCCACGGAGAGGTTTGTGGTAATAATTCATGTTGCCAATGTACAGGCTTCTACCTTCGGGTACTTTTTTCACTTCATTGATTACCGCGCCAAGTTTTACAAATGTATCATCGTCACACTTCATTATGTACTTTGCAGAGAATGCAAGAGCCTGCAGCAATCAAAGTCATTTTTTTCAAAAATCAACTCCTCAGAAGCACTTAATCAAGAACGATTTCGTGGAAGCATGTCCTATAAGAGCTGATAACTTACTCCGTGTTCACATATGGCAACAGTTTTCAGAACGACAAGATCATAGCTATCCATGTAAGGAACAAGTACAATGTCCCCGAAATACTCTGCTTCTTTCTTCAATTCCACATTTACCTCCTTCCTCCCATGCTGTGAAATGCACATCACGGAAACAATAAAATAAGAATTAAGTCCCGGATTCCTTACTATTAAGCCTTCATGACTTGTACTTGATGAAACAATGTAAAATCCAACTTACGAGTGCCACAAAGAAACGAGCAACAACTTTTGAAGATGTAATAAGAACATGCTGCATCCAGGACTTCCTCACGGCCATCCGTTCTGCGAAATGATTGCCTGCGGAAAGAATGCCGATAAAGAGCTCCACAGGCCCATCAGGAACTAAAGGGGCCTGCCATCTCCTTGACAACTCGAGATGCCTTTGGGGAGCAAAGCTGGGATGTGATGTTGGCAGAGAGGCAACAAAAACAGAATGGACATCAATGTCTCCATTTATGGTTAGCCCTGTTGCATCCTCGAGTGTGAAACCCTATACATATAAAGCAGAGGATTACAAAAACAAAAGTTGACAAAACAAACCAACCAACTCAGTGCGATTTATCTGAACACAATCATGTAGAAATGGAGTATGATATATACTCACAGTGCGATAAGGGAAAGACGTAACATGCTGTCCATCAACATTGATATGGTAACCCTCTAAACCAGCGCTAAGAGTGAGAACAAACAACTTCTCCTCTACAAAAGGAAACGGCCATTCTACTTTGACCCTTTTTCTCCGTCCTATTAGTCGATTTAACCACCATCTTGCCCTCGATCCTTCTGAGTAGTTATCATCATCGCGGATCCACTTCTCACACTTGACATGACTATCAACTGAAAACCACACTAAAGTATTAATTACTCCACTTGGTGGTCAGGGTTAAAATTGAAGCACAAGGTTTGCAACTAATTTGTTTGCTAGCAAAAGGATCACAAACCGATTATACACTAACTACAAACTGTTATATGAAGACTTTAGCTCGAATTCAGACACCAAACTCACCAGTCTCTTCATCAGCTCTTGACCTCCATCCTTCGCACCGTTGTGAAGAACCCCATTGCATTCTATAACAAGTGTTCTGCTCAATCACCGGTTTGCGGCTCCAATCTCCCTTAAGCCTCGGATTGAAATGCAAGATCCGAGGAGGATCCTCTCCTTCAACAGAATTCAAACCTTGAAGCTCTATCACAAACTGAGACACCAACTTAGATCCATCTCCTTCCTTGGGATAACTTTTCCTCGGCCTCCCCACCAAAGTTATGTGCGAGCCCAATGTCAGACCACAGGGCAGCTCCATCAATTTGTTCTCCCGGTTCATAAATTCCGACCCGGTTAAAGAAACCGAATGTGGACACGAATCTGATTTGTTCTTCTCAGGCTTCTCCACTGATTTCTCTAGCCTTCCTGATTCGAGCTCCTTCCATAGCTTGCGACCTAGCTGCCAAGCTTCCTTAGCTGACCTGTGAAGCTCCACTGACCCGTCTTTACTACTCGGGTCGAAAGTTTCCGAATCAAATCTCAAGCTTGAGAGAAGACCTCGGTGATGTTCACGGACCTTGTTCTGGTCCGTCCGGTTTATGGTCGGGTCGGAATCCGGGTACGAAACTGTCGTCGGTGGTGGATTAGGGATTTTCTCGACTTCGGGCTCTTGCTCGGTCTCGAGCCGGGAAAGAGAATCGATGGAAACGGAGCTGCTGGACCAGGATTTGAATACGAGAGGTATCTCTACTGAGACAATGAGCAGATAGAGAAACCCAATTGCCATTATTACACGAACCGATCTCTGCTTCCATAATGATGAGAAGAGATCAAGCTTGTCGATTTTTTCCACTTTTGACAATTTGGGTTTTTTCATATCTTTTTTTCTTAGGATCCAAGCAATGAAATAAAGTAAAAAACACTAACTTTTCATTAGGAATCCGATAGTGGAAAAAAGTTCACAAATTTGCTCACAGAGCAAGAATAAAGAGAACAAGAATAAACAGACGATGATGACGAGAGATGGAGGAGGAGAAGAGATCCTTTTTTTTTTCTTTTTTGAGAAAGAGAGAAGAAGAGATCTTGTTTCTTGAGATACGCAAAAGTGGAATTTTTAAGCGTATGTTAGTAGAAACATTTTCATTATAATTAAACAATTAATTTTCTTTAAAATATCTCTCACATTTTATTTATTTAACTAAAGGTGTTATTAAAAATACAAATTCTGAAATGTTTCATAATACAGAAAGGCCTAGGATTTAACCCCTTTCGGATTCGGATCGGATATTTCAAATTTTTTGATTTTCAGGTTTAGAGGTTTAAGATTCATTCGAGTATTTATAATTTTTAGGTTAAATTCAGATTGGATTCAGTTTATCCAAAATACCCAAAAATACCTGAAATTACTCAAAAAATTTCAGTAAAAAACTAAAAAACAATCCAAAAGTATCCGAAAGTATTTGAAATACCCAGAAAACCCGAAAAATGAGGGAAACCAGCGAAACTGGGTACATAAAAGATTAATAGGTTTAGTTAGTTTCGGGTTTGTTTAGATACTAGTTCGGATTTCGATTCAGATCGGGTATTACCCAAATATATTTCTAGTTCGAATCATATTCGGGACCAGATTTTTTAGATCGGATTTGGTTTCGAATATTAAATACGGTTAAAACGGCCATCCCTAAATTATAGATCGATAATAAAAGATTGTTCCAAGTTCCGATGGACACAATTGTGTTATCCAGAATTTAAATATTCGAATATATGTGTATGTGCAACACATGTGAGTGACATAAGCCCATATCTCAGAAGGAATATTTATAACGAATTCAACCCGCCGTTAGATTTTAAACAAATATTTGTCTACCCTTCAAAATTTTATAACGGCTCAATGGGTAGACATCCCATTATTTTCCTCAACTTGGTTATATTCTTCCGAGTTACCATATTAAATTCCTCTGGTTATTCCAGCTTGGACCACACAATGAAGATACTTTAAAACTAATTTTCATATTTCATATATCTAAAATTCTAAACATAAGATCTCTCTTGTAAAAACTGGTTTCGCTTATCCGATTGAATAGCTCATAAGAGCTTACATTTTCAAAACATTTAAGCAATAAACTTGGGCTCGAGCATGTCTTTCTTATCCGCGTCCTAAACGCTTTCATAAAAACCGCGTTTGGAATTGTGGGTTTCATTGCAAACAGAGTGTAATACTCGCTATTATCGACCGCTAAAAATACGCGTTTTTATTTTTATTTCGCAACGTGTTCCACTAATTAAAAGTGAATAAGTCCTGGAGAAACCAACAACATTCCACCAACTCTTATAATTTCAAGACTGGATCTGCGAGTGGGCTTACAAACATCAAACATAATGTGGGCCAACTGGAATGGAGGCCCACGAATTTTCTCCATTCCACTGTTAGAGGTCTTAAATTTCATCAAACCACAATAGTTCATTAAATTTCTCCACCTCTTCGGCAATTCATTTAAGGATCAAAGATTCAAAAGCAAGAAAACTTTCGTATTTTACGCATAAAGCCTTTATACTCAATACTAGGTGACACACATGGCCCAATGACTTTAACAGTCGATGCCCGTACAAAAGAAACAAATGTTTCCCCCCAATTACGTACGTGTTACGTCAACTAACCATGATTTTATTCAAAGTCCCGATTAAAATTATCTCTTTATCACTTGACATTTAACAATGGCTGTTCAGATGCCCCTACATATTAAAAAAAAAGGATATACGTACAATGCAAAGAAGCAAACTAACTTTAACATAGTAAATGTATATATATGTTTATCTATGATTGTGATGTTTTGACAATATCCGAACCGAAATTTCCGAACCGACCCGAGGTTTGGGAATAATATTCGAACCAAAATTTCCGAACCTAACCAAACCGAGGTTTGGAAATTTCGGTTTGGATTCGGTTATAAGTGTACAACCGATCGGCAACTTTCATATTTGCATTCGGTTTTTGGTTCGGGTTGGCTCGGTTCTTTCTATAGGAACCGATCCGCAACTTTCAGTTGTGTTTGATTGGAATGTTTTCACAATCAAACCGGTGAGCCTCGCTGGAGGAGGAGGTGGGAAAGCAACGGCGAATGTGAGTTTTCACAATTTTGTTTTCAGCTATTAGCAATTGGTTATGTTTAAACCGGTTTGCTATTTGGTTCGATTAAAATCATTATTATATACATATATATTGTTACTTTGAATCTATAAATTTACGTTGAAAGCATAAAAAGGAGCTCTTCAGAAGAAAAAAAGCATAAAAAGATTTATAAATGATCGACTCATTCAATTTACAGCTCAATCTTTGTATGTGAAACAACCTCAACATTACTGGATCATATATTTGCTCAGGCCCAATAACAAATGGTTAATTAATCCAAATTACTGAACCGATTTAACCGAATTTACTAATTTGAACCGAATTTCAACAGAAAAAACTAAAAAATTTGGATAATTTCGGTAAATGTTAAATTATCAAGACTAACCGATAACAGAACTGAACCATAATTTATTTTAGTAAGATTTTTAAAAACCGAATTAACCAAAAAATCGAATAAACCAACAGGTTCGGTTTACCCAAATTCGAGCCCTAGTTTTTAGTGTTTATTACCCAATGATTCATCAATATTAAATTATAGGATGAATTTAGTGAATATTAATAAATAATCAATTAATTAGTTATCTAATAACGAATAATTTAAAATTAAGTAAAGAACAGAGAAAAAAAAATTAAATAAAAAAAAGTCCTTTTCTTTTCCCTTTATTACATAAAAGCCATTGATATTATTGTTGATCGGTAACACTGTTCACACGATATCAGTGACACTGTTCACCCCAATATCAGTGATAATTGTGATTTATACAAATCTATTTGATTATCACGATAACTCATATTTATTATCACGATAACTCATATTCGATTATCAAGATAACTCATATCGATAACTCATATTATCAAGATAACTCATATTTGATTATGATAACTCGTATTGATAATTCATATTATCAAGATAACTCATATTTATAGATAACTATTTGATTATCAAGATAACTCTTATATCTAATATAAAGATATGTTTTTGATGAAGACAATGAATTTCCTTGGCAGTGGAGACCATTACCGCCACCGCCATCGCCTTCTTCACCGCCGATGTCTTCTTCACCACCACCATCTTCTGGTTTGTCAGCGGAATTGAATCGAAACCCATGAGCCTCACCACATATCCTCGCTCAACTTCTCTAGCTCAAGTCATCATCTTAATTGGGTCCAAGGGAAAGCCGGTGAGGATCATGTACATGTCGAAGCTGAGTTATTTTCGGCTAACTAACTTGAGATTCATCGGAAAAATTTCGGATTCATCGGAAAAATTTCGGATTCATCGTATAATATCATTAACGAGTCAAGCAAGTCAAGTTAACAAATAGCATCGTTAACGAATCAAGTTAACAAGCCAAGTAAACGTATGACATCGTTAACGTGTCAAGTTAACAAGCTAAGTTAACATATAACATCATTAACAAATAAAATTAACGTATAACAATGCTCGAAATTAACGTATAACATCGTTAACAAGTCAAGTTAACGATAACTCACCTCCTCTCCTTCACCACCACACCTTCTCGTCTTTTCCACCGGCGACGGTTTATTTTGATCGGCGTTTTCATCACCGCAATCACTACCACCACTTCACCGCCGATTTTTACACCACCACCATCTTCATCAGTGTCACCGTTTTATTTGCCGGCGTCTACTTCACAAACATCGTCGCCGCCGACGTCTTCTTCACGACCAACATCTTCACGACCACCATCTTCATCAGTGTCACCGTTTTATTCGCCGGCGTCTATTTCACCAACATCGTCACCGTCGTTGTCCTCTTCGCCGCCGACGTCTTCTTCACGACCAACATCTTCATGCCATTTTTGTTATTTTTTCAAGTTGATAGGGTTATAATTGTATTTTAGACATAAACAGTTGCCAATAAACAGTTGTAAAATGTGCCAGTTAATTTTTCAATCTTCTATTACCATTTTATGCAATTTCTATAAATTATATACATGTTGTCAGAGTAAAAAAAATTTTGGATTCATCGTATAATATCATTAACGAGTCAAGCAAGTCAAGTTAACAAATAACATCGTTAACGAATCAAGTTAACAAGCCAAGTAAACGTATGACATCGTTAACGTGTCAAGTTAACAAGCTAAGTTAACATATAACATCATTAACAAATAAAATTAACGTATAACAATGTTCGAAATTAACGTATAACATCGTTAACAAGTCAAATTAACGATAACTCACCTCCTCTCCTTCACCACCACACCTTCTCGTCTTTTCCACCGGCGACGGTTTCTTTTGATCGGCGTTTTCATCACCGCAATCATTACCACCACTTCACCGCCGATTTTTACACCACCACCATCTTCATCAGTGTCACCGTTTTATTCGCCGGCATCTACTTCACAAACATCGTCGCCGCCGTTGTCGCCGCCGACGTCTTCTTCACGACCAACATCTTCACGACCACCATCTTCATCAGTGTCACCGTTTTATTCGCCGGCGTCTATTTCACCAACATCGTCATCGCCGTTGTCCTCTTCGCCGCCGACGTCTTCTTCACGACCAACATCTTCATGCCATTTTTGTTATTTTTTCAAGTTGATAGGGTTATAATTGTATTTTAGACATAAACAGTTGCCAATAAACAGTTGTAAAATGTGCCAGTTAATTTTTCAATCTTTTATTACCATTTTATGCAATTTCTATAAATTATATACATGTTGTCAGAGAAAGAACAAACTGATATACGTCATATATGATGATCTCATGGTGATCTCATTGTACGACATTTAACTAAAATCTCGATTCTCCAGTACTTAATGGGATTCTTGCATGATTACTTTATCAAAACATATTTAAGAAACTAACACTTTACAAAAATTGTAAAAATATGTAACATTTTATGTATAGTACACCCGTTAACTTTCCAATCGTATCCATGTATAATACTGCACAAATTAACGATGTACAATACACATACTAATAACAAGCAAGGGTAAAATCGTTTTTTCAAATAGAAAATGGTACATATTTTTCCAATTTTTGTTAAGTGTTAGATTTTTAATTATGTTTTCAAAAGTGACATTGGATGCAAATACTTCGTACTTAATTATCAAAGCTGAGTTTTCATATTTTTAAAAAGCTGAATTTACATTCAATTAAAAAAAAACTGGATTTTCATTAAAAAAAAAAAATTTCCTTTCAAAAATTTCAAAAAAAAAGCTAGAGAGATCGGCGGCAAAACACTTCTAATGTTGGCTGCTCGCGAATTCAATCTGAACAAATCTGTCTCGGTAAAACGCATATAACTTTTAAACCTCTTGCGACTATGGTTAGATCTAAGGGTCATGAATACGCTCACCAAGTTTCATGTCAATCCGATCTGATTTGCATGTCCGCTTCTCTCTTACGCCATAATGGGTCAGATATACCTTCTAGGTGGCTGTGGTGGCTCGACGGTGGTGGCTCTAACGAGATTCTAGCAGGGCTTCGCCTCAAGAACTCTATCTGGTCTTCTCCAAGTCGTGGTTACTCTATTTATAGAGCAAGGGGTGAGGCTTACTAGGTTTAGGGTTTTTTGGGGAAATGTCTAATTTGCCTTTAATGATCATTATGGGCTTCTAACCTTGGGATTCTCTTCTCCTTTTCTAGGGCCACGAAAATATGTTTAATAAACTCTAGAATCTTCTTTAGAATGAGCTTCATTACTTCCTTTTATTTATGGGTTTTCCTCAACCCGAAACAGAATCTAAGTGAGACGTGAGACGCCTTTCCTTTTGGGCTGCTGCTCCACTAAAATAGCCTTGTGGAGCAGCAGCTCAAAAGAAAAGGCATCATTCATAATAGACGATTGGTCCAGGCCGTGGCTATATAATGAAATTAGAAACTTTGGCCTACGGGCCCTATTTTATTTATAAAAAAATTATGCCTAAATTTTTATAATCAATACAATAAAATCTCTTGTGTCTTTCCAGGAGCTGACACATCAGCTTTTTAGTGTTTTGAGGAGTTGACACTTCATTTAAAATATGAACCAAACAAATTAAAACAATAATACACCTCAGCTAACACCTCATATATTTAGAGTGGATTTTATCATACCAAACTTCATAATTTGGATCATCTTTGTGGGCCTTAATTTTGTTAACCTAAAAATTAGTATTAGGTTTGTGTTGTCTTTACCAATCCGGTCTGTTTGGAAGTTGAATACAGTCGACATATATTATGTTTCCTAAATCTGATTGGATTCCACGTATTACCATTCGTCTGAGCAGCTGGGATGCATACGATATTGGAATAGTATGCTATTTCGTTGACATGTATACATTTTCTTAGCAGAGTCCCAAGCTACTAATTTGACTAAAACCACTTTGAATTGACAGTTTTGACAACAGAAAGCAACCAGTGAAAATGTTTTTTTAGGCATCTCTATGTTTTTTTATGGAAGCTTAAAAGTTTGCGATGAAATTTTGTATCGTAACAAAGATTTATCAAATGATCTTAGATTCTGACTGTTTTTAAATTTTAACCTCATTGCCAAATCACAAATTCAGTTACCAAATGAAGGGAGAACAAATGAGTATGAAAGGCAAAAATATCAAGCTCTTAATCAATGCCCGAAATTGGTGATCACGTGACTATACATGTAGTTTTGATAGTTTGGACCTTGAAGATATCATTTTCATGATCTTTAAAAGACAAGAGAAAAAAAGAGATCTTGATATAAGAAAATTTTGCACTGTAATAAAGTTCTTCAACGAAAGATAGAAGAGTCTAGCACTGTTAAGTTGCTTTCTTTTCGTCTGAATTTTTTTATTATTACTATATTACTTAATGCTTAAAACATCTTATATAAATAAACGGAGGGAGTATACACTACTATCGTGGATGAATTAGTTGTTAAGACAAGATCATTAATTTGCAGCAAAATTAACATGTCATCCAAGAGAAATTATGTCTTTTCGATGTAGCATTTAATAGAAGATAATATCCTATTTCATCTAATTTTATTGTTTCCAAATTTTTTTCAATGCGTCGTCTTTGTCTCTTGACATAAGGTTGGCCACAACATCTTCTCTTGAAGACATGCTTGGAATAATATTTTATAATTCTCAAGCACCACACCACTGGGATTTAGAGTTTCTCTACGAAAAACGATCACAATATGCAGTTAATAGAGGGGTGAAAAAGATTTTTTTTAAAAGCTCAAAAATATAAGAGAAGAAGATTTGCAACATAAAAGAAAAAAGTATGAGATCTGAAATAATATAGTGACATTGCCAATAAAATGAGTCATATTATCTTTTTCTAAAGCATGAGTCCTAAATCCTAATGCGAGTCTTGATTAGTCTATTTTCTCAAAATAATATGTGATAAATTTTTTTATATATAGAAATAATTATATTTTTTTAAACATTGTTTCAGTTATTTTTTTTAAACTGTAACTACAGAAAAATTATAAAAAACTAATAAAAACTGAATTAATAGATAACCCGCAGCGTAGCGCGGGCATCAACCTAGTTAATACTATAATAACACAAGTGCCTCTCTATGTGATGACACCTCAGCTTTTTTGAACTCTAAGAAGCTGACACTTCATCAAAAAAATCAAAATTAAAGACCAATAAGAACATTTTAGTTTGACACATCACCTTAATGAATTGATAGCTATCTAAGTTATCCACGTAAGCTAGAAAATTTTGATTTCTTCCTATTACCAAAGTCCTAGAAAGACTCTTCCTCTCTTCTTCACATTAATTGAACAAAAAAGTTGACCGTCACTCTTCAGAGACTTTAATATTGTGTTCTAATTTTTTTTTGTTCTTGATAAATTGTGTTACAAGATGGAACTTTCATCTCCCGACTTAGCTGAAGAAATGAAACTGCCGAGAGTTAGGATGTGTGGTCTTTCGGTGGTTATTCATCCCTTCTCTTCTTCCACCTCTTATAATGTTGGTTATGGGCAAGGTCTACCTCCTTTAATTTTGTGTGTGAGACTCGATCTTTTTTTCTTTTCACAAATCGTTTTCAAGTCAGAATAAAATTGATTGATTTTGTAGGGTTATGTCTGCTAGAAAGGGTGACGATTCTACTCCGCATAAGAGGATCGAACTTCTTGAAGACGACGAAGGTACACAGCCAGTGCTCTATGTCTCCATCTCCATCTCCATTCTTATTCGCTTCTCAAGCTTCCGTTTTCTATCTCGGTTTAAAATCTATTTTATAGATCCGTTTACAAAAGCAGCCATCGTAGCACCTAACTTTAAACAGCTATGCCACCACCATCATTCACGTCTACAGGTTCTCCTCTCTTTCTTTCTGTCTCAGCACCTAGATCGTTGTTAACTCTTTTCTTCATTGTCTTCACGCGTGACTCCCACTTTCCGTCAACTCTTTCCTTTCAAACGGTGAAACTTTTAATTCATGTTTAATTCGCCATAATTCATGTTTAATTCATCTCGGCTCAATCAGTCATTTATTCCATTTGGCAAGAGAGAAATGCTCGGATTTACAGAGGAATGCACACACCGACAGCGGGACTGCTCAAGATGATTGATCGAGGAATACTGAACACTTGTTTGGCGAGAAGACATATTTATTTAAGTTTTTGTTCCGGGCTTTGTTCATACCGGTTAGCCATATCAATGTAAGGCTTTTCTTTTCTCTTTTCCACTTATGTAATCTCGTCCCTTTAGTTTAATAAATCAACAGAAATTCTAGCAAAAAATTCGCCATATTCGTGGTTTATATGGCGAAGCTTTAGACGCTTGGACCTTCCATCTACTACATAGCACTACGCTTGGGACGAACCAGCGAGTCCTATAGGATTAGGTAAATTACTCATACCCACGTATTTATAAATTTAAGTTTTTATTGCTTTCTTTTTTGGAGTAACGGTTTTCATTTAAATAGAAAATGGAATCATTGTTCGTTATTTAGGTTTGGAATGTCAAAATGTGATTTGATCCTCTTTTTGGATTTAATTTGTCCTACCTTTCAGTTTGATTGTGATATTTTGGCTTCAACCTTTTTTTTCGCAGATTGTGGCAAACCTTTCAGAAATTTAATTTTTCAGAGTGAAGAACAAAGTGATAAACAATAGACAGCAGTAGTATGATTAGATTTTGAGATATTGACAAGGGATATTGAAAGGCTTCATGCATGGGCTTACTCACTTTGCTTCAAATGTTCAAATTAAGGACTTGCATAATACATCTTTCGTGTAATTTTGTTGGTTTCTTTTGCAAGATTGGAAAGCATCTATTGTGAGATACTCACACAGTAGACTTCCAAGTGTATGAATGATGCCCATTTTCGATCTAATCTTGAGATTTAGAAATTTTGCAAGCTTGTTTAACAGTTAATCAAGTATGTCAAGTAGCGTTAAGAGTACAAAAAAATTATCTTATTTCCTTTTTGTTCTTCCCTTACAGAGATACCATTTAGAGCTTAATTACAAGTAAAAATGGAAAAGGATCTTGCAACAAGTAGAGAGGAATGTGAACACGAATACATAGAAACTAAGAAAGAGAGACCACGTTATAGGCAAATGGAAGAAATAGTAAGACTAATCAATCAATCAATCAATTCGGCGAGAGAGCTAGGGAGACCATTGGATGTACTGAAACCATGTAGAGATCTAAGATTCTATAGCTTGAGTTTGTTGGGATAGACTTTGCGTTGTAGGTTGGTCAAAGCTGGCGTACTCACTTCGAATAACCTGTTGAATCTCACGGATAACTTGAGCTGCTGGTTTTGAGAAGGAAAGAAAAAGCCTAGCATTGTGTTCTGACTTTAAGGTTTTTTTCCTTTTTATAGGAATGTTTGGTTATTTATAGGTTTGGATAGCATATAAGACATCATGTTGTGAAAGATAAGCTGAAGGACAAACGGCTCAACTTTAGCTTGATGAGTAAGTAAGCCCAGTCCCATATGTTTATTAGATTTTGTCATATTTAAAGTAGGGTGGATATTGAGTTCATTTTGATCACTCATTTTGTTAGATCTTTCTGTGCCGTATGATATTTTGATGTAACTTAGTCTGAGATCAAATGAAGTAGCTTTGGTGAGAACCAGAGTATCAACCTGCTTGAAGACTAGCAATGTGGAGCGTTGCAAAGGATTGTAAAGTTATGATCAAGGATTCTATCAGACAGGTCAAATTTCTTTGTCTGGTCGAAGATAAAACATTCAAACTGAATTATGTATATTGTATTTTATGTAGAATGGTTGGTATATTGACTTTTTGTGATGCGTCGTCAATGTGGTCTCAAACCTGTGAATATAATGCATGTCTTTGTACGGCATGCCAAAGTAACCAAACTGCTATGATAATAAGTTTCCTAATTTTCTCATAGTATCTAGAAGAGTTGTTCGTATTTTGTATCCATTTTTTTTTGTAGAAGCGATGCTCTTGAAAATTATGTGGGTTCTTCACTATAAAGTATTTCAGAAAATGTAACGAACCAGATAAATGGCCGATAGTGACCGAAATGCCAGAATGGTGCACAACCAGTATATTGGGCGAGGCACAGAAATGAGTGGGAAGTGTAGAGGTGACCGAAGGGAAAAAATATTAAGATGGAAGGGACACAAAGCCAAATTAGAAAAAATGACAATGACAATGGATATAAATAAACCTTTTAGTTTTGGAAGTTGAAGACGAAAAAACGAAAAAGTCACCGTGCGAGACCTCTCAAGTTCCAAGTTTTCGAAGCTCTCAGATAAAAAATAAATGCAAAATGTAGAATATGCATGCGTAGTAGTATTTGTACACTTGGAATTATAGGCACATATGAAATGACAAATTTATTTACTTATAATAGAGTAATCTAAAACTTACAAATAAGTTACAACACTCAAGAGCTAATGCTAACAGGTTTCAAAACTAAAATTGTTTCTTATATAGTTGACTGAGTTTTGTTAAAAATATGATATTTCAAACGTTTATTCTCTTACATATTTAAATTTTGCCATCTAAATATAAAAAATAAATATTTAAATATTAAATTAGATATAATAATTCAAGAAAATACTAAAATTAGTTTTTAGTGTGGATCCAAAATATTCATCCAAAATATGTCACTAAATCAACAATATATATATATATATATATATATATATACGCCCGCGGCGTAGCGTGGGTATTTACCTAGTTATAATAATATTAGTGTCAAATAAATAAACATAATATTTTTAGAGGCTTAAAAAATAAATTATAAATTAACATTAAACCTAAGATACAATAAAAATAGGGTAACTAAACCCATTTATCTTCTTTGCACGTCATACTTACTTCACCACTAATATATTAAACCATTTTTTTCTTACAGCCTACATTAAACTTGCACTAAATTTTAACTATAGTTTTATATTTATTTAGAATAACAATGATTATTATTTTACCAAAAAAAAAAAAATTATATACCGTCTCGGGTCTCCATAACCTTAGGCACGGCTCTGGTCATCGGTCATATACAAAACCATGTAGTATTATTGTAAATCAAAACACAGATGACACTTGGGCTTTGTCCTTAAATAAACCCAAGATGATGTGTGTTGTGAAGATAATATACTACATGGTTTTGTATATGACCGATCTTCACTTGAAAAATGATCTTTGATTGTGATCGATCGTTGATAGATCACTCTCTCGCAGTACTCATGCCCCCATCACCTGCTTCTACTATCTCCAATTGGGGTAAATCTGGTGGCCTTTGTGTGTTGTGTAGATAATGTTCTTAGCACTGGTTATGTCTTAAACCGTGCGGGGAAAACTATCGTTTTCTTTTATTTTTCGTTATATATGAACTTTATAAATCAATGGTTCATATTTTGTTATAAATGGTTGTTTGTGAAAAGATATAAAACGAAAAGTAGTGATAAAATACTGACCCTCCATTATATTTGAGATTGTTATTTGTATGTTTCGAAAAAAAAAAAAAATGAGAGACTGATTTCAGTTATTCATATAAGCAAACTCATACGTAAAAGATTACATTTTCAGAGGAAATATAGAGAACATATATTAATTAGTGAACTTTGACTTGAGCATGTTGATTGTCTTACCATCCGTCTTGAACGCCTTCATCAAAACCGCGTTTGGAATCGCGGGTTTCGCAAGAAACAGAGTGTGCGGCAGAACTACCTCGCTAGGCAACTCATTATTAACCACCGTCAAAAGACGCGTTTGCTTTTTCCCAACGTTCATTTCGTAGTGAATGAGTCCTGGAGGAACCACAAACATATCACCTGGTCCAACAACCTTGGAGAACAACGTGTAGTTAGTCGTCAAGAACGCAACCAAGACCGAGCCTTCAAGCACGACTCCTGCTTCGGTCGCACCAAGGTGCGAGTGAGGCGGATTAACTCCTCCAACCGCGATTGCAACGTTGTACATGGATATTCCCATCGTGTTTAATCCTGGAAACGTCATGAGATCTGCTGCATTAGCGGCTAGACCTCTTGGGTTCGAAGTGTTTAATGAACTCTTCAAGCCGGAGTAGAAGAAGTCTTCAGAGGAGACTTGTGATTTGCAAGGGAAGCCATTGTTAGATGGGGAAGCTCGGAGATCAGCTACGCAGAAGTCTTGTAAGGGGTTAAGGTTTAAGGCTGAGAGAGCTGGGTTCGGGAAGAGAGTGATGCAGAGTGTAAGGAGGAATAAATCTCTCGAGAAAAAAGAAGAGATTTGTGGAGTATTAGCCATTGCTAGGGAGTTCTGATGGTGATGATGTTGATAATGATGATAAATCACCGTGCTTCTTGTTGGATTATATAGCGTTAGAAAATTGGGGTTTTTTTGGATCGACCCTATAACCAGAGTGGATAAGAAAAAGATGGGTTTAAGGGAAACACATGAAAGATTGAATCTTTATGAATGTTGGGTTCAAATTTGTGTAATTCTGTTGGTAGTTTCAATTTAAAGGCAAATCTTATGGCTAGGGCTGAAATCAATTAGGTTCAAAATAAACCCCAACTCCCTGAGTGAGACCTAGTGGCTAGGGCTATGCTTTGGCTGAAATTAATTAGGCACAAACCCATTGAGACGTTGATTGTTTTATATAAACTCTGTATCTAGTACGTTTTAAGTGTTTACTTCTTTTTATATATAACAGAATATATTTAGCTTTTAAAAACTATACTGCATTTGCAATTTTTAACCCGAAACAATATTTTTTTTATTTTACATTTTGCGTTTACAATTTATGAAGTAATATCTTGCGTTTAGCGTTAGCACTTGGCAAAATATTTACTTTTTTAAAAAATGACTTAAAAAAAAACTTGTTTGGAAACAGATTCTAAAAGTGTTCATGTTTTAATAGTATAGATGACTTTACAACAACAACAAAATGTTCTACTGCCTTTAAAAGTAAAAACGTTTTAAAAAAAAAACAATAATATGTTGTAATACAAACATACAAATATGGTTTGAATCAATCAAAGCCTTAATCTCTCTGCAAATCTGAAACTTTTTAATTAGTGATAAAGAGTAAAAGACATGTTTTGTAGTTGGAGAGTTGAGACAAGGCGTTGGATGCTTGTTTGTTCTCTTAAGAAACAATGTTTTAAAAGTTCATGGATTCTGAAGGCATAGCTGTGAATGTAGGTGAGACACAAATAAATTGCAGAAAGTAAAGACACACAAAGTTTGTTAACGAGGTTCGTTTCCTACTCCCCGGGACCACGTCCAGTATTCGAATTCACTAGAATTAGAAAGCAATTACAACTTAATCGCAAACGCGTAGATCAAGCACAACACTCTTGAAATACCGCTCCATTCAATAACATGAACTCTTCAGGATAACCTAATCCTGAGCTAAACTCTCCCAAGCCTAGACTTCCATTCACACACGATCTCTCCATGAAAACAGCATCAAGCACGCATGCTTAAATACCACCCGGACGCACCGGTGCAACAACGTCCTCTTGACGTCTGCAGATTCCACAGATCAATACCACATGTGGGTAACACACACCATCACCCTTGTGTAATACACACCCAAAACCCTTTTTTTCTTTTTCTTTTTCTTCTTCATCTTTTTGTCCTTTTAAGCTCTCTCTCTTCTTACTTCCAAAAGACCACGACCTCTTGTATATATTGCCTCAAACTTGCACTCCAAGTTCTTCCAAATAGCATATTCGATATCTCCAAATCTTTTAGGAAATATTCTCTTTTCCAATATCTTTTCCTAAGAATATGGAAACACTCTAAAACAATAATATCTTCTTTATCCAGCTCATATACCCCTCTTGGCACGTCTCTAGAATATTCTAGAAGTTTACTCCAGCCCACGCTGGCTCCAATTCATCCAATGACCACGATTTGATCGCCTGTAGCACTTCCTGTATCGCTTGTAGCACTTCATGTACTACTTCTCAATTGGTATAGCAACACTTCAAACACACACATCTTCATTCCAATTCACCAAGCAACTCTAGATTCGAATCTTATCACCTAGATTCGATCATATCTCAGCAATCTCATATATTCACGTCCTGTACCACTTCCTGTACTACTTCGTGATTGACACAGCAACACTTGCATCTGTCACAACAACACTTGCATCTTCATTCTCCCCCTTTTTGACTATGTATGTGAACTCAAGCTCTCTTAGCTTCAAAATCTTCATCACTAGTAACACAACAACACTAGCAACACCCATTCTCCCCCTGCTTGAGACACATCATGGTCAAAAACTAATAGAAGAACCGTCTCCCTCCAAATTGAGGATAAACTCCCACTACACCATCTCTGTAATGATTATCTTTCCGAGTCCAAAAAGCCCCTTGAACAAACCTGAAATTTTTTTTTTTTTTTTTTTTTTTTTTTTGCAGGCGCTGTAGCAGTTTTTGTACCAGCTGCCTTCTCTGTAGTACTTGCAGCTTCTGTAGCAGATGTCGCTGCAGCCTTCATTTTTCCACCAGAGACAAAAACACAATCAACTTTTGAAGATTTCCCTTTAAATCCAATACCAAATCTTCCCGAGCCTTATCCCTCCATGATAGAACTCCATGAGACTCGATTTCAATCTCTGTCCTACTTCCTGTACTACTTTTAATCCTCACCTTCGATCTACCCGAAACAAGACTAAATCTCTATCGAGAACCCTCTCTGATACCAATTGTGAATGTAGGTGAGACACAAATAAATTGCAGAAAGTAAAGACACACAAAGTTTGTTAACGAGGTTCGTTTCCTACTCCCCGGGACCACGTCCAGTATTCGAATTCACTAGAATTAGAAAGCAATTACAACTTAATCGCAAACGCGTAGATCAAGCACAACACTCTTGAAATACCGCTCCATTCAATAACATGAACTCTTCAGGATAACCTAATCCTGAGCTAAACTCTCCCAAGCCTAGACTTCCATTCACACACGATCTCTCCATGAAAACAGCATCAAGCACGCATGCTTAAATACCACCCGGACGCACCGGTGCAACAACGTCCTCTTGACGTCTGCAGATTCCACAGATCAATACCACATGTGGGTAACACACACCATCACCCTTGTGTAATACACACCCAAAACCCTTTTTTTCTTTTTCTTTTTCTTCTTCATCTTTTTGTCCTTTTAAGCTCTCTCTCTTCTTACTTCCAAAAGACCACGACCTCTTGTATATATTGCCTCAAACTTGCACTCCAAGTTCTTCCAAATAGCATATTCGATATCTCCAAATCTTTTAGGAAATATTCTCTTTTCCAATATCTTTTCCTAAGAATATGGAAACACTCTAAAACAATAATATCTTCTTTATCCAGCTCATATACCCCTCTTGGCACGTCTCTAGAATATTCTAGAAGTTTACTCCAGCCCACGCTGGCTCCAATTCATCCAATGACCACGATTTGATCGCCTGTAGCACTTCCTGTATCGCTTGTAGCACTTCATGTACTACTTCTCAATTGGTATAGCAACACTTCAAACACACACATCTTCATTCCAATTCACCAAGCAACTCTAGATTCGAATCTTATCACCTAGATTCGATCATATCTCAGCAATCTCATATATTCACGTCCTGTACCACTTCCTGTACTACTTCGTGATTGACACAGCAACACTTGCATCTGTCACAACAACACTTGCATCTTCAATAGCAACAAAACTACGAAGCATGTGCAAATTCTGAGATATCTGCAATAGAATTGCTTCTCCTTCACTAACATCTAAAACATCTGCAATATGTTTCAACAATTCACCATTTGATTGAAGATCACTTAGCCTCTCTGTGATCGCTGAAAGCTCTTTTACTATCCCTTTTTTGCTTTCAATCCCTGCCCCATTTCATCACAAAAACACAAGATAAAAAAAGGTTTTTAGTCAGATTAAAGAACACAGAACAGAATGATCTCGAACCTCGAGTCAAATTCGTACCTTTTTCTTCCTCTGCAGAGACATCATTTTCCACGGCTGAACTTTTCATATGTAAAATGTCCGATTCTTCGGATTTACAAGACCCATTTCGATCGACGTTTTCTTCATTTTCCTCATGATTTGAAGAACAAACTGCAAAATCAGAGTCTGGTTTGGTTTCTCGGCAATCATCATTTGCACTAGCATTGCCGTTTTCTTCAAGAAACTCTTCTCTTGAGGCGTCATTACCAGTCAAACATCCATATTTCTCTCTGTAAGCCTCAAATTCAGCTTCAAGCCCCTTCATTTCCTCTTCCCTCTTTGCCAGTTCACTGCTCATAGACTGCAAAGCTTCTTGGTCATACTCTGCTTGTTCATCCATCATTCTTTGGTACTGCAAAGCCTCCATTTGAACAGCCGCTTTCTCAGCTTGAAGTCTCGTGATCATAGCCATCGCGTTGTTGGCTGCAATAGCTGAGGCACTCCTCTCTTCATCTAGCTCCATATACAAATCTATTAGTGACTTCTTGTCCAAGCGAACCTCTTTCTTGAGCTGATGAAGGATGGATTCACCGTTTGGATCAGCCATGTCCGAAGCATTCTCTGTCTTATCCAAAGGGGATTTCCTGAGAGATCGAACGGACCATCGTGGACTGTTTTGCGCCGAATCAGACAGAGGAATCCCAAAGAACTTGTTACCTCCTCGTACAAAACTCGGTGTTCTGTCCACATCCAAATCCCTAAACTCAGATTCGTTTTCAGACAGTTTGTACGAAACCCTAGGAGATGGAGCAGGAGCAAGGAAAGAATTGTTGGTCTTCTGCAACTTCTCAGATTTCATCTTCATTAATTCTCCGCAACACGAACAATGTTGCTTCAAGCTATCATTTTTAATTTTGTTGTTGTTGTTGTTAGTCTTGTAATCCACCAGATTTGTTGTTGTCTGAACAAAATTGTCATCTTTCTTGAACGCCAAGGGAAGTTCTCGTTCATCGTCAATGAGAAGCTCAAGATCTTTGTGTAAGATCCCAATGAGAGACTTATAGGTATCACAATCAGATTCTTTCTCGGTGGCGAAAGAGAGAAGACATCCTTCACACATATGCTTTATCTCAGAAAGTTTCTTGTGGACATGGCAATAAGCAAGGGAAGAGACTTTCTTCTTGTGAGAGTCGCAGATGGAGTCGTTGTAATAGAATTGAGGATCTCTAGGGACGAGAACGTGATCTATTCTGGTGCAGAGGAGACAAGGAGTGTTGAGATCGAAGAATCTGGCGTATTGGTTTGACAGAAAGGCGAGAACGCCGTCGACGAAGAGGATGGTGATGAGAATCCATTCAAGAACGGTGTAGATGAGGAAATGAGGGAAAGATCCGAGTTCTTGTTCCACGAAATTCTTGAAAGAACGTTTAGACATGGTGGCTTGTAAAAGCAGAAACAAGAACAAGAAGAAGCACAGCAATTGAATAAACATATGAAATCAAATTGGTCAAAAGATCAACAAAAAAACAGAGATTATGATATCTTTCTCACTCTTTTGTGATTTGTTTTTCTATTTCTGGGCGTGGAGAGTATAAAACAGACTGGATTAGACTGGAATTTGAGAGAAAGTACCCAAAAACAAAGGATAATCGCAGATTTGAAATTGACAAATTCAGAGATAATGTCAAGACAAGAGAGAGAGAGAAAAAAAAACACACAAATTGGATTCGTGTAAATTTTCCCGCTTAGACGTGAGGAGAACTTTGTCGTTGACGCTAAAACTGAATACAAACCTTACACAACCGAAACAGAGGACATGCCAACACGCACATATGATATATATATATATATATATATGTATATACATGATGTTGTTTTATTGGTTTATTAATGAATGGAGATCATGTTCTGTAATTGGAAGATTATTGCTTACGAAACAGGTAATGTACCTAATCATCCCACACTAAATTTATATAAAAAAAAAAGAATCTGGATTTTTTGATGGGAAAAGAAAAAGCTCCACTATAATGGAAGTGACCAATAAAATGCAACATTATTGGAATCATTAAAGATAATGACATTATTCTACAAACCCTACAATATCATATCCTTGGATATCAGATATTATTATAAAACCCTACAAATCACTAAACATTGATTGAGATGGCCACATGAGAAGCAAGTACGACTCTGTTTTTGATTGAGATCATGAATAAAACATAACGTTATAAGTTTTAATAAATCCACGGGAATGACCAGATAAGTATTACAACAACTTCCATCCATGGAAGGAAAAAAAAAAGAAGATGATCATGAACCCTAAAAAAACCCTATGCTACAAACTCCTCTGTTTATTATTCTTCTTGACCACAGATTTTTTCAACCAAATGCATAAATTTGATAAAATAAATAAAAAAGTCAAGACCTATCTGTACAGACAAAGAAACAAACAGGGTGTGTTGCAGATTCAGCTTTGGGATTTGTTCTAAGCGACTCCAATCGTGTTGAATGCTGAATGCCTTGAAGAATTAGACGAGGCTAGCGAGAGGTTGAGAGAGAGCGGTGCAGGAGTTGCTTGAAAGAGATTAGAGGAAGAAAACTGTCCGTATGATTGATTCCCTGATGCAGATGTTGGTAAAGAGAAGTCTTGCATAACCGGATACATAGAGAACTCAGGTGATTGTGGCGATGCGTTCTCCTGCATAAGAAACTGATCTTCTTCCATGGGCATGACCTGATAAATAAAACCAACCAAGATCTGTTTGTTATACTTAAAGGTTTCACTAACCAACAATCACCATAGATTCTTATTCTGAAGCTAGAGGATTAGAGAGTTTACGGTATCAGTTGTCATGTCAAAAAGGCTAGATCTTCGGCGGCGACGGTTGAGATTGCTTCGGCGGATGAAGTATTTCTGAGCGTGACTAGCTACTTGCGTAGACGTTCTGCTTTTCACAAAGGTTTTGGATATTCCTTTCCAATCTCCTTTCCCTACTTTCTGCAGACCAAGCAAGAACATCCTGTGCTCTTCCTCTGTCCATGGAACTCCTGAAAATAAGCAACACTAAATAGCTTTAGCCAATCTTTCCAAATCCAAAATCAATCTTCAGATTCCCTCTCACCAAATCTCTAATCATCCATAAGCAAATCAAACGAAAACGGAAGCATGTATAATAATTCCATCGATAAGATCAGAAAACAGATTTAATATAGATCGTATGTATGATCAAAATCCAAGACAGTACCTCGTTTCCTCTCGCGATTTCCGCCGGAAGAAGAAATCGGAACAGCGTCATCCGCCGAGGCGTAACCGGAGGAGATTTTGTTCTTATCTTGTCCATCTCCATCCTCGCCGACGATCTTTGGAATCTCCTCCGTCTGCTCATACTCGGACAAATTGTTCAAGCTCACGCTCTTTCTCATCGGATCAAGCACAACCCTGACACCGAACAGCATAATCTCTCTTCTTATACCGCCGCCGCCGCAAGCGACGGTGCTATTACTACCGTCGGCCATAATATTTGCTTGCGCTGGTTTTTTTGCCCTTTCAGCGACGAAGGAGAGAGCAATAGCAATGGAGTGGTGTGAGTAGATCTGTGCTTTGCCTTGTCGATGGATTTTATAAGCCAAAAGCCACGTGGTTCTCTCTTAAACAATTACATGTTGTAGTTAATGGTGATGGTATCATATGACACGTGTCTTGTTTGTATTCGTCTGTTATTATCTCTCTTTCTTACCTGCTTGTCTCTCTACACAGTTTTTCATTTGGATTTCGCTGACTAGATTTATAATATATATCATTTTTGTTGGTTATATTTATTAGATCATATCTTATGGTGTATATAAAAAAAAGGTTTAACATCTAATTTTTTAAAAGGACCACGAGTTTATAGCCATTTTGGCGGAATATGATCTTTGATAACCCAACCAACACATGTGTAATCGTTATATTACTTGTATGATCTTTGATAATCCAACCAACACATGTGTAATCGTTATATTACTTCATAAACTACTATCGAAATTATATTTAACCCATTTTTGTAGTGAATGTTCCTATTGACTACTCTTTATTATCGGATGTCGTTTTATTGTGTTTAACACTGTGTTTGTTTAAGCATCAATTCCTTCTGAACTCGCCTCAAAGGCTCAATTAGCATCCTCATTTGGATGAACATTCATTTTGTTAAACAAAATATTCATTCCTAAACTTCCAAAAATTATCCGTAATATCCAAAAAGAAGTATGTTCTGGTAGAGAAATAGTGTCTTTAATCTGGATCATATATAGTCCGAATATTTTCTTCTAACTATGTATATGGCTGACCAAATTGTTGTATGTTTGAGCATCTGCAAATAGGTTGAGCATGTTGACATTCAAACAAAACATGTTGATCAATATGCACATTTCTTGTTCTTAGATGTTTCTCTTGTAGGTAATGCCCTTGAGACAGCTTGCCAAATAAAGAGTTGTATCTTTGGGATAATCTTCAACTTCCAAATCTGCATTTTCAAACCAATCGAACCACTTAGTGTTTCCATTTCCTCTTCTTCTGAGATTACATGAGCTGTAGCCCAATAACCAAAATTCTCAGAGCATTTGGAATCTTCAGTATAAGGCCAAATATATGTGTCAGTTGGTGCATACCTTAAAAGATGAATTTGTTTGGCCAACTCTGCATGCTCTGGCGTTAATACATTATCCAACATAGATTCATTCCATTCTCTTTGACATGTTTTCAAAAGATCCTCCATATTTTCATAGACGAGTCTAAACAAATACCCATCACACGTCTAGGAGGTAATGTAGGAAATTAATGATCAGACCACACATTTGTTGATTTCTCATCATCTACTTGACCTCTCAATATTACCTCTTATTATATATTTTTTTTTGTTCAACTACCTCTTATTATGTTTATGTATAGCACTTTTATATATATAATCCGAATTTTTGTTCGAAAACCAGAATAATCTTTTGTATTTTGTAGAAAATCGGTTATTTTTTTATTTAACATTTTTAGAATAGTTAAGAAAAACTACATCAATTTTTTTTTTTTTTTTTTTTTGTAAATGGTGGAACTCGGTCAATGGTTTTGATCCAAAAGACGAAAGCTCTATTTAATTCAATAAATTACTGGATCACACGTTCTTGGTTAAAAATATAATCTTTTCGTGAACTCAAAAGTTAAAAAGAAAAATAAAAGAGAAAAGACCTAATTACATATAGAATTATAGAGCATGGAATAAATCGACCCTTTTTTTTTTTAACGTTACTTTCTATTTATTTATTATGATAAAATCAAAATGTAGGGTTATATGTACAATACGAATCTGGTCAACTCAATGTCCATCCTAAAGGGCATGCAACTTGATCTTAGAAAAATAGTCAGCTTCTGAAATGATTCTGTACTCTCTACTCTTTTAATAATTAGTTACAGCTCCATCCTTGTACTTTTATTTTATATAAAGAACTATATCTTCTCGATCTATGACTCAGTAGATTTTTAAAATGACCTTGGCGACAGGAAAATCCCTTTTAAAAAAAAAAATATATTGTATCTATTATTAATCAAATATTTCTAGTTTTAACCGAAAAAATTGATAGTTTAGTCGAACTTATGTTCTTATAAGATTAACGCTGTTAGGACATAATCCGACGATAAACAGCATTACAGCAGTATCATCATAATTTGATCACAACTGTAAGTCTGTAACATTAATAAAAAAGGTAATACTTTACTAAAATGTTAGGATGTGATTTGACTACAGGCAAAACGATCACATCTATTTATTACTATTACTATTGTTTTTGTTTATTTATGTTAGGGATTTATAGGGGGGGAAAATCTAAAAAGTATACATATAATTTTGGTAAATAATAGTCTTGGAAGACGGCAAAAAAACGTAAGGCACTAGTATCGGTTAGAAAGCAAAGCCACCATTACTTTAATGCAAACAAAGTGGAAACCTAAATAGTAGTGTGTGAAGCACTAGGGCAAGAGCTTTTCTTTCTTCTTTATTTCTCTTGATTTTTTAGCTTGTTGTGACTTTCCAAAATCAGAAAACAAACACAAATCTGAGAAAGAGAGAAGATGAATCAGACAGAAGAAGAATCTTGCACAATAACAAGTTGTGTTGAAAGTTAATATTCAGACCATTGGGTCATTGCTGCGTAATGAGTTAGATTTCGAGATGGTGACAGACCATAAGACTAGGGAATCTTGACTGATAGATCCTGTATTTGTCTAACTAGAGCTTTGATATTACACCAGCATCTTCTAGCTTTATAGTAACCAGAAAGACAGATGACCGGGAAAAACACAGTAAATCTATGGCTTCAAAATCATGGGGTCTGTCTAACAACAATTCCCATCAAAAGACTTAGTTGGCGGCTACTTACTCGACATTTTTTTTTGTAACATTGCTTCTTCATATCAACTAAGATGACCATTTATCTTCCTCTATAGCCTTCTGTCTATCAGAGGCTGACACTACTGCTTGGCACCACAACATATTATCATGGACATGGAGTGTAGGTGAATGAGTGTTAAAGACCATAAGAGCACAGTTTTCACCAACCAGTCTAGATGGAGGAAGACATAAGAAGCCTTTGATTGCTGGAAATTAGCAACAGAAATTATGCATACCGGTTTAAGCTGGGCTTCCTGCTAGTTCTTTTTTCATCTTGGTTCTTCTTTGGGAACCGCTGTGGTTCGTGTCACTGCTTGTTGAAGTTCTTGTTCCAGCAGCAAAAATTGGCGAGTTAGTTAAGCCGACTAGGTTTTTATTCCAGGACTCTTCTGAAGTTGGTTCTTTCGTAGCCAGTAACTGCTTGAGCTGAGATCTCTGGCACATAATGCGACCTCCATTCCATCCCGTGAAGGAAAATGATGACGAGACATGATCCTGCAAGAAGGAGAAAGCAGCTTTCGCGATGGGAGATTCTCTTGCAGCAGAGCTTTTCTCCAATTGTCCCCGTCTGAAAATTTAGAAAGAAAAAAAGTTACCAAAAGGCAAAAGACAAGACAAAAACACAAAGCTCGGAAGCATCCTGCAATGAGCTCGCCAGCATCAAAGTACTTACACTGAAACAACAACAGCTAGTTGAGGAAGATCCTCTCCCTTTAAAAGCATATCGTTTAGCCAAACCGATAGTGCTGTGTACATGCCACCCTCTGACATTCTGCAGAACATTGAAAACCAATAATTAGATTGACTGGTACTCAACCATTTCATACACTTGAAATGAAGTCAGCTTAGGGCTCTTAAGCTACCTATGCACATCAACAGACCACACAAGTTTGTTTTTCCGGAATAACTCAGGGAAAAGTCCACGTTTTGTTGCCTCATTGAGTACCCTTGCAGCTCGCTCTTTCTGGCCCAGCCACCACAAAGCATCCAGAAGTGCATTGTAAAACCTTATTCCCAAACCACATCCTTCTGAATTGAGTTTGTCTAAGACATATTCCACTATCTGCCAATTTGAGTCATCATCATAATCTCCCTTGATCATTTGCCCGATAACTTGATGAATATTTGATACTCTATTTGAAAGCATCTCCTCCAGTAACTCATTGACATCGTCCCACCTGAAAACAAAATTTCGAAGTGTAAATTTAAATAATAAATAATTATTTTGTAAAATAATGGCTTCAAGACTACTTATCCAGAAAACTCAAGTTAGTTGCGAATTTTTTTAATAAGGGTGCTACATTACACTAGCATATCTCTTCCATGCCTGCCCATGTACAAGGCAGCTGAAAGAGCATACTGCTATGAAGATGGAATAATCAAATGGCTGAGTCATGAGCTTGCAACCACCATGTAAATTCTGTAATTGCCAAGTGAATGCATCCAGTAGGAATTGATCTGAGGCCTCGACCAACAAGAGGAAACTACTAGACTACAACACTTGATTTGTTTTTTATCCTTTTCATCCATTGGCATGACTGTTATACCTTAATCCTTAGTAAGGTATGGACGCAAAAGAAGACATAAGGAAGAGCGTAATACTGGCGAAGGCACTAACCTCTCCGTTTTCCCATAAACAGACAGCATCATACAGTAGCACATGATACTGGGCAGTATTTCAGAAGCTTTCATCTCCTCAAACTGCTCCCTGCACTCATCAACAAGTCGTGCACAAGAATACACACTTAAAACAGCCTCAAGCGTCCTTTCATCAGGATCACATCTTGACTTCTCCATATCTACATATGTCTTCACAGCCTCTTCGAATCTTCCTCCTTGCTTGTAGGCTTCTATTTGTGCATTGAACGTATCTCTGTTCCTGGGAATACCAGAATCCACCAACCTAGACAGAATCACCTCAGACTCCTTGAACAGTCCTCCCCTTGCAAAAGAATATAACAGTGAGTGGTATGTTTCAATACTTGGATTGCTTCCCACTTCATGCATAGTATTAAAAGCAACAAGTGCTTCTTCATATAAAGCAGCCTGCCCGAATGCTTCAATAACCCCAGTGTAGGCCTTGGAACTTGGCACAACATCCTTAGCTGTCATATACTGTACAATCTTCCTAGCATCTTCGTGGAGTCCTCCCTTCCCACAAGCAAATATTATACCCTCATATGTCTCCATGTCAGGTTCAATATTCTCCTCCACCATGTCATGGAACAAAGTTACAACCTCCTTGAAATACCCACCTTCCCCAAAAACCTCTATCAGAATGTTGTATGTAGCAGAATCAGGATCTGTATTGCTAGATTTCATCTCAAGAAAAAGCTGCCGAACATCATCGTACCTCCCACTCTTTCCAAACAAATTTAGCAAAACACTATATGTATTTGCGTTCGGTGTACACCCTGCAGCCTGCATCTGATGGAAGACACCCATTGCCTCCTTAATAGACCCGGATTTCGCATAAGCCTCTAACAACACATTATAAGAAGTGATATCCGGCAAACTGCCCCCAGACGCCATTTCACTCAGGAGATCAGAAACTTTTTCTAGCCGCCCTAACTTCCCAAATGTCTCAACGAGATGGCTGTATGTGGTTAAATCCGGAACTATCCCACCATCATTCATGGTCCTAAAAACCATTTCAGCCTCATCACCTAAACCTCTAATAGCACAAGCACTAAGCAATGTGTTATAGGTCACGATATCGGGTTGTATCCCCTCATGTCTCATCTCTGCAAACAAACCCAATAAACCCTCCCAATCTAGGCCACCTCTAGCACACGCATTAATCACTGTGTTGTAAGTCAAGATACTAGGTGATATCTTATCGTTCTTCATCCTATCAAGAAGCTCAAGGGAGGTCTCGTACCGTCCATTTCGACCATACGCATTGATCAGAGCCGTGTAAGAGAAGACGCTGCGTGCCACACCTTGACTGGGCATTTCCTCGAATATCTCAAGGCATTTGTCAAGTAGACCTTCCCTGCCGAGCAAAGAGATGATAATTGTGTAGATGTGCTCGTTGGGTTTGCACCATATCTGCCGTTGCATATACTTGAAGAGCCGAAGCGACCTCTGCCAATCGGCGCGACCAGCAAACTCTTTGAACACGAGTGCGAAATCGTTGAGAGAAAGCTTGTTCTTGAATATGTCGAGACATCTGGCGATGCTGCCGCGAGGTGGAAGGCTGCTCAACTTGTTAATCAGAGACTCGACGTCATAGCTGTACTTACCTTTCTCCACCGATACGGAGGGGTTTCCCAAAACGAGATCCTTTGTCTTCGCTTTAATTTTTCCGGCAACGGAGCAGGGTCTTTTCCCCCCGGAAAGGAAACGGAGACGGTTGCCGTCGGCGAATCTCCGGTTTCCGACGAAACTAGAATTCTGGATGAGGAACGAGAGCTGGTGTGAATTGGGATTCGGAATTGCGAGGTTCATTTTGGAAACTAGAGTTCACATAAGGCTTCAGAGATCCTCCGGATTATTTTGGAAACCAGATTTTCTCGGGAAACCGCACTCGGCAAGTCGGATTCCGCTCTCAGAAATTCAAAATTAACGCCTCACTTACCAATCACTACCACCTATATTCGATGAACAGATATATATTCGTTTACGATTTTCTCACCCAGAAGTTCTCTCGGTGAAATGGCGGAAAAATGGAAGAAGAAGAGGGCTTGAAGAAGAAGACACGTGGATTCTTATTGTGGATAACAACAGTTGCGAGGAGCTAACCGGTCATTACTCGGTTTACATAATTCCTGTCGGTTTGAATTGGTTTCGGTCGGACAAATTTGGCCTCTTAAATATCACAAGAAATCGCTTTTTATTTTGTCACTGGAAGATAACAAACGGATATACTAATTACTATTTTGACAATTTATGTAAATTCATTCGATAGACGGTAATGACATACCACAATCTCTATAATATTATTTAAAAAAATATTTTTAAAAATAAACTGTGTTTTGTAAATTATTACATGAAATACCATTACAAATAACAAAAAGTAATTAAAATATGAAAATATATAATAGTCTTTTAAAATTATTGATTAGAATATGGAAAGTATATATTTTGCATTAAACAGATTATTTATTATTTCATTTCTTAATTATTTTAACATTATATATTTTAAAATAATAATCAATTCATATCTATTCAAAAAAAAAAATTTATTCAAAATCTTGGTATATTTTTCACTATAATTTATTATATTTTATTTGAATATATATCAAAACAAAAATTGAAAAATATTTTACTAATTTTATAAAAAATTATATAAGAATCAAAATAGTTTGATTCAAATTTTAGTAAACTAGGGTGTGATCCGCGCTACACGCGGGCTTGATAAACAATTTTCTAAATTGTTTTTATTATTTAATGTTATTTTATCTTTCTTGTAGTTTATTGAATTGTTTTTGTCAGCTTAAGATATATGTATTTGTTTATTTATGTTTTGTTTCTATTTTTTTGTGCAATTTTGGTTTTTCTTTTAAATTTTTTTAAATTTATAATCATCTATGTGTTTGTTTAGTGAATGATACATATTTTTACTTGTTTTTTTCCCCTTCGATTGTCAATTTTATGCAATTAGTTGGGTTATTAAAGGGAAGATATTAACATTTTAAAGTTTTTGTTGCATAATTTTTGTTTTTTCTTTTGTTTCATCTAAAGCCTAATTGTTGAAGCCCATATAAAATATGTTTGTAATTTATTTGATATTAAAGAATTTAAGAATTTGAGCTATTTTAAAAAAAAAAAATTTTAATTGAATTTTAATATAATTCCATGTTGTTTTTTAAAAATATGTTTGATGTCTAGGGAGACGCTGATGTGGTGAAATGTGAAGTGAGGAAACACATTGTTACCCGGTTATTTATATTTACCTTTCCGGGTATAATTACTCAGTTTATGTTAAGCATATGATGCATAGTGGACATGTTCCTGTTGAAACACTCATCTTCCTACTACCGCACTCTCCATTTGAAATATATTCAAAATTTAAAATTAGAACTACAATGGGTTAAGACACAAATCATATGCCTCGTATTTTGTGTGTAAGTAAAAGATGCGGATTAAAGTGTGGAAAGATGATACATGTTTTCTTTAATTTACAAAACAAAATATCAAATTTCTAAACAATAAGATTTTTTAGCTAAAACATTTATAAAAATTTCTTAAAATAATTTAATTCAAAATAATAAGTCACTAAGTTAACTGCTAGTTCTTGGTAACTAAGCACTTCCTTGGATAAGCGAGGCAACCATAAAATTATCTGCCTTGGTATCAAACATAAAAAGTTTGCATCCGACCCACTGAAAAATATAAAATCGACTGTTATGTTGACGTCGCAGTAGAATTGGCGGTTGGCATGACTGTAGAGAGTGTCCTAGTAGTCGACGAATGAGCATTGATAGTAGACGGAGTGATCAAATTGTGATCAAAACGCTCCAGTCTGGTGATTCGCTAGTCCGACAGTGTTTATGATTATGATGTTCTTTATTATGAAGTATATATTTTGAATTGTTGCATGTAGGTATAACTTGATTTTTCTTTTTATAAATAGAAGTTTTTATTTCATATTATCTTTTATCTTTAAAATTTTTTTTTGACGTTTATATATTTTTAATTATTAAGTATAAAATTAATCACTAAACATATCAACTTTCACTTTATAATATATATTTTACCACTTATATCAATGAAAATTAACTTTTGATAAACTTAAAAAATAATATGGTGGATATCAATGGATTTTAGTTTATGTTAGAACTAAATTCTGTAATTATTATTTATTATCTTAGTTATATAATTAAAACCAATTAAAATATGCTATGTAGATGCTGAGATGGCGAAAGCAGAAGAGAGACAATTTTTCTTTATATATATATTATCTTAGTTATATAATTAAAACTAATTAAAATATGCCATGTAGATGCTTATATGGCGAAAGCAGAAGAGAGAAAAGTTTGCTTTATATATATATAGATGATATCTGTCTTTCATTATGATTTTTCAAGTAGGCAAGTACTTAATAGTTTTACTACTTTCCTCACAAATGTCGAAAAAACAAATATCATAACGAAAACAATTAATGGCTTTCTCAGTAAAGATTTTCTTAATGAGAGAAAGTAATTAACAATTGATATGTTTCTATTCTACACATATATTAGTAAATACGTAGTCAAATGAAATAAAAATATATGCGATACTATAACGTATATATAAATTCTCAAATCCTTTCTCACAAAACAAAACGTCTTATATAATAAAATGTCATTTTATCTATAAATACTAATTTACTCCTCGACAAATATTATATCACAAGAAAAAAAAAAGTCCATGGCTTTTTCAAGGAACCACAAGTTAATTTTAATGCTAATCACATTTCTAATGATCCTTGCAACGACATCATCTGCGTCTTCGGGAATGTTGCTCTTCTCAGCCAAACATTTTGTGATAATCAACAAACTTGTGACGCGTGCGACATTGACAGTGCATTGTAAGAACAAAGATGAAGAAGGGAGTGATTTCACTCGGACCTGGAGATAGTTTCGATTTCAGATTTCGTGTGAATCTCCGCAAAACAATGGTATACACTTGTAACTTTGCTTGGCCTGGCAATACAGCGACGTTCGATATTTTTAGAGCTAATCGAGACGGTAATCCAAAAAGCAAAGTTGGAGTTTGCAGCGAATGTATTTGGGATATTTACGAGCCAGCACCATGTCGGGATAGACGTGATGGTGGTCAACCTAACTATTTTCCATGGGCTTCTTAAATCATTCTATAATATTTTATCGCATCTTTTTTATTTTGTGTGTTTCATTGTATTGTTATTACAATATTAATTGTAATAAATAAAGAAATCAAGTTTTGGAAAACAATAATTTTTACATATTTATCACTTTCTCTTTTGATATTAAATAGTGCCATATATGATACTCCCTCTGTTTCTTATTAATAAATACTAGAAATCTATCCGCGTGTTGCGCAGATTTAAAACTATATCGTGTTCCAATTTATTGTTTTTTTTTAATTTTCATTTTAAATATTTAATTTTGTGTGTTTATGTAGTTTAATTTTCTACTCGCTTAAAAAAATTTATCAACAATTTTAAATTAACTAAACGGTTAATAAACTGTTTACATCGATAATGTCAAATAAATAAAGTTTAGCATTCTTTGCTCACTAAAATATTAAATATGGACAATAGTTCAAAAATTATCGGCATCCAATAAGTACATGTCCATATGGACATGTCCATGAACACCCAATTACATTAAACTTTTTTTTGGGTATATTAAACTAGTGTGCTTATTTGATTAATTCTAATTCTAACATTATTGATCTAAATATTATCGTAAAATCGCAAAAACACAGATCCAACAATATTTTAACAAAAACTATTTCATTTTTTATTTTATTTTTTTAATCATATTGTAAAGCACAAAATGCATATAGGATACATGTGTTTTTTTATATTTGTTAAAGTAGAGTAATCAACATTTTATAATATGCATATAAAATTAGGTTCATTTATATATGATAAACATTTTTTTTTATATGATAAACATGGTGCAGTATTATTATGACGAACAAAAACTTGTATGATCGTTAAAGCTTACGGTAAAGTTAAAATATTTTTGGCTGAAAACATGATTTTTGTGATTTTGGCGGAAAAACACAATTTTGCAGTTTTGGCAGAAAAACGCGATTTTACGGTTTTGGAGGGAAAACAAGATTTTACGATTTTGGCGGGACAACACGATTTTGCGGTTTTGGCGGAAAAACGTGATTTTATGGTTTTGGCGGGAAAACGCGATTTTAGATAGTTTTAGGTTTTTTAAATATAAATTTCTCTTTATATATTTGTGACATGTTAAAAAAAAAAACCTCAGATATATTATGTTATATTAGTTTGTATCAAATAACTGGATAGAAAACTTTAACTTTAGAACTATAATCATCAGTCTCACCTGCAAGAGTGGAGGATTGATCATGAAGAAAGAAACAACGAATTCACCAAATGCGATGAATGCTGACGTGACGTTTGTGTGGTGTTTGAGAAATAAAGTGGACTCGTCATGGGCAAATAAGTCATTTAATGCCCATTTCTGTTCCTAACAGACAGACGCTTCAAGTAACAAATAAAAAAAAATTGGAAAAAAACAAAAACAAACCACCCTTGTTCTTTCTTTCTTTCTTTCTTGGCGAGTCTGCGACCTCGGTCGGAAAATCAAAATCGCTTCTCCTCAGCCGCATTATCGGCGCTAATGGCCGACCCAGAGGTAGAATTACCTTTTTACCCCTTAATCTCCGCCGCTCTCGAGTTCCTATTTTCGATTCCGGACTTCCCCCTGTGAACAAAAGTTTTCGATTCCTCGTTTATTTCGTTCTGTTTCTTCTAGGCTTTGTAAGAAGAATTCTTGTTTCCGATTTCGTTAATATTCTTCTAAATTAGTGTTCCGGATGTGGGTTTTTCGTGATTTTCGTTTGCGATGATTTTGTTCGTTTGTTTTTGTTTTTGTTGGGTTAACAGACCTTAGCGGCGTTGAAGAGAGCCTACGCCGATACTATACTGAACACGACGAAGGAGGCGGCGGCGCGTGTGATGTTTTCTGAGAAGAAGGCCCGTAGGTATCAGCAAGAACTTGTGACGGTTAGAGATGAAGCACTCCATACGTTGCTTAGGCTTAAACAGATGTATGATTCCAAGGTACTATAAGTATGTAGATGTTTTCTAATTCTCGTTTTTGTTCTTCTGAGTTCCTGTTGGTGTATTTGGTTTCTGCCTGATTATGTTTTTGGGATCTTGATTATTTTGTGGAGTTGATGCTTTGGCATTTTAACGTGGATACAAGCCAATGTTTTTGACACTTTGAGCCTGAGACTATATTACACTGACACTTTGAGCAGATTGAGTTTTCTTCTTCATCCATCGATCATTGTTCATTATTTTGTTGGCTGACACACGTTTTTTTTGGCCATGCTCTCAATTCATTGTGCCATTATTAAGTGAAAGATTTCTCAATGCGGGGATATAGATATTTCATCTTAGATACTGTATCGGCTTTGCTTGAGGATTAGCTTTCCCTGTTGTATACTATATCTTTCTTCTGTGGCTGGCTTTGCATTTGCTCCTCAACTCTAACTTTTAATAACGTCCTTGTGGTTATATAGGCCAAGGAGACAGAGATGATATCCTTAAAGCAGCAACAAAAGGTTGAGGAACTTGAAGGTCAGCTTGGAGAAGCTGAAGATATTGTAGGAGAGCTGAGAATGGAGTTGCGAGAACTTCGTGATGAGCTCAAGAAACTTACGAATGGTCAGACACATCTTAAAAGTAATCATGAGGAAGGCTCCTGTTGGAAAAACAGTGGTGCGGCAGTTTCCATAGTGCATGAGGTTTCTAGCAGTCACGAGAGATCAGGAGCTGTAGGTTCTTTCATCCCAGTTGAACAAAGTCGATCAGTAGTGGCTAATGGGATAAAAAAACCATCTTTGACTCGCATAAATAGTATTAAGCGGTGTTCGTCCAGAGATAACAAGGATCGTTGTCACCACACTCTTCCGTCTATACTGAAAAAACGCAGGGAAGCTGAAGGATGCACTCAGATGATCCACGCAGTAGATAGATGTATGGCCAATGGAGATCCGTCTTCCTCTGTAGAAGTAGGAGATGTGAATGATGGAGTATGTCTTCGCAAAGTCTCGTCATGTAATATTGTAGAGACCTTAAAAATGTCTGGTTGTGCTGATGCTAGTGACTCCATATCTTCTGTTAGAGATGGAGAAGACCTAATATTGTCTCAAAACTCTTCTCAGAAGGACTTTGGTACTCCCATACCCTTGAAAACATCTCTGAGGGAACATGAAAATGATAGAAAGTCTGCGATTGGCGAAACAGAGGCAAGGAAGGAAGAAAAAGAGAGCTGTGAGAATATGGAGGTTTCGGCATCTCCTTTGTGTGAAGAAACTCCAGTTTTGGCAGTTAATAAAAACAGGTGTATCAAGTACACATTCAAGAGGAAGAGAAAGAAGGAGGTGTTAAGCAATCTTGAAGGAGGTTCCTCCATTGAGGAGAGCAGAAACAGGAAACAGAAGACTGGGGAGAAAGATGATGGTTATTTGGAATCTCTGAAGCCTAGCTTCACCAGTGAATCGTCTCGGGATAGTCTATGCGTAGCACAAGTGGCTCGGCAGGTTAGTAAATATCAACATACATCTAATTCGCTGTATTCATACTAAGTTTATTATGTTTCTGGAGAACTTGTGAGAATCTGGGTTGCTTGTTTACTTCATTGTTGTATTTTCGATGTAAAACTCTTGTCCAATTTGGTGGGTGGTTTATGCATATGATGTACAAGATCCTGAATTTCTCTGTTCTTCTTTAATGTTTTGTTTTCTGGGCACAGCTTGTACCATTCTCGGAGAAGAACGGTTTTGCAGCAGAAGTAGTCAAACAGTAGGATCCTCCCTTGACTCGCAAGTAACCTCGAAGCCCTAATATTATCAGTTGCAGTTTTTCTGTCCATGGTTGATCAACAAATCTAGCTTTAGATTAGGTAGTAAATTATTCGTCTAATATATATATACAAATATATTCATGTTACATTTGATTTTGAGTCAAATTAAAAGTGTAAGTGATAAGGATAGATGGAAACTCTACTAGATTCTTACGCCTGGATGGTCAAAAAGTTATCATTGTGCCTCTACCATTTTTATGTTTTACTCGTGTAAATAACCTAACGAAGAAGTCTTTTATTAAATAGTTTTTTTTTGTCACTTGGTCAAAGTTATTCATGGAAATTTCGACTGGGATCAATAACCATGGACTATCGTCTGATAAATAAGATAATTTTATGTGAGTTTGTTGAATCTTCTGTTTTAAAATTAACTAGATTTTGACCCGCACTAATTATAGCGTGGAGTAATTTTTTTAAAATAAATTATTTTAAAATTTAAGAAAATTGTATTTTCTGAATTTTACAATATGGCTAACTAATGATTATAGATAAAGTTGTCAATTTGTAATAATTTGTCTATTTAACCCGTTTTGCAGTGAACTAAAATATTATTCGAACTAACCCGCAAAAACTTATAATCTTGAAATCATAACTCTAATATGCACCATTAAATGACTCTAGTTTTTGTGGTTAGTTTACGAACTCTTTTAAAAAATAGTTTTCTTGTGTCTAACTTTTTATAATTTTTGTTTTGATATATATTCAAATAAAATATAATAAATTATAGTGAAAAATATAGCAAGATTTTGAATAGATTTTTTTTCTTTTAATATATATGAATTAATTATTATTTTAAAATATATAGTATTAAAAATAAGTAAAAATTAAATAATAAATAACATATTTAATGTAAAATATATATTTTCTATATTTTAATTAATAATTTTAAAAGATTAATATATCTTTTTCTATTTCAATTATTTTTTGTTATTTGTAATGATATTTAATAAAAGTTTATTTTTTAAAAATATCTTCTTAAATAATATTATAGAGATGAATAAATGACCGTTTCACATTCAAGATTATTACCGGCTTTAGAAAGAAAACATTTCCTTCCATGTCGTGTTTCCAAGGAAGACTTATTCAATTAAATATAAAATTGAATTGGTTTATATGAACTTCTTAAAAAATATGTTATGCTTAAAAGTAGACAACTTCCTAGTTATGGTAATGTTATCTTTAATAAAAATATAATATATAAAGATAGAAAGGGGTTCTCCGGCGTCGACACGTCGGCTTTCTATATTGGTTCACTTCTGTTTATTTTTTGCACATCAGCATTGAAGAAATTAAAAAACATTATTAATAAACACTGAAAATGTATTCAAATCATCAGATGTAGTAGATCTTCCTAGCAATTAATGCCTCCAGATTTACCAAAAAAAAATTATATATATAATAATTTGTTTTTCAACAAAAATTTAGAAGTAAGAAATATATAGGTTGCTTTAGTATTGAACATGTATCCCCTTCTTTTCGTAATTTTGCTATGGAGAAAGTAAACTCTGTATAATATGCCTTGCAGTCCAAGTTTGAACGATAGACCAAAAGCGATGATACTGACATTCCAGTGATTCGACGTCGTTTCTGCCATAACAAAGACCACCACGAGGGGTATAGCTACGTAAATACAGAATAAAATCGGGGTAATATTATGAATGTGAATAACCGAATATATATACCGCTACACACAGAGACTGAGAAATAGAAGGAGCGTAGCAGAGCAGTTGGGATTAGGGTTTCTTTATTTCTGATTATACATTACTCTGTGTGTGTGTGGTTTTTGTTGGAAGATAATCATGGTTGCTGATTCGATCACAGACTCTGAACTATCTCATGGTTCTCCGATTTCTAGAGATTTCGCCAAGAAACGGAAGGTGAGTTCTCGAATTTTACTCCGACTCGATGCGATCTATTCGATTCTTGTATATATGCGTGATTCAAAAGAAAAGTATATAATTGATTGTGTGTCCAATCTTCTCAGATAATAGATCCCCCCAGTTTCTGTTTGTGAATTGATTCTGGGATCATCGTGATTCTTTACGGAGATTCTTGTTGAATCTTAATTGGTTGTAGGCGCATTGGTTCTCGAAACTGAAGCAGTGGAAGATTGATGCTCGTCGCAGGCAATGGATTTATCAATGTGCGTAGAATCTTAATCTCACTATCTCTTCTTTCAATAACCTTGTGAATGAATGACATTGTTTTGGTAGGGAAGAGAGCAAATGCAAGTGAAGAGGCAAATGGCTCTACACTGAGATCTTTGCGACACAAACTGACTGATACAAAACCAGCCAGCGATAGATTTTCTTACCTCGAAGCTTGGAGGAGTATTGAAGGAAGCTACGATGATGATCTGGAAACAGATCATTCGTCTGCTAGTAGTAGCCCCACGAGTGTCCTCAAGAACAAAGATTCCGATGGCAATATGAGTGCGGACGACTGCTTCTGCTGTTCTAAGCAGATCACAGAGGAAGATCAGGAAGAAGCTTTTGATGATGCATATGAAAACTGGGACGACTTTAGCGATGCCTTGAACTTCTTTGAGAACGAAGACAACAAAGGGCCTTTACATGAGACAGCAGGTATTGAGCAAAAAGTAGATTCAAGCCAGAGGAACAAGTCTTCTCCTGAAAAGCTCTTTCATAAAGACAAGCGCAACCAAAAATCTCCACCAGGAAAGGCCATTCACAACAGCAGGAAAAAGAAAAACAAATCTGATCAGCAGAAACAAGAATGTGATGATGAGATAAGTGAATGTCCTATTTGCTCTGAAGAGATGGATGCGACGGATCTAAGTTTCTTACCATGTCCTTGTGGGTTTCGGCTATGTCTCTTCTGCCATAATAAGATCAATGAGAACGATGGACGTTGCCCAGCTTGCAGGAACAAGTATGATCAGACAACTAGTAATAGTGGAGGAGTAAGTTTCCAGCAACGTGGTCGTGGCACAGTTCGCTTGTCTCCATCGTTTAAAGGACTTGACAGAGCTTAAGAGAGAAAGAAGATCCGAGAGTTTCATGAAACCTCAATATGATTTTATTTTTGTTGCCTTAATTAGTAGTATCTCAATTTGATAACCAGGAACAATTTTGTGGGTTTTTGTTTAGACTGTCATCTCGGCAATAAAATTTCATTTCATATAAATAAAGCCAAATTACTCTTTTGATTCAATACATCAATCAATCATTCTTCAAGAAAAGATGGACTTCATGATGCCACAAACAAATCTCACAAAAGGAAGAAGAAGAAGAAGTATTTATGTTGTTGTTGTCTTCATCATAACCGTTGGAAACGCAATTATTGGCTAAGAACATCTCGGTTCGACCATCGCAATTACAATTCTCGCGAACGTAGCTTCCTTTGAGCTGTCTCAATATCATGGGTCCGCCACGCCACAAAATGTTATCTCGGTTATTTTGTCGAAGCATTGCTATCTCCTTCATGGTACTTGACATCAAAGGCTTTATTAAAGAAGACAATATCTTGAAACCCTTTTGTTTTGTTTTGCCTCCAAGACAGATTAAGACCATTCCATAAACATATCGTGCTTCTTGATTCCCTTTCTCTGCAGCTTTGGCTAAATATTCGATTCTTCCTCGATGTCTTTGTTCATCGCTATCTAGATGAAAGTAATCGATGAGTCCTTTACGGTATAGAGCCTCCGGGTTTCCATTCTTTACACATCTCTTGAAAAACTTTGAAAACTTTTCACGGTTGTGATGACGCCATGGGAAAAGAGGAATTTTATGGAAGGAGACTCGGTGAAAAACGTATCGATCGTTGCAATATTGTTGAAACGATTTCGAGACTAATTGGAGATTGTGAATCTCGGAAAAAGAAGAAGCTGCAACACATGAAGAGATCTCTACAAGAAGTTCTTTTGGTAGAGAGTTTAGAGAAATTGTTGTTGTTGTTTTGTGAGATTTCTTGAAAGGAGAAGATACCATGTTTCATTGCCTTTCTCGAATTATTTGCTGAGTCAGTTTTTTTTTATAGAAGAATGTCTAGGTTTCGTTTTTCCTTATTTGAAAAGGAAATACAAATACAAAAATAGTAAGACAATAATCTAATCTATTTATACATAAACACTTTTTGTGTCCAAAAATGTCATAACTAATTACAAAACTGTTTTATTCGAATTATTTTTTAAACAAAAGTTTTTAAAAACTATTAAAAAACTGTAATACTAAATCGCTTCAAATAAAAAAAAATCTTACAATAAATCTAAACAAAAATGATATTTAATTATAGATAAATTAAAAAGGGAAATAAATATATTAGATTTGAATATGATATTATAGAATATTCTTAAACTACAATTTGAATATTTTCCGAATTAAATATTAAATATACTAATATACTCATCTAATTAAATATATAGATATAACTAATCATTTAAAACACAAATCATCATTTAACATAGAAAAATGCTATAACTAATTACAAAAATATTTTTTTCGAAATATTTTTTATCTGGACAAAGATTGGCTTTATTTAAGCAAATTTATGTAGATATCTCTAACATCGTCTAAGGTTTCGACTTAACCAAAGCAATACCATAAAATTTAAATTGAGATAAGCAATACGATAAATTTTAAATTGAGATATAAATATTTTAATATATATATTATGGTTTCATTTAAATTTGTACGATCAATGAAGATTATATTTTCTAAATACAAGTCATTTATATATCGATGAGAAAAATACTAGGTTAACAGGTTTGTTAGTTATCTATTTACATTAGATATTTATCTGCAAATTATGTTTCTTCATCAACGAATCTTTTACTTTTATGCGAAAAACTTAAAATTTCTTGGTTTTTCGAATAAAATCTAATTGACAATAAATGTGTTTAAGTTATGAGGTAATGTTAAGCGTAACACACCATAAAATACTTACTTACTTGTATAGTACTAAATACCAATTATGATCAAATATCAACTTCTGGTCGGATCAATCAAATTAATTTTGGGTCGGATCAATCAAATTCGGGTTGGATTGATCAAACTTAGCTTTGTTGATAAATTGGGCCTCTGAACCCAACGGTCGAGAAACACGGCTCGGCCTAAATTCGCTAATCACCGACGAATGATTCATATCAAAGAAAAGAAACACAAAAGTCCACGTCATCGATCCTTTCAATGATTAAACCAATGAGAAGCGAAGACGCAGATCGCCACGTCAGTTTTTTTCCATCATTAATCCGATCTGGACCGTCGAAAGTGGCCAGATCCCAAGATTAACCGACTAAACATCCACATATATATATTCATAATAATATATTTTTACTGTTCCACATCAAAGAAAACTCGCTTTTTCGCAATTTATCGAATTCTCTCAATCCTTTCGAAAGGTCGCATCTTTGAGAAGACAATGGCCCGTACGAAGCAAACTGCTAGGAAATCCACCGGAGGAAAAGCTCCCAGGAAGCAGCTTGCCACCAAGGTTTGTTCTTTGATCTTGATCTAGGGTTTTCAAATTTGAAGTTTTTCTTTCGACGAAATCTGTAAAATCGATCTAAGTTTTTTCTTCGAAATTTGACTAGAAACCTGCAAAATGGGGATTCTAAATTTGTGTTGGGTTTTGATTATGATTGCGTCTCTAACGAAATTTGTAACACAGGCGGCGAGGAAATCTGCTCCGACCACCGGAGGAGTGAAGAAGCCTCATCGTTACCGTCCCGGTACCGTCGCTCTTCGTGAGATTAGGAAGTACCAGAAGAGTACGGAGTTGTTGATCCGTAAACTTCCATTCCAGCGTCTTGTTCGTGAAATCGCTCAGGACTTCAAGGTAAATTATACTCATCTTTATCCTCACGCAGATTAACAAGAGATGATTGATGTGGAATTAGGTTTACTTATCAAGTGTTTGTTTTTGTTGATCAAATTTGCAGACGGATCTGAGGTTTCAGAGCCACGCGGTTTTAGCTCTTCAGGAGGCGGCGGAGGCATACCTTGTTGGTCTGTTCGAGGATACCAACCTCTGTGCGATTCACGCTAAAAGGGTTACAATCATGCCCAAGGACATTCAATTGGCTAGACGGATTCGCGGAGAACGTGCTTAAGATTCCCATATTCTATGAGATTTCGATCTTGTATTACTACTATTAGTTGTTTGGATTTGTTTCTTTTTCTTCTTATCATGTACAGCTCCTTGAAGCAAAACAATGACAAACCTTTTTAATGATCAAGTTTCCCTTATTTCTTGATTCAATAATATGTAGACGAAGTTGCCTAAGAGGTGTGGTTTCTGAAGTAGATCATGAGAGTGGATCAGAACCAAAAAACAGAAGAAATGCATCTACTGAAGCTGCATTCTTATTATAGGATTCAGTCTGATCACATTCTTTACATTCCAGAACAGTTTTATAACCACATTGATTCTGATCATGATGGTGCCATTGTTGTCATTCATCTCAGCTTTAACAAACAACCCTTGGTATCAGTTTCACTCCCAAGGATTCTTTTTGGAAACTTGTGGGACTCTATAGTCGTTCATAAACAAGTTTCTCTGACTGCAGGAGGAACCAAGAACACAGAAAACAATCATGACTTGACAATGATACTTATGGTTGATGTACTGAGAAAGTTTGAGTACCTTGATGAGCATATCTGTTGGTAGCCAAGCCGGTGCGGTCGGGATACCAACCCATCCAACCTAAATTGTCCAACAATTCACGATCGATTAGCTTATCAATCTCTCTCTATGGCTCATAAACCAGAATAAACAATTTGTCTGGAGACTTACAAGTGCATACTCTCCTGTCTCAAAGACACGAATGTCCAAGACCTGCAAGATTTAGCAAGATTGAGATAACCGGTTTTGGCAATAAGGGATGGAGTTCTGGTTATACCTCTCCGCGATCTTCGTAGATGTAATCGAGCCCTTTGTAGAAAGGAGGATGTCCAACTGATAAGTACTGTGATCTCAACAAACGGAGAAAAAAGTTTTAGAAACAGATTCCAAAAGAAGAATATTCAAATCCGAGAAAGATTTCGACCCTACATTGATGCTGTTGAGGTACTTCTCCTTCTCCACACGAACAATCTGACCCTTCTTCACTGGTTTTCTCATCCACAACAACAAAAATATTCAAAAGAAGTATCAAATTTATGGCACTGGATTCAACATTTGAAACAGAAATGTGATGAAACAGACTTGAGTAAACCGGTTTCTTGGGAAGAGTTTTAGGGGGTTTTGTTGAAGCTGATGCTGCTTCCCCTTCGGATTTAGCCTGTGTGGTCTTTTTCTCTTTCTCTGCCTCTGCTTTGACTGTGAATGACAGAGGTCGAAGAGTAAATCTTCTAGAAGAAAGTGGCAGTGAAGAGGAGATTGTCGAAAGAGAAGAAAGCTGAGACAGAGTCGCTGAAAAAGCAGCCATTGGAGAGAATTTTCTCTGTGTTCTTGGAGTTTGGGATAAGAAGCTATTGCCTCTCAAGTCTCAACGGTCTAAAAAAGGCATCACCATACCAATCATAAGGTGCCACGTACGTGCCACGACCAAGTTTCATGTATAGAAATAGGATTGTTTTTATTTTATTTTATAATAATACATTCGATTTTTTTTTCTGATGTCTGATTTTTTTATGAAATACAAGTAAACTCTTGTATTGTATGGCATGGAAGATCATGTACAAGTCGTATCACGTTTACTTTTTAATTAGATGTTACATTATTATATGTATAACTGATCAGCTAATAATAAAATTGGGAAACAATTTGATGTGATTCTAATTTTCAAAATTGTTGAATCCTATATATACATTGATTTCTTTTGTTTGTTTTTTTTAATTATAAAAAAACAGAGTCATATGATGAGCATCAGGCTCTAAAACTTGCATATATCAAAACAAAAATTTATCCAACATCTTTCTTGGCTCAATGTATATTACAAAAAACCCAGAAAACAAAAAGAGAGAAAATGCTCAAACTCAATCATGAACCCCTAGACTCTTAACTTCATCCGCTTGGAAGATGGGGTGTCGTCAATGTCATCATGAGTGGAAACATCATGATACGATGACAACGATGATGAATCAATGTCGTTTTGAAGGGTTCTTTTAGTACTAGGGTTTTTGGTTTTTCCTTCTTCAGCTTGACCACTTCTCATTATAAGTTCTGTTAACCGCTTCACATCTGCTAATTTCACCGGTTTTAGCAGGAAATCCTCTGCTCCTTCTGTCATACATCTGAAACAAAACAAAAACCCCCGTAAAATCAGATAACCGTGTTGAGATTCATTGATTCAGTTTGTAACATAACTAGAGTCACTTACTGTTGTATACGAGGTTGTATATTCTCAGAGGACATTATCACTACTGGTGTTTCTCTGAATGTTGAAGACTCCTGGTAAGATAAATATACAACAGATCAGTTTGTGTAAGTAAAGCCTTATTCAAAAATTAATGTCATAAATGAAAAAGAATATCTTGACAAAAAAAAAAAAAAGAGTTACTTTGATCTTCTTGAGTAGTTCATATCCTGTTAGTCCCGGCATAGAGTAATCTGTCACTATCAAGTTCACCTTCAAATCCTGTTGTCAAAATTTGCAGAATTGTTCATAAAAACAGCACATCCTTATGAAACTGACTATAAATTATCCTTGTTTTTCAGGTAAAGGCTAAATCTTGTTATTTCTTGTGAGCCAAACAAGCAGAGAAAAAAACATCAAGTTTCAATCTTTATGGTTAAAAAAAAAAAAAAAAAACAGTACCTTAAGACCAGAAGATCCTTTGTCTCCATCTAGACCAAGATACTGGAGAGCCCTAGTTCCACTCTCGACAGTCGTCACTATATAAACAAACCCAGAAGGTTTATCGGAAAACGAATCAGAGAGCAAACAAAAAGAAGCAATAAAAAAAGAGAATGAGAGAGAAACGGTAATTGCGTTTATTACCTTTACAAGCAGAGATCCTAAGCAATCTCTCGATAACCTTACGATCAACGAAACTATCATCGACGGCGAGAACATGTAACTCCGGGGAAGAAGAAGAAGAAGAAGATAAATCTCCGACTGCCATTGTTTTTTCTCTTGTGAAAGTAAAAGAAAAAAAAGAGGAAGCGTTTTAAATTTTTAACGTCAAAGGACACAGAAATCAATGTAAGGGAAGACGAGGAGTTACATAAATAGGAGAGAGAGAGAGGCGGTGAATGATTTAACGCAGAGAATCTGGAGGATCGGATCTTGTTGTAGTTTTAAGATCTTTGGGAGAATCTAAATCGATGAGTGATGTGTTTATGTATTGTGTCTTCACGGTCAATATCTTTTGAGGGTCCCAATTTTCGATTTTACAATCCTTTGTCTGCTCTTTCTCTCTATCTGACAACGACTACTCTACTTGTCAAAAAATTCCATTTTTTTTCCTTTTTATTTTGGTAATCAGTAATTACAAGTAAATGTTTATTAATTACTTTCACCTGCCTTTTAACTTTGATCAACAAATTTAAATAGATTTAAATGTAAAAGAATGATCTTTTAGAGTTTGATGAAAAGTGTATATTTGGGGAATATAGATAGAACTTAGAATATATATTTCCGGAAAATGATCGGTAATAGAGGATTAGAGGTTTATTTGAATTTTACCATGACATGTAGTTTAATAGTTTGTGCTATTTTTGTCAGTGTCACAATATGGATTCTCAAACCTACATATTTGCATACTTTTAGGTCTGTCAATTTTAATCCAAATCCATCGCAGGTTGGGTGCGAATCAGAAAAATTCAAACTGCTGGGAAGCGGGCGGGTGTGGGCGAACCATTTCAATTGGTTGGACGGATGCGTCTTGGTAATTTTTTTTCCGCAGATTTGCGGATACCCGCAAAGTATCATATATATATATATATTTTTTATTATTCTAACGTTAAAAAAGAAGAAAAAATATTCAGAAACAGTTGCGGGTTACCCTAAAAAAAAAAATTAACCATGTAAACAGTTGCAGGTTACCCGCAGGAACTGCAGACATTAGTGGGACAGGTGCGGATCAAAAATTTGCGGTTTAGCGGGACGGGTTTTTGCAGACAAAAAAAAGTGCAACTGCGGCAGGGTGGGCCCACCCGCCTGACAGCCCTGCATACTTTAATTATCTCAAATTAATTCTAGTACATTTTTACTTTTGCCTAATAAAATAAAGGGATTAATGCAAAAAAAAATTTCAACCATTATTGTTTTTGCAAAAATACCCCTCACATCAAAAAAATAGCCCATGATCGTGTATAGGTTATTCAAACAATATATACCCGTGTATCAATGAGAAAAACGACGTCGTTTTGAATTTTTTTAAAAACCAAATAATGCAAAATCAAGATTTGAACTCATGACTTCTTATAGAAGTAACACATCTACATTACCAATGTGCCATGATCGTTTTTGTTGCACTACTAATATAATTATATTTATATATATTACAATGATGTGTTTTGTCATTTGAATATTTTTGCCGGTTGTCCTCGCTTTTCGCGGTTTTGACGAAAAACCTGATTTCACGGTTTTGAAACCAAAACCAGGTTTTCCCGTCAAAACTGTAAAATCACGTTTTCCCGCCGAAACAAGAATATCACATTTTTTTCGCCAAAACCGCAAAATCACGTTTTTCCGTCAAAACCGCAAAATCATGTTTTCCAGCCAAAACTAATATCACGTTTTCCCGCCAAAACCGCAATATCACGTTTTCCCTCCAAAACCATAAAATACGGGAAAATCGCAAAATCAGGTTTTTTGTCAAAACAGCAAAATCACGTTTTCCCGTCAAACCCGCAAAATCTCGTTTTACCGCCAAAACCGCAAAATCACGTTTTTCCGCCAAAACGTAAATATCACGTTTTCCCGCCAAAACCGCAATATCACGTTTTCCCGTCAAAACCGCAAAATACGGAAAAACCGCAAAATCACATTTTCTAGCCAAAATCGCAATATTACGTGTTTATGGGAAAACGTGATATTGCGGTTTTGACGGAAAACATGATTTTGCGGTTTTGACGGAAAAATGTGATGTTTGCGGTTTTGGTGGGAAAACGTGATTTTCTTGTTTTGGCGGAAAACGAGATTTTGCAGGTTTGACGGGAAAACCTGATTTTACGGTTTTGGCGAAAAAACGTGTATTGCTGTTTTGGCAGGAAAACGTGATTTTGCGGTTTTGACGGAAAAACCTGATTTTGGTTTCAAAACCGCGAAATCAGGTTTTTCCGTCAAAACCGCGAAAACCGAGGACAACCGGCAAAAATATTCAAAGGACAAAACACATCGTTTTAATATATATAAACTAGATTCTACCTCGTACGTCCGCACGAGAATTTTTATTTTTATTTTTTACCAAATTTTGTAATATTTTTTTTTGTATTTAGATATAATTTGTTTTATATATATAATTTTTCTAATAAGTGACAAAGATTTATTTTTGTGTTTAGATATAGTTTGTTTTTGTAGATTTAAGTTTTTCTAATATTAAATATGACCGTGATTATAAAAACATAATTCTAACTCGTCCATTCATATTAATCCGAGAATGATCGCGATTATAAAAACAAAATTCTAACCCGCCCGTACATATTACCGTATAATATAAATATTTACTAATTTCAAATATTTAAAATTTTAGGCTGATTGATTATGATAAAAATATACAATAACATATCGTTTATCATGTCCGTCATTATGAGAATATTATTTAAATTTGAATATTTAAATTAAATATAAATTAATATCCGATTTATTATTTTTGTAACGAAACAACCGGTTTTGTTATTTTTGATAATTAATCTAACATATATTTAAGGAAATCCATATTAATCTAAATTAAAATTTGAATTTTTGGAATTATTTTTAAATATAAATTAAAACAATTTTTTATTAATATTGTACTAAATTGATTTGTTTGGCAACTTGAATAGTAGTTATCCAAGTAAAGAATAGCCTAATATGAATGTTTTCATGTTTGGACACAAAAAATGTATCTATTTTAATTTTACTTGTGGTAAAATTCTTATTTTTGAATTTAAATAGAATAACCATTTTTGGTTTAGATTTTATGATAATAATTTTTTTAATAAATCTTTATTAATATAAAAAAATATTAACATAATCTAGACAATCTTACCAAAATTAATTAGATTTGCATTTCAAATTTAATACTAAATTAACAATTCCGAAAATTATGTGATTTTTAAAATATTAATCATTTTATATATTTAAATAACAAATATTGAATCTGTATTAGTAACCGAATGTTGTCCATATTCATGATCAAATTTATGGTTGTGTAAATCTAATTAATAATATATTCATTTTTCAGTTTGAAAAATATTCAATTATAAATCTGATTGTATTAATAAGATTTAAATTTAGAAGTAAACATATTTTGTTATTAATTCTGACTATTTTGTTTGTAACTGTGGATGAAATCTCAGAAAATCTACATTAAATTCAAAATTTAATATTATTTTTCAATGAAAATTGTTAATTTTTAATCTGTATCATTCAAAATTTTTTGATTATTAAATTATTTGGCAAAATCAAAATTCAAAAATTCAAAATAACTAATACTATTTTCGTAACAAAATAATAATAAAAATTTAAATTATTTTTGAAATATTTAATTTACATATTTTTGAAATAATCGATTTTATTTATAATTTTAAATATTTAATTGAATTTCTGACATAGTCTGAATTTTATAATTACGAATTAAAATTAATATATATATATATAATGAGATTAATTAATTAATCTTTAATTGAATCAGATTAATTAAATAAATTTTTAATTGAACAAAATTCAACTGTTTGGAAGCATGGAATAGTTATCCACAAAAATCTAAAGTTTAAAAGTTATCCATGATAAAAATAGATTTATTATTTATTTTTATTTTTTCCTGTTTGGACACAAAATAGCACTCTGTTTTAATAGATTAGATATAATTATATTGGTTAGTACAATAAAAATGATCTTGGTACAATGGTAATGCAAATGTGTTAATTGTATAAGATGTCCTGAGTTCGAATCCTAATTTTACATTTTCTGGTTTTAAAAAAATGTCAAAACGACGTCGATTTGTTCACTGATACACAGGTATATATACGGTATTGACTTGCATTTTTTTGATGTGAGGTGTATTCTTACAAAAACAATAAATGTTGAGGTTTTTTTTGCAGTAATCCCTAAAATAAACTATAGTAAAAGTATTCCAGTAATAAACTATATGGTGTATCTCTATCACAATGGGAACTTAGAGTGAGATCAGTAATTTTAAAAACTTTATAGCTATTTCAGTAATTTTGGAAAACTAGTATAAGTCACTTGAAAAAAGTACCAAACCAAACAAAAAAAAGAAAGGAAATTGAACCAATAAAATGAATCGTCTGTTTAGCAAATCCTTCTGTACTTCGGCCGCCGGAGCTAATCTGAAACCACCACCGGCAGATTCCGCCGCCATTGCTAAGCTTATCCTCTCTTCTCCCACAACAACCCACCAAATCCCAGACGAGCAATTTCTACTCTCCACCAAAACTCCCTGGACCCCTCAGCTCGTGAACTCTGTTCTCAAACGTTTATGGAACCACGGCCCTAAAGCCCTCCAATTCTTTCACGTCCTCGATCGTCACCACCGCGAATATGTCCACGTCGCTTCCTCCTTCGACCTCGCGATCGACATCGCCGCCCGTCTTCACCTCCACACCACCGTATGGTCCCTCATCCGCCGCATGCGCTCCCTCCGCCTCGGTCCTTCTCCAAAAACCTTCGCAATCGTCGCCGAGAGGTACGCTTCCGCTGGGAAACCCGATAAAGCGGTAAATCTCTTTCTGAATATGCACGAACATGGGTGTTTTCAGGATTTGGCTTCTTTCAATACGATTCTCGATGTGCTGTGTAAATCTAAACGCGTAGAGAAAGCTTATGAGTTGTTTAGGGCTCTTAGGGGAAGATTTAGTGCTGATACAGTCACCTACAATGTGATCGTCAATGGTTGGTGCTTGATTAAACGGACGCCTAAGGCTTTGGAGGTTTTGAAAGAGATGGTGGAGAGAGGGATAAACCCTAACTTGACCACTTATAACACAATGCTCAAAGGGTTTTTCCGAGCAGGCCAGATTAGACAGGCTTGGGAATTCTTCTTGGAGATGAAGAAACGCAAGTGTGAAATCGATGTTGTTACCTATACAACTGTGGTTCACGGATTTGGTGTCGCGGGGGAGATAAAGCGGGCAAGGAATGTATTCGATGAGATGATGAGAGAAGGAGTACTTCCTTCTGTTGCGACACACAATGCTTTGATTCAAGTTTTGTGTAAGAAAGATAGTGTAGAGAATGCGGTTGTGATGTTTGAGGAAATGGTGAGGAAAGGTTATGAACCGAATGTGACGACCTATAATGTGTTGATAAGAGGGTTGTTTCACGCTGGAGATTTCAGTCGCGGAGAGGAGTTGATGCAGAGAATGGAAAACGAAGGCTGCAAACCAAACTTCCAAACGTACAATATGATGATACGCTATTATTCAGAATGCAGCGAGGTTGAGAAAGCCTTGGGTTTGTTTGAGAAGATGGGGAGAGGGGATTGCTTGCCAAACCTGGATACTTATAATATACTGATAAGTGGAATGTTTGTGAGAAAAAGATCAGAAGATACGGTGGTGGCTGGTAAACTATTGCTTGAGATGGTTGAGAGAGGGTTTATACCCCGGAAATTCACTTTTAATCGAGTTCTGAATGGGCTTCATTTGACAGGGAATCAAGCTTTCGCAAAGGAGATCTTGAGGTTGCAGAGTAAATCTGGTAGCCGGCTTACCCGGAAATTCAGGCTATGAATCTTTTATTGGCATTGAAGTTAAATGCAGACTGGATCAGGAAAGACTTTGTTACACTTTTCAGAGCTTCATGGGATATAGCGAGAACAGTGTATTAAAAAACTACACAAGTGCTTTATTATCATCATTGGCCAAAATTCAGTGCCTTTTACAGTAGCTGTGACTGAGTATAGATGATGGAATCTGATACAAAGTTTGGAAATTTTTTTGTTGTAAATAAATGATTCATGTATTTGAGGATAGTTCCCAAATACACTTGCTTCTGTGATTCTCCAGTAAACATTGAATCAGAGGGAGATGGTATGGCTCCACAGGGTTGGTTCCTTTCTTCAATTACAAGATGATCTCGTCTTGAACACTGATGTTGAGTGTCTTGTTTGGAAGAACAATACTGCTAGTCACCACAACCTCGTCCTCAACTGCAACCGAGTCTCCTGAAACCCATTATGTTTCAGGTTAGTTCTCTGTCTATAAGGAGATTTTGCTATCTTTCTGTAAAGAGAAGGAGCGACACTAAAGGAAGTGAGGATAAAAACAGTTTACCGAGAATTGTAACTCCGAGTTTGGAGTTGTAGACTCCCTCAGCCTGTGATTGACAAAGTAAAAACTTTAGGTTCATGATTGTAAAGGACACCAAACAGAAACATTTCAAGGTCCACAACAGAATGAGTCGGACTCTGTAAGACTTTAACAGGTGAGCAGAAGAGAGAAACATGCCTGGACACGGGACCATCTCCCAATAGACGATTTCCACCCAACAATTGCGTTAGTCACCACTGCATTTTCCTGGGCAAACAGTCACTGAAGAGTCAACCTCGAGAAAACTTTGCCCGTTTTTCTCTTAGTCTCTTATATAAGAAGACATACCATGATCTCAACGTCGTCAAGGATGATACAGCTGATAAGCCTGACACCAGGTCCAACACGAGCATTTGCAGAGATTGAGACGTTGGGGCCAATCTGTTAATAGACGAAACAGAGTGCTTTATGACAAAAGTGGAATAATAAGAAGTTGCTTCAACAAGGGACAAAACCAGAGGTAACTTACCTTTGCAGTTGGGTGTACTTTTGCAGAAGGATGTATGTAAACATCACCAATCACTATGGCACTCCTTGTTCCATCACCACTAGCCAACACATGGGGAGAGGTCAACCGGAATTGGGAAAGATAGAGTCCCGAGCACCTCAGTGACATTCTGTGTAAAAAGTCAACCCATAAGTCAGAGTCATAAACACTTTCCCTGTTTCAGCTGCTTCCAATCATTTTCTCTCTTTGCAGCTTAAAAGAAATGGATGAAAGCACAAGGCAAAGCATACCCAGGAGATTTAATTTGCTCCCAGAAATCCATAGTTTCATAAGTATATAGTTGCTTCTTCCCAGCTAGAGGTGAAAGGATGTCTTGATCCAGTCTTACAAAATCCGCGGGGATCCTATTTGAAAGAAGTTAAGACATATACTTTTTAAGAAGATGATTCACAAAGGTTTTTTCTGTTGTGGACAAAGAGACAATCGACAAACCTTGTTGCCGGTTGAAGAGCTTCGAAGCTGGAAACACGTCTCAGAGTTGCTAAAAAAAAAAAAGAGGGAACAAAAACACAGAGGAAACAGATTAGAGTTTATGAAGATGGAAGCTACGAGAAGAAAACACAAACTATGTTGTAAGATCTTTGCTTCTGCTGCTTTACCTGTATCTTTCCTTTGAGAGGAAACATCTCTTATGGCATTAAAAATGTCAGGTGTAAATACATAAACACCGCAGTTAATACGGTCACTGACCTGTGTGTTCAAGATAAAACATTATAATCAATTTTGAAGATGCTAAAGATTTGAGAAATCTCAGTGATATGTACATACAAAAGTTTCGGGTTTCTCGGTGTAATGAAGCAGCTCATTAGTAACTGGATCTGCAACCAGTTCTCCAAATTGGCTGGCTGATTCAGGAGAGACCTAAAAAACCAAAACACAGAAGCAACTTTGATAAATCCACGAGAAACAGAAACAAGACTATATCATATGCTCAATCACAAACCTTGATCACAAGAAGAGTTCCAATTCCACCATATACCCTGTGAGCCTCTGTTGAATATAAGTAGCAAGAGTGAGAAGGACCTTCAAAACCAAACGATGAGTTCTTAAAAGATTTGGACTAAAAAAAAAGGAAGAAGAATATACCAAGCATTTGCGGCAAGGGGAAACTGCAGCAAACATCACAGTTAAGCAGGAAGATATGAGACTGCAAGGAAGTAGACACAAGAACTCAGATGTGAAGAAGAAACACTTATAGTTCATAAAAAACAAAAACAAAAACAAAAACAATGGAGCAGAGGAATGGCGACTAACCGGGCTATCTTCCATAATTAGATTTCTAAAGTGATACAGCCCACCAGCTGAACCATGTGGTTTGTCTTCTCGCAGATATCTAATATGCAAAAAAAATCAGAGAAGAAAGATGAGAGCTACATAAATGGAGCCAAGTGATACTTGAAATGCGGAAAGGGGAGAGATTTATCAAACCTGACAGGAACTTTGAGTTCATTAGAAATGGCAGAGACATAAAGTGCAAACTCTCTTTCCTCGTAGAAGCCAACAAGATATATTTGAGCTAAATTTGGAATCTGCAAACAAAAAAAGGATTGGTATCATCATCATCATGTCATTCTCTATTGATCTTGGAGGTGCAATCGAGTGAAGAAAACTAATTTACCCTTTTACAAGCTGAAATTGGATGATGCACCATTGGTTGTCCCGCAATAGGAAACAGAGGCTTGGGAATATTCAGCGACAATGGTCGAAATCGAGTACCTGTGGATCCAAGATTCGAACAGAATCAGAACCATAACCATTTCGGACCAGAATTGTCCCGAAATCAATAAGAAGGAAATAACAGAGAAACGCAATCTAACGAATCCGTTTGAGATCAAACGAGAATTCGCAGTCATTTGCTATTTGGGGAGGAATCTGAGATCAAAAAAGCAAACTTTTCTACCTTTGGTTGGACCACCGACCATGATCACAGCGACCACTTTCTCCTCCATTGAGCTCCCCATTTTTCAAAAGCGCAGATCTCTAAACAAAACCAGAGAATTGGGTCAGACTATACAAAGCACCGCAGAATCAGAATTGAGAACAACGACAACAGAAAATGGCAGTTTTTCAGAGTTTATCTATGAGGGGAAGAAGATCTCGTCGGAGAAATTGACAAAAATTCAAAAGGTGAAGTTTTTTAGAAGATCTAATATCGAAAGTGTCACTAGTAAGTTGTGGTTATCGATAGATCTAAAGGAGCTGTAATGTTCTGGTGATGGGTCCAACTCACACTCCTTCCTTTAAAAGGATAAGCGCCAGAAAATCCCCACACACACACCTCTCTTATTTTTTCTCCATCTTCCCTTTTAGATTTGTTTATGTAATAAATTGCTCGTTTTTATCCACTAGTCTCGGATCTCATGAATATAATCCGATTTTTTAAATTAATGCCATGTGAGTTTTTAAACTTTGATGTAACTTGAAGGTGACATCAAATGGTGCATGTTCCTGATTCTGCTGCACCAGAGCCCTAAAATGCTGACCTTTCAGAACAAACCAATTACCAAAGCAACTTTATTCTTTCTAAACTCAAAAGAACAAAGATGGAACAGACAGCATTTGATCTTCCATTTTCGTGGGAATGTTATATATTTTTTCATTACTCAGCCGGGGATTTGTACCACCCCCACGGTTCGTTTGAAGTGTAGAGAGTCACTTGCTTCACACTCAAGTAGTTATCAAGTCCCCTGAAGCACACAACAAACCAACCAAAACCAAGACTTGTTAGTCTTTGATAACAAGATTTCTGAGATTTGTGACGCAAAAAAAAAGAGAGAGAGAGAGATGTACCATTCTCCCAGTTCACGTCCAAATCCACTGCGTTTGACTCCACCCCACGGAGCTTGCGTAAAGCAAGGCTGTGAGCAGTTAATCCAGACAATCCCAGCTTCAAAGGCCTAACAAAGTAATAGAATCAATTGTTGATTTGTTGTTTCATTTGCTAGGCGTATACGGAAACTGAATGGTTCAAGGAAAAGGCACTACTAACCTGGCTTACACGGTCACATCTTTCTGTATCGTTAGATATCACTGCAGCTCCTAATCCGTAACTGTCATTTATCAATGATTTTCAGTCACATTAGATCTTAATTGATAAAGAAGATTAAACACCAAGGTAACAGATCAGATCTGATCAGAGAAACGTTTTCTTACTGGGAGTCATTTGCTAGCTCAATTGCCTCATCCTCACTGGAAAATGTTTTCACGCAAAGAACAGGCCCGAACACTTCTTCTCTCCAAATTTGCATTGAAGTGGTTACATCAGTTATGATGGTTGGTTCAATGAAGAATCCATTTTTCAGATGCTGTGGGATATATACATATGTGATATAAAGGTCACCATCATAGCCTCAAAGAAACTGCATCAAGGATAGGGAAGCAAGTGAGATATAATACCTCAGGTCGGGAGCCACCATGCAAAATCGTTGCACCTTCACTTTTAGCCGTTGAGATAAACTTCAATATTTTCTCGTACTGTAATATTCACTTTTGTCAGCCTATTCAGATTATATAACCACAAAAGTTGAAGCATATCTAATAAGTAAGAACATGACAAGCCTAATGAAACATGATATGGAAGATGTGGATTGACTGATGCTCTAGAAGCTGACCAATTCAAATATTACAGGAGGCAAAAATTAATCACTGTACTAGAGAAATCAATCTCTGAAAAAATTCCAACGTATTATAAGACTCTCATCAATTATCTTTTCCTTCTTTTTCCTGGTTCTAACGTTCTAGTAATGCATTTAGATTTAGCAATCTGATTGCAGAATGACAATAGAAAGACAGAAATGAACGCTGGGATTTTACCTGTCCTTGGCTGACGACAGGACCAAGCCTGCATCCTTCTTCCATGGGGTCTGAAATTTTAATGTTCTTGCTCCATTTTACAAGCTTTTCTATGAATTCAGTTGCGATGTTTTCCTAGGATAATTTAGAGAATATAAATTAGATCGTTATAGACTTATCCCTGTTCGTATAACCACCTGAAAGATTTGATCTGGGATAAATGTCATTGTCATGGACCTCTATGTTAACATCTCACCGCATAACATTTCTCGAGTAATAAATATTACCGTAGTATTGGGAAGTTCAGGTTCAACCTAAAAGCATGCAGGAGATGAAACACTTGATTGGCACTTACATGAACAAGAAGGCGGGAAGTTGCGCTGCAGATTTGACCATTTGTCCAGAAGCAACCGAAGAGAGCCCATTCAGCAGCTATTCAGATCATTCGCATGCATCAAAACATATACAAACAAAAAAAATCATTTTTAAGGTTAACCAGATCCGAGTCACCATAAAAGCAACGACTACCTTTGTAGTATCAGAAGAAGTTAGCTAAAAAACTCCAAATCCATTAAATTACTTTTTGTGAGACTCACCTTTATCAAGATCAACGTCATCAAACACAATGAGAGGGCTCTTCCCACCAAGTTCCATAGAAACAGGCTGCAACAAGGCGAGTCATTGACATTGTTTGATGAAACAAAAGAGGAGAAAAATAAATATATATAGCAGATTCCCAGAAATTTGAATTACCTTCACCAACTGAGCAGCAGCTGTCATGACCTTGCTTCCCGTGGCAAAACTTCCAGTAAACGCAATCTGGCAAGAAACCATGACTTTAGCTTTTAAGAACCGCATACATTAAACTAAAAATGATTGTGTAATCAGTAGCCCTTAGAGTCAAATTGTATTATGTTTAATGTATGTCTCAAAGACCAATACCTTGTCCACACTGGGATGTGATGCCAAAGGAGCACCAGCTTCCGAACCTAATCCAGTCAGAACGTTGAGGACCCCAGGAGGAAGACCAACTTCTCGACAAATATCAGCAAGCTCCAAACAAGTGCTGAAGTTAAAAAACCATGACACAAATGAGAGACCAAAGAAGGACCAATGAGAGCGTAACAAACGAAAAAGATTACTTACACTGATGCCACCTCTGATGGCTTGAGAACCGCAGTGCACCCTGCAGCAAGTGAAGGAGCCACCTTCCAAACAGCCATCAAAAGGGGGTAATTCCTTCGACATCAAACGAGGTTCAAGAGTTGGTTGAAATACATTATATAGAATAGAATTGATAAACAAGTTGACCCCAAGAAAGAAACTAAAAGTTACCATGGTGTAATGAGTCCCACAACTCCAATAGGTTGCTTCAGAACATAACTCTTAAAACTCTCCATGGGAAGCGAGACTGGTGCTTTCTGCTTAGCATCTAATCCTTGAGCAAGGTCAGCATAAAATTCAAAACATCCAGCAACATCATCCTGCAGCACATCAAAGAAGCACATTAAGATCGAACCTGCAAAGAAAGATCCGACATTTACCAAAATGAAAGGAAGGAAGCAACAGTACCATATCCCAGACTGCTTCATCCAATGGTTTACCAGAATCAAGCGCCTCTAGCTTTGCGAGATGCGACTTTCTTTCAGTAACCTAAACATATGAGAAGATTAAAAGTGATTGCACAAAGATCAAAATCAGAAACATCAAATGAATACCTTATCAGCAATAGCACGCAAATACTTGGCACGAACAGCTCCTGATGCTTTGGCCCAGTCTTTCCCTTTATTCCTTGAAAATGCTCTTCGAGCAGCGTTGACTGCAACCTCCACGTCCTCCGTTGTAGCCGCAGGAATATCACCTGTTTCATCCAAAACATACAGATCCTGAGTAGATTAAGAAGACGCCCAAAAGCGAAACCTCCACATCGAACTAAGAAGTAAAGAGAAGTAGAAATTTGTAGACGGAAGATCGGGGATCCAATGGAGCTGTATCGGGTTGTGAGCGCAGGGAAGAGAAGAAAAGGGCTTACCAATGATCTCTTCGGTAGCCGGATTGACGATCGGGATTCTCTTCTTCAAGATGGGCTCTCTCCAATCGCCGTCGATGAATAGCTGGCGAGTAGGCATCGGAATCGCCATTGTCTTATCCTAAAGCTTCTCTCTGGGGATGGAGACTCGAAGTTGCAGCTCTCACTTGGTTCACGCACTTGTAGATTTTGAGTAGGATGAAACTGAGACGCCTCTTCTCTTCCGGTGAAACCTAACTCAAAGTTTCTCTTTTTTTTAATAGATGTGACACACTCCACTACATCGAAAAGTTAATGGCACAATTAACGTCAAAGTTTAACTAACTCTCTAAAATTTGGCATCAAAGATTGTAATAATTCCTAAGATTTAACCGGAGTAATTTTTTTAAAGAAATTGTTTTAAAATTTTAGAAAATTATTTTTATCTGAATTTTACAATATAACTAACTAATTAATGATTATAGATAAATTTATCAATTTACAATAATTTGTCTATTTAACCCGTTTTGCAATGAACTAAAATATTATTCGGGCTAACCCGCAAAAACTTATAATCTTGAAAACATAACTTTGATATGCACCGTTAAATGACTCTAGTTTTTGTGGTTAGTTTACGAACTTTTTTATAAAATTAGTAAAATATTTTTCAACTTTTGTTTTGATATATATTCAAAGAAAATATAATAAATTATAGCGAAAAATATAGCAAAATTTTGAATATATTTTTTTCTTTGAATATATATGAATTGATTATTATTTTAAAATATATAGTATTAAAAATAATTATGAAATTAAATAATAAATAACCTTTTTAATGCAAAATATATATTTTCTATATTGTAATCAATAATTTTAAAAAACTATTATATCATTTCCTATTTCAATTATTTTTTGTTATTTGTAATGGCATTTCATGTAATAACTTACAAAACAAAGTTCATTTTTAAAAATGTATTCTTAAATAATATTATAGAGATTTGATGACTTTTAAAATAAATAAATACAAATCTTGTAAAACATGTTTAAATTCTAGATTTAAATTTTCATTAATAATTAAGTTTCATACTATACTACTAAGTATAAAGCTATTAAAATCATATTATTAAATTTCGTATGAAGGTTAATTACTTGATTATGGTTTCTTCATTTTGTTGCTGCTCGAAAGACTACTTGACTATGGTATCATCTTCAAGGCAGCTTTATGGGAACTCAAGGAGTGTGGTTTGACTTTGATTATGTTGTCTCATAAATCGAACATATTTGATTACATTTAGAGAAAAAATATATATATATATATATATTTGATTACTGTCCGTATCAAAAATGTCATGAGCAGCAGTAATCAGTAATTCAAGTTTTGTCTGCGTCTGTTCCAAGTAATTCGAAAAAACCGAGTGACAAATCTATCAGGACTTAAGCCAAATATGAAAAAATGGTGAACAGTTTTCAAGTTTATTATCCAAATGTTGGCACTACATAGAAGACATTCTCACTAACATCACCTTTTATTTTTCTTTCCTTCTTTTTGTGTATCCGAGAAATTTAATTTGGGATCTTAATTAGGCTTAGAGCAGAGAGATCAAAGCAAGGTAAACAAGTCTCTTTCCCACTGATGTTACGACTCGAACCCAAGACATGGTCATGCTCCCCAAACCCGGACAATGAACCAGATTATCTTCCGAGTCACTGGACGAACTGTCAAAGAGAATTTTAAATCCGGTTGATAACGTTTTTTCCCGATTTTTGACGGGTTTTTAAGTTGCAGATTTTAGCATATAACCCAAACCGGATTGTTTATCGGGTCGCTGGGTTTACCGGTCCGACCGGCCGGGTTTCAAAACATTGTTTACCGGTAGGAATTACCATCACCGGATTATTATTAATTAATATCTTTCGTAGTCAATTTGATGGAGTTGGTGAATTCACCTGCTAGACGATGATACTCTACACCCAATTAATCAATTCATATGTCTGATGAAAAAGAACAAAAAAAGAAGAAGTGATCTTTAAAACAACGTGTCTAAACAAATACTAGTGATTCTTCTTCATCATCAATCAGATGATCCGGGAATAGACAGTAAATGAAATGAATCACGTGGAAAACAAGGAACACGACAAAGCCAACAGAGTCTCACTGTTCCCGCGTCATCCACTTATAATCCGCCACGTGTACGTTCTTCACGCGCTAGTCAGCGTTCATCTCCTTCCCACTTCACTCCTCGTAGTATATAAAATCCACACAGCCGCAAATTCGAATCAAACAGATAACAGAAATAACTGCAAACCAAACGAGCAAAAGAAATCTCGAACCGGAACAGAGTCAAATTTTAACCGAATCGAAACCGGTTCTTGTTTTTTCTAATGGTGAAGAAAGCGATGAAGGAGGAGGAAGAGAAGAGAAACTCGTCGATGCAGTCCAAGTACAAAGGCGTGAGGAAGAGGAAATGGGGGAAATGGGTATCGGAGATCAGACTTCCCAACTGCAGACAACGAATCTGGTTAGGCTCTTACGACACGCCGGAGAAGGCGGCGCGTGCCTTCGACGCCGCTCAGTTTTGTCTCCGCGGAGGAGATGTCGGTTTCAATTTCCCCGATAACCCACCGTCGATCTCCGGCGGAAGGTCGTTAATGCCTCCGGAGATTCAGGAAGCGGCTGCTCGATTCGCCAACGCCCATGACAATACTATTATCCGGGGAGAAGAATCGGGTTTATCCCGAACCGAAATCCGGCCAGAGTCTCCTTCAACATCCGCGTCTGAAGTGGCTTCATCGTCTGTGACGGCGCTGGATTGTGATCTGTCGTTCTTCGATATGCCTCCGACGGATTTCGGGATATTTCCCGGGTTCGATGACTTCTCCGACGGCTTCTCCGGTGATCGATTTACAGAGATTTTGCCCACTGAAGGTTACGGAGAAGATAATTTTGATGGGTCTTTCTTTCTTTGGGATTTTTAGATTTTCCAAACGAAATGTTGTAAAGAGCGAATTTTGGATTCTTCGGGTCATGGAGTAATCTCGATATTTTTATAAACGGAGCTCCAACGACCCGGGAACTTGTTTCGTTTCGGATTCCTACATTTTTTTATGTTGGATGATCATTCTTTATATCATCCCTATATTTTTTTATTTTTTTGTTGTTATTACTGAAAAAATCCAATAATAGGTAACAAATATTTGTTTTTCTAAAATATGTTTCTAATAAATTTAATTTTCTTTTTTCTAAAATATGTTTTTAATAAGAATAAATCGATTTTGAAAATAGAAGAACATAAAACTAGTATTTCAAGATATAAAATGTGTAAAATTTACAAGATTGAGTAGTTCGAGTATTAAAAATGAACTAATTAATAGTTTGAGTATTAAAAAAATGATTAATAGTTCATGTATTTTTTTGAGAGTTAAAATAATTTGTGTATTTTTGTCAAATTTTATATAATTAATGTATTTTAAAGTTTTTGCCCAATATGTTATGGTAAAAAATATAAAAATTACGTAGATGATGTTTCGATATCAATGTGACTTTCTTCTATATTTCCTTCACATACGATGATTTTTGGAAGATATTATTATTCGGCCCAAAATCTTATAGCTAGGCCTAAATATTTAATCATCTTATCCAGCCCAGTTTGAATGATTCTCATGTTTTGTAGGTCCCTAAGCGTAAACAAATGAAATGATGATAGAGACAAGGGGTTATCTTTAAATGAAATAATAAAAATATCTTCCCAGCATTACACGTCTGTAATCTGTTTCGATATTTTTAATGAAAACAACATCAATAATTAAGTAAAAAAAATAGGATTGGAATGAAGAGAAACGGTCGATAAAGCAAAATTAAGCAGAGAAAATATCTACAAAAACAAAAAAATTATGTTTTATTATCGAACAAATTAAAGTTGTGGATAAGTTTCCACAATCCTTTCCAAATTGCCACCTAATTTGCGGCTTAAATTAAAAAAAAAAAACAATCACTTTCAAAAAAAGTAAAACTACTGTCTGATTTCGGACGAAAAATCTAAGTGTTAATAAATACTCCCTTCGTTTTAAATTAAATGAAGTTTTAGAAAATTTTTTTTTCACAATTAAGTGATGTTCTTACTAACCAATACAAAATTAAATAATTTTATTATTATTTTTAACCAATTACATTTTATACACTATTTGTTCATTGGTTCAGATGAATAATAAATGAGGTTTTAGTATAGAAAAAAACAAAAATTAATTGTTTTCTTAATTTGTGTGTATACTACTAAAACACCACTTAATTCAGAACAGAGGGAGTAAAAAATTATCCACATATATCAAATGTAGATGAATCGGTCTACTAATATTAATTACAGTGATTTTAATAACACATTTATAACAACAACAAAAAATGTAAATCACAGAATAATTTTTCCTTAGAGAAAGAAAGTCTTGGAATCCCAAGAACAAAAATATAAATATCGGAAATGGACATTTGAATCTTGATAAAAAGTGGGTCCCAGTGTCTCACTCACCAATGAAATAATAAAAAAGAAATCATTACAGAAAATAAAAATATCTGAGCCTGCTCATTTCAATAATGGTGTATAATAAAATAATGTCGATTAAAGTAACCAAAGAAGATAAATAAATTTACAAAAATAATACTCCTTTTGTTTTATAAAGAACTAGATTCTACTCCCCACATCCACACGAGAATTTTTCTTTTTTTTGTTTACCAAATTTTGTAATATATTTTTTTTTGTATTTAGATATAATTTGTTTTATACATATAATGTTTTTAATAAGTGACAAAAATAAAATTTTATTTTTGTGTTTAGATATAATTTGTTTTTGTAGATTTAAATTTTGTTAGTATTAAATATGACCGTGATTATAAAAACATAATTCTAACTCGTCAATTTATATTAATCCGAGAATGACCGCGATTATAAAAACATAATTCTAATCCGCCTGTTCATATTACCGTATAATATAAATATTTATTAATTTCAAATATTTAAAATTTTAGGCTGATTGATTATGATAAAAATATACAATAACATATCGTTTATTATGTCCGTCATTATGAGAATATTATTTAAATTTAAATATTTAAATTATATATAAATTAATATCCGGTTTATTATTTTTGTAAAGAAACAACTGGTTTTGTGATTTTTGATAATTAATCTAACATATATTTAAGGAAATTCAAACTAATCTAAATTAAAATTTGAATTTTTGGAATTATTTTTAAATATAAATTAAAATATTTTTTTATTAATATTGTACTAAATTGATTTGTTTGGCAACTTGAATAGTAATTATCTAAGCAAAAAATAGCCTAGTATGAAATGTTTTCATGTTTGGACACAAAAATGTATATGTTATAATTTTACTTGTGGTAAAATTCTTAATTTTGAATTTGAATAGAATAACCATTTATGTTTTATATTTTATGATATTAATTTTTTTAATAAATTTTTATTAATATAAAATAATATTAACATAATCTGGACAATCTTACCAAAATTAATTAGATTTGCATTTTAAATTTAATTTTAAATTAACAGTTCCTAAAATTGTTTGATTCTTAAAATATTAATCATTTTATATATGTAAATAACAAATATTGAATATGTATTAGTAATCGAATGTTGTCCATATGCATGATCAAATTTATGGTTGCGCAAATCTAATTAATAATATATTCATTTTTCAGTTTGAAAAATATTCAATTATAAATCTGATTGTATTAATAAGATTTAAATTTAGAATTAAACATATTTTGTTATTAATTCTGATTATTTTGTTTGTAACTGTTGATGAAATCTCAGAAATTCTACATTAAATTCAAAATTTAATATTATCTTTCAGTGAAAATTGTTAATTTTGAATCTGTATCATTCAAAAAAAATTGATTACTAAATTATTTGGCATAATCAAAATTCAAAAATTTAAAATAACTAATACTATTTTCGTAACAAAAGAATAATAAAAATTTTAATTATTTTTGAAATATTTAATTTACATGTTTTTGAAATAATCGATTTTATTTAGAATTTTAAATATTAAATTTAATTTTTGGCATAATCTGAATTTTTATAATTACAAAAATTAATATATATATATATAATGAGATTAATTAATTATATAAATTAATCTTTAATTGAATCAGATTAATTAAGTGAATTTTTAATTGAACAAAATTCAACTATTCGGAAACAGGAAATAGTTATCCATAAAAATCTAAAGTTTAAAAATTATCCAAGATAAGAAGTTTTTTTTTTTGTTCCTGTTTGTACACAAAATAGCACTCTGTTTAATAGATTAGAAAAAAATATCATTCTTACACATTTCGCACATATTAAAAAAATTGTTAAGAGTTTAATATTATCTTTTGTTAATATACTAAACCATTTTTTCTCTAATTAATATAAAAAAAAATAAAATTAAAACTAGATTTTTGTTTAAGATTATTTAAACATAAACGACACTATTTGTTAAACAAAAATAAAATTTTAAAACGAGAATTTTGTGAAACGGAGGAGTGATAATGATGATGATAAATAAACGGTTCTATAAACTTCAATCATTAATCATAGCACACAAAATTCTAAAACTTGAAAGCAAATCAGTGGGCTCAAGTCTCTACCTTTCTCCATCTTCTCTTCTCTCTTCTCTCTTCTCTCTTCTCTCTTCTCTTCTTCAATCAGATTCTTTCCTATAAGCTTGCGCGTTCTTCGATTTCTGTTTCTGAATTCTCTCAATTCTTGATTATGATTCTAAGCAAGAGACCTCATATAATGATCCGAAAATTGTCGGAGATGTTGGTTCCGGGAAGCCGATCTGCTATCAAACCCGAGGATTACACGGCGAGTCCGAGAAGTCCGTTAGATTTGAAATTCCCATCGCCGGTTAACTCCAAGCGGTACGGTTCCGGTGGTATCGGTTTGGGTATCGTCGCTGCGTTGGAGGAGAGTAGCATCGGGATTAACCGGTACGATCCGGTTCGCTACTCCGGGAGATTCCGATACCCGGAGATTGATCTGTCGGAGGAGGAATACACCTACGTGACGAGTCGTGATGGGCCGACCAAAGTGTATTACAACGACGACGGGTTTGAATTGTTTGAGAATGGGTCAAAACCGATGGTTCTCGTCGATGAACCACCGGTTATTAAGAGACAGATTCTTAGGGATTCGCCAGAGTTTCTGAGCTCGTGTTGCTTGTGTAAGAAGAGACTTCAAGGCAAAGACATTTACATGTACAAGTAAGTTTCATCGTAATAACTTAATCAACTTCAGATCAGAAATATCCCAATTAGCGAATTTGTTTGATGGGTTTTCTTCTGGAAATTGAATTGAATTTTGTGTGCAGAGGAGAGATGGGATTTTGCAGTGCAGAGTGCAGATCAGTGCAAATAATGAAGGACGACCGAAATGAACAATGTAAATCGCAAGTTTCAAGAAACGTTGACGTTTCAAGCTCTCCTTACGCCGGCGAACAGAGTTTCTCCGCCGGAATATTCGTATTTTAGGATATGCACAATAATTTGAAGAGAAGTATAATTAAAGAAAAAAAAAAAAAGAAGAGTGATCATCATTCTATTTCACCTTAAAAGAAAAAAATAGTAAGTAAAGAAAAAAGATTGAAATTTTTGGTTAGGTTAAAAGCAAATTGTATAGAAGCTTGCTTTTTTGTTTTTTAAATACTGATTAATGTGTATATGCTTTTTTTCCTCGGAATAAAAGAAATCAATAAAAATGCTAGGGATGATTTTATAGATACCCAAACTTCTCAAACTATTATGTTATCAAAATATTTCATCAATTGAAAATGTAAGATTGGGAAAGACCTGAACATTTATACAATCTTTGGTCAAAAAGACAAATTCCTAGGGGGTTATTACTTCTGGATTATTTTTATAAAAAAATGTTACCAGTCAAGATATATTTAGAGATTTTAATATAAACCTACCTTTGAAATGTAAGGTATTGATATCCTTTTCGTGAAAAAAATCGTATACTACTTACATAGAGATATGTAGTAGCATTACTCATATTCATCTTAATTCCAAATTTGAGTAATTCATAATTCCAACTCAAAATATGTTTGAAAAAATAATACTGCGTACTTGCTGTCAGTTTCAACGAAACTAAAATAGCGTTTTAATAAATTAAAGCCCTGAAGAAACACTATAATATTAACAAACAAACAAAAAAAGTTTTTTTAATCATTCTGATTCTTAGTGCAATTTATGCATGTAGGGTCTTGGATATGCAAGTTGTTGTATTCGGGGTCCTTTGTCAATAGACTCAATACTAATTGTAGAGTAAAATCGATTTCGGAAGCTTGTTTAAGAAAACAAGACACCAAGATTGATCACCGAGTTCTCGGTCTAATCGGTACGTTTCGGGGGAGTACCCTCACTCCCAACACTTCACTATCACAAAGAAAAGGTTACAAGCTCTCTCTCACTCTCGTCTTACAAGCAGGAAAAAACAGAGTGAAAACTTGAAGCACTCCTTTCTAGTCGAAGATAAGAGAAAAACATTATGTAAACATATGTTTTTCTACTATCTAGACTAGCCTGCTACTTTTTGACTTTGCCCATGCTTTGCCCATGCTTCCTTTTTGACTTTGCAGAATTTTCCTCTATTCTCGTGGTAGTAAGCATAGCTCTTGTAACCAACAGGGATTGTCTATGGGTCTTGTGGTTTTTTTTTGTGTGTCAAACTCATCTGGCCCATCAAGAGCCCAATTTTGTGAATTGTCAAACTAACAGAGGCCCAATCCACAAACTCCACCTTTTGACAAACCACATCTAACCCTACGAGATCGATCTCCTTTCTCTGCTTGCGACAACTACAGCCGCCAACCCAAGAAATATTACCGACAAGCTTCACCGGCCGGTCACTCACCGTCACAGGCGAGATACCTTCCATTCACGGCGATGCCTCGTCGCCGAGCAGCTCGTGAGAACTCAACCGCGACTCTCGTCGCCCAGCAGCTCGTGAGAGCTCAACCGCGACTCCTTTTCCCCCTTTTTCTTTGCGGTTCCCGGCGAATCCTCTATGCCTAGCTTCTCAGGCGAGCCGCCTCCGTCTTCTCACGGCCTCCATCGGCGACTTCCTCGGAATCTCCGGCGAGCTTAGTCGCCGCTTGTTCATATCTCAGGTGAGTCCTCCTTCACGATGTGGGCTTAGGTTGAGTGGGCCACAACTTTTGTTTGTTGGGTCTGACCAATTTTACTTCTTGGGCCAGATACAAGTTGAGGCCCATCACTTTTCACTTCGGGAGCCCAGCTCTTAACCCAACTTCGGTCAACAACCTCCAGTTGACTCCGACGTTGACTCCGGCGTACTCCGGCGATCTCACCGTAATCCGATCCTGACCAGACGCCAATCCTTAACCACCGTGAATCTCCTTCGGGTATCTTCTATACCCTGAACCTTTGATCACCTTGATTTCCATTCATACGAACCTCTTCTGAAACTAACCCGTTTCCTTGTTCTTCTTTTATCAGATACTCCACCTGGAACCTGTGACTCTACCTGCACAGTTCCAGAATCTCCACAGGTAACTCCATTTCAAATTTCAACCTTGACTCAATTCTGACGCTTTGAGTAACACACCTCACATACACTAACTCAACTTAATTTTTTTTTTGTTATGCGAGGTCGATGGAGTTACCTGGAGCCGCTCCTCCACTTCAGTGGACGTTGAGAAGCTCACAGCAAAGCTGGAACTTCTGACCAGGTACTGTCTTAGTTAGGAAATCTGCTGGGTTGACTGTTGTATGAATTTTGTGTAGGACAACAACTCCTTGTGACACTATATCTCTGATGAAATGAAATTTAGTGTCAATATGCTTTGTTCTTTCATGATGAACTGGATTCTTTGCTAGGGATAGAGCACTTTGTGAATCACAGTGAACTACAACCTTGTCTTGCTTGAAACCCAATTCTGCACACAAACCCTTTAACCAAATGGCTTCTTTCACTGCTTCAGTAAGAGCCATGTACTCTGCTTCAGTGGTTGAAAGAGCCACAACAGATTGTAAGCTTGACTTCCATGAAATTGTATTTCCACCAACTTTAAACACAACTCCAGTAACTGATCTTCTTCTGTCTAAATATGTTGCATAATCTGAATCTGAAAAACCTTCAATGCAGAATTTAGAATCCCTCTTAAAACACAAGTTCTGGTTGCATGAACCCTTCACATACCGTAAAACCCATTTCACTGTTGACCAATGATCTCTTCCTGGATTTGACATAAACCTGCTGATAAAACCCACTGCAAATGCTAAGTCTGGCCTTGAACCAACCATTGCATACATTAAACTCCCTACAGCACTTGCATATGGAACTTTTTCCATATGTACGGCTTCTGATTTTCTGTCTTCCTCTGATAAACTGCCAAGTTTGAAGTGAGAGGCAGTTGGTGTCACCACTGGCCTTGCTTCAAACATTCCAAATGTTTTCAACACCTTTTCCAGATAACTTCCTTGAGACATAATCAACTCTCCTTTTTCTCTATCTCTGATAATATCCATACCCAGAATTCTTGAAGCCTTTCCCAAATCTTTCATTTCAAACTCACTGTTCAGCTTATCTTTGAGCTTCTGAATAACTGACTTATTCCCTGAAGCTATTAACATGTCATCCATGTAGAGTAACAAATACACAGCTTGATCGGTTTGAGTGTTTCTCATGTATACACATGAATCATACTTGCTCCTCTCAAACTTCTGGTCCTTCATGAAATTGTCAAACCTTTGATTCCAGAGCCTCGGAGACTGTTTTAAACCGTATAACGACTTCCTTAACAGACAGACTTTGTTCTCATTTCCCCTCTGTATGAATCCCTCAGGTTTACTCATTAAAATCCTCTCTTCTAAATTTCCATGTAGAAAAGCTGTTTTAACATCCATTTGCTCCAACTCATAGTCCATATTAACCACAATTGACAGCATTAATCTGATTGAGGCATGTTTAACCACTGGAGAAAATACCTCATTGTAGTCTATTCCTTCTTGTTGCAAAAAACCCTTAGCAACCAACCTGGCCTTATACCTCTGTTCTTCAACTCCGGGAATGCCTGATTTCAGCTTGAAGATCCACTTACACCCTACCAGCTTCTCTCCTTCTGGTTTCTCAATTAGATCCCAAGTCTGGCTTTTCTTATGAGAATTCATCTCTTCCTCTATTGCACTTTCCCAGAATTTTCTTTTAGAACTTCTCATGGCCTCTTCATAAGACTTAGGTTCATCTGTTTCTAAGTCTTCAGCTGTTGCCAATGCGTAGGCTACAAACTCTGCATCTTCAAATCTGGAAGGAGGTCTAATGTTAGTCCTCCTTTCTCTGTCTCTGGCTAATGCGTAATTGTCTAGACATTGTTGATTTTCTGATCCAGCAACTCCTTCATTAGCTTCTAATCCTTCTAAGTTCTCTGAATTTTCTGACATCCCTGAACTTTCTGGACTGTCTAAACTTTCTGAACCTGAACTGTCTCCACCTTGAGATGATGTATCTTCCTCATCAGAATACCTAGTGGAAGGACCCCTGATAAGACTGCGCCTGAAAGATACCCTTCGTCCAGCATTCTTTTCTAGCCATGTCCCTTTACCAGGTTCTTCTACTTTTCCATCTGCATTACTCAATGTGCTCTTGTATACTTCGTTTTCATTGAACACCACATTTATGCTTGTAGTGCATTTTCTTTGTTCTGGTAACCAGACCCTGTATCCCTTGATACCAAACGGATATCCCATGAACACACCTTTAACTGCCCTTGGACTTGTCTTGTCTTGAGTGACATGAACAAACGCTGAACACCCAAATCTTCTTAGATGACTTAAATCTGGTTTTGAACCAGTCCAGATTCCTTCAGGTAATTTGAACCCAATAGTTGAATTTGGTGTTCTGTTGATTAAGTACACTGCAGTAGAAGTCGCTTCAGCCCAAAACTCCTGACCCAAGCCTGTTTCAGCAAGCATACTCCTGACCTTGTCCATAATGGTTCTGTTCATCCTTTCCGATACACCGTTCTGTTGTGGTGTATAAGTGCACGTTCTGTGCCTCTGAATTCCTGCATCTTTGCACAAGTTGTCGAATTGTGCATTGCAGAATTCAAGCCCATTATCGATTCTTAAATACTTAATCCTCTTCCCTGTCTGATTTTCAACAGCCTGTTTCCATTCCCTGAACTTGTGAACTGCTTCATCCTTAGTCTTCAGAAAATAGACCCATACCTTCTTTGAGAAATCATCGATGAAACTCACAAAGTATCTACATCCACCAAGACTTTCTGGTGTGGATGGGGATCCCCACAAGTCTGAATGTATATAGTCCAATACCCCTTTGGTGGTGTGCTGGCCTGTTTGAAAACTCTTCTTGTGGGATTTTCCAAGTACACAACTTTCACAGAATTCCAGCTTGTCTACCTCCTTTACTGGCACGTACCCTTCTTTAACGAGAACATTCATGTTCTTCAAACTCATATGTCCCAGCCTAGAATGCCAAATGGCTGTCATATCAATTTCAGGTCTGGCCACAGCAACTTCTCCTTTCACTACCTTCCCTTGTAAGTAGTACAGACCATCTTGATATCTGCCAGAAATAACCCTCTGTCTATCTTTGTAGAAGTTGACAACAAAATTCTTTCCTACATACTTGCAGCCACTTTTCTCTAGCTGACCATAAGAAATCAGGTTCCTTCCCATTGTAGGTATGTATCTGACATTTGTTAGAATGACCACAGAATCATCTGGATTTAAGATCTTAATCTTACCTATCCCCTTTATCTCGCTGTGGGTCATGTTACCCATCAGAACCTTACCACCATCAAACTCTTGTAAGTCAAATAATGATTCTCTGTCTGGTGTAATGTGAAAGCTACAGCCAGAATCCATTACCCACTCTCCTTTTGTGTCTTGAGTGCTTACTGTTAGTACCATTGGCTGCCTTGGTTCTGTCGCTACATTTGCTGAACTTGATGGCTTGTTTGAGAACATTTCAGGACACTCTCTTTTCCAATGCCCTTCTTTACCACATTTAAAACAACATTTGCTGTGCTTGTTGTATTTTGGCCTTGACTTTGATCTGACTTTGCTTCTTGATCTGGCTTGGCCTTTTGGTTGTCCTTTCCATGGTTTACTGTACTCTTTGTCTGATCTCACAACTGACCTGCCTCTTGTCTGCACATACAGCCCTTCATTGAGTGATTTGGAGAGCTTCCCACATTCTGCCAGCTCTCTCTCCTTGGACTTGGCAGCCCCTACGACTTCATTCAGCTTCAAGGTATCTCTCCCATACTTGAGTGTTTCCTTTAGCTGGTCATACTTTTCAGATAGTGAGCTCATCAACAGTATAGCTTGAACCTCCTCTGTGATTTCCACTCCTATGTTGGTTAGATCTGTTACCAGTTTGAGAAAATCATCTACATTTCCATCTATACTCTTCGAATCTGTCATCTTGAAAGTATAGAACTTAAGCTGTAGGTAGATCCGGTTTGGCAAAGATGTCTCCATGTATAGCCTGTTTAGAGTAGACCACATGGCTGCTGCTGTCTCACAGTGTGTGATTTTCCTTAGTACTTGATTCCCCACATTTAGTACTATCATGTCCTTTGCCTTCTCTGATTTTTCAAACTTTGCAGGATCAACCATTTGAGGCAGTATCACAGCTTCTGCTGTCCCCGTCTGCTGGTCCCTGCCTTCTGTAGTTACTACTTCTGCAGTAGCTGGTGGATCCTTCAACAGCTGCTCATCGTTCAAGATGCTCTTCAGCCCCAGCACCCCAAAGTGAGCCATCGTCCTTACTTTCCATAGAGAAAAGTCACCAGTTCCGTCAAACCTGTCCACTTCAACCCGATCTTTACTCATTGAGACCGTCTTCTGCTTCACCTTACCTGGTAAGCTCTGATACCACTTGTAGAGTAAAATCGATTTCGGAAGCTTGCTTAAGAAAACAAGACACCAAGATTGATCACCGAGTTCCCGGTCTAACCGGTACGTCTCGGGGGAGTACCCTCACTCCCAACACTTCACTATCACAAAGAAAAGGTTACAAGCTCTCTCTCACTCTCGTCTTACAAGCAGGAAAAAACAGAGTGAAAACTTGAAGCACTCCTTTCTAGTCGAATATAAGAGAAAAACATTATGTAAACATATGTTTTTCTACTATCTAGACTAGCCTGCTACTTTTTGACTTTGCCCATGCTTTGCCCATGCTTCCTTTTTTACTTTGCAGAATTTTCCTCAATTCTCGTGGTAGCAAGCATAGCTCTTGTAACCAACAGGGATTGTCTATGGGTCTTGTGGTTTTTTTGTGTGTGTCAAACTCATCTGGCCGATCAAGAACCCAATTTTGTGAATTGTCAAACTAACAGAAGCCCAATCCACACTAATTATATACTTCTTTCATTTTAGAATAATTGATGTTTTAAATTAAATGATGTTCTATGCAAAATTATTATTTTTTAATTATATATATTTAACTAGATAACAATTGATAGTTTAATTTAATAAAAAGGAAAATTAAATCTATTTTTTTAATCTATATAAAAAAAGAAACATCAATTATCATGAATTTTGAGGGAGTATCATTCCCCCTAACCGAAAAAGATGATATTTGATCAATATAATCCAAAAAACCATCGCGACCCAGAATTCCCATGGCCGTACCAAGCCTGGTTTGATTTTAGTCCACTACCTTATTGGATATTTTATAAAGTTAAAGAGTACTTCTGATTTTTTTTTTTTTTTTCAAAATTAGCTTGCATTTTTTGTACCAACTCCCAAAATAGATTGTACATTTTTTTTTAATTGTAAAACTGTTGAGAATCCAGAAGCTTAAAGGCGTCACCTTTACAGAGCTTAGACCCCAACAAATCAAGGCATGAAGCAGTTGTTGACATACTACAGAGACTGTAACAGAAAGTAGCACAAAACAGAGTATAGAGAAAAAGAGAAGGGAGAAAGGAGAAGGGAGAAGGGAGAAGGGAGAAGGGAGAAGGGAGAAGGGAGAAGGGAGCACACACACGATTTAAGGAGTTCACGCCCATTAACAAGGATCGCTACATCTCTCGAGACTTTTTCTCGGAATCCACAAGAAGGGGAACACATTATAAGTGATTCACACTCAAGAACTCACTCTGTATCACTTCCTGTGTCACTTGCTGTAACACATGAGAAAACCCACCCAAAGCTTATGCTTTTACAAGGTTTCTCTTATCCTTCTATCTACTTTGTGTGGCTACATTGCTCACCATCAACTCTCTCTCACATCTACCTCTTAGTTATATATGAGGAGACACCTCAAACCTAATCACAAGAAGACAAAAGGCCATTTAATGCAAAGGCTTCTTCTTCTTGTGGTCCCACATGCTTAATTCAACCCAACATCATTAACTTGGGTTAGTTCTTGCAAGCTTTCTCATTATGTTCACATCTTCACAAATCTCCACCTGTGAACCTGATGATCACACAAACAACATGCACATGCTTAAGAGAGAGAGTACACACTTCTAGTTCCCTGGATTCCAGTCTCGGTTCCTGAGTATACTTACTCAGCTTGATCCTTGTTGCATTTAACATCCCGTTCAATGCACTTCAGCTGTGACTACTCACAATGCTGAACCTGAGCCATCAGAACATCTTCAGCTCACTTAGAGTTGTGAAAACCAGCTTCAATACAATCTTGTATTTAGCTCAACTCTTCTGTGAGACTTCCAGACGCATTCAACACTTGAATACCTGATACAACTGCTCAGCAAACTCCATTAACAAGTTCAGAAATACCTCCAGCCTGTTAACTCAACAGAAATCACCACAAGCTTCACCACTTGTGACTCCTCCAATCACACAGTGTCCTCTACAGCTTATGTCCAAACCATAGACTTGTTTCAGTGACTGAATGAACAATTACCCCTCTGCAAAACTTTGATTCCCTTGCTAGCTTCTAGGATTTCCTCATGCGCATTGAGACCAAAACCCTTTGAATTCACTTGAATCAAATGCAGAAAACTGAACTACCTTTGTTTCAGAACCTGAAACCCTTTTGATTCATCCTTATAGACAATCTCTGCAGCTTCTTAAGAACCACTGCATAACCTGAGATTACCTTTAAACATGTCCTGAGATTACCTTTAAACATGTCTCATAGCAGCAAAACCTTGTGCTATACCTGAGACAATCCTGTACAGCCTTTACACATCAATTCTAGAATACCTGATGCACTTCCTGCTATACCGGCAGCCTGCAACACATGCAGACTCCACCAGACGACTTGAACCTTGCTTCATTCAGTTTCCAGACTTAAACCAAAGCCTTCTTCTTCCCTATCATCGCCATATACTTGAAGAAACTTCACTGAATGACCTGCAAGCACCTGTCCCTGAGAAGATACTTACATAAACTCCTCATGGTGCAACAAACAACTAGAAACTCCTTAGTTGTTGTCTTCCAAATGCAGCTTAATTCTCTGCATATGTGTCCCTTTAGGACTCCTTTAAGTTGCATACTTCAGTCTTGAGATGACCCTTCTTGTCATGCTCTGAGCATAGCAATATGTGACCGTCTTGAAGTGAATAACCCTGATACAGATTTTTCTGTACCAGCACTTGTCTCATTCAGCAACTTCTTATGAAGACCCACTGAACCACTTCAATAACCTCATCTCAACTCACACTGTAGTATCTTCTATGAATTTTCAAAAACCTGCAACTTTCCCTGATTGTAATTACCAACAACAAGCTTCAACCAAATCTGTAAATTGCCTTGAACCTTCAGATTACACCCTGTATCAGCTGAATACCCGTCGATAATAACATGTTCATGGCTTCCTAGACTTCTTTGTACACTGAACTTCTGTGAATCCTGTTCAACAGTGAGTCATCCAACCTTTGAACTCTTTTCCATTTGAGCTAACCATCAAAGACAATCTCCACAAGCACAACTCCATCAGGAATAGAAAAATACCCTTTTGGGTATGCATTGCCAGTCTTTTAGCAACAATACTCCACCCGAAACCATAACCCCTTGGAAGTCACTTTGTCTTTGAAAGCTCATCTTCATAAATCTGAGTCAAAGCGCTCTTCACTATCTCTTTGAACCACTCACACGTTCTGATGTATCAGATGAATTACCATGGCATCTTGCTTCAGAATGTGTGTCAGAACTTATGACACAACCCCTTTCTTCATCCAGCCACTCCAACTGTTCCATTTGTACCCGAAGAACCACCAAGAACCTTTCTCTGTTCCAGCAGCCTTGTCATCTCTTTCCATGGAGCATTCTTCATGTTATGATGATGCTACAACTTAGGCTTATATATTACCAAACAATGCCTCAATCTCAGAAATCATAAATCTTGTATTCCTTGACCTCGGAGTCTTCCTCACATTCACTATGTAGAGAACTAACTTCACCAATCTTCACCTCATACCAGAAATCAAAAGACCTTTGACCTCTCCTACAACAACACTAACAAGAGCTTAATGTGTACCGCTGTTTGAACAAACAGGACACGCCGCCTAACACTCAATATTAGGAAGACTTTCGACATACAACAAGCTCTGTCTGTTGTGAGGTATCACTGAGAAAACTTCCTCCACATATAATATGCAAACTCCTTTAGACCATCAGATTCTTCTACGTTGCCAGAAGACTGATTCAAGCCAAGAGATTCTCTGAGATACCGTAGCTCCACCTGAGACAGAACTCCTTGTTCTCACAGATTCATTCCAACAGAACTCTCATGTGTTGTACTCAACACAAATCTGCATAGACATGAACCTTTGTTGCTGCCACCTTGTCAAGAGCTTACACTTCTTGAAACAAGAGCTGAAAAAATACCTTTCAGCTTACACTCAAGTCACACCGATTGAGTGATTCACCTTCTGTATCACACAGAACATTTCAGACTGCAACAGCTTCACAAAACCTCATTGCATTCCCTCTGAAATAACAGTTTTGTAGCTTCACGTTCTCTGATGATCCACCTTTTGTAGGATCTCATCTTCCTGAGAACTAACAGCAACACCCAGAGAAAAAATCCTAAGACAGAACCTGCAACAGAAACCCTTTCAAAACTCAGCATAAACCCCTTGAAGTAATCATCACTGTATCTGTCTTTAACCCAACATAATACTTCATTTGCTTCACAAACATCCTGCAACTCCCTCTAGACTGAATCCAGAATACCCAACTGATACGCACACAACCATAAAACTCACATAAGATTCAAGGTTCTAAGGCGTCCCTTAGTCCCATGAATTTTATGAGTAACCGAGGCTGGAACAGAGCTTGAACACCAACTGTATCTGACTTTACCAAACTGATTCAACCAAAATACATCCTGAAAACCATCACTGAATCTTGGCCAATTCCTTTGCAAAACCAGTACACAACCATTGTGTTCCAACAAGCTCCCAATTCCAATAAATATGCAGAATTTTAGCAAACCTGAAAAAAAACTTCAACAGAGCATCACAAATACCTTGTGACCACAGCGGAATCAGACTTGACTTGTCCCAAAATTTGAGTCTTGAAGTTGATGTTTCGATTTTGATGTACACATTGAGTCACATAACTTGAACTCGTGTGTTACACAATCAGAAAATCCTCCTTACACCAACCTTTAACCGGCTTCTTCATCAATGATCAAGAACAACCATCTTCAATCATATAATTCTGCTTCAATCTCTGATTTTCCTTATTCTGCTTGCAACACTTTAACTTGTGAGTAATCTGAAAGCTTCCTCACTGTGTTGCAGAACTTGTGCCTTTGGAGAACTCTGAGGAAATCTGATCTCATAACCTTGAAATCACCTCAACCGATTCAGACTTCTGTTCTGAATCACTCCTTGTACTACCAGCAATATCACATCTCACTTCCATACTCAGTTACACACCATAACCAAAGCTTCTCCTTTGCTTCTTCTGTTGCTCCTTGTTACTATCTCTGTAACTGGAACAGAAAACATGTAGCTGAACCAGTAATCCTGCAACTGCATTAGATGACCCTGTAGCTACAACAGTAACCCTGCAACTATGACAGAAAATCTGTAGCAGAACCAGAACACCTGTAGCTGCACCAGAAAACCCAGCAACTGAACCAGAAGACCCTGCAATCAAACCAGAAACCATGTAGCTGTAACTGTAACTGTAACCCTGAAACTGTATCAGAAGACCAGTAGCTGCACCAGAAACTGCACCAGCAACTGCATCAGAAACCCTGCAGCTTCAACAGAAAACCTGCAACTGCTCAGTTCTTCTTGATGTTTGATATGCTGCGAATGAGATGCTTCATGCTTCACCAGAATGAGTTTTACAACTCCTTCCACTCAGATTCGTGCTGTTCACCAAGAGACATAGCTTGGCTTTCAGCCTGAGACACTCAAGTCTCTACAACCTTCCTCAAAACCTGAGAAAAACGAAATGATGCTCCACCAAGACATTGCCTTACAACAACTTCTTTTCTGCTGCACCATTTTCCAAGAGCTACTGCTTTGTTGCTTCTCCTGAGACATTACTTGCCTCTCCACAACCAGCTCTACAAAGAGAAGAACGTGGGAACTCAAGGGAAAAGAGCCTTACTGCTCTAACCTTCCAAAGATCCCACCTTTTCACTTCTATTCACTCTCCTTCTTTCTCTAGATCTGGATCTGCTTTCTCTCTTTCTGCTTCTGGATCTGAGACTTTCTCTACTGAAATCTCAGTCATCCTCAAAACTTCACTCATGCCTAGAAACTCCACCTAAGCCACGAGTTTCTCCTTCCATAAAACACAGCCTTCATGACAAACACACTCTTCTACTTCACTTCTTGTTAAAGCATGATTCTTGACTTGAGAGAACCACGAAACACATAACCATGGCTCTGATACAACTCTGTTAGGATTCAGAGGCTTAAAGGTGATACCTTTCCCGAGCATAAATCCCAGCAAACCAAGATAGAAGTAGTTTGATGTTGAAAACAGAGACTGTAACAGGAACTGATACAAAGACTAGCACAAAACAGAGTATAGAGAGAAAGATAAGGGATAAGGGAGCACACACACGATTTAAGGAGTTCACGCCCATTAACAAGGGTCGCTACATCTCTCGAGACTTTTTCTCGGAATCCACTAGAAGGGGAACACATTATAAGTGATTCACACTCAAGAACTCACTCTGTGTCACTTCCCGTGTCACTTGCTGTAACACATGAGAAAACCCACCCAAAACTTATGCTTATACAAGGTTTCTCTCATCCTTCTATCTACTTTGTGTGGCTACATTGCTCACCATCAACTCTCTCTCACGTCTACCTCTTAGTTATATATGAGGAGACACCTCAAACCTATAATCACAAGAAGACAAAAGGCCATTTAATGCAAAGGTTTCTTCTTCTTGTGGTCCCCCATGCTTAACTCAACACAACATCATTAACTTGGGTTAGTTCTTGCAAGCTTTCTCATTATGTTCACATCTTCACAAAAACCTAAAACGCTAATAGGCTAATAGCGTAATACTAACGAATAAGAGAAAAATGTAAACAAGTTTTCATGGTTTGTGATCTAAATCTAAGGGTATCTCCAATACTCTATTTTTTACTTTAAACTCTATTTTAGAGCAAAATCTCTTTCAACCTCACTCTATTTTCAATTCTAAAATAGAGTAATTCTATTTCTTACTCTATATTTGGAGTAACTCTATTTATTACTCTATTTTAGAGTTAGACTTTTTTATTTATCAAATGGTCATTTTAATTTTAAATCATTATATTTATAACTAACTTATTTATTTTGATTTAACTTTTTTAGCAATTTTGATTTAACAAATACTAAAATTTAAGATAAACAACATAGCAAATACTGAAATTAAAGATAAGCAACATAAAATAAATTTTAACAACAAAGACTAGTGATTTAGAGAAATCAAAAACAAAGAAGCTCATTTTTCACTTCGTAATGCGTTAATTGATCATTTATGGGAAAACACACTAATAGTGATATTTAACCAAAAATTACTATGTTTTGTTTTTATACATGATGTAATGTAATTTTCTTTATATAATAAATATTTAATTTAAATAATATCATAATTTATTGAAGTTTTGCAGAGAATAAAATAAGTGCGGTTAAATTGTAAATGTTTATCAATAAAATGTATTAGTAATAAAATAGAAATATAATATACTTATAATATTCCTTTTTAGAGTCAAAAATAGAGGATTACATTGGAGAGAAACCCATCTCTATTTTAGAGTTACTCTATTTTAGAGTAAAAAATAGAGAAATACATTGGAGATGGTCTAAGGGCATCTCCAATACTCTATTTTTTACTCTAAACTTTATTGTAGAGCAAAATCTCTTTCAACCTCACTCTATTTTCAACTCTAAAATAGAGTAACTATATTTCTTACTCTATATTTAGAGTAATTATATTTCTTACTCAATTTTAGTGTTAGACTTTTTTATTTATCATATAGTCATTTTAATTTTAAATCATTATATTTATAACTAACTTTTTATATTTTGATTAATTTTTTTAGAAATTTTGATTTAACAAGTACTAAAATTAAAGATAAACAACATAGCAAATACTAAAATTAAAGATAAACGACATAAAATAAATTTAAACAACAAATACTAGTGATTTAGAGAAATAAAAGACAAAGAAGCTCATTTCTTACTTCGAAATACGTTAATAGATCATTTATGTGAAAATACACTAATAGTGATATTTAAAAAAAATCTACTATGTTTTGTTATTTATATATGATGTAATGTAATTTCTTTATATAATAAATATTTAATTTAAATAATATCATAATTTATGGAAGTTTTGCAAAGAATAAAATAAATGGGGTTAAATTGTAAATGTTTATAAATCAAAAGTATTAGTAATAAAATAGAAATATAATATACTTAAAATATTCTTTTTTTAGAGTAAAAAATAGAGGAATACATTGGAGAGAAACTCACCTCTATTTTAGAGTCAAAAATAGAGAAATACATTGTAGATGGTCTAAGAACAAACCATTAAACTTCAAACCAAACCCAAAAAACCCGACCCAACTCGAAAAAACCGACCGACTCGACAAAACTGACCCAACACTTCATCTTCGAGACATGTTCTCAAAACTCCCTAAAATAGATTTTGAATTCTCCTATATCCCTCTTTCATCTCCATATCCCTCATCTCATTAAACAAATGTGTTCTTCCAAATTTGCCCTTGGTTTGAATTTTAAAAAAAAACAGAAAAAGAAAAAAGAAAAAAACAAAAACGATCTCAATCGTCGAACTCGCGCTCGACTCACATCTCCTCCTCCATCGAGCCAGATCTCCATCACCGCCGGAGTGAGCCCTCTCGCCGCCGTTTCCTCCACCGCCGAGCTCTCCATCGCCGCCGTTTCTTCGCCTCACTGTAGCTGCATCGAGCTCCTTCAAATCAGGTTTGTTCTTCAAATAGTTTGAGGGATTGAATTAGATTTGATATGCGCATTGGGTGATCATGGTTTCTGGGTCGATTAAGACTTTAAATTGGTATGAAATGGATTAATGTGGTTGAATCGTAGGTAGATTAGAACCCGAAACAATCCATTTTGAGTTTTTGATATAAGAGAACTGGGTAAAACTGAAACTAGTATTACTAATTGAGTTTTTGGTATTGTTTTGGCAGTATACAATGAGCAAACGTCAACATACATTTTAAATGCCGAGGTCACATGTATAGTTTAATGTTGAAGACATCAGTGGAGGAGATAACTTTGTCGATGATATAAGGTAGGATATACAAGAAAGTTGTGTTAGATGAAAATAAGGTTAAATTTCAATTGAGTTACATTCCACTGCTGGTGGGATGTGAGGAACAGTTTACTATTTCTGATGATGAGGATCTGTGTGTTTATCTAACTTCCATTGATAAAGAGAATCGTAGATGTATTTTGTTTGTGGAGGTCATCACTATAGTGGAATTGCCCTTGCAACTGTCGATAGCGGACAAAAGTTCTTTTGGTATGAACTATGAAGAGTTGAATTCAAATGATGATGATTATACTAAAGATGATGATGAAGATAATACTAAAAAGGATGATGATGAAGATAATACTAAAAAGGATGATGATGATTGATAACACCATATTTTACATGTTTTTAAGGTTTAGTTTCATAGGTTTTTAGTTCCAATTTGTATAGTTTTTGGATATTTTCATGCATTTAGGTCCAACTTGAGTCTCATTGCATTTTAGATGTCCTAGGTTGTCTTTGCATTCTTTTTGGCTTGCTTGAGCCATTTTCAGGTGTTCTTGGAGTCATAGGAGTTGGAGGAGTGAAGATAGCCATCAAAAAGTTCATTTCGGAATACAAAGATGCAGGATCAGGTTGAGACGTCATAAGTTTGGCATTGGATGAAGGACTTTCCACCGATGGATTGAGCTCAAATTTTAACACGAGATATATCAATGGATTAGCTTTCATTTGGAAGTGGTTTGAGGCAATTCCAACGGTGCGATCAGAAGTTATGCCAATTTCCGTGACGACGGTCCAGTCTGGCGCGCGAAGGAACTCAGTGGAGCTCGCAGCGGTGTACCGCAGCGGTCTACAGTGACCGCTGCGGGTTCATCCGTCGAAAAAAAAACAGAGAATCACAGCGGTCATGCAGCGGTATGAGCTGACCGCTGTGGATCATCTGAAACTCAAAAATTCGACCCAAACTCTATTAAAAGCCAAAAAACCTAATTTTAAAAAAAAAGTTTTCTTCTTCTAAGAGTGGGGCTCGTCCCCAACTCTCTCTTCTTGATGTTTTGGGATTGTTCTTCATACAAATGCCATTCTAGAGAAGATTTCTTCACTCTATCTTTATATTATGCTTATTTGATTCTTGTTCTTCATTTCTATGTCTTTTTCTCTTGTGTTCTTCATGTTCTTGTGAGTTGACTTTTTGTTGGATTTTAGATAATGTTTGATTTGGATGGTTGATGGTTGATTGTTGATGTTTAGGCTTAGATAATCATTTGTTCTCATGTTAGGAGGGATCTTAATGCTAGAATCGAATTGACAACTCATTTCTAGAACTTAAGACATTTCTCGCCCGGAAGGTGTTCGATGAAATGTCTAGAAAACTTCTAAGCATGCAATTCAATTCTTAGCCAATGGAAATTGATGATTAAGGTGAATTGTTGACTTGTATGGACTAATGCTTAATGATTATGGATCATTTAGTTTTGAACGGAAGTTCTTGATAACTAGATGATTTGTAAATGGATTAGTATCATGTGAGTGAACCAGTCTACTTGTATGATCCATGTCATAAGAATGAATGTGCATTGAATGTTTAGGCATCATTAGTCAATTGTCTTGATGGTTAGATAATGGTTATTTAAGATGATATTGGATGAGTCTTTCACTTAGGTTGGTTCGTAATGCTAGATTTGTCATGATAAACCGAAACCTAGTACTACACCTTAGATTAGTTAGATTTTTGGTCTCATCCCATGCATTAGGGATAGATTCGAGTAAGCGGTGTTAGTACTAGATTAGGTATGTTCATTCGTTTCTAGATCTTAGGCATTTCACTCATGACTCGAGTTTAAATGAATTGCTTGATCCGAACCTTTTGTGAGCTTTACATATCCTAGCCAACGAAAGTTGATGTTTAGGGTGTTTAGTGAACTAATTGGAATTGTTCCTTAATGCTTGTTAATTATTTAATCACAAATGGAAATTTGTTCTTGATTAGATAATTAACAAGGTGATTAGTGCCATGGAAATGGATTAGTCATATTTGTGAATTCCATGTTCTAAGATAGTGATTAATGCTTCCAAATGATTCATTGTTTGATTGTTACCCATCTCATTGATAGCTTAGTTCTTGATCCAACACTTTGTCTTGTGTCTTTGTCATTAACAAGGTGATTAGTGCCATGGAAATGGATTAGTCATATTTGTGAATTCCATGTTCTAAGATAGTGATTAATGCTTCCAAATGATTCATTGTTTGATTGTTACCCATCTCATTGATAGCTTAGTTCTTGATCCAACACTTTGTCTTGTGTCTTTGTGTTTTGTTTTCCTTCTTGCATTTGTTTTCTTTTCCCATAAACATATAAAAACCAAAAACAAAGTTTGCTCTAGCTTAAGAAGTTTCTTGCATTCTTAGTGCCTCAATCTTAACCCCTTATGGATTGACATCTCAAGTACTACAATGACATGAGTACACTTGGGATAATTGACACCAAAATATCACGTATCAATTTGGCGCCGTTGCCATTGGGGTTTAGCATTGATCATTAGGATTTGGATTCTTCTTGAGACTAGAGCTTTTTATTTTCTTTTGTTGTTAATCTTTTTTCTCTTTTCTTGTGATCTTGATCTCTTAGGTTCGAAACTAGGAGTAAAGGAAACATTCAAGGAGAGAGTGAATAAGAGGACGCAACCGTCAAGCTAGCGACGTTAAACGCGCCATTGGGGACTCCCCCAATCCTATCCACCGTCAATGCTAGAGACATAAAACAAGCAATCCTATCCTTTACTTCTTGTTTTATGCCTTTTTATTGTTTGATAAATTTTGTTTTCATGTTTTTGTAGGAGCAATAAGGGTGAATAAATGGGACGGATGGAATGGTCTAAGTCCGTGAGCTTCAACGCACAATGCTTCCTCCTCGTGAATCCACTCCACTCCAAGGTACTTCACTTAACACCTTGTACATACTTTTTGATTTTGATTTTTACTCTTCTTTGGACTCGTTTCACACCGAGACGGTGTGAATTAAGTCCGGGGGAGAGGTCTTTGTCATTTAACGTCATTTTCTTTGTCTTATTTTATATTTTTGAGTCTTGCATTGTACATATTCTATTGCATAGAAAAACCAAAAAAAATTCAAAATTTTTCAAAAATCCAAAAATATCATGTAGTTTGCATTGCACCATTGTTCATTCTAGAATTGAATTAGCTACTCATATCTAGATGACATAGGTTGCATTCATGTGCATGGGAGTTCATAAAACATGTATGATAAGCTTTCATTGTGATGCTCTCGATAATGGTTTTATACTGCTTAAACGATTTCAAAAGACTTGAAAACTTCGTACTTTGATCTCTCTACTCTTAACTATTTGTCTTGTAAATACTTGTTTAATTTGAAATCAACCCCTTGATAATTGGACTTAAATGAATATAATCTTCTTGCTTATGGGCTTGTGATACATAACCATGGTTCAAAGAAAACATTCGGGTTATCTTATCCATTTTTACCACTCTCTAATAACCCGAGTGGCCATTCTCATTTTTAGAATGGTTCCCTACCTTTCACCTTAACCGTTTTCTTTCCACCCCTCGTTGTTTGATTGAGTGAGGCCTTTTCTTGATATGCTATTGTGTGTAAAATCTTGTAAGTATCGGAAACGACAAAGGTTAGCTTTCATTTTTAGCTAGTCATTGTTGTTCAAAGAAAAGAGGCTAGCATTAAGATGGGGATCAATGGATTGAATGGTATTTGGTCTTGGGGAACATGAACGTATGAAATATGAGATGAGAAATGGTTGAAAAAGCAAACTCTAGAGAAGAGATTAAAAGAAAGACCCTAGGAAAAGAAAAGAAAATACACTCTCCATGTTTGAAAAAAAAAAGAGAAAGAACAAAAAGTTTAGGGAGAGTGAAAAGAAAAGAAAGGGGTCGATTAAAAATGTCTCTAGGAGTTTGGTGTTTGGAAAAGAAAAGGGGTTTAAAAAGGGAGTTTTGATTTAGCCAAAAGGGCTTTGAGGGTTTAATGAGCTTCAAGAAAATAAGATAAGAAGAGGAAATGGAATCACCATTTGGGTAGAATGCTTTGCTAGGAGGGTAGAACAATGTGAGCTTAACTTTGTATGCATAAATTGTTTCTAGTCTTCCTTGCTTTTGCATAACATATAGCATTCCTTTTTCTTGAGAGTAAGTCACCCAAAAAGAGAATGAACCTCCTTGCACTCACATTTACTAGTGCCAATTGCCTTTTCTTCCAAACCGATTGGACTTGATCACTTGCCCATTTGTGAGACCGCACCTTTAGAAAGATCAAATGAATGTGAGGGTTGGTTGAGAAGAGGACTTGTAGGCATGAGGCATTGTTGTTAAGAGAAAAGATTAGGAGTTGCGATAAGTCTAGAGAAGTTAGAGTCATAATTGAGATACGTTTTTGCAATGTCTTGGTATTATCTTGGGCATAGAATTCCCACTTTGAATGCTTTGACATGTCCTTTAGTTATGAATTCCCACTCTTTAAAACCTCTCTTTCGGTTTGTCTTTTCCTGTTTGCTTGCGGACAAGCAAAAGGCAAGTCCGGGGGAGTTGATAACACCATATTTTACATGTTTTTAAGGTTTAGTTTCATAGGTTTTTAGTTCCAATTTGTATAGTTTTTGGATATTTTCATGCATTTAGGTCCAACTTGAGTCTCATTGCATTTTAGATGTCCTAGGTTGTCTTTGCATTCTTTTTGGCTTGCTTGAGCCATTTTCAGGTGTTCTTGGAGTCATAGGAGTTGGAGGAGTGAAGATAGCCATCAAAAAGTTCATTTCGGAATACAAAGATGCAGGATCAGGTTGAGACGTCATAAGTTTGGCATTGGATGAAGGACTTTCCACCGATGGATTGAGCTCAAATTTTAACACGAGATATATCAATGGATTAGCTTTCATTTGGAAGTGGTTTGAGGCAATTCCAACGGTGCGATCAGAAGTTATGCCAATTTCCGTGACGACGGTCCAGTCTGGCGCGCGAAGGAACTCAGTGGAGCTCGCAGCGGTGTACCGCAGCGGTCTACAGTGACCGCTGCGGGTTCATCCGTCGAAAAAAAAACAGAGAATCACAGCGGTCATGCAGCGGTATGAGCTGACCGCTGTGGATCATCTGAAACTCAAAAATTCGACCCAAACTCTATTAAAAGCCAAAAAACCTAATTTTAAAAAAAAAGTTTTCTTCTTCTAAGAGTGGGGCTCGTCCCCAACTCTCTCTTCTTGATGTTTTGGGATTGTTCTTCATACAAATGCCATTCTAGAGAAGATTTCTTCACTCTATCTTTATATTATGCTTATTTGATTCTTGTTCTTCATTTCTATGTCTTTTTCTCTTGTGTTCTTCATGTTCTTGTGAGTTGACTTTTTGTTGGATTTTAGATAATGTTTGATTTGGATGGTTGATGGTTGATTGTTGATGTTTAGGCTTAGATAATCATTTGTTCTCATGTTAGGAGGGATCTTAATGCTAGAATCGAATTGACAACTCATTTCTAGAACTTAAGACATTTCTCGCCCGGAAGGTGTTCGATGAAATGTCTAGAAAACTTCTAAGCATGCAATTCAATTCTTAGCCAATGGAAATTGATGATTAAGGTGAATTGTTGACTTGTATGGACTAATGCTTAATGATTATGGATCATTTAGTTTTGAACGGAAGTTCTTGATAACTAGATGATTTGTAAATGGATTAGTATCATGTGAGTGAACCAGTCTACTTGTATGATCCATGTCATAAGAATGAATGTGCATTGAATGTTTAGGCATCATTAGTCAATTGTCTTGATGGTTAGATAATGGTTATTTAAGATGATCTTGGATGAGTCTTTCACTTAGGTTGGTTCGTAATGCTAGATTTGTCATGATAAACCGAAACCTAGTACTACACCTTAGATTAGTTAGATTTTTGGTCTCATCCCATGCATTAGGGATAGATTCGAGTAAGCGGTGTTAGTACTAGATTAGGTATGTTCATTCGTTTCTAGATCTTAGGCATTTCACTCATGACTCGAGTTTAAATGAATTGCTTGATCCGAACCTTTTGTGAGCTTTACATATCCTAGCCAACGAAAGTTGATGTTTAGGGTGTTTAGTGAACTAATTGGAATTGTTCCTTAATGCTTGTTAATTATTTAATCACAAATGGAAATTTGTTCTTGATTAGATAATTAACAAGGTGATTAGTGCCATGGAAATGGATTAGTCATATTTGTGAATTCCATGTTCTAAGATAGTGATTAATGCTTCCAAATGATTCATTGTTTGATTGTTACCCATCTCATTGATAGCTTAGTTCTTGATCCAACACTTTGTCTTGTGTCTTTGTCATTAACAAGGTGATTAGTGCCATGGAAATGGATTAGTCATATTTGTGAATTCCATGTTCTAAGATAGTGATTAATGCTTCCAAATGATTCATTGTTTGATTGTTACCCATCTCATTGATAGCTTAGTTCTTGATCTAACACTTTGTCTTGTGTCTTTGTGTTTTGTTTTCCTTCTTGCATTTGTTTTCTTTTCCCATAAACATATAAAAACCAAAAACAAAGTTTGCTCTAGCTTAAGAAGTTTCTTGCATTCTTAGTGCCTCAATCTTAACCCCTTATGGATTGACATCTCAAGTACTACAATGACATGAGTACACTTGGGATAATTGACACCAAAATATCACGTATCAATTTGGCGCCGTTGCCATTGGGGTTTAGCATTGATCATTAGGATTTGGATTCTTCTTGAGACTAGAGCTTTTTATTTTCTTTTGTTGTTAATCTTTTTTCTCTTTTCTTGTGATCTTGATCTCTTAGGTTCGAAACTAGGAGTAAAGGAAACATTCAAGGAGAGAGTGAATAAGAGGACGCAACCGTCAAGCTAGCGACGTTAAACGCGCCATTGGGGACTCCCCCAATCCTATCCACCGTCAATGCTAGAGACATAAAACAAGCAATCCTATCCTTTACTTCTTGTTTTATGCCTTTTTATTGTTTGATAAATTTTGTTTTCATGTTTTTGTAGGAGCAATAAGGGTGAATAAATGGGACGGATGGAATGGTCTAAGTCCGTGAGCTTCAACGCACAATGCTTCCTCCTCGTGAATCCACTCCACTCCAAGGTACTTCACTTAACACCTTTTACATACTTTTTGATTTTGATTTTTACTCTTCTTTGGACTCGTTTCACACCGAGACGGTGTGAATTAAGTCCGGGGGAGAGGTCTTTGTCATTTAACGTCATTTTCTTTGTCTTATTTTATATTTTTGAGTCTTGCATTGTACATATTCTATTGCATAGAAAAACCAAAAAAAAATCAAAATTTTTCAAAAATCCAAAAATATCATGTAGTTTGCATTGCACCATTGTTCATTCTAGAATTGAATTAGCTACTCATATCTAGATGACATAGGTTGCATTCATGTGCATGGGAGTTCATAAAACATGTATGATAAGCTTTCATTGTGATGCTCTCGATAATGGTTTTATACTGCTTAAACGATTTCAAAAGACTTGAAAACTTCGTACTTTGATCTCTCTACTCTTAACTATTTGTCTTGTAAATACTTGTTTAATTTGAAATCAACCCCTTGATAATTGGACTTAAATGAATATAATCTTCTTGCTTATGGGCTTGTGATACATAACCATGGTTCAAAGAAAACATTCGGGTTATCTTATCCATTTTTACCACTCTCTAATAACCCGAGTGGCCATTCTCATTTTTAGAATGGTTCCCTACCTTTCACCTTAACCGTTTTCTTTCCACCCCTCGTTGTTTGATTGAGTGAGGCCTTTTCTTGATATGCTATTGTGTGTAAAATCTTGTAAGTATCGGAAACGACAAAGGTTAGCTTTCATTTTTAGCTAGTCATTGTTGTTCAAAGAAAAGAGGCTAGCATTAAGATGGGGATCAATGGATTGAATGGTATTTGGTCTTGGGGAACATGAACGTATGAAATATGAGATGAGAAATGGTTGAAAAAGCAAACTCTAGAGAAGAGATTAAAAGAAAGACCCTAGGAAAAGAAAAGAAAATACACTCTCCATGTTTGAAAAAAAAAAGAGAAAGAACAAAAAGTTTAGGGAGAGTGAAAAGAAAAGAAAGGGGTCGATTAAAAATGTCTCTAGGAGTTTGGTGTTTGGAAAAGAAAAGGGGTTTAAAAAGGGAGTTTTGATTTAGCCAAAAGGGCTTTGAGGGTTTAATGAGCTTCAAGAAAATAAGATAAGAAGAGGAAATGGAATCACCATTTGGGTAGAATGCTTTGCTAGGAGGGTAGAACAATGTGAGCTTAACTTTGTATGCATAAATTGTTTCTAGTCTTCCTTGCTTTTGCATAACATATAGCATTCCTTTTTCTTGAGAGTAAGTCACCCAAAAAGAGAATGAACCTCCTTGCACTCACATTTACTAGTGCCAATTGCCTTTTCTTCCAAACCGATTGGACTTGATCACTTGCCCATTTGTGAGACCGCACCTTTAGAAAGATCAAATGAATGTGAGGGTTGGTTGAGAAGAGGACTTGTAGGCATGAGGCATTGTTGTTAAGAGAAAAGATTAGGAGTTGCGATAAGTCTAGAGAAGTTAGAGTCATAATTGAGATACGTTTTTGCAATGTCTTGGTATTATCTTGGGCATAGAATTCCCACTTTGAATGCTTTGACATGTCCTTTAGTTATGAATTCCCACTCTTTAAAACCTCTCTTTCGGTTTGTCTTTTCCTGTTTGCTTGCGGACAAGCAAAAGGCAAGTCCGGGGGAGTTGATAACACCATATTTTACATGTTTTTAAGGTTTAGTTTCATAGGTTTTTAGTTCCAATTTGTATAGTTTTTGGATATTTTCATGCATTTAGGTCCAACTTGAGTCTCATTGCATTTTAGATGTCCTAGGTTGTCTTTGCATTCTTTTTGGCTTGCTTGAGCCATTTTCAGGTGTTCTTGGAGTCATAGGAGTTGGAGGAGTGAAGATAGCCATCAAAAAGTTCATTTCGGAATACAAAGATGCAGGATCAGGTTGAGACGTCATAAGTTTGGCATTGGATGAAGGACTTTCCACCGATGGATTGAGCTCAAATTTTAACACGAGATATATCAATGGATTAGATTTCATTTGGAAGTGGTTTGAGGCAATTCCAACGGTGCGATCAGAAGTTATGCCAATTTCCGTGACGACGGTCCAGTCTGGCGCGCGAAGGAACTCAGTGGAGCTCGCAGCGGTGTACCGCAGCGGTCTACAGTGACCGCTGCGGGTTCATCCGTCGAAAAAAAAACAGAGAATCACAGCGGTCATGCAGCGGTATGAGCTGACCGCTGTGGATCATCTGAAACTCAAAAATTCGACCCAAACTCTATTAAAAGCCAAAAAACCTAATTTAAAAAAAAAAGTTTTCTTCTTCTAAGAGTGGGGCTCGTCCCCAACTCTCTCTTCTTGATGTTTTGGGATTGTTCTTCATACAAATGCCATTCTAGAGAAGATTTCTTCACTCTATCTTTATATTATGCTTATTTGATTCTTGTTCTTCATTTCTATGTCTTTTTCTCTTGTGTTCTTCATGTTCTTGTGAGTTGACTTTTTGTTGGATTTTAGATAATGTTTGATTTGGATGGTTGATGGTTGATTGTTGATGTTTAGGCTTAGATAATCATTTGTTCTCATGTTAGGAGGGATCTTAATGCTAGAATCGAATTGACAACTCATTTCTAGAACTTAAGACATTTCTCGCCCGGAAGGTGTTCGATGAAATGTCTAGAAAACTTCTAAGCATGCAATTCAATTCTTAGCCAATGGAAATTGATGATTAAGGTGAATTGTTGACTTGTATGGACTAATGCTTAATGATTATGGATCATTTAGTTTTGAACGGAAGTTCTTGATAACTAGATGATTTGTAAATGGATTAGTATCATGTGAGTGAACCAGTCTACTTGTATGATCCATGTCATAAGAATGAATGTGCATTGAATGTTTAGGCATCATTAGTCAATTGTCTTGATGGTTAGATAATGGTTATTTAAGATGATCTTGGATGAGTCTTTCACTTAGGTTGGTTCGTAATGCTAGATTTGTCATGATAAACCGAAACCTAGTACTACACCTTAGATTAGTTAGATTTTTGGTCTCATCCCATGCATTAGGGATAGATTCGAGTAAGCGGTGTTAGTACTAGATTAGGTATGTTCATTCGTTTCTAGATCTTAGGCATTTCACTCATGACTCGAGTTTAAATGAATTGCTTGATCCGAACCTTTTGTGAGCTTTACATATCCTAGCCAACGAAAGTTGATGTTTAGGGTGTTTAGTGAACTAATTGGAATTGTTCCTTAATGCTTGTTAATTATTTAATCACAAATGGAAATTTGTTCTTGATTAGATAATTAACAAGGTGATTAGTGCCATGGAAATGGATTAGTCATATTTGTGAATTCCATGTTCTAAGATAGTGATTAATGCTTCCAAATGATTCATTGTTTGATTGTTACCCATCTCATTGATAGCTTAGTTCTTGATCCAACACTTTGTCTTGTGTCTTTGTGTTTTGTTTTCCTTCTTGCATTTGTTTTCTTTTCCCATAAACATATAAAAACCAAAAACAAAGTTTGCTCTAGCTTAAGAAGTTTCTTGCATTCTTAGTGCCTCAATCTTAACCCCTTATGGATTGACATCTCAAGTACTACAATGACATGAGTACACTTGGGATAATTGACACGAAAATATCCTGTATCAATGATACTAGAGAGGATGATTCGGATATGCGTGACGAATATGTTGAGCTTCCACATGTTGTATAATCTAGTCAGTTTATAGAGGCATGGGAAGACGGTTTGGGTGTGAGTGTACATCAAGAATTTCCAAATAAGCAGGCATTGCAAGAGGTGGTGGATAAAGCCGCATTTGTTAACTATTTTGGTTTTGCTATAACAAAGTCGGATAAGGTGCGTTTAGTGCTAAAATATCGTCAATAAAGCTATAAATGGTATTTACGACCTGCAAGGATTCCAAAGACAGATACCTTCTCGATTAGAAGGTACACCAAGATACATACATGCTCCCGGGCTAATCAGAGTACAAGCAACATGAAGAGGAAAGGCACACCACAATTAGTTGCATCTCTTTTGCATGAGCTTTATCCAGGTCAAATGGAAACTCCAACTCCTACAAGTTCAGACAGAATTTGGTGTGAAGATATCATACTCCACAGCGGCGAGAGGGAAAAAGCAAGCAGTTTGTGCTTTGCGTGGTAGCCCGTAAGAAAGCTACAAGATGATGTATTGTTATTTGTTCATGTTAGAAAATGTCAATCCTGGTACAATAACAAATGTGAAATTGGATGAGAAGGAAAAATTCAAGTACCTATTCATAGCTTTGGGAGCTAGCATTGAAGGGTTTCAAGTCATGAGGAAAGTAATAATTGTGGATGCAACATTTCTCAAGAACGGATATGGTGGTGTACTAGTTTTTGCCTCAGCTCAAGATCAAAATCGTCACCATTATCCCATAGCGTTTGGTGTACTCGATGGTGAGAATAATGCAAGTTGGACCTGGTTTTTCGAGATGCTGAAAACCGTTGTAGCGGACTATTCCGAATTGGTATTTATGAGTGACAAAAATGCAAGTCTCATCAGCGCCATAGCTAATGTGTATCCCCAGGCTCATCATGGGTATTGTATATGACATTTGTCCCAAAATGTGAAAGGTCATGTCAGTAACGGCTAAAAATACGTAGTCGCATGGAGATTCATAGAGTGCAGTAGGCTTTACACAGCGGTTGAGTTAAACAGTGCTAATTGTTCTTTTAAGACGAGATATCCTTCTGCGGCCAAGTATCTAGAGGACAGTACCAAGAAAGAAAAATGGGCAAGGTGTTGGTTTCCAGGAGAAAGATAAAACATAGACATAAGAAACTGTGTGGAATCTTTGAACAGTGTTTTTCGTAATGCAAGAAAGTACTCCTTAATACCCATGCTAGATACGATCATTAAAAAAATTTCTGATTGGTTCAATGAACATCGGAAGGAGGCAGTGTCTGGAGCGATTGGATGTAAACTGGTGCCTTTGGTGGAGAACTACTTGCATGATTTATGGGTTGTTGCTGAGAAATTAATTGTGACGGAACTAAACACTTTCGAGATTGAATACAATGTCATCGATAGTGATGGAAAACCTTATTTGGTGAACTTGCTCTTGAAAACTTGCAGTTGCAGGGTGTTCGATGTTGAAAGGTATCCTTGTGTGCACGCACTAGCCGCTTTCATTCAATTCCAAAGGCATACATATAGAGGTCGTGATATCCAATTACATGATTTGTGTTCAAAATATTATTGGACGGAGCTATGGGCATTGGCGTATTACAAGACAATATATTTAGTGCCAAATAGGTCAGAATGGAATGTCCCAAATTACATCAAAGAGTTACATCAAAAAGAAGGGAAGAAAGAAAGTCAAAAGGTTTCCATCGGCTGGGGAACGGCGTCCAAGGACGCAAAATAAAAGGCGGCCGAGACAAGGACTCCAATGGATGTTATTTGGAAATTTTAGTAGTGTTTGATTTTATCCTCAGCTTTTGTATTGTAAAACATGTATCTGGTCGAACTAGTCAAACTGGTGTTTTGTTCTGTAAAACTATATATTGGATCTGTGGGTTCTGGTAAAACTGGTAAAATTTGGTAAAACTGATTAAAGATGATAATGTGAAACAATACCTAATTCAAAGTTACTCGACAGAATAATTTGCGTTGTAAACGTCACAAATATGACGTTTTCACGTGAACTAACAGGAAAATTTTGACATTAATAATTTTGGGTTCATATGAAGTAATCCCACCAACAAATGTTTTATACTTTTAAGATCACTTTAACAAAAATAGCCAAGTTAGTAGGGTAAAGTTGCAAAAATGTGGAGTTAAAACATATTAATGCACACAACAATTAGAATGATAGATTAATGGAGAAAAATCAACTGTAAAACTACAAAATCAAAGTTTAAGAGTGGGTAAATCTAAATACATTGAAAACAGACAAAGTAAAACTATTTGGAACTTTCGTAAAACTACTATCTTTGGTAAAACTAAGTGCAATTTTTTGGGCGCCAAAACGAAAAATTTCACCAAATTTTTGGCGCCCAAAATCAATAACTCAAGCTTTTTCCTCTCTTTTTCAGATCCGATTTCCTTTCTCTCTTTTTCGAACCTCTCCATTTCTCTCTCTCATTTTCTCTTTCGTTCTCTATCCTATCAAACATCTCCTTTTTCGTTCTCTCTCCATTTCATTTCACGGCCTCATTTCACCCTTCGTCTCTCTATTGACTATGGACAAGTTTGAATCTGATCCGTATTACAGTGACATGAAGAGGGCGAAGAAGGAATATGACAGGATGTTCTTAATCGGTTCGATGGATGGTATACCAACAAGGTGTCCTTGCGGTGGTCGAATCGTTGCGGAGCCTTCACACTCCCCCGGATATGATGTGGGAAGGAGGTACCTTGTTTGCAATGAATTTGAGGTAAAACTATACTGTAGTAAAACTGGAAAACTTGGTAAAACTTCACTGTCGTGAAACTGGAAAACTTGGTAAAACTATACTGTCGTAAAACTGTAATTCTTGGTAAAACTATACTGTCGTGAAACTATTATGTCTTCTTGTGTAGTATAATGACCTCCACATTAAAAAACTTTGGGTTCGATGTGTCGAAGAAGAAGCCACTAACTTAAGAAGTACGGCTGACTATCAGGCCGAGGAGCTTCGTCGCTATGTATATCGTATTGAGCAGCTGGAAAAGGAGATTGCAAAGCTGAAGGAGGTGGTGGGTCGAATCGTTGGTTAACTAGTCTTTCATCTAAGTATTTGAGTTTTAAGAATTTTCTTTATTGTTTCGGTTTGTTAGACTTATTTATGTTACGGTTTGTAAGACTTATTTTAGTTTTTTGGAGACTCGAGAGTTTGTTAACATCATTCTATAGCTCCACGATATCAAACAACTAGTTCCAATATCAAACCGAAACAACTAGTTATTGTTAACAATATCAAACCGAAACAACTAGTTCCAATATCCTGATACAACTAGTTCTTCATCGGCCTTGTGCATCGCCTAATCGGTATATCGACTGCAGTATCCGCTTTGCGTTTACCATTATTCTTCTTGGTCGCTCTCCCTTGTGGTAAGACTTGTTGTGGTAAGATTTGTGGTGTTTCTTCATTAACCTGAAATCGAAAATAATTAGAGTATAATTTTACCAATTTTCACAAGTAATACATTTTCAATCAATCATTCAAGTGTTACCTTCTCCGTCTCTCTTTCTCCTAGTGCTTCAGCCTCCTCATCTATCTTCTTCGACATGTAAGTTTCCATCGTCTTCATTTTGTTCTCAAACCCATCCATCTTCTTATTAATCAACTTAAACCCTTCGTCCATTTCTTTCTTCATCCCTAGCACAAGCTCTAACAACTCGTTTGCACCACTCACTTCTCCATATGTTCCAGTGGCAGCAGGTTCCTCATTCTCAGCTTTCTCTTTCTCAGCTTCCTTTTCCTCTTCCACTCGGGCAGCCACGTCATCGTTGTACATATCCTCAAAGAAGACTATACGTCCTTCCTCGAGATGCTTCATCCAACTGCGAACAACCGGATCGTCGCGATCATCGACGTCGTCTTCTTCTAAGATTTCATCAAGAAGAGCTGCTTCTCCACGAGGTGGCAGGATGCTATCAATATCCTGCGAAAAATGTCAACAATGATGTTAAAGATTAGAAAAAAAAACAACTCCAAAAAATTCAAATGCATAGGATAACTGACCTGAGTTTTACCAAGTTCTTCATTGATTTTTGAAAGAGGAAACCCTCTCATGCTGCTCTTCTTGAACTGATACTTGCACATCCTTGGACACTCATCATTTGCCTCTGGAATTGGCTCGCGGAAAATACTCCCCAACTCTGGAATTGCCTCAAATGATAGCAGCTGCAAAACAACACACATATAGTTGAGATTAGTAAGAGATTAGAAAAAGTTGCAACAATTACTAATACCACAACTTAATTGTACATACCTCCAAAAGGATACAGAAACCGGGAATCGGGCATAATCTGTTCTCATTGACGACTCCTTTAAAATTATCCATCGTATGAGAGATCTGACTGAGCATGTACTCAAAAGACATTCTCCCCCAAGGAAAAGTCTTGCACAAGTCAAGATCGTCAACTGCTCTCTGGAAGAAATCCACGACCGGAGTAGCATCGTTTCCGCACTTCGTCTGAGCAATGATAATGCTGCAAAGGAAGTACAATACAATCATCCTCAGCCTATCTTGAGAAGGTCGCATCCCCTCCTCTATCTTCCTTTTCACATCTTCATATCTGACTTTTTTTTGCCCGAACAGCCTCCTCACAAATGTCTTGCCACCCAACTCATTATAATTCATCGGTAAGTTTTTGCAGTTTAATCCAGAGATCAACGCGTGCTCCCTCAGACGTATCGGACCGGAACGCCATTCACCACGAACCACGCTTTCTTTTTCTTCTCTATGCAGGCGGTTCGAAGCAATAGCATCCACATGCCCTGGAGCTTATGGTAGTTGTCCTTCGGCAAGTGGAAGATGTGTCTGAACTGCGGATGCGTTTGAAACCAATTCTTCTCGTGACGCGTAAGCGGAGGCTCCAACTTCTCAAGAGTTGACATAAATTCTTTGACGTAGCACCTCATCGAAATCTTTATTTTTTCGTGTACTCCGTTGCAGGGAAGTACATTCTGAGAGGTTGCAGTGCCATTGTTTCATCACCGGATTTCTGCAACAATCAGTTTTATCAAGAACGGATCCAGTTATACATCAATATAGTTTTCCCAATTTTTCCAGTTTTACGACAGTCTAGTTTTACCAAGTTTTCCAGTTTTACTTTAAACCCAAAAAATTGACATCAAGAGGAGCATACACAAAACTCAAATTCCCTAGTTTTACCTAACTAAATGGGAATAATTACCGAATGGGAATCAGAGCAGTCATGGGAATCGTCTCCTTCTCGAGTCCCATCCTTGTTTGGCTCAGAGGAAACGTTTGTATCTTCCTCCATCTCTTCTTCTTCTTCTTCACTCTCTGTTTCTTCATCTTCTTCATTTGATTTTTCTCCTTCATTTGACTCTTCTTCTCCTTCCGTCTGAGTTCCTTCAGTTTCTTTTGCAGGATTCGCCTCGGCGGTTCCTTCGACGATCGGAGGAGGAACCACCACTTCTGAGACAACCGGATCCGAACCCCTAATATCTTCTAACAGAGCAATCGTCTCCCCCCCCCCCTTGCCGTTGGTCCCATATTTGTCATTTTCGATCGAATTCGAAAACTGGAGTTATCCCTAGTTTTACGAAGTTCTGTTAGAAAAGTTTGAGTGATTGTTGAGAGAGAGAGTTGCGGAGCGCGAGGAGTGATGGAGCTGTGTGTTTTCGATTTCAATTTTTTTTTTGCAATCGGGTTAAATCCGATAGGTTTTGGGTGGGTGGATAAAACCCTGATATGAGATGTTATTTCTTAATTTTGGTTAGACAAAATAAAACACTAATTTTTGAAATTAAAAATAAATCAAAAGAAAATTAATTTTAGAAGGGGGAGTTTTCATACTCTGTTTTAGATTTGGAGGATATACTAGACGATTCCTCCTTCTTCTTCTCCGATCTATTTTTGACCAAAAAAATAAATAATAATAGCCCAAACACAAAATCAGAACGTAGTTATATTTGATTTTCCTCGCTTCTGGTTTTTTGGTTAATCGAGACAAAAAAAGATGATGATGGAAAGTAGAGATCCAGCTATTAAGCTCTTCGGGATGAAAATCCCTTTTCCGTTGATGGAAAGTAGAGATCCATCTATCTGATCCGTTGATGTCGCCTCTTCTTTGTCCCCGGTATCGGGTTTGGAGCCATGACTGTTGTTGTTCTTATCTGATAGCTCTGGAGTTACCTGAGAGAGGCAATAAACATTTTTAATTAAGAACACTTGCAATGGATGGACCAATGAATAAACAAGCAGCTGAAGAAAGTTTTAGGGAAGAATCAAACAATTATTCTTAAATTATTTAATCTTCAACACTCTTCATCAAAACCCAAAATCTCTTAAATCGTTCATGAAACTCATCACACAGAGACTGTAGATCCCAACAATCATCCGAATACCCAGAGAGTTTCAATCTGATTCAAAAATCCTCAACATGATAATTTCGAAACAGAGGGTTTGAGTGTCCGAGACTTACAGAGAATAATTTCAGTATGTGATTAAAGTTTCTGAGATTTATAGAGACAAAAACATATTATCCATTTGCGGTATTCAGATACTGAAACCACGATCCTTAAGCAAAATCAATCAAATACCTTCTCTGCTGATTTATCCTCTCCTCCATCGCGGCTCCACTCCATCGGGTATACTCCATGGTTTAATAACCTTAATCGGATCGTAATCGGGTCATAATCAGTTCAGAGTCGGGTTTTAAATAATTAATCATAATTATAAAATAATAAACCATCTTAAACCGATATTTATGGAGATTTTAGTTTTGAACTTTTTTTCGGTGGAGATTTAAGCCTCAAATTTTTTTTTCGGAGGGATTTAGGTTTTTAACTTTTCTTTCATGAAAAAATATACAGAAAGCATAGTTCAATGGAGATCTGGAGAGATATGGCACAATTCGTAGGGAAATAGATCGTTTTCCCATAAGAAAATAAAGAACACTTGGATTAATTAAAACAAGATGATATTAAGGCAGTGAAAGAAATGAAAACAAAAATAACTTATGTTTCTTACAAAAGTTGCAAGCAGATGTTGAGATCGGCAAAGGAAAGGGTTATAGACAATGGCTTAAACCACACACAAGCCAACTATAAGATTACTTTCATACAAATATATTGAGTTTTTGGCGCATCGAACAAACAAAAACTACTAGTGAAAACAATTTATATAAAAAATGAACAGAGGAGCTTGATATCTGTAAACGCTGGAGCATCAAAAGAATCTTACGATCAAGTGGCTTTTGGATCTAGACAGTCTAAAAGATTACCGCGAACCGAGCCAAGCTGTGTTAGGCTTGGAAGACGCTTCAGCTGAACCGTCTATCTGGTACGGTGCCTTTGATGTAATCCTGTTAAAGGTTACGAGTAGGATATTCAGAAACTTGCTTAACAGCAAATTAAACTATGGAATAATCACATCACAAAAAATGCATATTACCTATCCTTTCTCTTCTCCAGGAATCGATGAAGCGAAGCTCTTCTAGCAATTGGGAGTTCTACAAATCAAAAGAGAGAGAGAGAAGAAAGTTAGACAAAATATGGATAAGCCAAAAAGCTTAGAGATTGAACCAAAGAGGCCTGGGATATATTTACCGCAAGCTAAAGAGGACGGGTTGGGGTGGATTGGCTCTTGTGCTGCGGGTTTTGCAAGACTAGGAACTGCTAAGCTCTGAGTATAAGCACTCTGGTTATTGCTCACTTCAGGTGTGAAGCTTTTGGCACTTCCTTTGTTAGCCAATTCAATGACTTCTTTGGCCTTGTCAGCAGGAAAATCATCAAACACCAAAACTTGACCGCCGTAGAATATGGTCAGTGGAGCAGATTGAGACTCTGGCTTCACAGATCTGCTCAAGGTTAAAGACAACCCACAAAATTAGTCAAACTGATGGAAATCTAGCTTACTATGTGTTTATCTTTTAACTTATATAAAGATAAACCATACTTGGTCTCTTTGATCTTGTCGACTTCTTCTTTGATCCCAGAGGAAGAGGAGGAAGAAAAGCTTGATTGGCGAGGAAACAAATTATTTGGTTTAACTTCTTCTTCGATTCCTGAAGCTTCACAAGGGAACAGATTCATCATTGTGGGCTGACGTGACACTGCAAAATTGATCCAAAGTTAAGATTATTCTCCCAGAGGAAAATGTTTCAGCCAAACATAGAAGCATCTCCCAAAATTCATAATTGATGCGACAATCAGTAATCAAAGTAGATGATTCTTGCCTCATCTATACGATTACACGCAAAAACGATTCTCCTATATGATTCAAAATTACTTTTGATGGAATTCGAATTGGGAATTAAAAACCCCGAAACCGAAGATGAAGAGAAAGAGAAGGCAACCGTACCGTTGACGTCGGGCTTGCATGTCATCCCCAAGCTCAGATCTCCAAAGCTACCTTTCTCCTTGAGATAACGACTCAATCGACTACAAGTCTGTGAGAAGCTCGGCTTCTCAGGTAACCTCCGTCCAGAGAATTCTCTACACTCCGCAGAAGTCGACATCGTTGAAATCAATCGACAACAAAAAAAACGCCTTGGATTCGCGAAATCAAAGCTCAATCAAAGCTCAATTGTTCCTCAGAAGACGCAAATCAACAAAAATTGGAGCAAACGAATCTTCCTGCTTTCTTCAATTTTTCTTCTGCCTTTGTTCTCGAATATAAAAAGAAATTAGGGTTTTGTCACGAGGAAGAAATGGGGACCTCTTTATTGCTTTCTTCGCTGGTTGCAGATACGAAATAAATAGTTAATACTACTAAATTAGTAAATTTGAATAATAGAGCATATAAAAAACGTGTTTTAATTAATTAACGGCGGACAGTGTTTGAGTTCACCGTCACCCACGCCACGTCCGATACTTCTGTTGGGGTTGTTACCATTATGCCCCTGCCACATGTGAAAAGAGACAAATATCATATTTGGTAAAGATATCAACATGAACAGCGACGACACTATAAACCACCATTACTGTTAGTTTAATCAGTCGTTACATGGATAATCCATCTATATTTGAGAGATACATCTAAATTTGGTATACTTTATAAGAAAGATGTGAAGGAACACTTGTTTGGTTATACAGATACCGACTTTGGTGGAGATATGAATGATTTGTCAAACCATTTGGTTAAGGAGATTGATGGAAACAATTAAGCACCAACAACAATGTTTTGTGTTAGTATTTCAGCAATCAAAATCTCAAAAAATCCAGTTCAAAAAGTAATCACATAAATATATGTTATCACTTTCTGCAAGATCTTTGTAATGATGGTGTGATTGATATGGTTTTCTGTCAAGACCAAGCTGCAGATTTCCTCACAAAACCTCTCGAACAAGATGTGTTCATTAAGCTTCGTAAGAATGCTTGAGGTTTGTTAAGGTTGTTTAATCTGATTTCAACAGAATTTATATTTATGTTAGTCTTTTGGGATTTTTTTTTGTTAATTGTTCTGAGAATAAAGGCTTTTGATTAGTTGAATAAAGTGTTCAGATTTTCACCACTCTTCTTTATTTTTATATACAAAAACTGATCCAACATGCATATTAAAAACATCAAATTGATCCACTTACACAAATTTAAGTTTAAATAATTATTATGTGTGTTGAACCCTCGACTGATCTGCTCATGTGTATTAGATAAAAATGTTTTTTTTATAAGCTTTGTTCTAAATAAAAATTTCAAAACAAGCATGTTTTTAGATTATCTCCACACAAAAAAAAAGATTGTCCAAAAAATTAACACTGTTTTAATGATTTTTTATATAATCGATATTTTTTGCAGTTTTTTTTACTCTAAAGTTGATCTTTTATTTTTTGTAATTTGAAAGTTTTTTTTTTTATCATACACAATTTTTGTATGGTGATTTTGTTAATGGCGTGCACATATCGAGATGTTTAAGGGTATTCTCGTCCCGTTAAAAGGATTAACGGCGAGATGTTAGTGGATCCTACTACATAACTAACTCCACCATGCATTTGATCCATAAATCACGTTTTCTTACCTTCTTTTTATTTTTTTCCGACAAAATAATAATAAACGACCTTATTAAATTGTAATATTTGCACCGTAAAATATTAAAAGAAGCCGTGAAGCACACGTCTCTTCAATAAATGCTGACCTTACACGTGTCCAACTTAACTGCACAATTTTGAGATTATTTATTTTATGGCTCTCGCAACAATGGCACGGAGGACCGATCAGCTGCTATGCGGCTTACAAAGCTGGCGCGTCTCTTTTCCTGTGCGGTTGATCCTGTCTAGATGTTTAAAGGAGTGGAGAAACGATTGCCAACTACACAAAATATTGCTCATTAAATGACTATATATTCCAATTTTTAAAAAATATATATAACTATACTAAATATTGTAATCACATATTGAGATGTACTCACATAACTTATGTTGTCAACATCATAATTATCAATTTATAAAATTTTAGCGTTACTCTCTGACTGAATCCGTCTAAACCCAACTAAATTGGAATTAATTTGGTATATACCCAATTTGATTTCAATCTGATCTGATACAAATCGATTTTTGATTCGGTTCAAAAATCAAGAATTTGTGTTGAAATCAGGTTGGATATAAAACCGAGTTAATTTTAGTCATTTTTTGACGGGTTCTATTAGAGATTAAAGCTAAAAAAATTGTAATTTGATGGTTATTGTGTTGACAACATAAATTACGTTATATGATGCATGTCAAAATGTGATTACAAAAATTAGTATGGTTATAAATACATTTTTAAAATTGGGATATATAGCTATGCGATTGACGGATATTTTTTGTGGCAAATTTTTTTTTTTAATATGAACCATACCACAAAAAGCATGTAACTTGTTTAACTTTATGACTAATGTATAATTATGAAAGTGTTCCGAGATAACGTGTCCTATTGCCGATTGGTCCACATTTATGGAATTGTCCTCTGATTGATCTATATTCACGGTTTTTCCTTTAACTACTCCATATGTTTGTATATATCCTCGATTTGTTCCGTAATTGTGGTTTTGTCTTATGATTGTGCCATATTTATGGTTTTACTCTATTTGTTTTTCGTCCTAGATATGCAAGTTTATAATTAACTAGATTAGATCACGAAATCGTGATATGTGTCATCGTTAATTTAGATCGTAATATGTATCAATATAATAATATAAATTTCTCTATTATTAATTTTTATTTTTTAAAATTATAAAATAACAAAAGGTAAAAAAGTGTGTTCTCTTTTTTTTTAGAAAAATATAAATTAATAAAATCGAAAAAACAAAGTAAATTTTAGAAATTTCAAAATAGAAAAATGTAAAATATAAAATCCAGATAAATTTTATAATATGTAAAATTAGAAGAACAACATTTTGTTATCGTGTGTTTAGAGGATTTTTCGTCCTTTCGGGGGCAAGTATCCTACAAAACAGGTAAAGAAGTGAAAGCCCGGAAAACACGATGGAGGGGTGTTTTCTGATGGCTCTCCGACGTCCAAGTCAGAAAACGTATGAAGAAAGACCACGGAGTGGTGAATCGGAGAACTGAAAGAGTGATCGGAAAACGGGATGAAGAAAGATGCCTATCGGATCTGAAAGAAAGGGTGGATCCGCGATGGGTTTTAAAAGGCGGGCTCTTTGATGTGAAAGAGAATAAGAACAAGAGTTTTGGGAGAGAGAGATTTTCACGACTTAGGAACGGCCGTGAAGGTGACTGGAGAATGGTCGGAAGTAAGACTGAGGGTTTCGAAAAGTAGGAAAGCTAAGTGTTTAGAAGTACAAAACACACGAACCTCAAAACAATCTATATGAAAGTATGAGGAAAATGTGTGAACCCCTTTCTCGTTGAAGAATGGTGATATTTATAGAGTTTTACATGACTCGTATCAGTATGTCAGGTCAGATCCTGAACTGTCGGGTTGTTGGGTCGGATATCGGATCCGTTGAATGGGTCTTGTACCAAGAATGCGTCTCACTTCTCATCTACTTTCTTTGACAGTTTGCCCCTGCTACTTGACCAAGCCTCGATGTGCCGCTATCTCTCTCAGAGTACGACCCTGGTATCAGCGGATTAGGCGCGGTATGGGCATCTCCCATACCATTGCTCTTCCCTATGCTCACATGTTGTCACTTTCGCCTAACATGTGTAAACAGAAGTCATTAATTGCATGATCTGTATGTTGCCAGAAGCATGAGTATGAGTTTGAACATATTTTGATTGTCGATTGGTGGGAAAATACAAATATTAAAATAACTATTCCCGCCTAAATGAATTGCGTACCTGGTCTGAATCCCTTGATACTAGGGATCGGGCTGTCGAGGTTGTCCTGCCCGATGCGCGCTTTATTCTCAGTACCCTTGTGGATTATTCTTTCCCGGCCCCGACCTCTCCTGATTACTGATCTTTGGTCGAGGTAAGGTAAGAATAACAACTCTCTCTTCCTGACCACTCAACCCATGGTATCCCATGCCTGACAGTGTGGCATGCACTGTCAGATACGAGGAGCCCAGAGGGAGGTGGCCCTAGCTGAGTCTCTTGGTATCATAGGTTCCAAGGCCCGGCGCAAAAGCATGGGGTGCTTGGGTCGTAGGTCCAAGCAAAACCCATTTTGACCCAGGGGGTCGTACCTGCAAAAAAGTCATGAACGACACGTGGTAACATGTAATTCGTCCATGTCGGAATGACCGTATTTATCCCAAACATCGTGTATTTGATAATTCTTTTATAAAGAATTCTATGACAAAAAAATTCACATTTATAAACTTCAAACTTGAATTATTACATTAAAACATAAATTTTTCTAACATGATAACAATTAAGTTTGAGATGATAATATTTTTTCCTAAAAAAGGATTTTATCAACAATTTTAAGTTATACGAGATTTGAAATTTATTTTTGTAACCCTCTCTTCATTTAGAAAGATTGTTTATCAGATTTCTGGGTAATATGGACCAATTTTAAAAACTTTTAATTATAAATTACAAAACGTAATTTATCAGAACTAAACGAAATTTTAATTTAGAATATAATTATACGGATCATAACTATGCAGATTATCAATTTTATAGTCTAAATATTTTATCTTTTATCCATGTATTATGTTATAATTATCCTACGTGTTATGCTGACGTTGAACGATTCAACTTTATATAATAAGATTAATGTAAAATTATGAAATTATTTTTAAACAATATCTTAACATCAAATTTACAGGGGTAAACGTCATATTTCCCCCCAGAAAACTATTACCTAGTAACAGATCCACACGAAGTTTGACCTTCGTCTTCGTTCCCCATCATTTGAAAGTTAAAAACATATACCCCCACAGTTTGAAAGTTCGAAACGTATTTACACACGAAACAAAAGTTCGAAACTAAAACCCACACATACCAAAATTAATCTCGGTTTACTGTTTACCGAATGAAGCTTAACCAATTAAAAATAAAACTAAACCGGATTAAGATCCGATTGGAACGGGTAAACCAAAATTAGAACTACCCGAAATCTAAACCCCCAAAATTCCCAAATTAAATCCCAAATCCCTAAAAACTGTCCTCTAAAAAATCTCCAGTTTTTGTTTGCGATTAACGCCAAAAATTTACGAGGTTCTTAGAGAGCAAGGTCTAATCTTGGCTGCGCTATTCAGCCTCTCAGCATTCTTCTCCATGGCAGAGACGTCCATTGAAGTTCTTAGAAAATATTGATGCTCTTCATCTTCTTCCTAGCATAGAATGTTTGTTTTCCTGAATTTTTTGAACTAAGCTTGGTTGATTGATAAACTCATATGTTGAATTTTCTTGTAGACATTACTCTTTGGACTTCAATGTCCATAGTGAAGTGGAATGTTTGTCTATTATTCTTTCTTTTGTATGTATATTAATGTCTGTTGTTTCTTGTTTTCTGTTTTTATGTAAATGTCTCTTGTTCTCTGTTTTTTCACGCTTTCTAGGTGAAGCATCATCTCAGGCTGAATCTTTACAAGGCATTATCACTCAGATTTAGGAGATGCGTTTTTGTGGCTTAGAAGATGTGTTTTGCAGTTTTTGGGACCTGTTTAATTTGCTGCTTAGAATGATCTGTTTTGCAGCAGTATTAGGATCTGTTTTGCAGCAGTACTAAGACCTGCTTAGGCAGTTTTAAGACGTGTATTTGGTCTATTTTTGGACCTGTTTTCATGTTGTTGTAGGACCTGTTTTCAGGCTAATTTCAGCCAGATAAATGTTGCAGGTTTTGAAATAATGCAGATTTTTAAAATCAGTCTCCTTTGCATTCAAACTAAAACCCAAACTATAAATGCAAATTCAAACCACCATGTATATATAATCAGTCTAAAGCAGCATAAGGAACTTCTTCAGATTCATAGTCATAATAAGTAAATCATAGTCATCTTTGTTTCGAAATTGCAGAGAAGCTTTTGGCAGTTTAGATTGCAGACATCAATGTGTTCTTCACAAAGAAAAAGATTGCATACATCTATTACAAAAACTAAACATCCAAAAGAGAGGAAAAGTGGAGCTACGAGAATACTGTTGGGAGATATTGATACAGGGAAATAGATTCAACTCTATGAATCAGAGAGAGAGAGAGAGAGATTGTAGAAGATATAAAAGTAGAAGATAAAGACAAGTGAGGCATCGCATGAACTATTGGGAGAGATAAACAACGTCTCGCCACCACGAATTGTCATCGCCGTCGTAGCTTTGGGGAGGTGCTGAGAGTGAGAAGGAGGCGGAGAATGGGAATCTCCAAAGAAGGACATCATTTTCCCGGCGATGAGTGAGATTGAGTCGGTGGTGAGCTGAATTGATATTATAGCCCATGATCGGACGGTCGTAAGCCTTCGGCGAGTTATTTTCCGGCGAAGGCGAAGAGGAATGTTAGAACTAAGGGTGATGTGTTTAGCAATATGGGAGCGTGATTTTGGGTTTGTGATTCGATCATGTTTCTCGAGTCATGTTTGATTGGGAACATCTATGGTGCGATTGATGATTACGGGTGAAGAAAAAAAAGAATAAGAACATGTCGTATGTGATGTCCACTCGGGTCTGGTTTGGGGATGGGATTTCAGTTTGGTTGGGTTTTTATTTCGGTATGGTATCTGTTAAGATGGTTTCGTATCTTGTTAAGCTCGATAACCATTCAAACCAATAATTATGGGTAAATATGATTCGAACTGTCCAATTGGGGGAAAATACGTTTTTAACTTTCAAAATAGGGGGACTGAAGACGAGGGTGAAATTTCGTGTGGACATGTTACTAGGTAATAGTTTTCCGGGGGGAAATATGATGTTTACCCAATTTATATAGAAAGTTTGAATAGTAGAAATACGGGTGTGTATATGTGCATGATACCACATATAAATGTGGATTAGTGTTGGTCAACAACAAAGCTGAACAAGCAAGAGGAAAGCTAAGACTAGTCATCGATTACAAACCACTGAATCAATACCTCCAAGATGTCAAATTCCCGTTACCAAACAAAAGGGCACTCTTTCAACATCTTCAAGGTGTAACAATCTTCTCGAAATTTGATTTAAAGTCAGAATTCTGGCAAATCGGTATTTCACCAGAAGAACGGTACAAAACAGCGTTCTGTTTATGGAAGGAGATCGGCTTCAGGTTTTGCTCTTTGTATGGACCTTGGAACTCATATTTATCAATTTGGATAGCAAATTGTGTGAATAGTTTCTTTCAAAATGAAGATGATCTAGGCTTGTCAAACTTGATCTCCGTTGTTCCATCGTTGCGTGAGTGGAAGCTTACTTCGGATATCTGGACCGGTGTTTGGAATGCTTGATGTAACCTTTCGTAGCTTGTAACCCATGATTCTGGTATTCGTTTGATTAATTCTTCTCGAGAGATTTGTCGAGGGATTTGAGTAGTACTTGGAGCTTGTGAAGCTGATGTGACTTCGAGGTAAAGTGCCTCGTCAGATGAGGGTAATATAAGGTCAAGAGCATGATCTTGGATACGGTAGACGATTTGGTGATGTAGCGTTGCTATAACGCTATTCTCTTGCATAGGTGCTCCAACCAGTTGTAGTTGGAATTTAAGCGCTTTGAGTAGATTGGGATCTTGTAGAGATATATTAAAGTTTGAAAACAGTGTTATGAATATTGTTCCAGCGTTTAATGTTGTTTGAACCGTACCGATGCAGGCTTGCTGATACGACTTTAGTCTAGAGTCGACCAAAGCGATTCGTGCTATGACCGGTAGACCTTTTCGAGCATGTAGGGTTAGCCCGATTCGTACTACTCCAAAGTGTAGGTGAGTGTATCATTGTTGCTGCCACAACCTTGGTAGTCCTTCCGGAATGTTGAGTGAGATGAACTGTTCTTCTTCCATGGCTGGGACCTGACAAGATGAGAACTTGCTAGATTGAACGTACTCGCGAACCTTCCTTCTTGATGATTGATGTATGAGTTGTCGAGCATTTTTGATAGAGAAAACACCAGGTTTCTTGGTAAAGTATTCATACGGATTTATAAGTGGAATAGTAGTTTCAGGCAATTGGTCTCCTGGAACATATTCAATTTCATATAGAGAATTAATATTAGAGGAAGATGAACGACTTTTATTTTTTTGTAAGGTAGAAATAGCAAAATGGGAACCGAATGATGAAAAATATGATGAGGATTTGTTTTTGGCAATATTATATTGAGAAACATTCAACTAATGCATCCACCTACCCAACTTATAGGAGAAAAAAAGGAATCAGAAGAAGAGACATATAAAGATGTGTACTGACTGGATCGGTCAGATGATGAAACGATGTGCTTACTAACGGATCAATACAAAACGACGAAAAACGAGAGAGATTCCACAACTCTGTAAAATCATTCAGGAAGAACCAAAAGCGCATAAAGCCACCAGAGTTTGGATATTATAAAAGTATGCAACCAAAAAGAAATTAAAGCAAGTGGGGATCTTAGTGGTCACAGAAATGCAAGAAGGGGCCACATGAAGAATAGAACGTCATAAAGCTTCAGATATTAGAGAAATAACATTGGAAAAATTGCATTTTTAATCTTTAAAATACAATTCATGAACACTTTAAACTTTGAGAAAATATCACTCTCACTCTAAATCATCATATTGAATAAACTTACACTTAAAACCATCAAATTAGCTTCCGAATTTACACCGTAAATAACCCTTATATCCATTTTGTGTATATAATTTGTTTTTTTATATTTGATACCTCCTTTCGTGTCTGCTTTCTTTCATATGTTTAACAGAAGAAAAGCTTACATAAGTGGGGAAATTTTGGACATTGGAAAGACTTTTTAACATTTCAAAAGATTATTAGTTTTTAAAGTTATGTTATAATTAGAGGCATTGATACCAATAACTGTCAAGAGGTACTAAATTTAACTGGGAATTGATTTGGGATTTTTAAGATTGTATGATTAACAATAGAAATGAAAGACTACAAAAGATTTCAATTATAAGGTATCACACGGAATAGATTTTCCATGGCAAGTCCAAACTCTGCTACGTTTGCTCCTGTCCAAGTTCTCTGGCACATCAGATCTTGATCCTAAGAAACTTAGCTTAGCTCTTGGTAGTTTAACAAATTGTGTTGATTCCCGCGACGAGTAACATGGGAAGTTCTTGTAAACACTGACTGCACATAATAAATACATGCTTCAAAACTCAGCTTCATCACAGTACAAAAATATGATAGATCTAAAGCCATCCCAAATCATTAATTGCATTTCTGAACCACAAATACTTCAAGAAACCAACTTCATTTCCGGGTTTTTCTTGTCAATGATCCCTCTCGAGCAGAGTACTTAATATGTTAAGGTCAAAGAGCAAATTGTCTATTCAATCCTTTAAGAATCTGATGAAGCATCAATGAAAAATGGATGAAATGTACCTTACAGCAAGTTATACAACCAGGTCTGGAGTACAAGCAACGACTTTAACTTTCACTTGTAAGGAGCAAAAATGATGCTGGAGTTATGGCCACCAAACCCGAAAGAATTTGACAAGGCTGCTTTAATGTTCAATCTCTCCTTCTTAGGACCCACCAGAAATTTTGTATCCTGCTCAAGTTTCATATCAGGTAATATTATTAAATCTCCAGCCGACAGTTTATTTTTTATGGACATAAAATGGTCATTGTGTAGTATACTAATCCCGAACAACGATCAGCTTGGAATAACAAAAGCCAGAAAATTACTAACATACCACTCCATTGTCTGGATTCTCGAGGTTGATATTTGGATGAACCCATCCGGTCCTTATTGCCTGTAGGAAACAACAGAAAATTAGCATGAAATATGCGAATCTTGCACAAAATTTCCCTCTATCATAAAAGTTGGTTTAAACAGCATTTCCTTCCTTGTAGATACACTGATGTCTCTAATATTTATTGTGTTACCTGCACGGTTGCGACAGCCTCTACAGCCCCAGCAGCTCCCAGCAAGTGTCCGATCATAGATTTTGTGGAATTTATCTTTAGCTGCCACATCGTGAGAAGAGCAAATAAGAAAATCACATTAAACTTGTAACAGCTCCTAATATACTAAACTTAAGGAGGACTGGAAAAGTGAAGCTACCTCAGGATTTTGGCCAAAACAGTGAGCAAGGGCATGGTACTCCTTAAGGTCTCCAGCTGGTGTTGAGGTCGCATGTGCATTTATATAATTTATCTGTTCCTTGGAAACCCCAGCATTAGCTAACGCTCTCTCGATACAGAGAATGACACCAGCCCCTGTGGATATAAGACATGGGATAATGACGATAACTTATAGACAAAGGAGATTTAATACTTGCAGTCGATTAGCAAACTAATATGAATAGGGGAAAATGAAACTACCATCAGGGCGAGGCTCGGTCATGTGGTAGGCATCACATGTAAAACTCCCACCAAGGAACTCTGCGTAGATAGTTGCTCCTCTTTTCTGAAAAATAAAAAGCAGAATATGTATGTTCTCACAATTTGTTCCATAGCAAATATATTAAAAAAGCTTGGAACTCCAGCTCCCTCTCCTATCACGAAATGAGTTATATACCTTAGCATGCTCAAGTTCTTCCAAAAGCAGAACTCCAGCTCCCTCTCCCATCACGAAACCATCTCGATTCTGTTATGCAATCAAGATCAGGCTTACAAAACAAGAACAATATTCAAACATAATACACACGTTTCCTCCCATTAAGTTTCCTTCAACATTACAGACATGCGTCCTGTTGGCAAAAACTCACTACAGTGTTTCTAACATGCACCGTTTGGTAATCAAGACTTGAACGAAACAGTAAAAGGGTATTACAACATGCCAGTAGAAAAATGGAAAATAAGAGAGGACAAGAAATTGTTGAAACTTACGCTATCCCAAGGACGTGAAGCTTTTGTGGGATCATTATTCCTTTGTGAAAGAGCCCGGCATGCAGCAAAACCTCCCAACCCTGCATTGGTACACATACGATAAGAATCATGTAGCTTAAAGTCAAAGAACAGAGGGAGCAATGTCATATAGGAGAACGAATTTGCACCTATTGGAATAATAACTGCATCTGAGCCACCACAGAGCATTACATCCTGAAAGGTTTAGTGGAAAGACAGACATAGTCTGATAAAAGTAGAACCAGAAGAAGTCTACCAAACTGTCGAATTACCAAGTGGGTGGAGGATACTTACAGCTTCACCTTTAATAATGTGGTTTGCTGAATTCAGAATGCAAAAGTTGCTTGTGGCACAAGCACTTGAAATGGAATAGTTTGGCCCCATCCATCCCTAATACATGACCACAAAGAAAGTTCAGTACTAAATTGCTGGTGGTCATCCATAAAATATTATATAACATACAAATTTAATCAGACCAGATCCATCGCTAGCATAGCAGAACCCATGTTTGTTGTCGCAAAAGGTACACAGAAAGGATTCATCTTCTTGTAAGAGATCTTCAGAGCTTCAATAGCATCGTAAAAGACCTGTATCAATATAGATTGTTAGAGATGCAAAGATTATCAACAGATTTCCCAATCTTTGGCTTAAATATTTATGTGGCCCTTTTGTTAGTGAAAGGATAATAAAGGAACAATCAGATAAGATTCTAAACAGAATCCTCGAGCAGAAATTCTTTTCATACTTTATACATGTTCAAAGCCGAGATGAAGAATGTACCTTCATGCCTCCCATTGATGAGCCAATCAAAACTCCACATTTGGCTTTGTCAAACTCTGCCATTACTTCTTCAGTTACCCCACCATCAGCCAAAGCTTTCTTGCCAGCTGTGAGAAGATAGAGCATGAACTTGTCCATCCTTTTTGAAAGTTTTGGAGCAACCCATCCTTCAGTCGAGAAGGATTTGATCTCTCCCGCAATTCTCTTGTCAAAGGAAAGATATTTAAGTAAACTACAAAAGCAAATGGAGAAATTCCGCGCACCAAAAAGGTTCCAAGATATAATATGCTTACCGTAGGAAATTCAGAACAATCAAAATTCTCGATATGGCTAATACCACTGTTGCCTTGTAGCAAATTCTCATAAAAGGTATGTGGGTCATGACCTAATGATGTCTCAACTCCCATGCCTGTCACAACAACCCGGCGCTGCTCCGTAGGGGGTTTCTTGTTAACCGTGGCTTCCTTTTCCATGTCCATCGCAACTGCCATGGCTCCACCTAAAAACCACAAAAGGCATTATAGTTGATGATGGATTAACTTAAACTTAGCTACTATCCATAAACCACATTTCAATTGCATGGTAACAAAAAGTTTTAAATACTTGACTGCCTTTTGTTCAGGTTTCTAAGCTCTGTATCCTTATCCCTTCATCTAGAGTCCAATATTGGGGCCTAAACTCACAACAATGTGCTTTCATATGACATATATAATAATAAATCAAATGACAATAAAAATTCCAACTTCACATTTCAGCTGAGATTCCAAATCAGCTGCTTTCCCGGTCAACTTTACCTCCAAATTCTAGCATTTGCACAATACCATAAACCCATGACAACATCGAACTAAGAGTTGTTCAAGAACACAAAAACAACAACGAGGAAGAAAAAAATGAAGCTTGTCAACTTGCAAACGATACCCAGAAATTAAAATTAAAAAAAAACCCAGATTGGAGGTTTCGGAGAGAAAATGTTGTACCGGAAGTAGATTCTGCTCGATTCAGTCTCATCTGGTTTCGATTAAAAGAGACGCTATTCGATCCGAAGAGAGAAGACAAGGCATTGGTATTGTTGTTGTAGTAGTGATTGCAAGGACCAAAATCCAAGCAGGAAGTGACGAGAGCCTGAATGGTACCGGATCCAGAAACGGCAGAGCATTTGGCGAGCTGTCTCCTTCGACGACTCCGCCTGCCAGATTGAAGAGCAACGGCTTGTCGGCTATCTCCGCCGCCGTGAGCGACGGACATGCAAGCTGCGACAAACCAGGTGCATAACGGAGATGTGTAAGAGGAAGACGCACCCACCATGGCGAAGTGAAGCGAAAGAGGCTGAGAGAGACCAAGAGAGAAGAAGACGACAAAAACGTAGAAAAGCGAGAAATGGGTGAAGAGAGAATCTAGCGGAAGTGAAATGGGATTCACGAGAGATTTATTATTAAGAGGAATCTCTCTCTCTCTCTCTCTCTCTCTCTCTCTCTCTCTCTCTTTCAGGAGGCGTGCAGAGCGTCTGGATGCGTAAAATCGTGCGTGGAGACGCCAACAATCCTCCTCTGAACAAACAGCGAGAGAGAGAGATACATACAAACACTTCGCATTTACCAATCGACACTTCAAATCTCTAAAATATCGATGACCAGAATAATTTTTGTTTATTTTTATTCTGAATCTGAAAAAACAAAAAATTACACAAATAATATTATTCCAGCAACTTTTATCTTTTTTTTTTTTTGAAGTTGATATCTTACAGAAGAATAAAACAATACAAATTTGCCTTTTTCGAGTTAAAAAACATCTTACAATATCTTGTTTTATTTATTAGTTCATTTTGTTTTCAAGTAAATTACATACCAAACAGTCATTAATATTGAAGTAGTTTAAATTTTGAAAACACAGTAGATTCTGATTAGTATTTCACCAAATAGAAAAAAATAGTTCTTGTGGTCGAGTGATTCTCTGGTCGTTGGAAGTGTCGTCCTATTGGTTTAGGTCAGTGATCAATTTTCTGCGGAAAAATAATAAATCCATGATTTACAAATATTTAGCTACCATAACTTTTATATAGACTCCGAACCTCATGATTAGTCGGTGTTAGGGGAATGATGCGCTGATCTACAATTAAGATTAAAAACCTGAAACTACGCCACCGACAGTCCTCCAATTCAACTGGATCACCTGAATTATAAAAATAAAAAAACAATAGTCATGCATTTCTACATACTAGTATTTCATAACATTAAACAAAATTACAATTTATGTCATTTATTATTCCACTAATGTATAAAGTTAATGATACAACTAGAAAATAATTAGAGCATGTCCAATGGTGAGGTTCTAAAAATGGGTATCTAAAATTTTTAGAACCTCACCTTTTAGAACCCCAACATTTTGTATGTTAATTTTTAGAATCTGTATCTAAAAGTTCTAACTTTAGAACCCTTCTCTCTTCTTTTTAGAACCTCTCCAATATTTATCAATTATATATCATTATAATTTTTTAAAACTCTTCTATTTAGAACCTCCATTGAAGATGCTCTTACACAATAGTTATGAAGAGAGAGATTCCAGTATCATTCCACTCCAATTTTTTATTTTATTTTAGTTTACATATTGGTGAACCTCGGTTTAATCGAAGGACGGACACTTGGAAAATCAATACTTTTATTTTATATTGTGGCAGCCAAGTGTTGCAGTAGAGGGGGATAGGCGATAGCGATATGGCAAAAGCGCCACTATTTTTCATACATTTTTTTGTAATAATCTTCAGATATACCAATATACATATAGAATTTATTCGTTTTATCATTAAGATGATTCATGATAAAAATGAGAATTGATATTTATTTAAGTATTTTTCAATTTTATTCAGATGAATCATTCAAATGAATTATAAAATTAAAAAATTTAAATTTAAAATTTAAAATTAAAAATATAAAATTAAAAATTAAAAATTAAAAATTAAAAATTAAAAATTAAAAATTAAAAATTAAAAATTAAAAATTAAAAATTAAAAATTAAAAATTAAAAATTAAAAATTAAAAATTAAAAATTAAAAATTAAAAATTAAAAATTAAAAATTAAAAATTAAAAATTAAAAATTAAAAATTAAAAATTAAAAATTAAAAATTAAAAATTAAAAATTAAAAATTAAAAATTAAAAATTATAAATTATAAATTAAAAATTATAAATTATAAATTATAAATTATAAATTATAAATTATAAATTATAAATTATAAATTATAAATTATAAATTATAAATTATAAATTATAAATTATAAATTATAAATTATAAATTATAAATTATAAATTATAAATTATAAATTATAAATTATAAATTATAAATTATAAATTATAAATTATAAATTATAAATTATAAATTATAAATTATAAATTATAAATTATAAATTATAAATTATAAATTATAAATTATAAATTATAAATTATAAATTATAAATTATAAATTATAAATTATAAATTATAAATTATAAATTATAAATTATAAATAATAAATCATAAATCATAAGTAATAAATAATAAATAATTTTTTCATGCAAAAGGTATAATTAAAATCTTTTTGTTCCCGCCAAAAATGTAAAATCTTGTTTTCCCGCAAAATAACGTAAAATCTCATTTTCTCGCCAAAAAAGTAAAATTATATTTTTCTGCCAAAACATATATTACATTTTCCCATCAAATACATAAAATCCTGTTTTCGCGTAAAAAGCATAAAATTCCATTTTTTCTCTAATAACATAAAATCTCGTTTTCTGCCAACAACGTAAAATCCTGTTTTTCCGCCAAAAACGCAAAATCTCATTTTTCCGCCAAAAACGCAAAATCCCATTTTTTCTACCGAAACATAAATTTCATTTTTCTGCCAAAAACGTATATTCCGTTTTTCCCCTAAAAACAAAAATTGTGTTTCCCGCCAAAAACGTGAAATCCCATTTTCCGTTAGTAAAACAAAAAATCATTTTTTCTTATTTTCCCATCAAAAATGTTATTTCGTGTTTTCACTCTTAAAAAGGATTAAATATTTAAATTTTAAATTTTAAATTCATGTTTTCACTGCTAAGTGTATTTTTAATTTTTTATAAAAATAATTTTTTAATTTTTTAAAAAACAAATTCGTGAAAATAAAAATTTACTAATGTCAAAAATAATAATTTAAAAATTATTTGGTTGTAAATATTGTTTAGATCATGAATTAAAATTAATATGGTTAAGATTAAGACTAAAAATATGATTAGATTAAAGAATGAGTATTTTAGTCATTTTCCTATTAAAAGCATTTAGATAGAGATATAAAATAATAAAACAAACAAATGTTCATCCATATGAATCATCCAAATGAACAACCAAAAATGAAAACGAACATCATTCAGATGCATCATCCAAATAAATTATTTAAATAAATCATCTGGATGCAAATGACAGATGAACAAACGAACATGTCATACACTCATACATATAACTTGTTCATATATAATCAAAGAAGGCAAAATTTAAGGCAAAAAAACATTGATAAAAGCCATGGATGTGATATGATATATAGAATATGAATAACGTAATAATTTTCCTAAAAATAGACCACTCGAAATCATTAAATTGTTACAGTTAATGTCCGTTGGACTAATGTAATCAATTAATTCATAGGATACACGTGATTGGTTTGTCCTTCTGATCAAGTAGCTCTCTATTATACAACTATATTTCATCAAAACCAAGTTGTATTACTCTATTGGTTTAAGAACCCAAGAGTTCAGGTTATGTTTGTGTTTTTCAAGTAGTGGAATAATTAAAAATGAAAGACAAAAGGAGGAAAGAGGGAGACAGAGAAAATGCATGGAAAGAGTCAAAGTGGGTAAGCTCACTCAGACCTAACGTAACGTCCCAATTCGCATCACCATTCTCAGCTAAACCAGCCTAATCTCCGGTTTCCATTTTCTGTGTACATCACTGTCTCCACACGTGGCAATCCCTATGAGGAGTAGACCAAGTCAAGAGAGAATAAGATATCATGATCCATGATCCATGATCCATGATCCATGATCCATGATCCATGATCCATGATCCATGATCCATGATCCATGATCCATGATCCATGATCCATGATCCATGATCCATGATCCATGATCCATGATCCATGATCCATGATCCATGATCCATGATCCATGATCCATGATCCATGATCCATGATCCATGATCCATGATCCATGATCCATGATCCATGATCCATGATCCATGATCCATGATCCATGATCCATGATCCATGATCCATGATCCATGATCCATGATCCATGATCCATGATCCATGATCCATGATCCATCCATGATCCATCCATGATCCATGATGTGTCAAACAAAACTCGCTTATGAACCAACTCCCGGAAGAGGGCAGAGGAAGCGGTTTCATCATCATCATCAAATATTACGAACCTTTTTATAACGCTTGGTCGCTCTTACTTGTAGGTCCCACGCCTTCTCTCGGTCTCTGGGCCCTGCCCTCGTCTGATGCACTAGTCCGAAAGGTGAGTAAGTCTTGTTTACTGACTTCATGTATTGTCTTTACTCGCACGGTACCACGAATCAATTTTCGGTAGGTCATCCATCCTTAAATTGATTAAGTTCAAACACGCTTAAATTTGGAGTTTAGACAAGTGACCGAAAAAATAAGTATACTTTGATGATATAGATAGTCAAATTAATTATTATAATTCTTTTTGCATATACCAAAAATCGGGATGATATACTTTTCACAAAGTTTCAAGCATATTTTTCTTCTATACGAGCTTTTCAACAAACTTTTTTTATAAAATTACCTGTAATCACAATCGATAAGTGCATACGATTCAAAATCATAACAACTTTGCATTCTATTCAAACAAAAACAGAGATTGGTTCATCTACACATAAACTTAATTAAGTAACAAACACACATAAGTAGACAGAAGAGTTCAAAAAAAGAAAAAAGAATTGGAGGCAAAGGAGTGTATTAGATCCAACAATAATAATAATATAAAGACTCTTTAACGCTTGGAGAATTGTGGTGCTTTACGCGCCTTCTTGAGCCCGACCTTCTTTCTTTCAACGACTCTTGCGTCTCTAGTGAGCAGACCTTCTTTCTTAAGAGGCGATCTATGGTCTGCGCTTACCTTCAGGAGGGCACGGGCAACTCCGAGTGTAATCGCTTGAGCTTGACCAGAGAGACCGCCTCCATGGGCTTTCACAAACACATCGTAGCTGTTCTCGTAACCCAGTGTCACTAATGGCACTTTAACGTATTGAAGCCACAGTGGATTCCCCTGAAGGTACTCCTGAAAAAGGGGTTTGCAAGGATCATCATTATCAGCAATATGTGTATGGATTCAACTCTTTCACATTCACAAAAACATCTTGTTAAAACTTTCCAACTAGAGCCTTTTACCATAATCTCTACTTGTTATCGCTTTTTCAAGCCACTTATCCTATAGTCTAAACAGCCTAGAATCCATCTATCATAAGAAGTATTTGTTCGGACAGTTTCATACAGATACAGTTTGATCATAGGACATATACATATCCTGAATAACAGAGACTGTCTTTGTAAAACCCACGAGTTTCTATGCTATACAATCTGCAATTTATACTAGTAATTGCTTCAGATCGATTACACAGCACAATGTGAGTCTTTTTTCAGGTATTAATCAAAACCCAGAAATGTTCAAATTTGATCTCGCGAGAACTAAACCCCATACACGAGCGGTAAATTCAGCTGCGCAAAACCCTGAAATTCCCAAAACCAAGGCCTAAGCAAACACATCAATCCACCAGTAACATCCTCGATTCATCGAAAATCAACAAGAGAACGAATTTGAAAGTAATAGAGGATACAGATAAACTTACTTTGGCATCGCGATAGTTTATAATAACTTTCCCGGTGCCTTCCTGGAGCACGACTCGAGCGATGGCGCACTTACGCCGTCCCGTGCCAATGATTTTCTGAGCTGCGAAACCTCCAGGAAGCCTCGATTTCACGTAATTCTTCAGCTCCATCGTATCCTCCTCCGCCGGAGCAGCCACCGTGGCAGTAATTGAGAGAGAAGCGCGACGAGCGGATTTCGCCGGCAATGGGAACACCGAGTTCGCGCGGGCGAACGAAAAGGTGTTAGGTCTCTGGGAAACCTGGGAAGAGAAAGAGAGCGAAGAGAGAGAAGAGGCGAGATTTGAAACCGATAACGCCATTGTCGCTGGAGCTAGAGAATCCGCGGAAGGAAAAAGATAACGGAAAGAGTGAAGATGAGATGAGGCACGCTCTCTTATGTGATGGAATCGGCCTATTAGAGCCCATTAAAGACCATTAAAGTCTATTAAAGATAACTGGGCTTGAAAAGAAAATACATGTAAGTCTTTATATATTTACACTTGTCTATCTCATCAGACCAATGGAGATTGTGACATTTGTGTATGTAACTTGTTCAACAAAATCTCCAACTCTCTGAGATCGATTTGTAACAAAGCCACCAACAAAACACACAAAAAATAGTCATTGTTCTCTGGCTGACCAATCATGTGCTGAGATGGCTTCATCTAATGACCAATAACAATGACTTGTATTTTGTTCCGAAACAGACAATTATTCTGGGATTAAACGTTTTTTTTTTTTTGATGCCTTTCGAGTCTCCGGAGTAATCTTAAGTCCAAACAGACCCAACCTAATTTCTCGGATGGGAATGACACAGCCCAGTTTTAATACCCCATATGGCCAAGTGCTAATGTGATAATTTCGCTCTCGCGGATAGTCGATTCCCTAGCCTGGACCAGCATGACGAGGGAACCACTCCACTACAATCACTTGGTTTTAAACAAGTGTTTTTAAAGTATCAAAAACTAGGGTTTTCAAGAGAGGTTTAGATCAGTCGAATCGATTAGTGAAATTCAATGTGAAGCTGAATCAAATTCATATTTAAGATAAATCATAAATGAAGGATCATATCAATGCATCTCTAATGTAATCAGCATACATGTAGAAGATCAATCTGCAAAATATAACATGAGAAAGAGCTTATGACGAAGACTGGATAATCAAATATCTCAGAGTTGCTGAAAAACTTAGTAAATGAGGAAAGAAGATAAAGAATGTAGATAATGTAGCTCAAAACAAAATTTGTAGACAATGTATAGTGTTTCAAAAACATTGTAAGAAAAAGAAAAAAACAGAACATTGACCTTCATCAAGATACTTCCACTACAATAAGAAGTTCCCAAACCGTGTACCACTTGGAACTGAAGCAAACCCTGAATACCCTCGAAAGAAACTAGACCCATGATGTCTTTGTCCAATACAAGGACGAGCTGTTTCAAGCCTAGGTGCAGATGGTCGATTGGGGATTGTAGCACCGTGAATGGGCTTGGATCTCGGGTCAGAAGATGGCTTACCCGTTCCATACAGAGGAACCAAACTGTCTTCCTTGACCAGAGCTTTACAAACAGGACAATGATTCGATCGGGAATGAGAATGGAGCCACTTGTAGAGACAAGGCCAACAGAACAAGTGACCACATAGAGTCACGATCGGTTCTCTCGCCAATTCAAGACAGATGTTGCATCCAAAGTTGCTCGAAACGTCTTCTTCGTTCGTATTATCGATCGCAGGCATTGCTTCCTGTATACAAAATGAAACGATCGAATGAGATGAAATCCTAAAACCCTAGATTCGTTTATGAAAATAATTGAAGCTCTCAAATCGTTTACTATAAAATTGATCAAATATGCAGAGAGAAAGATACCAAAAAAAAAACCTCAAAGTTTCGATTTTTACTGATAGGTAAGAAATCCCAGATTCTGGAAGATTTACCTCAGCGAGACGAGACTCACGAGAGAGAGGTTTCGTGATGTAAGATCGCAAGCGAGAGAGAGAGAGAGAGAGAGAGAGAGAGAGAGACTCGGCGAATGAAAAACGGAAGAGAGTGGTTTAATAACTTAATATTATGGCCGAAGAAGCTTCCTCTTGTTTTTTTTTCCCAGTTTTAAACCTCTCTTTCTTTACTTTTTTTGGGTAAAAATTGTTTTCTTTCTAGTCAAATAAAACAGAATAGGAGGCTGTTTTTGTTGTTACCAAAAAAATATGTCCCTTTCGGTTTAGTTAAATGAGCCAAGTCCTAAAATTGAATGGGCCCAACTACCCAGAGTTGTCTTTGTAGATGGTATCCCAAGAGTTTTTTCCTCTAGTCTTAACGTTTAATTACACTTATTGCTAATATCAATAATTAACGTTTAACTAGATTTTTCCTCCGGTCTTAACGTTTGACTAGATTCTATTTTTTTTTTAATAATATGTAAAATATAAAATGAGGAATTAGAACAAATTTAATTGTAATTGATTCAAATATGTTTAATTTGTAATTTTTGAGTTTATAATAGATTTAACATTTCAATATTTTTTTTAAATAAAGTGTGTTTGGAAACAAATTCTATAACTGCTTATGTTTTAATAGTATAAATTACACTTATTGTAGGGATGTCAATTAGGACCAAAACCTAAGAGTCGGCTTGGCCTGGCCCGGCTCGACCTTGAAAAATACCGAGATCAGGCTTAAATATGCAAGCCAAAAAAAAAGTGGGCCTTTCAGACCAAGCCCAATCGGACTAGTGGATTTTTTTAGCTTAGTCCGGCCGGGCTCGGGCCGGCCCGAAAAACCCGAAAATAAACATTTTGATTGAGTTGGAGGTTTTATTTAAGAATTTAACTTTTTAAAACATGAAATATTTCATATATATTTTTCATTGATCGAAAACCCTAGAAATCCCAGAGTCTACATTTAGTATTGATGCACATATCTTAAACAAATATAGAAATTGTCTTCTACCTAGACACGTTGAAACATTGATTTGTACACACACTTGGTTGAATGACTTTACGTTTCATGATCTATTCATTTTATTTACTGTATATTTTTTAAATCATTATCTATAGATTTTTAGTAATATTTCTATATGATTGATACATGTCAAAGAAAATACCAAAAAAGCCTGAAAGGCCATGTTCGGAACGGGTTTTAGAATATAGGTCCGATTTTTTTTTTCGAACCGGGTCGGACCAGCCTAATTGACATCTCTAACTTATTTCTAATATCAACTTGGTATAAAATTAATTTAGTGATGAATGGTATCAATAATATTGAAGAGTTGTGGAAGCAAAAGAAATTGAGATATATATATATATTTTTTGACATCAAGAAATTGAGAACTTTTGACCCTATATATATACCTCTGGTAATTTAGATATTTATTTTCTGTTGCACATGTGAAAACTCGCAGTACTAATCCCCTTTTTTCCTGCAGCAGTTGAAATTGACGTATTCTTTATTTTTAGAGAATTCCTTTTCAAACATGAATTTTTTTTTACGGTTCCTGAATTCTAGATGTTGATGATCATTGATCACCTCTTTTACATGATTCTGCCATATCAAATATACCCAGTAAAATAATGCTATTTTTTTTTTGTCAGCAAAAATAATACACATGAAACCCAAATAAAGCCACTTAATATTGTTTATGAAGTTTAAAGCTTAAAGTAATTACACGTTTTACATATTTTGTAGTGCTTTGGTTAAGACTTAGACTTTGATTGGTATAAATGATGATATAAATGATAGTAGAGCAATAGCATTAAACAGTATAAGCAATATGTTGCTGAAGCGTTATGTTCTGATTACTATACATATTTTAAGTGATTGATAGAGTTGTGAAAGATTATATAAAAAATTATTTAATATATTTATTCGTAAGCACTATATCTATAGTTATATTTATAATATAATTTTTTTATATTTCAATTGTATTTATTATATTATATATTTTAAAAAAAAATATTTGAAAACTAATAAAAAATAAAATAATGGTAATTATTGGTTTAAAAGGTATAAAATTTACACTTTAATATAAACATATTTTTTTGATATTATTTAACAAAAAAAATTAGTTATAGAAAATTATTTTAATTTTGATATTTTATAGGTTAATGTTTTACCAAAAGTTTCATATGAAAGCATAGAGTGAGGAGCATTTGCAGCTTCTAAATGATTTTTTAAATGCTTTGTTGATTGGTTGATAAAAAGCTTAATGTTTTTTTAAATGTTTTACCAATCAAACATATAAAGTGTTAGTTATTATTACATGAGATATAAATGGATGATAAACATATGAAAAGTTATACGGAATCTCTGATTTTGATAATATATTTGCCGCCGTGTTAATCGTTTTACATCGTTCTAGAAGATGGTAATATTATTATTATTATTTTTACCCAAAAAAATATTATTATTGAACGAACAACGAATCAAATTGACCGTAGCTGTATGAAGGTTCCAAATGGAAATCCAACTAATATCATACGTGGATTAAATTATGGGTTTGTAAGAAATAACAAATTATTTGTTCTGAAGTCCAAAATAATAATGAAAATATATACCTAGAAAGTATATGACTTCTGGAAGGAATTTAATTGGTTTTAAAGTCTTGTTGAGGGAAGGCTGAGTTTCGCACGTTAATTTGGACGTTACATAGCTTGTGAGACCTGCGCATTTCAGAGGTAGTGGTAGTCTCAGATTTTTATAAAGTGGTGGAAGCAATAGCTAAACCGTTGGACTGGTTAAGGTTTTATGCTTTGACTCATTATATCTTTCATCTCTGATCTGGTTTCATCAAATGTGCACAATAGAACTAGAGTTCAGTGGAGCAAACAGAGCTGCTTGGGAAATCGCTAAAAGCGTAACTCGCGATGGTCGATTTCAATCGTAAGGAAGGCCATCTTGGTTAAAATAATAATATAAAAAAAAATCTTGTTGCATTGCATTTATGCCCTTTACGCATTGCGGTTTAAAACTTTAAATACTGTACTTTCATTTTTGTAAAAGCAGCTTTCATTATCCTATTAAAAAATGCTGAAGAAATTCTCAGAATTGCTTGGAATTAAAAATTGATTGGAATTAATAGAAGAAATTCTCTAAATCGTTTGGACAACAATTACAATTCTATGACTTGAACTTCAATGTGAGCTCCTAAAATTTATAAAGATCAAACCACTAGCCCACAAAATGATGGTTAAAATATGCTTTAATGTTAATATACTAGATGACTATATGTGGGTTTTGATCTCATAAATTGTATTCCCTCTTGTTTATTTACTCGTTTGATGTTATTGTGTATCCATGAAATTTAATACTATATGAAAGACGGCTTAACTTTCTCCATCAGTTGGTCACGTCAGCAGCTGAGATAGTAACATGTCCAAATTTATTTATTTAACATATTTATTTTTATTTTTTAAGTATTAGTTGTTTATGCTTATTTTAACGTTAGCCTCTTTTACATGGTTTAAACACTTTTCCATATTCTATATGAATGTTAAAAATGAAATTTTAGAGTCTTTTAAAAAAAAAAAATCTCACGAAGAAACCCATAATCGTTCAAAGCCAGAAATGTTGTAGCGTGTATGGGTATTTAAGACTCGAATCCATAGCATAACGACGTCAAATAATACATGGAATTCGTCATATGGGGAAGAAGCAGAAAAGAAAGGGAAAATAGAAATCTAAAGTGCAACTCTATAGTGATTCTCATTTTTAACATTCATATAGAATATGGTAAAGTGTTTAAACCATGTAAAGGAGATGAAAAGGCTAACGTTAAAATAAACATAAATAATTAATATTTAAAAAATAAAAATAAATTAAGTTAAATAAATAAATTTGGACATGTGTTACTCTCTCAGCTGCTGACGTGACCAACTGATGGAGAAAGTTAAGCCGCCTTTCATATAGTATTAAATTTCAAATTTATTCATATAAATACCAGAAACAGTTTACAAAATTTCAGAAGAGAAATTTAATAGTAACTTTCCAAAATATTATAACTATAAAGCGATAAGACATTGGGTGGCTAAAACTTGTTATTGGAAACAAAAACATATGTACGTAACTAGTCGAAACTAGATTAAATGATCTCATTTGTTCAGTCAAAATAGTGTCATATTTATATTCATTAGAAAATTTGGTTGAATGATTTACTCGACAGCTATACTCATCCTGAAGAGATTAATCGGGTGGTAAAAATCAGTAAATGGCCATTTAAAAATAAGGTGGATAAGATGTTTAGCCTTTTTATTCATTTCAGAATTAGCCAGTGTTAAAAAGAAAAACGATATATCAAACATACATTATTTGATAAATTCTTAGATATGTTAAGTTTGACGTTGACATTTTCAGTGTCTTATTACAAATCTCTTATATTTAAAGCACACAAAAAATGAGGAAATCGAAAACAGAGCGTCACAGAAAGCATCTCTGACCTCTCTCTCTCTCTCTCTCATTTTCCTACCTGATTTCTCAACTGCTTCTTCTTCCTTTCTCTTTCACACACACGACAAGAGTCACGACTGTGATTTGGATTTGTTTTGGTCCTTGGTATCAATGGCTGCTCATTACTGGCTAACGGAGCATCCAACGATCGTTAACTTCCGCTGGAGCCCAACCCAATCTTACGCCTCCACGTGGTCTTTCCTCTTCACCGCTGTCTCATCCTACGTCATCTTCGCTGTCACTCTCCACCTCCTTCTCGCAATCCTCCCAATCCGACGCCGTCGCGGCCTCTCCCTCGGCCCAATCCCGGCCTTACACAGCTTAACCATGGCTTTAATCTCCGCCGTCATCTTCGTCGGTATCCTCTTCTCCGCCGCCGTAGAGATCCGCGACACGCGCTGGCTATGGCGACGCACGCGCACGACGGCTATCCAGTGGTTCCTCTGTTTTCCCGTGGGCACACGCGCTTCGGGGCGCGTGTTCTTCTGGTCATACGCGTTTTACCTCTCCCGTTTCCTTCACTTGTTCCGTACCTTCTTCTCCGTGATACGACGCCGTAATCTCAGCTTCTTCCAGCTCTTCAACCAGTCTTCTCTCCTCTGTATCTCCTTCCTCTGGCTTGAGTTTTCACAATCCTTCCAGGTAATTAATTAACCGGCTCGGTTTAACACACCTTAAACCGGAATCAATTACCCGAGTTTCTAAATTAGATTTTTACATTTGCAGGTTGTAGCGATACTATTGACGACCGTTTCATACGCCGTCGTGTACGGTTACAGATTCTGGTCGGCGATTGGGCTACGCGGCGCGTGTTTTCCATTCGTCGTTAACTGTCAGGCGGTTTTGTTGGGGTGTTTGACGGTGTGCCACGTAGGCGTTCTCTGCATCCACCTGGTCAAAGGCGGCGGTTGTAACGGTATCGGAGCTTGGCTGTTTAACTCCGTTCTAAACGCCGTTACCTCTTTGCTCTACTTGAAGTTTTATGTCAAGACGCGTTCAATCACAACGGCTAAGCCCACGTAAACTATCGTTTATGTGCATATTTTTGTATTATTGAAATGATATTATAAAAATCTACTTCAGGGAAAAAATAAAAACTGGAGATCAGATTATTATGTTAAATTTTAGTGTGGAATGTATAAGTATAAATGTAATTCCGTGATCGGATTCTGGTAAAGATATAACAACTGGGGTTACGATTAATTGTAGTTGCTCCTACACAGAAATATTAATGAAATAATGAATATACTTACTATGATATATATATTCCTTTTTTTGTATTTCTTTCATCTTTTCAAGATTCTGACTCTTTTGCAAGGAAACAAAAGTCCGGTAGCTTTGGATTCGATTCGTTTCTTTTAAACATCTAATCAAGAAAAGAACAGATAGACATAGAGTTAAGTCGAAGGAATTTGTACTTGTATGAATTAAGTTTTGTAATAATAACCTGAGAAAAGACAAAAGTCGATCTGCCCTATACAAATTACAACAGCTTTCAAGGTGCCGGACGATATCAATCTCCGGCGTCCACTTGTTTCCGGTCAATAAGAACACCGTCGTCCCAAGTTTCAGAGTATCTGTAAAATAAGCCATCAATGATTATGAGTAAAGAGGCTAAGAAACTTGGGATTGTTTTTCTTCTAATTCAGATACAGAGAAGAAGAGTTTTAAGGATCACTGACCTTGTTCCATCCACATCTATACAGAGGAACTGGCCTTGTCGCCATCCATCTTTGAAATGTCCAAAGAATATCTCACCGCACTTTGAATAGAACCGGCCTTCGCCGCTGGCTTTTCCTTTCCAGAAATTTGCAAACCATCGATCGCCTTTGTGGAAATAAAACCAGCCCTGCCAGAAGAATAAACAAGCTTTGTCTCTCTGATAAGACATCTTTATGTGTCTACAGTCCTTTCTCAAACCTATTCGAGAATTTTACATGGTTAACTAGCTTGAAAAAGTCTATAAGGAATTGGTGTATGGTGTTACTAAGCAGATTGTGCAAGTCTCAATAAGCTAATCCAATTTCAAAAGGTCAAAGACTCTTTTACCTTTCCGTGAATTAGATCTTCTCTCCATGTGCCTTGGAACACGTCTCCATTCTTGAAGTAGAATGTTCCAAGACCAGATCTTTTACCGTTGTGCCACATTCCATCATATAGGCTTCCATCTCCAAGTACCAAACGACCCTGGTTGAAAAATTCAGCCATTACTTTGGGATCAAACATAAGATTAGGATCCATTTGATGAATAAGATCCAACAGGGCAGATTACCTTTCCTTCCGGAAGGCCTCCTTGGCATCTTCCCTTGAACAATCCTCCTCTGTACTGCATCTCTAGAATAGGACTCCATCTTTTTGATGAATCTCGTTCAGCTTCCTAAGTGAAGAAGAATTAAGATGGAAAATTATGTCAGTTGACATCGAATTGGATGGTGTTCAACAAGTTACCTACTCTTTGAAAATGTACTATGACTGGCAGCAAACTTGGATTACAAAATGACTCTTGATCATGGTTGCAGACTCTTCACCAAGGAAACCACTTTGACTCTCTATGGATTAATTATCATTCCACTAGTAAGAGAATGATTTATATCTGAACCTCATAGACTGCCATTGCTACTAACCAGCATAGACGCTGCTCGAGCAGATAGATTTCTTTGCTTTGTAAAATCAGCATACTTCTCAGATAGCAGGGTAGATGCAGTATCACTAGAGTCTTTTGTCGAGCTATTAGGGTTGAAAAATGATTCATCTCTGGAATCCACCTTCCTGGAGAGTTGACTGGCGACACTGAGACTATTGTTCAAATTCTTTGAAGGTCTCACACCAACAGGAAGGTTGACAATACCCAGACTAAGCACTGTGGTGTCTCCAGAATTAGCTGGCCATTTTTGTTCAATCTGATATTCTGGATCCACACTCCAATTAGCAATTGGCTCCCTCTGGATAGCACCGTAATCTACAAAAGATGATTTTGCATTCACTTTTAGAATAGTTTTCGCTCAGGAGGTCACTATTTCAGCATCCGAACAATAACAAGTAATGAAGCATCTCGACCTATATTACATACAAAAGAAAAGTTGTCTTCAAATTTTGTACCTTCTACATTTTCATCTCCAAGATCCAGACGACTGTTTCTGCATGGTCCCCCCTCTTTTACTGGGTATTCACTATCACCATTCTCCGAAACTCCCAGGATGTCTTCAGAGTCCATTTCAAATCCTTCAACACTCTGACTGGGACTTTTTACGTCAGTAGCAACTACTGAATCTTCCACTGCAACTGGTGCATCTCCAAGTCCACTATTTGTTTCGATTTGGAGTTGTGAACGATATCTCTTGAAGATATTCAAAACAAAAGGAAAAAGACCAGAAAAAATGTTGCCTTTGCTGGAAGTTTCCTCTTCTGAACAACTGTGATGACATATGAGACTTGCTTTAATGCTTAATAGTGGTCAGTAGAAATAAAGTCTGAGTGACCAAAATCATCATCTATTTAATCAAAAACGAATGCTGAAACCATATAATTTTCTCTGTTGAGTTTCAGCTAGATATGGAACCATATGCATGAGCTTGAAATCGTGAGCGGTCGGTGTCTAAACATAAATACCCCACCTTAGAATAAAAAATGCTGTGACGAGGACTTTAGGCTCCAGATCAGGTTCATGAACAGCAGATACTATGATATCTCCAGTGTACTCCATTGTCTGACGAAAAGTACGGAGAATTGTTTTCACATCCTTCTTCTGAAGAGCTACCGAAGTAGCCACAACGCATATAATAGCGTTTATATCCTGCATATTGGAAAGGGTAACATAACAAGACTTACTTGAAGAACCTAATACACACAATAAAAAATTTTGAAGATCCTTGCTGCTTCCAGAGAGTGATGCCATCTATTCGAAAGATTTGTTTATAGGGCACTATGTTTAGACATATTTCTTCAATTTTTTTTTTAAAATCCATGTGTTAAGATTATTATATTCACATTACTATCAGACTAATCTTCTTCATCTTTTCTGGAAGTGGAGAACCAGAGTATGTAGAGGAGAATAAATCAACGCGAGAACTTAAGTAGTACGGATGAATATTCTACGAAATGCGCTTGAAGAGATTAGAAATACCTTTATACCAGGGCGAAAGAAAGGGCAGTCGTATATAGCTTGTAAAATAGAAGTCTTAAGGTTGTGACCAACTCCAAAACCAACCTTTGCCTCTTTGTAGCTTTCTAGAATCTGGTTATAAGAGAATTAAAGGTTTCTATAAGATGGTTGAACCACTGAAAACGAAATCACCTTAATTCACAATTGGGAAGTAATTCCCTGCATTGAGGCTTGAATGTAAGATGTTATTAAAAAGATAAATTGAAAAGAAAAACGAAAAGAAAGATGAAATCCCAGAAGAAAAATTGAAAAGAAACTTACCGTTGTAACTTCTGAACCTTCGAGTTCTTTAAGATCTTTATGCATCACATCGATAAAGTTTCCATGCACCCCCTAGATAAAACCATATACGAAAATGATAACGACTTTTGAGTATACTGTGAGAGACAAAAGTATGCTTACACTTATCAGAGCAGAGGCTGCATTGATTGCCATCGAAACAGCATTGTTTGCATTTCTCAGCGCCTCATCCAAAGTTACCAAATCCTTCTGTAGTAAAATCTCTATGTCGATATCTAAAAAGCCCAAATTAAAGTCAGTGCATGGCCAGCAGAACCCTTAGAACAAAAGGTAGCTTTTCTGACGCTATTGTGTCGGGAAATCTTTCATACTGCTAATAGAAGTACCTATACAGAAACTAGTGTGTTGCTGCAGTTTTTTAGCCAATTCGTTAACCTGCACACAATTTGGGAAATTAGAAAAACAGAAAAGAAAAGAAAAAAAACTCCAACTAGAGATAGTATATGCAGTTAGACTTGTTTGTAGATAGGGATTTCATTTAACAATCTGTTTCAAATTTGTTATATGAGATAGTATACAATTAAAGAAAAAACTTTAGAGGCAACACAAAACTACCTCTTCTAGACGCCTTCGCCCTTCAAAGCTGAAAGGCTTTAATAGCACAGCAACAGCTAAGCTACCCCTAGATCTTACTGCACTAAGAATATTAATAGCTTCAACCTGGTCAGAACCATATCCAGCACTAACCACCTGGTAAGGGGAACAGTTTAAGCAATCAGATGCACGACCAGTACCATTCCACAAAAAGAAAATTTTGGGAAAAATTGAAATTATTAGCATCTCATCAAGAGCCTATACAATTTAGGAAGCATGGTTGTTAATGATCAATTTCACACTCTGTATCTTGTGCAGTTATATATATAAAAAAAGCTAAAAACCTACAAGTAATTCTACTAAGTGGCCACATGGAACTGCAAATACAAGAATTTTGTTTGTAGCATAAAACAGAACACAAACAATGATAGGCAAGAAAAGTACAAACAAGGATGAAGGCCCTTGGACGTGATTGTATCAGCTCAATTGGATTCATGGTCTTGGAAACATTATCTGTAAACATAAAGAGAGAGGTAATAGGTAAGAAAGATAGCATACCCCTATTGTCTTCTTGACAAACTAACTAAATAGATTGTAAATTAGCACGTAATAACGTAAGACAGACATAGCTATCCAACTAAATTCCCTGTGTCAAATTTTGGAATTCAAGTACATTTTCAAAACACTCTGGCTCCCCAATCTCTGATTTCTATAAGATGCTAAAGTATCCAAATTTCAAAATTCTGATTCAAAGGAAAGAGGAAACAGGAAGAAAAATAGAGTATGGACCTTCGTGATTGATCCTCTGCTGTAAGACTAAATCTCCAGAGCTAATACCCCTGAAAGAAAAAAGAGAACTGCCAGTTAAATTTGGTAAATTTCATGAACACACAAAACATACAACATCCATTTAAGGCATATAAGCACGAAGCTGCAAACTTCATGAGTGTAAAAAATGTACAAGAGGTAACAAGAAGGCATCCGATTTGGAGAATTAGGCTAAAACAAAGTAGGATTCTTGGTTTCCCACATAGAACAGAAAGGGAGGTTCCGATTCATAGTAGATGAAATAGAACCATAAGACGAACATGAATCGAACATATACCAAAATCGGAGAGGAAGAGAAGGAAAAGGAGAACCCAAGCAGGAATCTATGATAGACTCCTTGCGACTACCGATAACAACGACCTCAATGAACTCAGACACATCTCTCTCGCACGTCTCCATCGGAGTCGAATCCCTCACCAAGCACATCACGCAAATCCGACGCGCCTTTCGAGCGGTACATTTCAATCGAGATGTAGCACCAAGGGAAACTCCGAAGGAAGAAAATGGAATGCCAAAAGAAGGAATGAGAGATAAACGAGAGAACAATGGTACTCGGAGAGTGGAGAAAACGGGAAGCTCCATAGAAACCGGCCTTGCTCCTACGGAATCGCTTAGAATAAACACTGGAATCAGGTCATATAAAATCGATCGGAGCAGGGCATGTCTGGAGTTCTCCCGATAATTCTGAAGGAGAGAAGCAGAGGCGACGAAGGAGGAAAACCGGAACCGTGAATTGGTTAATTGTGCGTAAACCCTCAGATTTTACCACTAATTTCTGTTGTAGTCCCATGTTATGTTTTGTTTTGCATTTATACCCATACTTCTGAACCGATAAATTACATCCTCATATTTGGTCTACTATCACTATTAAGAACTATGTAGTTTACTTTTGGTCAATGATATCGTGTAATCGAATATTTTTCAAATGATTTATTTTATATATAAAAAAAGAAACTATCTTTGGTCTACTAAAAAAATACTAAAAATCAAATAGATTTTTTCTTCAGCATTTCAAAACATGAATTTATTATATGTTGTGTTTGCCAACGCATGTATGTTTAAGGCTTTAAGCAATTCGTTAATATGATCTATGATGAGAATGAACTTTATTTTATCCATAAAATAATGAAAACCATGTGGTCTCCATATAATAACTCGTATAAAAGAGAAAATCTTAGATCCAAAATTTAGATCTATGATAATAATATGAAAAAAGCGTGAGAAAAATATAGAGTTTGCTTCACGTTTGAGTTTCTCATTCAAAGTGTAACAACGCCAGGAGAATTTTATCGGAGGGTCGCAAGTGTCAAGCTTTGTGGGATTTGTCTTCGCGGCGGCTTTGACCTTTTCCGTATTCCGCCAATCATATTGCTGAATTACGATACACCCTACCGTCTCTGATCATTACAACCGTCTCCATTAGATCCGACCCGGAACGGATCCTTCCCTGAAACTTACGTTGAGATTCGCATTCCTCTGTTCCTCCATATAACGTTTTACCCTCTTCCTCTTCACCAACTGCTTCCGCTCCTTTGCTTCTCCAGGTACTTTATTCGCTCTTTCTTCTTCTTCTTCTTCTTCTTCTTCGTCGTCTTCCTCGTGCTAGCTTTTTTTTTCGGGGGTTTCCGTTTTTTCGAGATACGCGAGAGAAGTGTTTCTCTTGCCCTGTCTCTGATCTTACATCACGTGGGATCTTGCGGTATTCACAAGTCTTTCCCAATTTGGGGATGTTTTTTTTCTGTGTTTTCTGCGTGTTTGTTTTGGAATACTGATGATAATAGTCAATTGAATTCGCTTGTAGCTACTAAGTATGTCCAAGTTTCATCATTATTCGCTAGTTGACACGGATTTCTCTGTTAACAATTGCTTGATTAGAGACTAATTCATGTTCCTGAGATTCGGATGTGTTGATTTGGGATCTCTATGTCTTCTGGGTCGTTGCTAGATGAATTGTTTCGGTTTAAACTCTGCACATGATCGTTTAAAGTGGAGAATCTATGGGATGTTGTAGGATCTCAGCTGCTTAGAATTAACATTGTGGGCTGTACTAAAATTGCATATAAAGAGGCTATTGCATTGGTTTTCTAGTCTCTTGTTGGGGAGCTTTAGGTGGCACTGAGTAATATTTGATTCTCATTGCTGCAGTTTGTCTTTGACTCTTGAGGTTTATCTGGAAAAGATGGAAGTTTGCGGGGACCTGAATTCTGATAACTTAAAGAACCGCCCCTTGACTCCGCTTAGGATTCTGAGGGGTCTCATCATCTTACTGGTGTTCCTGTCTACTGCTTTTATGTTCCTCGTCTACTTTGCACCCATATTTGCTCTAGCTCTACGGCTTCTCAGTGTGCACCAATCTAGGAAAGTTATATCGTTCATCTTTGCTCACTGGTTAGCTTTGTGGCCTTATCTGTTTGAAACGGTTAACGGGACTACCGTGGTGTTCTCTGGAGACTGCATTCCTGTGGAGAAACGTGTTTTGCTAATCGCAAATCACAGGACAGAGGTGGATTGGATGTATTTGTGGAATATAGCCTTGAGGAAAGGGTGTCTTGGCTACATCAAATACGTGCTCAAGAGCAGCTTGATGAGATTACCTATCTTTGGATGGGGGTTTCATATTCTCGAGTTTATCCCAGTGGAGAGGAAGCGAGAGGTGGACGAACCTGTTATGCTTCAAATGCTTTCAACTTTTAAGGATCCTCGAGAACCCTTATGGCTCGCTCTATTCCCAGAAGGAACCGATTTCACGTACTATATGTTCCCTTGTCTGATTTTACATATAACCTACATTATGAATGAGTTTCAAAGCATGTTTAACTTCGCTAGATATATATATATATACATAAGCTAATTCTTAGTCAATCTGTATCGCTTAAGATAACTGTCAGTTTCTCCTTGGTAGAAAATTTAACACCATTGAGCATGTGTCTTGCATATATGATAAACCAGCCACCCTCATTTTCAGGAGTTGCCTGCTAAGTAGTATTGCAGGAATGTGTGAAATCTTTGTTTATCTTCTTTCGTAGTTTCTTAGAGCTCCCTTATTTTGATATGCAGTGAAGAGAAATGCAAGAGAAGTCAACAGTTTGCAACTGAAGTTGGTCTTCCGGCATTATCAAATGTACTTCTACCAAAAACAAGGGGTTTTGGCGTTTGCTTAGAAGCTCTACATCACTCTTTGGATGCTGGTATGGTCTACGAAATTTTGATGAAAATGTTTGTGTATGTTCACTTGTATATAGTAGTATCTCACGCCACATTTTCTGCAAACTCTGATGGTTTTGACGAAATTACGATGGCCTGCATATCTTCTATTTGTCCAATGACCCTATGTGGGAGCTCATATCCACAATACCTGAACTATGCATATCCTTTTATTAAACCCAGAATTCCTCAGTTCTTACGTTATCTTTTTGAAATGCAGTATATGATTTGACTATCGCATATAAGCCTTGCTGCCCATCTTTCATGGACAATGTATTCGGGACTGATCCTTCAGTAGTCCATATCCACGTTCGGCGAGTTCCACTAAATGAGATCCCAGCAAACGAGGCAGAATCTTCAGCTTGGTTAATGGATTCATTTCAGTTGAAGGACAAACTGCTATCCGATTTCAGTGCTCAGGGGCAGTTCCCCAATCAAAGACCAGAAGAAGAACTCTCTATTCTGAAGTGCATTGCAACTTTTTCAGTGGTAATATCTTTGACAGCACTATTCATTTATCTGACCTTGTATTCACATAGCAGTTTCAAAGTATATGTTGGTCTAAGCTTCACATATTTATCTTTTGCTACTTATTACAAGTTCCGACCCTCGCCATCTATTGGCTGTTGTAGAGGAGATTCTAGTAAAGAAGCAAAAACCCATTAACTCTGTTGTACATACAATTCTTTCTTTGCGTACAAAGGAATAATATCAAGAATTTACTGGCAGAAAATATTCCTGGGCTGCCTTTTTTTTTATTATTCATTCAACTCTTATCTTAATTGCATTTTGGTTGAGTCAAGCTGTTTGTGTCTTGCAAATCCCACTGTTAAGATTTCGCCTGCCATTCCAAACCGTACATCGAGCAACATAACTTTTGTAATTGTCGAGTTAGAAACAACAACATGTCATTAGCCTTGTTGTTGTCAAAAGGTGTTGTATATAACTTGTGCATGATTCAGTAAGTAAAGGAAGTTTTCATCTGAACAAAAACTAATTTGTCGGTGATGGAAGAAGCATAGAACACACTTTGTCCCAAAAGGATGCTGTTACCTTCTTTTTAACTGCTACATTGGATCATTATTTCAGATAGAGCATACCATCTCCTGTTTTCTTTACATGCCTTTGCTTGTTCACGTGTCATCTTATCTGAGTAGTTGCAAGTGAGATCAGGTTAGTTTGATAGTTCCAACTTTGAACTTTTCTCTATCTTTTTTGACTTTAGAAACCCAAAACAAAACAGTGTTTATAGATACATTTTGATTGTCATATAATTCATTAAACCCACTTGAAGAAGCATAAAATGTTTGAAACCGTGTGGGCAATGCAAGTCTTGAGTTAAGGAGACTAATTTAACATAGAGGTGTCAATTAGGGCCAAAGCCCGAGGACCGGCCCTGAAAAACAGCGGGTTCGGGCCTAGAAATATAAACCCGAAAAAAATCAGGTCTTTCGGGCTTAGCTCGAACGGGCTCGAACTAGCCCGAAAAGTCCTGAACTTTACATTTAATTAGTTAGAGATTTTATTTCAACATTTATCTTTCTAAAAATAATAATTTGACATATTTTCTATACATTTTGCACTACAACAAAACAAGCGCATTTCCGACGGAATACCGATGGATTTCCGAGGTTATTTCGACGGACTAAAAATGATCGGAAATCGATCGGAAATTTCCGACCGATTGATTTCCCTCGGAAATCGGTCGGAATATTCTGACGGTATTTCGAGGGACTGCCGACGAATCTACACTCCCTCGGAAACCGGTCGGAATATTCCGACCGATTAACGACCGTCGGAAATCGGTGGGTAATTTCCTACGGATCTATTACTTGCTTTGTAAATACTTCTTCTCTTGCATATATGTTTGCTTTGATTGTAAACACACATATATATATATATATATATATACCTTTCATGGCTATGGAATTTTGAAGATTTGATATATGTGTATATATAGTTGGAGAACATGCAAATTAAATATTTCTCTATATATAAATACTTCTATCCCCTCATTCACAACAAATACGCCCGTCTTTAATTTGTCACATTTGCGAAATTGTTTTCTTAAAACATTTTTCAAAACGATGTCTTTTACGCGGGAAACTGCTCGTAAGAGAGTCATTTGTCCATCTACGGTCAAGATTAAGTCCAACCCTTGGATTTGTGATGAGGTTGAAGAGGGAAGGGCCCGCAAGTATCAGCGAAGTTCCTCTGGCCCCAAAAAGCCAGACGTGACTTCAACCAGCAGTGGTAGCTGGGGGCTAGGCTTGGCAAGGCAAGGGAACCAGACTCTGCAAGAATATCATGAGGAGTTCGTGCAGACTATGGGACTCTTTGGGTTTCACCGATCTGCAGCAGAAGTGGCGATGATCTTTTTCCAAGGACTCCGACCTGACCTTCGACTGCAGCTTACCGAGATGGGACTACATGACCCTGGATAGCGCATCAACATTGTCCTACGGAATGCTCGCCTCGCGGAGACCGAGCTCAGCCGAGTGGTTATAGACGACTCATCCGATAGTGAAATGGAAGATGACCCATCCTTTTAGCCTATTTTCCAAATAATATGTTCTACTCCGATCCTCTTTTTACATTAATAAAAAGAGCTTAATTTGGGGTTTTTTTAACTTGAACTTGTTTTGGGAAATCTCGGGAATATATACTTGGTATTCTAATAAAAAAAAATTCGGCTAAAATCGTAAAATCCCGGAAATCCCTTGGAAATTTTGGAGGGATTTCCGACGGTTTAGGGTTTTAGCCGAGGAAAACTGAATCCCCCGACTAAAACTTGCCCAGTATCAGTTTTAGCCAGGGGATTCTGTTTTTCTCGGCTAATTTCCGACGGATTTTCGACGGTTTATGGTTTTAGCCGATGAAAATTGAATCCCCCGGCTCAAACTTGCCCGGTATCAGTTTTAGCCGGGGGATTCTGTTTTCCTCGGCTAAAACCATAATCCGTCGGAAATCCGTTGGAAATTTCCGAGGGATTTCCGACGGATTTAAGGATTTTCAGTTTTAGCCGGGACATTTTCAAGCACCTCGGCTAAAACTGATATGAAAATCCATAAATCTGTCGGAAATCCCTCGAAAATTTTACAGTTTTTCGACGGATTAGGGTAATAAACCCGAATTTGCCGGATTTTGAACATGTTTGGTCTTGATAGTTGTAGAAGTAAGAAAAATAAAATAGTTTCTCAGAAATATTTTTAAGAATCAAACATTTTAAACGTTTTAATTAAAACCTGGAGCAATCCCGTAAATGTTCATAGATGTTCTAGGAGTTGTTATGAATGCTTGAACTCGTTCATCGATCAATTTTTACAAAATCCCAAATAACTCGTTTTGATTGGTTGTCAAAGGTTTTTCTTATTAGTATGTAAAACTAATGGTTATTAAACACAAAAATTTATGAAATCTTCATAATCTAAACCCTAAATCCGTCGGAAAACCGTCAGAAATTTCGGAGGGATTTCCGACGGGTTTAGATATTTATCATATCAAATGCGTTGACTGGCCAATAAAAATGCATTCAGTTTGGCTGTCCGTCGGAAATCCCTCGGAAATTTCCGAAGGATTTTCGACGGATGATGAAATTTTGCACGTGAATATAAACCGCAAATCAAAAAAAATAAAAATCGAAGCGGTTAATTAAATTAGGTTTCCGACGGATTACCGAGGTATATAATCTGTCGGAAACCTTTTTATATATCGGATCATCTTCTTCTCTCTCAGTTTCATCGATCGAGAGCCCAGTTTCTTCTTCCGCCGAGTACGCTGCCGCCGCCGCCACTTCCTCCTCTCTTCTTCTCTTCATCCGCCGAGACCTCTCTTCTTCTTCCTCCGCCGAGACCTCTCTTCTTCTTCCTCCGCCGTGATTCTTCTTCTTCCGGCCGCCGCCTCCTCCTCCGGTCGAGTCTCCGCCTCCTCCTACGGTCGAGTCTCCGCCTCCTCCTCCGGTCGAGTCTCCGCCGCCGAGTTCTTCTTCTTCCGGCCGAGACCTTCTTCCCTTCCGGCGAGTTCAACCTGAAAATGTGAGTTTAATTAAAAAAATTTGTTGTTGTTAGATTGTTAATTAGTTAGGTTAGGTTGTAAGTTTAGGTTAGGTTCTTGTTAATTTTTGTGGAATGTTATTAGGTTTTTAGATTTTTTGGAATTGTTAATTAGATTTTTGGTGATTAGATTTATTTGAGTTAATTAGGTTGTTAGTTTTTGTTGAATTTGTGATAATTAGGTTGTTAGTTTTTGTTGAAAATTATTAAAAACGTTTTTGGAAATAATATATATATCTATAGAATTTTATACAACATTTTTGTAAATTCGTTTTAATAAATATATGTATGAAAAAAAGTTTTTAAATACATATATATGTATTTATAATATATATGTAATGTTAAAAAAAAATTATGTAAGTTTCTTTTTTTAACATGTATTGATTTTTAGAAATTGTATTTATAATAAACGTTTTTTATATATGTATTTTTTGAAAAAATTGTTTTGGTTTTTTAGAAAATTATTTATATGTTTTTTAACACTGATGCGTTTTTTTTTTTGTAGGTCTTACGGTGGATTCGATCAAGACCGTCAGAGGGGTACTGACGCATGTCCTAGCCAGAGTACTGTTCCGGACACCGAGAGTATAGCTCAACCGAGGATCATGACCATCGAGGAGCTCGTTCAACAGCCGGGACGAGAACTACTCAAAGTTCTCGATCCGGAACTCCGGATTTCGAGATCTACTTGGTAATAATTTTTTTAACTCTTAATTAATGATTTTTTGGGTTTAATAACCGTTTTTTAATTTGTTTTTATAGGTTTGGAATCTCCGGTAATGGCATTAGCAAGTCCATTATGAAGATGTTGAACAGCATCCTCGACAAACTATACCGAAATTTTCCGATATTCCGTCAGACGAACAAAACATGTGGTTTCGTACATTTGCAGTAAGTAAATCTTTATTTATTTTTTGTAATATATTTTGAGATTTTTTTTAACATCTATATTTCTTTTTTGTAGCAAGAGTTTAATTGGAATCATACGATCACAAAGACGGTGGAGACGGAATTTTTTTCGGAGGCTAGGACGCAATTCTCGCGCCACATGAACGAGTGGAAGAATGCTTGGAAAAATGGGAAAGATAAACCAAAAGGCTTGAACAAGGATGCGTATACGGACTACATCCTGTATTGGCAACATCAGAAGACTGTAGCTCTATCTCAAACTAACTCCCAGAACCGGAAGAGTCGCTGATGCGGGAAGGGAGAAGCTATCCACAACAACGGGGCAAAGAGCATCTTGACAACCGAAATTGAAATGGTAAATATTTTTGCGGTTTTTAGTTCTTTTTTTTATATAAAACGATTATCTTTAGCGGTTTTATTTATTTTGTAGACGGAGGAATACAACGAAGTTCCCGATCTTCTGCAAGTGATGGTGAGGACGCACACCAACAAGAAGACGGGCCGAATTGACGATGGAGCCGTCAGGGAGATGGTCGAAAAGATGACGAAGGTGCAAGACGAGATTCTCATCCAGAGATCGCAGGACGGCTACACCGGATCCAACGAAATCACTCAGGCCGAGATGAACAACCTAGTCCTCTCGGTAAATAAAAAATATAGATTATTATTTCAATTTAGATAATTATTTGTTAATAAAAAATTCTAATGTTTTTTAATTGTTTTCGTATGAGGTACCTGTTAAAAAAGGTCGTCGGCCGGGGTTGGGTAACCTTGCGATCTAACGTGCATCTTCTTCGGCCGGTTTCTCGATGGATCCAGAACTCATCCGTCAAAACGAAAAGCTCAAGGAGAAGATCACGGTTTTGGAGAACGAGCTCTCGACTCAGAAAACGAAGAGCGACAAGATGGACGCGTGGTTCGCATCGAAGTTTGATGATTACCCGTCGTTTTGATTTCATTTTTTTTTGTTTGTAATTTTTTAACTTTCAAAAACTTTTTAAAATTATGTTTTTTTTTGTAATTTAATTATATAATTAATTTTTTATTTACGTTTAAAATTATTTAATTTAATAAATAAATTATTCAATATTTTATTTAAAAAATATATTACAAATTAAATAAATAAATTTTTTATTTTCGATTTAATTTTTTAATCCGTCAGAAATCCCTCGGAAAATTGCGAGGGATTTCCGGCGGATTTTACCCTCGGATTTGTCCTCGGAAATCCATCAGAATTATCCCCGACGGACTATGCCTCGGAAAAGCCGTCGGTAAATTGCTCCCTCGGAAATTTCCGAAGGATTTCCGACGAATTTTTTTTTCCGACGAAATAGAACCGACGGCCAAAATCCGTCGGAAATCCCTCGGAAATGGCCATTTTCGACGGGATTCCGACGGATTTGACCGTCGGTTCTAGCCTGTTTTCTTGTAGTGTTGTGATCCAGGTACCATTATCATTCATCTATATTTACTTCATTTTTTTAGAATCATTATCTATAGACTTTCAATGACATCTATATGATTTATTCATGTCAAAACTTAATATTTTTTTTTTATCTGTACCTCTTGATGGTGATGAGGATTTAGAATACGATGAATGATATTCTAATCAAAACTCTACTACCTGGATTTGAAGTGTTTTGATTTTATGTTTTATTTGGTAATACAATTTATTTGAATTTTTTTTGTTTTTTTTGTCAAACTTTTGCTTTTAAATTTAATTGGATTTGATATAATACATTTCAATTTAGATTTATTTTTATAAATATTTTGTTTTAATTATTCATTTGAGAATTGTGAATTTTTGTGTTTGTAAAGAAAAGCCCGAAAAGCTCTAAAGCCCTGTTCGGACCGGGCTTTGGAATATAGGCCCGATTTTTGTTCGGGCCGGGTCATGCTCAAATATATGTGGGTTTTACGGATTTCAGGCCGGGCAAGGTTGGACTACCCGATTGACATCCCTAATTTAACATTGACCCATTAATGAAAGAGCCGTAAGCTTGTACAAGTTTAAGAAAACCCATCGTCATTCACGGCAGGTTTTAGTTAAGCCAATTAATCTTTTCTCCCACACAAAGTTGGTTTTATGTCATCAACTTGATTATTGGTTTTAAGTCATCAACTTGATTCTTGGTTTTAAGTCATCTACTTGATTCTTGGGTTTTAGTCAACAACTTGATTCTTCTCGACCCATTCCAATGGTGGCCTGTTCTACCTTGATGGGATGTGCCCCCCTCCCCCACTAGTTCTGGGTCTTTGATGCTATTTCACCATTATTGAGTCCGTAACAATGACCCACAATGTTTTATTTTAACCGTCAGATCGATAGTCTTTCTTTTTTTTTAAACATCTAGCTCAGTTTATTAATTTGTACAAGGATGATAAAGAAAGTTAAATAGCCATTTCGACGGTATTGAAAAGCATGAGCTTTCTTTAACATCATTTATGCAGCATTGTTTCTTCCTCGATTAAGATGTCCCAAAGATGCATTTGGGGAGATTAACCATATAGGCTACTCTTAAGTCACAAAGCACGCTGCCAAGTTTTTGCTTCTCTCCTCCGTTGTTAATTAGATTTGCAAGTTTCAAATTATCTCCTTCTAACCAAAGCACATCGTAATCTTTGTGCCCCTACAACATGAAGAACATGAAATAAGTTGGAAACTGTAAGCTCCAAGGTTTTGGAGCTTGAACACGAAGCTTCAGTGTAACACAAGGAAACTGTTACGCGGAAGATTTGTATCGGTCAAGGATAACATGGTGTAATCAGAATGGAGCACGAAGACTTGAGCATTTGAAAAAGTTTTGCAATATTAACAGACTGGTTTCATGAATTAGCTAGGTTAGCCGTTTTTGAAGTGTGAATCAAGAAGCTAAAAAGAATTAGATTTTTGGTGAGTGATTACACAAAAATGAAAATTTGGTATATTTTTGTAAAAGTGAAAATTTGGTAGGTTAAAAATTGGTCAGTATCGACTGATTGTAGTATGGTGTACGAGTGATATTACACAGTGGCACAACTATTCTTGTATAAGTGAAAATTTAGTAGATTAAAATTTGGTCAATGTCGATTCACCACTATAGTATGGTGTAATTCTGATTAAACAAATATACAAAAATTGTTTAAACAATTTATAATAAAACAAATTTTATTAGTTAAGCCAATTACTTTTTTATCACACAAAGTTGGTTTTAATATATGAACTTGTTTCTAAGTCTAAGACCACCTCCATCGGACATAATTATAGAGGTCTTAACTTTAAAAAATATTAAAAGAAGACAGAATTGGGAAGAACCGTGTCTCTGCAGAGACACTTAAGACACTCAGAGACACCTTACGTGTCATCTTGTAATTGGAGGTAAAATAGTTTTTTTTTTTTTGTCATTTGCAAAAAAAAAACTCTCGTTCTATCCAATCTTTATCTGCGATAATCTTTCGAGAGTTCATATGCAAAAAAATCGAGTAATCTATTTCGATTTTTCGAGAGTTCATATGCTAAAAAATCTTTCGAGATTTCGATTTTGAAATCGAGTAATCTATTTCGAAGAATCTTTGTGAAGATTAACTGTTGAATCTGGAATTATCACTGGAATTATACCGAATTACCGAATGTCGTCTTCTTGTAAGGTATGCGATTTCTCATTGCTTCTTCATGATTCTTCTTCTTGTCGGTTAGAACTAAGTGTGTTAATCGATTTGTAATTCTATTGTTTTTGTTGTTTGATTGTGTTTAATTATAACCAATTTAGGATCGATATCAAATTTCAATTTCATGAGAATTTCTGTTATTTCTAGATCGATTAAATATAAATTTGCAGATCATCTTGGAGTTTAGAATCTCTTGCATGTTTGATAATAACTGTATGTTTTGAATCTCTTGCATGTCAGCTTTGGGTTGGTCACGAGATTTAGGTGAAGGTTGTTTGATTTTGATTGATTTAGTTGAAGGTTTCATTGAGTTTGATATTGTCAGTAGGATTTTGTTAGTAGGATTTTAACAGGTTATTTTTAACAGGTTATTCACAGTTTTGTTTGAAAATGGAATCTGAGGATGAGAAAGTGAGTATCCAAAAAGAGACACTTAATCAGAACACCAATTTGGATGTAAGTTGTATCCTTCTTTTGCTGTTCTAATGTGAAGGCCGCTTGCATAAGAGTCCTGCCACTATACTTATAAAATGTTTCTGTAATTGTTTGCTACTCATACTACTTGAATGTATGTGATTACGGTTTTCTACTTCTTCTGTTGTTTCCTTAATTCGCCGTGTCAGCTAAATCGGGTGTTAAAAGATCCCAAATATGGGCTGATGAAAAGCAACCTACAGTCCATGTTACATATAAGCACTTAACGAGGTTAGATTAGAAAAGAGTTATATGAAGTGGTGTTTACTTATGAGCTTTTAAATCGTAAAGTTGATTCCCGGCGTTACCATTTTTTTTATTCTTTAAGGAATGAATTTTTCAGAGCTAGCAAGCAGAAGATGGAAAGTTTATTGCAGCAATGGTCAGAATGGAACGCAAAAAATACCTCCTTGGCTCAGGTATCTCTGACAGGAGAAGGTCCTTTACGCTATTATAGTGCTTATTTGATTCATTTTCTTATTTGTTCTTGGTTCTGTTTAGCTTATCATAGTCCTCATCTAGCTTATCATAGTTCTTTGTTCTTATTTGTTCTTGGTTGTGCTTAAAAAGTGACTGCTTATCATAGTTGTTGGTTCATATTTTTGCTTGCTTCTGCTTATCATAGTCCCTGCTTATCATTGTTCTGCGACTAAGGAAATTGCTATCCTTGCCTTAGTTTTTTTCTGTTTAGTCTGTGTTCTGTTTTTTTCATCGGGCTTACCTTTATTCCATTCTGGCTTAGCTTTATGTCATCTGGCTTAGTGTTTTCCATTAAGAGATACTTGTATTATTTGTGATGCTGAGTCATTGCTAGCTTTGATCAAATAGACTGTTTTCAGAGAATCATTGTTTGTTGAATCTTTTTTGTTCCCACTTGTTTTCTTTCCCACACTTCTATTTTGTAATCAGAGAATCTTTTTCTTTTTCAGGTGCAGTCTGAACTTGATGGAGACAGGGCAGGACCAGTTTCACATGGTCCTTCTTATCAACTTCACGTGGCTGGAAGGCTTCAATGTTACAGGTTAGTAATAGTTTCACTTGAACTTAAATCACAAATTTTCAAAAACATACTCAAGTTTTAACTTTGACTGAGAATTATCTATTGCTATTTATTATGAGATTATCATAGTTTTACTTCCCAGTTATTCTCTTCTCCTTCGTTCCTTAGTTTAGGTTATGGGTTCTAGCAATCCATATAGTTTTCCTCAAAACTTTATGGACCTCTTGAATAGCCAACAAGAGAGTAATAATATGGAAACTCATCTTTCTTTTTCCCCACCTATCCAAATTAGGTCATCACAAAACCCTCAGTCTAGTAGCCAATATAGTGATGCACAAAACATAGATGAGAAGTCAAGAGAAGCTAGACGTAGATGGACTGCCCCTGAAGATGTTGTCCTGATCAGTGCTTGGTTAAACACCAGCAAAGATCCAATCGTAGGGAATGAGCAAAAGGCTGGTGCCTTTTGGGAGAGAATAGCAGCCTATTATGCAGCAAGTCCAGTAGTAGTGGGTTTACCAAAGAGAGGGGCCACACAATGTAAGCAGAGATGGAAAAAAATCAATGAGAGTGTCAACAAGTTTGTAGGATGCTACAACCAAGCTGCGAGTCGGAGAAGTAGTGGCCAGTCAGATGATGATGTTATCCAAATGGCTTATCAGTTGTACTTCAACGATCAGAAAGTGAAGTTTGCCCTTGAGCATGCCTGGTTGGAGCTTCGCCATGATCAGAAATGGTGTATCTCTAAGACTAAGGAAAGTTCCAAAAGAACTAAGCTAGATGAGGGTGGCACATACTCCTCAAGTTCCAATAAAACATCTCAAGCTGAGGAAGAATCATGTCTTCGACCTCCTGGTGTTAAGGCATCCAAAGGCAAAGCCAAAAAGAGTGGCACTACATCATCAAGTGAAGCTAGTTCCCTGTTAAAGTTTGAGGGGATGTGGGAGATCAAGCAGAAAGACATAGCTGCAAGAGAAAGATTATCCAAGCAGCGACTTCTAGACAGTCTCATATCCAAGACAAATCTTTCTGAGCCTGAAGAGAACTTGAAAAACAAGCTCATTGCTGAGATGTTAGGATAATTGATGAACTTGAAAAACAAGCTCATTGTCGGCACAAGACAACAAAGACAATGTCATGTCTTTGCATTGCTTTGTAATTTGTTTTCTTGTCCCACTTGTCTTATTGATGAGATGTAATTTGTTTGCTTTTCCCACTTGTATCATTGCTGAGATGTAATTTGTTTTCGGTTCCCACTTGTAATTTGTTTTCGGTTCCTCATTTGTAATAAATCAGATGTAATTTGTTTTCATTATCAAAATCTGTGTGTAGGTTCCTGGGGGTAGCTGAATACAGTATAAGTCAATCGACACTTGAGACCATATTCAACCATTTTGCAGCTAACTCATAACCAGTTAATCCATTATTGCGGCTTGTATAACCAAAACCCTTGAAAAAATCTGTGTTTGTTCAAAAAATCTGTGTGTAGGTTCATTATCGCAATCTTTTTTTGGTGACAGGTACTTACATCGATTCTTCTGGAGACTTGTATAGAGGATCAATGCTAGTAGCAATGAGCAGTTCATTGTAAGATATGAATTATAAAAAAAACAAGAAAAACAAGAAAGACATGACAAAGTCTTTGATTTCTTATGTAATTTGTTTTCTTATGTAATTTGTTTTCTTTTCCCACTTGTATTATTGCAGTTGTATATATTGTGAAACAACAAACCGTGAATTATATAATTCTCTTTTCCAAATTCTTCATCTAAATGTAACAAGCTTCAGTTCCAAGTTCTCTTTTTTTTTACAATTCTATTTTCTTACAAATCTCCTTCACTTTTCAAATTTTTCAAACCAAAACAAAAATTCACACAAACATGTCATCTTCAAATTTAGATGAAGAATTGGATCAAGCTTTTGATGAACAATTTCAGAGTCTATTTCAAGAAGGCATAGATAATTATGGCCATCATCAAGAAGCAACAAGATCAAGGCGGAAACGATCTTATGTTGAAAGAGGACGCGAGGATGGGCACACTCGTTTATGGAATGATTATTTCAGTGAAAATCCTACTTACTCTCAACCTATGTTCCGACGTCGTTTCAGAATGAACAAGCCATTGTTCATACGTATTGTTGATACACTATCCAATCAAGTACCATACTTTCAACAAAGACGAGATGCTACAGGAAGGTTGGGTCTTTCTGGACTACAAAAGTGTACAGCAGCCATTCGTATGATGGCATATGGTTGTGCAGCTGATGCAGTGGATGAATACCTCCGCCTCGGTGAAAGCACCGCAATGGTATGCTTGGAAAAATTTGTGGACGGAATTATATATTTGTTTCAGGATACCTACCTAAGAAGGCCTACACCAGAGGATCTCCAACGATTACTCAATCAAGGAGAAGAACGCGGATTTCCCGGTATGATAGGAAGCATTGATTGTATGCATTGGGAGTGGAAGAATTGCCCTACAGCTTGGAAAGGGCAGTATTCACGTGGATCTGGAAAACCTACAATCGTTTTAGAGGCTGTGGCTTCACATGACCTCTGGATTTGGCACGCATTTTTCGGACCTCCAGGTACCTTAAACGATATCAATGTTCTTGACCGCTCACCAGTTTTTGATGATATATTAGAAGGTCGAGCTCCGACAGTGTATTACTTTGTCAATGGACGGCAATACAATATGGCTTACTATCTGACTGATGGCATATATCCAAAATGGGTAACTTTCATCCAATCAATTTCAATTCCACAAGGTCTGAAAGCATCATTATTTGCTCAATGTCAAGAAGCTGCCCGAAAAGATGTCGAGCGTGCTTTTGGGGTCCTGCAAGCTCGATTTGCGATTGTCAAAAATCCCGCTCTTAGTTGGGATAAGACAAAAATAGGAAAGATAATGAGAGCATGTATCATATTGCACAATATGATAGTAGAAGACGAACGAGATGGATACAGTCTGTACAATGTATCAGAATTCTATCAAGGAGAAGGAAGCGGGACTTCACTTGTGGATTTAACGTTTTCTACAAATATGCCTACCAATCTAGGCAATATGATGGGCATTCGAAATCGACTTCGTGATACAACAATACATCAACAATTGAAAGCTGATTTGATTGAACATATCTGGCAGAAATTTGGTACAACTGAAGATTAGACCTGAGAGAATTACGTTCTTGATAATGTTTTTATATGTATCTATCATTATACGTATTTGTTTTCCGTTTATTATATCCAATTTTATGTTTGAATTTGTTTTTTACGTATTGTAATATATGTTTAAAAGTATTTATAATGTAATATATTTATTTTCTTTATAAAATATTATATAATTATAATTTATAGTTTTTTTCCATAAGTTTAACCCAACATTTGTTATATTATACATTTAATCTAAAAAAACACATTTTTAATAAATAATTAATTTTTAATTCTTAAGACACCTTTAAGGGTGTCACTAATGGAGGGTGAAAAACTAATGCATATTTAATAGTGAGTCTTAAATTAAAATATTATTAAATATAATATTAATTAATTGTTAAGACACCCATAAGAGTATCACTAATGAGGATGCTCTAAGTCATACTTCTGGACCCACTTCCCGCCTTCCCGGTTCTACCTTGATGGAATGTGCCCCTCTTCCTCCCCCACTAGTTAGGGTTTTTTTGGATGGAGATGAAGTCTGTTATGTCTTTGATGCTATTTCACCATTATTGTTACTATGAGAGAATTCTACACGTGAATATGTTTTTAGACATTCAATTTGACTATTAATATTTTTTTGTGTTTTATATTTAATGTATCACATTCATACTCGCAAATGACAACAAAACATATCTATTCGGATCACAATTAAAAACTCATTTATCCGGAACTCTTACTCGTTAATCATAGTTAAATACATTATACAGCTATACGGATCCCATACTCGCATATCACAATAGAACACATTTATTATCCGGATCTTATACTCCCGGATCACACATCACATAACATTTCATGAACCCTATAAATTTCAGTGTGCATCAGCCATGGCTATGTCAAAACCGAGTCTAAGGTTAGGATCCCCTCGAGTTTATAGCAATTGTTTTACCATTTTGAGATAGCAAGTAAATTACCCTTTCTTTAAACTACAAATATTTGCAAAGAAAACCATAAAAACATAAAAATGACGATGACACTGCGTACGTCACTAGAGATGACGAAAACAAAAGCAAAAAACACAACGTCACTACCTCGAACCTGAACTTATAAATATGGGATCGGTGCCACTGATATTCATCATCCACATCACAAACAAAAAGAACCGATTTATAAGAATGGCAAATTTCTCCAGTTTTCACGTTCTCTTATTCGTGTTCATCATCACAAGTAACTACAAACACACTCTGTTTCTCCTTTCGCTATTACATTCTACATTTTCTCCTCTATTCAGAAACGAGAATAATTCCGATACTGTTTCTTAATCTTCCTTTTGATGTTTGTGTTTTGAAATTGCAGGCGGCGTTGCTGTTTCCGCCACCATCTTCACTTTGGAGAACCTTTGCCCTTACACCGTCTGGCCCGGAATTCTCACCGGCAACGGCGGAAACGCCCTCGGCGAGGGCGGACTTCAATTGACTACTGACGCTTCCGTACAGCTCACCGCACCTCCGGGATGGTCAGGCCGGTTCTGGGCTCGTACCGGCTGCAACTTCGACTCCACCGGCCACGGTATATGCGTCACCGGAGACTGCGGCGGCGTCCTCAAATGTGCCGGCGCCGGCGGAGTTCCGCCAGTCACTCTGGCTGAATTCACCGTTGGAGGCAGGGATTTCTACGACGTGAGCCTCGTCGACGGTTACAATGTGAAGCTGGGGATAAAACCTCAAGGAGGATCCGGAGATTGCAAATACGCAGGCTGCGCCACCGACCTCAACGCGATTTGCCCTGACGAGCTACAGTTCAAGGATCCGCAGAACAATGTCGTGGCGTGCAAGAGCGCCTGCGCGGCGTTCAACAAGGAGGAATATTGCTGCAGCGGAGCTCACTCGAAGCCGGAAACTTGTCCTCCGACGAATTACTCGATGACGTTCAAGAAAGCTTGCCCTAGCGCCTATAGCTACGCTTATGACGACGCAACAAGCACCTTCACTTGTTCCGGAGCTAGCTACCTGATCACTTTCTGCCCCACCACTTCTTAAAATCGGAGCTCCGATCCGGTTTAGATTCGGGTCGGGTTTCTCTCTCCGCGTTTCTTTTGCTTGCTATGTACGGAAAGATGAATATCTTCTTCCACTTTCATGATTTTTCCTAAGTAATCATTTGTTGTTGTTACACTCAGCTGATTTGTATAAATTCATATCAAGAATTTATGTGGGCTGCCGTTTTCACTGTTAATTGCTGTTATTTTCATTGACACTCACATATTCATCTGACTTATATGTCTTAATCGCATTTTGGTTGTGTTTGTGGCAAATCACAATAAAACACATCTATTTGAATCTCATACTCGCGGATCGATCACACATCATATCAGATCTCATGAACCCTAAGTTATTGTTGTATATCAGCCATTAGCCTTAGTGATATAATTAGACTCAAGCGAGTGTTAATCCCGGGGATCACTAAGTGTGTTTAAAGAATGATTAGGAGATGGGAGGTGAGATTTTCGTTAATAGAGCAATTTAACCACATTTAAGACAGGTCGGGAGAAATATGAGTAGGCCGGGGGCCGTGTTTCGTTTTATTGATGAGAGAGAAGTAAACGCTTTAGAATTACGAACTGGTTCCGAAGGACGTCCAGTTCGGCGTTCTAAAGTGTTGTCTTGTTACAAAGAGAGAGAGGTCGGGTAACTTGTGGTAGGTGAGAGAGTAAAAATCCGAGTCCTCCTTCCGCGGTCGGGGGTCCCAGTCCAGATATCTCCAAGTGAATGCGTGAAGGGGTATATATAGCAAGAACCGCGTAGACAGCTCTCCGCAATTCGGGGATGTCGTGATGTTGACAAGACACGTCGTGAACAGTGCAAGTGAACAGTGTAAGGCACGTCGTGAACAGTGTCCGTGAACAGTGCCCAGTGAACAGAGCAAGGCATGTCGTGAACAGTGTCCAGTGAACAGTGCAAGGCATGTCGTGAACAGTGCCCAGTGAACAGTGCAAGGCATGTCGTGAACAGTGCGAGGTATGTCGTGAACAGCGCATCTTCGCGTGGCGCCAACGTCAGCTCGGTGGCGAGCTCGGGATGGGAGCTCGGGGTGCGGGCTCAGGATGGAAGCTCGGGGTGCGGGCTCGGGATGGAAGCTCGGGGTGCGAGCTCGAGATAGAAGCTCGGGGTGCGAGCTCGAGATAGAAGCTCGGGGTGCGAGCTCGGGATGGGAGCTCGGGGGGCGAGCTCGGGATGGAAGCTCGGGGAGCGGGCTCAGGATGGAAGCTCGGGGTGCGAGCTCGGGATGGAAGCTCGGGGTGCGAGCTCGGGATGGAAGCTCGGGGCGCGAGCTCGGGATGGAAGCTCGGTGCCGTCCTTGGTCGAATGCCGACTTCTGGCTGACTTCGACCAAGCGGGCCTTATTTGCTGAGATGGGCCTAGCTAATTGGGGGTGCTAAACCCACCTCTAACAATAAGCCCCCCCCCAGTTCGGTGTCATGAGGTGTAGCGAATGCATCGAAGTTGATCTTTGTTAGCTCGGCGCATCTCAGGTCGGCTTCCAAGATCTTAGGATTGACTGCTGGGTCTCGTTGGGCGGGAGCAATAGACGGACGTGTGTGAATTGCTAGACCGCGAGGTTAGCGAGCTGCGTGGTCGGTGGGCCGCGGGTTGTGCAGTCAGAGGACTGATCGTGAGCTCGGCGAGTAGGAGGTCGGCGAGCTGTGGTCGTTAGTTAGGCGGAGCTGTTGAGGTCGGCGAACTGCGACTGCGCGATGAGCGAGCTGCGACCGAGCTACCTAACTGTTAGACCGAGCTGCGACTCCGAACTGCCTCACTGTCAGATCGACGAGCTATGATCTGCAAAAAAAATGGCTAAAGATACGAGATTGCGCTTGAGGCTGAGCTCGGCGTTTGTTAGTTAGGCGCGAGGCCGGTGAGCTATGATTCCGCGTCGTTTAATTTCTAAAATCGGTTAGTTACTTAGCGTACCACAAGGTCAGCGAGTCGCACGGTCGGAGAACTGCGATCATAAGCTTGGCGAGTAGGAGGTCGGCGAACTGTTGATGTCGTTAGTTAGGCGGAGCTGTTGAGGTCGGCGAACTGCGACTGCGCGATGAGCGAGCTGCGACCGAGCTACCTAACTGTTAGACCGACGAGCTGCGACCCCGAACTGCCTCACTGTCAGATCGACGAACTACGACCACGCACTGCTTTTCTTGGAGTTCGGCTTAGAGAAACGGATCTTGTGATTAAATCTGACTAGAAAAAGAAATTGGAAACTAACTTCCTCTTTCGCGTCGCGTAAGTCGGTGATGGCGGAGAAAAGCGGCGGCGGCCATGGCAGATCTCCGGGAAGCTTGAGCGACGGCGGATATCCGACGTGTGATGATGAGTGATGTCGAGATCAGAGCAAGGGAATAGATCCGAGATGGTGGTCGGCGAAGGATGTCGCGGACGGAGGTGGCTTGACGGCGGCGAAGGCTGAGCTTGACGAGCTCGTTTTAAACATACTTAGCTGATTGGTTGTCGAGGCTGGTGACGGTGAGTCGGCGGATTCGTGATTTGAGTCTCGATTGAACGGTCCTTGTGACGGAGAAGTTTAGCAGCGAACGTGGGCTGCGAAGTCGGAGAGTGGATAGAGAGGAGAAGGTGTGGGCTTCGGCGCCGAAGGTGGAGACGACTCTGGTCGGAGATGCGGTTTTGCAGCGGAAGATGCAGGTCTTCGCCAGTGGTTCGCTGGATTTGAGTAGATTGGATCTGCTCGGATTCACCGCCAAGAGATGGTCGTGAGGAAGGAGGAGATTGGGCTTCGATTTGTGCATCGCGTTGGGTCTGAATCTGGACCATCGTCGGCTTGATTTGTTGCAGGTGCGGCGATGGTGACGGAGCTCCGGAAATTTCGAACGGTGAGGGGTGGCGTCGAGCCACTTTTTTTTTTTTTTTTTTTTTTTTTTTTTTTTTTTTTTTTAAAGGTCGGTGAGTCCCGGTCCAGGATATCTCCAAGTGAATGCGTGAAGGGGTATATATAGCAAGAACCGCGTAGACAGCTCTCCGCAATTCGGGGATGTCGTGATGTTGACAAGACACGTCGTGAACAGTGCAAGTGAACAGTGTAAGGCACGTCGTGAACAGTGTCCGTGAACAGTGCCCAGTGAACAGTGCAAGGCATGTCGTGAACAGTGTCCAGTGAACAGTGCAAGGCATGTCGTGAACAGTGCCCAGTGAACAGTGCAAGGCATGTCGTGAACAGTGCGAGGTATGTCGTGAACAGCGCATCTTCGCGTGGCGCCAACGTCAGCTCGGTGGCGAGCTCGGGATGGGAGCTCGGGGTGCGGGCTCAGGATGGAAGCTCGGGGTGCGGGCTCGGGATGGAAGCTCGGGGTGCGAGCTCGAGATAGAAGCTCGGGGTGCGAGCTCGAGATGGAAGCTCGGGGTGCGAGCTCGGGATGGGAGCTCGGGGGGCGAGCTCGGGATGGAAGCTCGGGGAGCGGGCTCAGGATGGAAGCTCGGGGTGCGAGCTCGGGATGGAAGCTCGGGGTGCGAGCTCGGGATGGAAGCTCGGGGCGCGAGCTCGGGATGGAAGCTCGGTGCCGTCCTTGGTCGAATGCCGACTTCTGGCTGACTTCGACCAGGCGGGCCTTATTTGCTGAGATGGGCCTAGCTAATTGGGGGTGCTAAACCCACCTCTAACAGCGAGGCTTATAGGATTTGGATGTGGATTGCACAAATTGGCTTTCGCTCTCTCCTGTGTAATCGGTTGAAGTAAAATGAAGTGTGGATCGATGGCACCATAAATATAATGAGAGCATCTCTGATTGTGCAAATGAACTTGCATGTTGTAGTGGGAATCCGCACGCAAAGAAGAAGAACACAAAACTATTTTCGATAAGACAAAGGCAATTGGGAGAAAAATGGATATTGATTCTTACAAAACTAGGTTAAAGCATGAAAATAAAAAAAGGAATAATAGACTGGAACTTTGGCATGGGTTTCCTTTTGTATACGAAATGACAAATAAGGAAATCTCCTTATAGTTACTCGGAAAATTGGCCAAAATCCAAATAAGTCTTCACGTGAACTAGTCTGGTCTTCATGCAATCTTTGGTGATCTTTCACTACACCAAAACAGCGTTTTTCCGACTGCAAAAACAGTCGGGAATCAGTAGCAAAACACCCTTTTACGACTGATTACCGACTGATTTCTGCGGTAGGTAAAGGTCTAGTCGCAAAAAAAATCAGTCACAAAATGGCTACTGATTTACGACTGATATCAGGCAGTCACTATTCAGTCGCTAATCAGTTGCAAACGTTTACGACTGATTAGTGACTGAATAGTGATTGAATGTTGCTACTACTACACTTGTAGTCGGTACTCAGTCGTAAAAATATACGACCGATTAGTGACTGAATAGCGACGGTAGGTTGCTACTACTTACGGTCATCGGTAATCAGTCGTTAAATATGACGACTGCGTTACGACTGAGTATCTACTAATTTTGCTACTTATTAACGACTGAAATGAGCATCGGTTTTGTATATCTTGGCATATTTACGACTGTTTACCGACTGTTTACCGACTGTTTATTTAATTTTTTGGCTACTGAAAACCTACGAGTTCTTAATTTGTTTACCAGTTAAATTGGGTTGGCAATAAAACTTGAAACTCTAAACTCTAAACAGAAGTGAAACAATCTGATAAACATAAACATCAACATCAAATATTATACACCAAGCTACGAATTCATACAACAAAATAACATAACTTTCATGTTCTAAACCAAAATGGAAAAACAAGTTCTTTCCATTTCCAAAAGATAACATAAGTTTGATGTTTAAAGTTTCAAGGGAGAAAGAAGTTAGCTAAATCAGTGGAGAGGAGAGTATGGACCTTCAGCATCTGTTTCTTGGGCAAGGAAAGCGAGGAATCGGTTGTCCGTTTTCAAGAACTTGTTCACAATCGCAAGCTCGGCGGTGTGGGCCTTTTGAGCAGCTGCAAGTCGAGCATTATCTGATTCTTGCTGGGAGATATGAGCAGCTTGTTCCTCCAATTTCCTTTGAGCCGCTTCAAGCTGTTGTTGCATATGCTGGAAAGAAGCAGAGGTTTCATGGTGTTTTCCCTTTCCCTTGAGCTGATTCTTGAGGCTTCCAATGCCAAAGAGGTCTCCTCTATCGTTTGTGAACGTAGACTACGAAAAGAAAAGAAATAAAATTAATACCAAACACTATCATCAATCAAAATAAAAAACATAACAACTTAGGGAAGGAAGCAGTTAACCTGAATAAAAAGCTCGTTATCCTCTTCAATGGATAGTTGTGGATGACGACCATCAGAAATCTCTGTGGTCCCAGACTCGAGGTTAGACATCTTCTCTTCCTTTTTCTGCATATAGAGCCCAGCAACTTGCTCTGCTTTTTTATCTGCAAAGGTCCCATCCTTCTTCGTATTAGCCCTGATGAAAACCTCACCGAAACTCACTGGTCTGCCTAATTCCTCAACCTGACATGGAAATCAATCAGATTTAAACTTGAAGTGTTCATCATGCATAATAGTCTTACACTTGCAAGACCATTAGCAACCACTGTAAAGAACTCGAGAAAGAACTCAATCAGATTTAAACCTGAATAGCTAGATCACCAATAGCCAATCGAGAAAGAACTCAGTGAACTTGAAATACCGCATAACAAAATCACAGATTGAAATATAACAAAATATCACAGATTGAAAGAACTCCACAAGATACAGTCCTGAACAATATTGATTGACAAGAGCAATGAATACTCAAAGGTTTCTAAGGAAATAATTCATCTTAATACACTAAAACATGGTAACTTATGATTGTAACTTTGAAGTGTTGCTCATGCATAATAGTCTTACACTTGCAAGACCATTAGCAACCACTGTAATCAAGCCTCAAAGATGTCTAATGATTTTTCAAAAAATAAAGATAAACCTCAATATCCAGCCTCAAGAAATAACAACATCACATATTGAAATATCACAAAATAGTTTCAAGTGACTTACCATTTCTTGTTCGATTTGGCGGTAAGACTTCTGTCCAGAGGCATGTTTGTGAGGCCCGAGACCTTTACGGTCAGACATCCGAGCTGCTGAGGTTGTTGTACTCTTTGTTATTTGTTCATCAGTCCTCCAATGTGCTTTCATTTCTTTCCATATCTTATCAGTGATCCATCTAGGTTGGTCATCATTACTCCTTGCAGAGCTCACCATGTCTTTCAAGCGAACTTGAAGTATGGCTTCGAAATGCCCTTGAACCAAACCTGTTAAAGAAGGATCCCATCTGTGTTTTTTCTACAAACAAAAAAGAAAGATTGGTGTTAGTCTATACAAAACACATACATGTATTAAACAGAAGTTAGTGTTTAGTGTGAGAGAATGTTACCGCGAATTCAACGAACCATCGTTCTACTCTTTCCCTAGGCACAGAGGATAAACTGTAGTAGGGGCCATCAAACTTATTAGTGAAACACTTTGTAACCTGCCTGGTCAGTGAGGATCGATCAAAACCAAACCTACAAAAACCAAAGCACACAGTATCATGTAGGGTTGAGTCCGAATGATGACACAGCATCGATACTATCACAAAGCATTAGAATATATATCTTGAACAATTATCGACAACCAAAACATACTAATCTCTTAAACCTATAAAAATACAATTGTTTTCGTAGTTAAACCTATAAAAATACAATTGTTTCTCTGTAATTGATAAACCTATAAAAAGAAAGCAAGAAATTACCATGTTGAATTAGGCTGGACGAGGTCGGGATCGAGAATGGTGATTATCTTCGGCCTTGGCGCAAGTAGCAGCGAGTTCAGAGCCTCCATCTGGTCTTGGGAGAGATTAGGCTCTATCGGAGATTCGACATTAGGGAAACCTCCATCTTCTTCTACTGTGTTGTGGGAATTTTGGGCTTGAGAACTGTGATGAGATTGAGATGCTAGATATGGAGGCGATTGAGATGGTTGAACTTGAGGCGCTGCAGATGGATGTTGGTGACTCGATTGAGCTGGGCGTAGCGGATCTTCAACCGTTGGAGCTGCTCGAGTCGCGGAATAAACAGGTGCTGGAGTGTGAACCGTTGGAGATGCTCCAGAAGGTGGAGCGTGTGGATTTGCAGACGATGCACGCAGTGGAGGCTGAGCAGAATGAGATGATCTAGACGGACTAGTTGACGTCGGAAAGAGCTTCCTCGGTGGAGGGTAATCTTTGACAGACAGACGATTGTTGTTGGGGAGAACCGGCGGGACAGTTTCTGATGGAGGTTTTGGAGAGAAATCATACCGAGTGGGTAGATTGGCCGGTCTGGCTTTCGATGCTGTTGGTTTCACAAGAAGAAAATTCTTCCTCTTTCCACCCATCGCAGAGTGAGAGAGACAGAATCGAGGAAGACAAAGAGAGACAGATCGAGGAAGACGAAGAGAGACAAACTCGAGGAAGGAGGAAGGAGGAAGGAGGAAGACGATTAGGGTTTCAAATCGCAGAGAGAGGGTTTCGATAATGTCGAAGGAGGAAGACGATTAAGGGTTACAACTCGCAAATACGAAGAGATTTGGGCCAAAAATTGTCGCGGGTGAAACCAAATTTGGGCCCAAAATTTTGGAGGGTTAATTTCCCGAGTGAATGATCCGAAATTTTTGTTTTTTTTGGCCCAATCAGTCGGTAATCAGTAGGTAATTAGTAGCAAAAGTTTTTTAATTTTTTTATAAATTTTTCATGGTTTGAGAATAACCAAACATTAGGCCTGGGCATTCGGATATCCGAACCCGAACTGATCGGATCTTTCGGATGTTCGGATTTTCGGATTCATGAATTTAATATCCATTCGGATATTTTGTATTTTTCGGATGGGTTCGGTTCGGTTTTAATCGGATTCGGTTCGGTTTGGATATTGAAATCAAGATCCGAAATTAATCCAAAAAATTCAGATTATTCGGATTATTTGGATTTATTGTAACCGAAAACAATAAAAAAATCGAAAAATATACAAAAAAACCGAAAAAACCCGAAAAAACCGAATTTTTTTTTTGATGATTTAAGATCTCGATAAATCACTGGAGGATCGGCTACGTCATGGAGATACTCTAGTCCTTTTGCCACTCCTAAAGCGATCTTAATACGCGAGTTCCAGTCTAGTGGTTTCTGATCCGGTTCAATATCTGTTTTAATTACATCATCAAACCGGTTGGTTATCTATTGTTTTTTTCTTAAACATCACGATTATCTTTTGGTTATGAAAGATTGAGATGATGATTTACCGAGGAGAAGATCTTCGAGGGACCCAAGAGGCATATACTCGTAAACAAGAAGTCTTTGGTCTCCATCGATGCAATAGCCAATGAGATTCACAAGATTTGAATGATGAAGAAGACTAAGCATCAAAACCTCGACCAAGAACTCTCTATCTCCTTGTAATCCATTCCTGTCAAGTTGTTTCACTGCCACGACCTGATCATAAACCCAAACAACACCAAAAAAAGAAAAGTTTGATTAGTCATGTCTTTCCGCCGGCTTTGTATGGAGTATAACCGGTATATTATATGTTTGGTAAGTTCGGATATCCGAACGGATTTCGGATATTAACCGAACCGAACCGAAACCGAAGAAACAGGAAATCAAAAATCGATCGGTTATTTGGATATATCCGAAGCCTAAATGGTTCGGTTAGATCGGTTCGGATTCGGGTTCGGATTTCGGGTATGGATTTTATGCCCAGGCCTACCAAACATTAACAAATTTAAGACCCGATTAGGATCCGATTCCAGACCCGATTAAAATAAAAAATGGGTTTGAGAATAACCCCGCACCACGAGACTCGAACCTTGGTCTTATGTGTGGTGCGCGTTACCGCTAGGCTAGGTAACTCATTCGGGATTTATTCAACAACGCTTTTATTTAGCTAACGCTTTAAGCAAGTCAATACGTTAATACGTGCAAGTACTGGCTGGCTGTTATCTACACTTTTGTTTTAACAGGCTGCCTTTTATTCTAGATCATTCTTTAATCTGGATAATGAGAATGGTGTAGAAGATACTCCGAGACTGATAGATAGGAAGGTAAAAGCTTACATACTCTTAAATCATTTCTACTCTTAAAACATTCCCGTAATTTGAATTTGCTGCAATTCCAATTCAGGACAACATTTTTATCATGTCCAATCCAAAATCCAAGTACCCTGTACTGCAGCTGGATTTAAGGTAACTATATCATTCGTAAGGGAAGTTCTTTGTTTGTTTATATTTTGTAAGAATTTACCTTACACTTTTTTGTTGGGGACATCTCTCTTTAAACATTTGTAGGCTGATATCAGATTTGGTCGTCGTCATCGTTTCTGCTACTTGTGGTGGAATTGCCTTTGCTTGTGCTGGTCAACCGGTGAGCACTCACTTGCATTGCAGATCTTATATGGCAGGTCATTACTGGGTATCTATTGGCTGGATCTGTCATTGGGCCGGGTGGGTTAAGCTTTGTTAGTGAAATGGTGCAGGTAGCTTACATCAGCTTTTATTTAGCTAACGCTTTAAGAGAGTAAAATCCCTTTGTCTTAATTTCCCCAAATCGAAGCAAGTTAAGAACCCTAAATCGCAAAACCATGAAAGTAGCAGCTCCATAAATCTTGTTTTCGTAGAGAGTGGAAGCAAGGTAACATAACTAAATCGCAAAACTAGAGTCTTAACACAAGTACAAACTAAATTAAGTTCAAACACATAACATACACATAACATAAGTTCAAACACATAACAAAAGTTCAAAGTAAAAACCAGAGTCCAGGCATTCTCTAATCGGTAGCATGCTCCAGAGTCCAGGAAAGCGCTCTAGATTCAAAAACCGCCCTATCCTCTGTGTAGAGCCTGGCAACCTCCTTCTCCACATGGTCGTCTTCACTTATCAATGGCTCAGCCAACATCTCGTAAATGCAAGTGAGAAGCTGTTTACCACAAAAATTAACATTATCAAGTGATTACTCTATAGTTTATTTTTCAATACACAAGTAATCGTAAGGCTTTTCTTACACGGGGGATGGTATAGAAAGGATTGTAATGGTCAATCGTCAACAGTTTGTGGAAGATGTGCCCATAGTCATCAACGTTTGGATGAAACACCTTGGTCTTGAAAAGGATCTGTAAAACCATACAAGTAAATCGAAACATTTTATGAACACGGTTCACCATATAAGTTTCTTGATTAAGACATGCGACATACTAAGAAACAGAACATGCGAATGTACAAATTGCAATGACTAAAGCTAATGAAGTCACAAGAGTCAGGAACTGGATGAAGCTGAAACTAAGTACCGGTGAGAAATAAATAGTTGTCTCTGAAAAGACAGAGCAAGTTTGATTGAGTATCCACTTTCAGGTACGATTAAGAAACATCAGGAATCAAAATCAAAAATAAAGCAAAATTTCAGACTACTTACCTTCGGAGGTCTGATAGGATATTCTGGACTGAAGAAAATATCGAGTTTGAAGACTCCTCCTTCATAAGGTGTGTCTTCAGGCCCCCTGAGAATTGCTTCCCAATGGTGATCGTCATCACCACATGGTCCTAGGCAAAAATGGAACAAAAACATTACTATAAATAGGAAAACAATTGTTAAATCGTTCTACCAAATCCAGACTACTTACCTGCGGTGAAAAAAGGCGATGGATTCCGGCGGATTGCTTTGAGTTGCATCGATATTGCCTGAGAAGCCATTTTTGAAGTTGAAATTAAAAGGAAAGTTACGATTTTGATTTGCTTAGCAGGAAGTTCAAAGGAAACTACTACAAGCAGGAAGTTATGATTTTGTTTTGCTTAATGAAACCGAAAAGGAAAAGAAAATATATTGATGTCGATTGACCGACTGACGATTCACGAGAAGGTTTTTGTTATTTTCAAGTTATTTAATTATGAGAACCTTGACCGACTGACGATTCAGAGTTGAAAAGAAAGCGAATCGTTTTTACTTCTCTTACACAGTCGTGACTCGTCACACTTACACATTATGAGAACCTTGACCGACTGACGATTACTCATCTTTTACATTACACAGTCGTGACTCGTGTCCAACCTCGATTTAAAAAAAATTGGGTTTGAGAATAACCCCGTACCACGAGACTCGAACCCTGGTCTGATGTTCATCGAAGGAGACCGATCATAAACTTGGAACCCCAGACAGTTCATCGAAGGAGACCGATCGCTTGCCAATTCAACGCCGGATTGATCAGCCAATGAGAACCCTAATCAGAATAGGAATCGAGCTAATCCGAGAGAAATTACAAACGAAAAGCACAAACTTTTTTGATGGATTTGACTCGGAAATTGAGCAACCAAATCGAAATTTCGTCGAACAGGGAAAAGGAATTTGGGTAATTAATACGAAGAAATTAGAAAGAAGGAGGAGAGGAAATTGAGATTTGGGGACATTTTTGTCTGTCGCCTTTGTGTTTTTTCCTCTAGAAAAGAAAAAAATTGTTTTTTTAGTTTGGTTTTAATAATTGTACAGTCGGATAAAATTAACAATAATCTCCTGATTTAAGGTTTGTGTAGGAAACAAACAAAAACAAAAACAAAAATCAGGATTTCAGAACAGAAATTAATACGGTGGTTTTTTTTTTGGTTCTGAATATTGAGTGGTTAAGCGCAACATACTCTAACAGACTATTAAATCATGCAAATATTGTTTTACTTTTTGTTGTTAAGACACTTTTTGTCTTTAACATCTCATTGATTTTAAATCGTATACAAAAGTTGATAATACATGAGCAAATCCAATACAAATTACAAAACTTAAGATATCACATAACATAATTAGTACGGTGCTACACCTTCTACATCTTCATCATCAGAATCGGATAAGTTACACTGGAATTCGTCATCTGGTTCCGCATCGCCAACATCGTAATCGAGATTTACTGGATTTACTCGTAGTTGTGAATTCTCGACTACGAGATCTTCAATTGTAGTCAGCATTACATGATCATCCGTTTCTTGTTGTAAAAGAGTAGGTTCCGCGTCTACATATTCTACTGAAATATTTTCCCTCGGGTTAACTTTAACAACATTGTGCCACACATTCTTTGGTTTCTTCTTGTATGGGTAAGGGATATAACAAACTTGATCCGCTTGAGAGGCTGTGTAATATCAATGTATAAAATCAGACATATATATAGGGTATCGAGAAAGTGATAAACGGGCGAACGTACCCAGAATAAATGGTTCGTATTTATTGTAGCTTTTCGATGGAAGAATGTCTACAATGCCACCATTACCAATCCGAGTGCCTCTACCGATCACAGGGTCATACCACTTACACTTAAAAAGTGTGATTCTCAAATTAACCACCCCCTCATACTCGAGTTCTATGATATCAGTTAAGATACCGTGGAAATCAGCTCTGTCAGCTGCATTGCTGTAATTCTCTCCAGTAACACATACACCATAGTTACATGTCTTTCTTCCCGCGCTGTTATTCTGGGTATGAAACAAATATCCTCTTGTATAGTAGATGGGCCAAGTTTTGGCCCTTTTCAGGGGTCCATGAATAATGTCGTGCACCCACGTTGGAAACGGAGTTGAGGCCTTCCAGTAAGAAACCTGCATATGAAAAGTCAATATAAAATATATTGAAGTACCAATAGTCAGATATCAAAAATTTATAGACATACATATTCTTGGATCCATGAAGGATATTCTTCAGCTCTTCTCGCCATGATTTCTTTTTCAGAGAGATCTGGATATTGTGTACTAATAAAATCTTCGAAGAAACTATGTAACAGCATAAAAATATATGAGAAATCGAGTATGTAATATAAAACATTTTAAGTTAAAGCCATTACAACTTATACCTCTCAAGTGGCTCGAAATAACTACAATTTCGCAAAACATATGCATGTGCGCATCGATAGTCTTTATCTGGAAGCCATATTTCCTGTATTTCGCCACTAGGCCGACCTACGTGAGTAAATATATCGGGGACTCCATCGAAATGATATTGGGGGACTTCACCTTCAGCAAATCGCCTTGACCTGACCAAAGTAGTGAAAATCATTTTATAAAAGCTACCAGGCGTATATATACCAAATGGCTTAGTGAACATGTGAATAGTTATAGCTTTTACCTTGATTTCGTTTGTATACTCGAGGGAAAATAGTGCTCTGTAAAATAAGATACCTCCTCCCTTAGATATGATTGAACAATCGATCCTGCTGCATATCTGTGGTTCTTTGCTTTCCCTTTCAACTTTTTGAAAAACCTTTCAAACGGGTACATCCACCTGTATTGCACGGGGCCTCCTAATTCAGCTTCGTATGGGAGATGTATAGGTAGGTGCTCCATCACGTCGAAAAAGGATGGAGGAAAGATCTTTTCCAAATTGCATATGATTAAAACTATGTTTTGTTTAAGAATTTGGACGCGACTTTTCTGCAAAGTTCTCGAACATAAGTCCCGGAAAAATGCTCCAACCCCTACAATACAAATTGAAACAGCAAATGGTTAATATAAATTACGATAATCATATTTACGTAATTTATTTTCCTAAAATTATAAATTATAAGTAATTAATTAGTACCTGATAACGCAGTGTGGACGTTCCGGTCTAGTAGTTCTGCAAAGATAAATGGAAGTAGCCGCTCCATAAAAACATGGCAGTCATGACTCTTCATCCCAGAAAACTTTTCATTCGCCAGATCAGTACAACTAGCTAAGTCTGAAGCATAACCATCTGGGAATTTTACCGATTTTTTCACACATTCCAATAAGCTTCTTCTTGCTTCGTCTGTCAATGAGTATTCAGGAAAAAGGGCTCTACCGTCATCATCAATATGTAAGTGTGGCCGAGAACATAATTCTTCTATATCCAATCTTGACGGGATGGTGTCTTTCGATTTACCCTTCACACGCATAAGAGTATTCATGATGTTGTCAAAAAAATTCTTCTCTATATGCATCAAATCGAGATTATGTCGAAGAGTGAGCTCCCTCCAGTACGGCAATTCCCAAAATATGCTTTCTTTGTGCCAGTTATGCTCTTTCCCAAAGCCAGGTTTCTTCTTATCATGACCGTTGCCACCAACATCCTCTGTTTTCGGTGGCTTTACACGTTTCAACCTGTATAAATAAATTTGCTCACTGGTTAAAGACTCTGGTGGATAGTCTTTCTTAGCGTTTCTCTTCTTCAAAAAGTCTTTTCTATTCTTCCTTAGAGGATGATCATGAGGAAGAAATCTTCGGTGACAATCGAACCAACACGTCTTTCTTCCATGCTTAAGATAAAAAGACTGTGTATCCTCCATGCAAATTGGACAAGACAATTTTCCATGGGTGGTCCATCCTGATAACATGCCATACGCCGGAAAGTCGCTTATCGTCCACAACAACACTGCTCTTAGTTTAAATTTTTGATTCAACGAGACATCGTATGCATCGACTCCAGTAGACCACAGTTCTTTTAACTCATCAATGAGAGGTCGGAGGAAGATATCGAGACTAGCTCGAGGATGATTTGGCCCAGAATTTATAATTGTTAGAAACAAGTACTCCGTATTCATGCACATACCAGGGGGTAAATTATACGGAGTCAAGATCACGGGCCACAATGAATGGTTTTTTGACATGCCAAATGGATTGAACCCATCTGTACACAATCCAAGATAGACGTTTCGGGGTTCTTCGGCAAACTGGGGATGTTGATCTTGAAAATATTTCCACTCCGCCCCATCAGACGGATGGCACATTTCTTCCTCATTTGCTTCGTGCTCGGCGTGCCATCTCATTGCCGCTGCAGTCTTCTCGCTCTGATACATTCTCTTTAATCTGTCAGCAATAGGCATATACCACATACGACTATATGGTACATTGGTCCTACGGTTTTGCTCGTTAGGCATCCATCTTTTTGAATTACAAAACCAACACTTATCTAACCGCTCATCATCTTTCCAGAAGATCATACAATTGTTAATGCAAACATCAATTGCATGACATGGGAGCCCCAAATTGCGCATCAATTTGTCTGTCTCGTAATGTGAACTGGGTGCCTGGTTTCCTTCTGGTAAATAATCTTTCAAGATACCGCATACTGAATCCACTAACTTTTCACTCATATTATGATCTGCCTTATTTTGCATGATTCTAGCAGCTAAAGATAAATGCGAGTGACCTTCACGACAACCATCGTATAATGGAGTATTCGCTCCATCTAACAAGTTGTATAATTTTTTTGAATGATTACGTACCGGTTCTTCTACATTTTGATAACTAACATCCTGATGATAGTTGTTATCAAAACTCACGCTATCACGAAACGCATCATTCACCATATCCACATATCTATCTTCTACTACATTACCCACATCATCACTAGTCCCACTTACATGCGTCCTATCAACATAACTCGTTCCTAAATCCATATCCAGTTCTTCACCATGCTTATACCAAATATAATAATCTGGCATAAATCCTCTACTATACAAATGTCTCAAAACTCTTGTACCGGGGATAAATTTCTCATTCTCGCAAACAAGACAAGGGCAGTGAAACATACCGCGATTTCTCTGCGCTAGAGGCTGGCTATTTGCAAATGCCACGAATTGATCCACCCCCGCTGTGAACTCTACGGAGAGATTTCCCGTCGCTTCATCGAACCTATTATACATCCACTCCCGGAAATTACCATAATTGTAATTTCCCGACATTCTAAGTTGAGAAACCTTATTCTCTCTTTGATTTGTGTTTATAAACTCTTTGTTTGCTTTGTGTTTCTACAATTGTGACAAGAAAATTTGCGTATGGCAAATATATAGACAATTTCCCGACTGTTTCCCGACTGAATTCCGACTGCAAATAAAAATAGGTACACCAACCGCTAAATTAATTCAACGTGATTTACAACTACTTTTTGCTACTGATTTGCTACTGTTCTACGACCCACCGAATTCAGTAGCAAATCAGTCGCTAAATAACTACTGATTAGCTACTGCATGTTTCCGACTACAATTCAGTCACTAATCAGTCGTAAAACTGCTATGCATTAACGACTGATATTTTTAGTCACTAAATACCTACTGATGTGCTACTGTTTTGAAAATAGTCGCAAATCAGTCGGAAATCAGTAGCGAAACAGTCGGTAAATTTACCGACTGCCTAATCAGTAGCAACAATCAGTCGGAAAAACGCTGTTTTGGTGTAGTGTTTTCATTTTGATGTCTTCCCAATTCAGAATAGTTTAGGTCTTCGACGTTCTTCATGGTTTCACCTCTCATAATAAGGTATTGACTAGATGGATTGATAAAGCGGTATCTTAATGGTCTGATGTGGTCTCCTTGGTATTCTGGATTCCTTGGCCTTTATTAAAGGTACGCCAGCATGGTTCTTCAATGTTTGAAGCTTGTTTAAAGTTTAAACTGGTAATGTCTCTCCATTTGGTGCTTCTCGGGTCCGTGTGAATTTTCTTGTGGCATCTCCAAATTGGTCAGCTTGTGGTTGGTTTCTTTTGGCTCTATCGAGTTAATCTTTACTGCTAGATTAAACTTCTCACGTACGTTCATGGTCCTTACACAGGTCATCCGAGTCTTGTACATCACCTTGTCCTTGATCCGGTTCGATGTCCTCATTTCTTAGGTTTCCTCAAATTTAGAGCAATTTTAAAAAGATTATTTATACTATTAAATTCACAGAGCTAAAGAAGATGGGCTAACTGTCGGCACAAAGGTGTTTCAGTCCCATTTAACATTTTTTTTCCGTAAACTACAAATATTTACCAAGAAAACAAAAAAATTATGATTAATTAAAAACTATAACACTACCTCGGACCAGTGGTCCAGCACTTATAAATAGTGGATCGGTAAGACGGTAACACTCATCATCATCATTCACATCACACAAGCACAAAAACCCAATCCAAAAGATGTTGAATTGCATACTCTTCTTCGTGTTCATCACAAGTAACAACACACACACTCCGTTTCTTCTCTGTTTCACTTAAGTCTGATCTTTCTCATTCCGCTATTCCAATACTGTTTCTTAAGCTTAGCTCCCTTTGCTCAGATTCTCAGAAACGTTTTTTTTTTTGTTTTCAGAAGACTCTCTAACTCGGGCTCTTTAACTGCTCCATTAGATCATCTTTTCAGGAAAAGCATAGCATCTCTGTTTTCTTCTCATGCCTTTTGCTTGTTCACAGCTATGAGCCTTAGGGTTAGGAGTTCCTCAAATTTATAGCAATTTTTTAAAAACCATTTCTAGTAAATTAACACAAGAAAATTTCACAGAGCGAAAGAAGATGGGATAACAAAGATTTTATTCCCATTGAACATTTTATTTTTCTTTGTAAACTACAAATATTAACCAAGAAAACCAAAAATTGTGATTGATAACACTACCTCGGACAAGCACTTGTAAATAGAGGAAAGGTAACACTAACTAGTTACGATATGCTAAGATACCATACCCTAATATTCTATTTTGTATATATCTAATATATTGTTTAAAGGCAATTAGGTTAAAATAAAAGGTTGTATGTGTATTGGCCTTAAGGCATTGAGATCGATAAGAAGAAACCTTTATACGTTCTAGGTTTTTGACACTAACATTCGTCATCACATAAGCACAAAAATCCTATAAAAAAAAATGGCGAGTTTCTCCAGTATTCACATTCTCTTCTTCGTGTTCATCACAAGTAACAACAAACACACTCTGTTTTTGTTTCTTCTCTGTTTCACTTATGTCTCATCTTTTTCGCTTCGCTACCACATTTTACATCATCTCCTCTGTTTCTTTCTTTCTTCTGTCTTTTTATTCTTTTGGTTTTGTGATTTGAAATTGCAGGCGGCATTGCTGTTTCCGCCACCGTCTTCACTTTGGAGAACAGCTGTCCTTACACCGTCTGGCCCGGAATCCTCTCCGGCAACAGCAACACCCTCGGCGAAGGCGGATTTCAATTAACGCCGGGCGCTTCCGTACAGCTCACAGCTTCTCCGGGATGGTCAGGCCGGTTCTGGGCTCGTACCGGCTGCAACTTCGACTCCTCCGGCCAAGGTAGCTGCGTCACCGGAGACTGCGGCGGCGTTTTAAAATGTATCGGCGGCGGATTTCCTCCAGCCACTCTGGCCGAATTCACAGTCGGATCAGGCGATTCCGGCATGGATTTCTACGACGTGAGCCTCGTCGACGGTTACAATGTCGAGATGGGGATAAAACCCCAAGGAGGTTCCGGAGATTGCAAATACGCAGGCTGCGTCACCGACCTCAACGCGATTTGCCCTGACGAGCTTCGGGTCAAGGATCCGCAGAACAATGTCGCGGCGTGCAAGAGCGCCTGCGCGGCGTTTAATTCGCCCGAATTCTGCTGTACCGGAGCTCACTCGACGCCGCTAACTTGTTCTCCGACGCAGTACTCGGCGATGTTCAAGAACGCTTGCCCTAGCGCATATAGCTACGCTTATGACGACGCAACAAGCACCTTCACTTGTTCTGGATCTAACTACTTGATCACTTTCTGCCCCACCCGTTCTTAATAACCGGAGCTCCGGTTTAGTTCGGGTCGGGTTACTCTCTCACGTTTCTTTTGCTTGTTACCTACAGAAAGATGAGTATCTTCTTCCATTTTAAAAAAAGATCTTTTCCAGTATTCAGTTGTTGCACTCATCTCATTTGCACTGTTGCATACAAAGAAATAATATTATGAATTTATATAGACATAAAGATATTTATGTGCTGCCTTTTTCATTGTTATACTCCCTATGTTCTATATTTAACTAATGTTTAAGGTTTTTACACACGTATTAAAAATTCATTTAATTTTTATTTTTTCTATAATAAAAACATCATTTATTGTACATTTAAACACAATTTAACCAATAAAAAAACAATATACAAAATACAAAGGGTCAAAAACAATAAAATATATATATTTTTTATTTTGCATTGATTTGTATTCCATCACTTATTTTAGAACCAAAAAAAAACTTCTAAAACATCACTTATTATGGAACAAAGGAGTATAATTAATTATCAATTGTATTCCATGTTGTTTTCTTGAAACTCACATATTCATTTAACTTTTACCTGAATTGCATTTTGGTTGTGTCAAGTTGTTTGTACTGTCTTGCAAATGCTACTGTTAACATTTCGCCTCCTAAACTGTCATATCGAGCAACATAATTTTGTAATTGTGTTCAATGAGTTAGAAACAACATAAGAGGTCATTTAACCCTTGTTGTTGTCAAAGGGGTGTTCTTAACTTATGATTCAGTCGGTAAAGGAAGTTTCCAACTGAACAAACTTTGTCGGTGATGGAAGAAGCATAGAACCCACTTTGTCCCAAAAGAATGTCACCTTCTTTATTCAGGTGATGAAAGATAGAGAGAGAGAGAGAGATAAAGAGAAAAGTCTGTTGGGTATATGATATTTTCTATAACTGCTACAGGTAGAGCATACCATCTCCTGTTTTCTTTTCATGACTTTGCTTGTTCATGTGTCATCTTATCTCCTTATCTGAGTAGGTGCAAGTGAGATCAGGTTAGTTTAGATAGAACCAACTTTAAACTTTCTTTACCTTTTTGGTTGGGAATGACTTGAGAAACCCAAAACAAAACAATGTCTATAGATACATTTTAACTGTCATATATCAACCCAATTGAAGAAACTTATAATCAGTTCTTGTACTTCATAAACCCTACAGCTATTAATGTCTGATACAGCTACAGCCATGGAGAGCCGGCCCTGAACATTTGAGGCTCTCAAGCATACAAATATTTATGGCCCTCAAGCATATAAAGCTTTGAACTTATGACGACAAAAAAATTCTAATAGAGCAATTAGCATTTTTTTGTCAAAAATAATGGCCCCTAAAATTATTAAACACACTGGCAGCCCCAAGCACCTTGACCAGCTTCTAGTCAATGCCGGCTCTGCAGCCATGAGCACATGCACATCAAATGTTTAAAACCATGTAATCATCTTGATTTAAGACTTAAGACTTAAGACTTAAGACTAATAGAATTCTGGTTATTTAACGTTGATCCATTAATGAAACGGCGCTAATCAATGTATTATCTCAAGTAAACCATTTCGGCACGGCAGGGTTTTAAGCCTTTTTTTGTTCCGACACAAAGTTGGTAACATTCATGAATTTGATTATACGTCTAAGTCAATCTTCTCAACCCATTAAAAATAAATTCTCAAACTCTCTAACTTTTACTATTTCTGAGCCCGTTCATAAATATACGAATTTTATAGTTGTTTACTCTTTCCCACCAAAACAGATGTGTTTTTTTTGTTCACCAGAAGAGATGATCAATCGTACTTATCATCAATTTTCGTGTTCGATCTCATGGTATTTTTTCTTTCTCCGGACCAAAATCCATTTCAAAACTAAATTTTTGATTGGCGTACGAGTGGATCTCACTCGCCCGTCATTTTCTCTCTCGCCTCTCTCCTCGTTTTCTACACAATTCTTCCGTTGATTCCGGCGCCGTGAGGGAACCGTCCCCCCTTTTGTGGACCGACGGCGCTTCACCCGTGGAAATAGGGCTGCTCTGGTGAAGGTTGGAAGTGAATAGTGCTGCTCCGATGGTGACGAGGCTGGCTTGCTTTTGTGGTGCGGCGGTGGGGTTTTTTCTGACCTGGATCTCGAGGACAAGGTTCGGCGAGGGATCCCTTCTCGCACTACAAGAATACATAGCGATTTCAGACCAGAATTTCGACCGAAAAAAACAGTCGGAATTTTCCTACCGTTTTCCGACAAAATACCGAGGGAAAAAATCTGGTCAGAAACCGGTCGGAAATTCCCGACCGTTTTTTTCCCGTCGGAAATCAGTCCGAAATTCCGACAAAATAGATACGTTAATCTACCCGTTGCACCAGCCGTTTTATAGACGTTTGAAAATTATAAATCGGTCGGAAAACGATAGGAAATCCCGACCGTTTCCCGACGAAATAGGTTTGTTAATCTGCCTGTTGTACTAGCCGTTGTATAGACGTTTGAAAAATATAAACCGGTCGGAAACCGATCGGAAATCTGTCGGGAATCCGCGGAAAATCCATTATAAATATCTCTCCTCCCTCATTCACAACTTACACAAAAACAAAACTTAGAAAATGCCTTCTTCAAACCCAAACCCTTATGATTATTTTCGATCGTGGATGGATAAACCACGACAAGATCCAGCGACGGGTCAACTGACGGATTAGTATGCACAAGGTGTTGAGCAATTCATGACATTTGCGACAAATGATAGACTCAAATTAATACCCTAAAAGTACTAAAGCTTTGTCGATTGTAAAACTTATGGGTCGAATCCACAAAGATTCAAAAAATCACACAATAGATTGTATAGATGAAAATTAAGCTAAGTGATCAATGGAATTGAAAGCAAATACTTAAATTAAACAAGTTGTGATTCAATTGGGAGAAAGATAGGTTCATGGTATTTCTAAAGAAATCAATGAATGCAGATAAACTAACAAATCAGGGTTCAGGTTACGCACTGTTCTTGAACTCAAATCACTAAAGTATAATTAACCAACTGTCGTTGCGAGAATTATCTAAGTCTAAATCCTAGAATTTCAAATCTCTTTGCGAATCCTAAAGTCTAAACCAGCTTTTAGTTCAAGTTTGATTTGTTCACAAAACAACTAAACCAAATCTCCTCCTCTCCTCCTCTTCTTCTCTTTCAATGTCGAAACAGTTTATGCTCCTCCTCTCCTCTTTCACTATCAAAACACATCGTCCTCCTCCTCTTCTCTCTCTCTCAGTCTTGTATTCTTCCTCCTCTATTTCTAGAAATCAATTCTAAACAATCGACATACCCTAAAAAGCTTTCGCGTTATTTTAAGGAGGAGAAACCTAAGGAGTGCTCTACTACCAAGGGTGGGCAAAAAATATTCAGGATCTGAGATCCGATCCGAAAAATAGGATATCTGGAGTTCCTAGATCTGGATCCTAATAATTAAATTTTAAAATCAGGATAGCCCAAATCCATTTTTTATATATAACTAGGCCAATACATGCGCATACGCGCGGGTTTTATTTCTCATACATGTTTTCATTTTATATTTGATCTGATATATGATAAACTTTTTGATATTATATATTGTAGAGCATAGTATTTGCTAAGTAAATGTATAAATGACTTGCAAATTTATATATTCAATATTATATGTGTGATTCTTCAGTTTTCATTAGACCAAAAAACTTGACCAATTACAATCAATCTATACAATATAATTAAATTAAACTAATGAGAGAAGATAAAAAATAAACAGGGAATAAGAAATGAATAACTTTTCAGATTTCTGAAAATTGCATAATGGCATATTCTCATACTCTACTTTTCTCTAATTATATACAAAAAAATAAAAGCTTCAAGGTTGTTCAGAAATGATGAGCTTTGAGTTAGGACTTGGTGATTCTTTTCCACATTTGCTTTCTTCTATGTTTGCACAAGTTTCCTCCTACAAACCAGAAGCAAAAAACTTGTTTAATTTTAACATTAGAAAATCTAAAATATCACACTGTTAGTAGCATCTTAATGAGAATGACGTACCTCTTGGAAGAGATATATTTCTCTATCTCTGGTTTTTGTTCAGGCTTAAAAGCTAACCATTTTTTCATCTGGACATAAATCATCAAATGTTACTAGATATGTGCATTGATATTGAGATTAAACAGAAGAAATCACTCATCTTTCGCCGACTTTGGAAAAAGACACCGTTTCAGAAGAAATCACTTTTTCTTCTACCTTACCTATCTCAAAGACTTCTACCGGAGATGGGTCCTTGCCGGCCAATATACAACACCGGTCTGAGTCGGAAGCGGAGGAGTTAGCTCCTGCAAGTCAAAGGAAGAAAATTTCAGGAAAAAACATTCTTCAAGGATCGATCAAACCTCCTCCTTTGAAAGGCGCATGGGCTGAGAAGCTATCTTTTGCTTCGACCTCTCATCAACCTCCTGGTAACTCCAGATTGGCACCGGAAATCTGGCCTTCTCTATATGTCTCCAAAAACAATCGAAATCAGCTGAGTCGTGAGGTGAAGGAGTTACAGAAACCAGCAGCAATGGAAGATGAAACCCGGTTCCCATGGGCAGCGAAAATGAACCCAGCTTCAAGGAATCTCTATAGGGCAGCTGAGCCAGAATACCTGGATGAAGGTACTCCTAAGGTAACAATTCCTCAACATGTCTTGTTGAAAGGATTAGAGAACCAAAAGGAATACATATTAGGACAGTTCTATAGATGCTCTCCTCCGTCTGGTGGGTTAATATATGCAGTATTCAATAAGTTATGGGGAAGAAATTGCAGAATCACCATTAGGAAACTTGGTGAATCAAACTATCTTTTTCACATACCTGATGCATCGACTAGGACTTGGGTTATTCAAAGAGGACTTTGGCATGTTGATGATTGTCTGATGTTTGTTGCCTCTTGGACTCTGGAAGCATCCTTAGCTATCCCTGAGATAAAAACAATCCCGGTATGGGTAACATTGAAGAAAATACCCAACATCTTATATTCTATCCCCGGAATAAGCCATATAGCCTCCGGGCTAGGTGCTCCTATGGCAACTCACAAACCGAGGTTGGATCCCATTCTCATGGGAGAAGCTAAGATTTTGGTTGAGGTTGAACTAAGCAAAGCTTTTCCAACAAGAATAGCTGCCAGTGATGAAACATGGTTTATTTCTATGGTTGATGTAGAGCATGCTTGGATGCCTTCAAAATGTGGGAGGTGCGGTCAACTCGGTCATAAAGTGAAGCGTTGTTTACAATCTGTTAATGATCCCAGTGTAGTTGAAAACGAAACCACACATGTCGTGGTTGTTGAAAAGGAAGCTGCCGAGGTACCTACTTCTAACACCTTTGTCGATCCAATTACCACTATTGTTGAAGATTCCAACCCTTTAGCTACAGACTTGGGATTCGAGAACGTGATTGTTTCTACAGCACATCCAACAGCCGATGCATCTATTAACAATCAAAAACCTATTAGGTCTCCTATTTTGGTGACTGCCCGGATTTTACCAGCGATTGTCTCTCCTAGAGAACAAGATCACACTACTGTTCAGAAGGGATATAAGAGACGTCTTCCTCAAGAGGGTTCTATGGATGAAGCCTATGACATTTCAAAAATTGGGTTAGTACACGCCTACACTACGGCCTCTCTTTGCGAAGAAGCAAAACCAGCAACTCCACCTACCGAAGCGGAGATCATTAGCCTCACTACTGCGTTAGTAAACACCTACAATATTTCACCAATTGGGTCTCCTCTAGATTTGGCAAGTTCTTCTACTCCCACTTTATCAGTTTCATTGCCTAATGAAGGTGTGCAAGAGAATGTTTTCGACAACAATTTTGGGGCCTTAGATTTGGGAGCTACAGGGTTTGAGATGGGAAATCCATCTCAAATAACACGAGGAGGAAGGCCAGTCAAACATACACAAAATGTCCAATTTTAAATATTCAAATGTGAACCTTGTGCTTATTTTACAACATCTCGTTAACATATATACACAGAACTATACACGGTTTGAAGCATTGTTTATATTTAATGATAAAATATTAATAAAAATATTACATTGAATTTCCAAAAAATTCAAAAAATCCAAAAAAAAACTACATAAAATCCAAAAAAATCAGAAAAAGCTTAAGTTAAAAACAATAATTTTAAATAAAATAAATTATATTTTAAATTTTGAATTTTTGAAATAAAATTGTCTAAAAACTCAAAAATACAAAAATCCAAACAAATTCTCAAAATTTTCTAAAAACTCAAAAAAAATAAAAATACTTTTGGGGTACTTTTGGTATCGAAAATCTGATTTAGTGGGCTATTAGAAGAGAATATGATGAACAGAAGATGAATCAAGCTCAATCTCATGGAAAAGAGACGAGCTCGTGAGAAGAGAGGAAAGATATTTGGAAAGTTTCTGTTAAATTGAATAATGCTCAAAATAGAGCTTATGTACAGTTGTTGACTAAACCGGTACAAACGGGATATGATAATATAGACATCTAAACCACTATAAACCAATATACATAATCTGATATTCCCCCTCAAGATGGAGCAAAAATGTTTATGATGTCCATCTTGCTTAGTAGTGACTTAAATTGAGTAGGGAAGAGAGGTTTAGTGAACAAGTCGGCCAATTGATTACCGGTCCTTACATGGAGTGTCTTGACAAAACCCATCTCAACCATTTCACGAACCTTGTGACAATCCAACTCAACATGCTTCGTTCTTTCATGGAAGACCGGGTTATTGGCAATGTGTAAAGCGGCTGTGTTATCACAATAGAGAGCGGAGGCTTCTGAAGTGTCTACCCAAAGATCTTGAAGTAAATACCGCAACCAAAGCATTTCACGCACAGCAACAGACATGGAGCGATATTCTGCTTCTGCAGAAGACATAGAAACAACGTTCTGTTTATTGGACTTCCATGAGATGAGGGAAGAACCAACAAACATACAGAATCCAGAGACTGATCTACGAGTGTCAGGGCATGAAGCCCAGTCAGAATCCGCAAAACCAGTAAGTTTCAAATCAGAAGATGCAGAGTAGAACAGTCCCTGACCCACCGTTCCCTTTAAGTAGTGCAGCACTTTATAAGCAGCTTGAATGTGTGGAACACGAGGACATGAAGTGAATTGACAAAGTTTATGAACTGCATAAGTTATGTCTGGTCGAGTAAAAGTCAGATATAACAGTTTACCAACCAGTTTGCGATACTGTTCTGCATCTTCAAGCAAGTCACCATCATCCTTAGACATCTTCAAATTGGGTTCCATAGGAATGGATGAAGGTTTGCAACCAAGAAGACCAGTTTCATCCAGCAGCTCAAGAACATATTTGCGTTGGCAAAGAGTGATGCCAGCAGTGTTTCTAGCTATCTCAAGGCCAAGAAAATACCTCAGAGTTCCCAAATCACGCAACTTAAAGGAACATTGCAGAGCTGCCTTCAACAGATCCGTTGCTTTAGAACAGCTACTAGCAATAATAATGTCATCGGCATATACCAAAACAGCCATGTAGACATCTCCAGCGTTTTTAATAAAAAGAGCGTGATCACCTGAAGATTTCTTAAACCCCAATGCCATTAAAGCTTCAGAAAATTTGAGGAACCATTGACGTGAGGCTAGTTTCAATCCATAGAGAGATTTCTGCAACTTACATACAGCATTTGGGGGTAAACTTTCCCCCTGCTTTGGAGAATATCCAGGTGGTAAAGTCATGTAGATTTCCTCCTTCAAATCTCCATTCAAGAAGGCATTGGAAATGTCAAGTTGAGTGAGAGACCAACCTTTAGCGGCTGCTATGGCAATCAAGAGTTTAACAGTGGCTAATTTTGCAACAGGAGAAAACGTGTCAACATAATCAAGTCCTTCTTGTTGAGTATAGCCTTTAGCGACCAATCTAGCTTTGTAGCGTTCCAAACTACCATCAGCATTCAACTTGACTTTAAAAACCCATTTGCAACCTACAGCACGTTTATGAGATGGCAAAGAGCATATAATCCAAGTACCATTGTCCTCAAGAGCAGACAATTCAACACCCATAGCATCACACCATTCTTTGAGAGCCTTAGCTTGATGATAAGTCCTTGGTTCGGGGATTTTATTCACCGCATTAATAAAGATCATATAAGGATCTGATAATGCATCATAGGAAAGTACCTCATATATGGGATGTTCTGTAGAAGATATTGTTGAGTTGCAATGATAATCTTGAAGGTAAGATGGTGCTTTAGAGACTCTGCGGTTTTCGCGTACAGGAATTGTTGTATCAGGTGCAGAGTCAGTAGGAGCATGATCAACATGAATGTGAGGAAAGAAATCCAAAATACCATCAGTTGAACTATTCTGAAAAGGGAAGAGATCTTCATAAAAGACAACATTACGTGATACAAACACGGCATTTGTCTGGAGATCAAGGAGTTTATACCCTTTATACCCAGAGGGATATCCAAGGAAGACACAAGCTCGGACTCTATCCTGGAATTTGTGGCGGTGCTTTGGAGAAGTGCTAGCATAGCACAAGCAACCAAAAATCTTCAAATGAGTGTATTCGGGAACTTGTTTAGTTAACATCTCAAAAGGGGATTTGTTGGAGAGTATAGGTGACGGCGTTCTGTTGATGAGAAACACTGATGTGAGAACACAATCACCCCAATAAGAGAGAGGAACCTGAGATTGAAAGAGAAGTGATCTGGCCACATTCAAAATGTGTTGGTGTTTACGTTCCACCACTGAATTTTGCTCAGGTGTCTCAGGGCAAGAGTGATGGGGAATAATCCCTTTTTGCTTGTATAATGCTTCAAACTTCAACTCTGGAGCATTATCAGACCTTACTACCTTTACCTTTGTAGCAAACTGCCTCTCCACCATGGTTAGAAACTCAGGAAAAACAGTGAGAACATCGCTTTTAAGACGAAGGAGATAGACCCAAGTAACTCGTGTATGATCATCTACAATTGTCAAAAAATATATGTAGCCTTCTTGAGTTTGTTCTGAAAACGGTCCCCAAACATCTATGTGTATTAAGTCGAATGGGGAAGAACAAAAATTATGACGAGAAGGATAAGATAGCTTCTTCTGCTTAGCTCTGTGGCAAATTTCACAATGCAATAATCCTTTATTTTTAGCTTTGGAAATACCAAGAGTATCAGTAAGAAGATCTATACGCTCAAAAGAGGTATGTCCAAGTCTTTGATGCCAAACATTGGAATCAATTACAGAGTTTGTAACAAAATAAGTAGATTCTTCAACCTCCAGCACATACAGATTCGCAACTCTTCTACCTCTTCCAATCATCGATCCCCTGGTGAGATCCTGTATCACACAACATTCTGGATCAAAAACCACTCTAGAACCAAGATCCGATGTCAAGGAACTGATGCTCAGAAGATTCAGCCTGAACTCAGGGATATACAAAACATTCTTGAGGATAATATCAGCATTAATCACAACATTGCCAACTCCACCAACTCTAATCGTGGATCCAGTGGGAAGGTTCACATGATGTTGAACAGATGTGTTAAGATCAATGAACAACGTTTTATCATGTGAAACGTGATGTGTGGCACCAGAATCAATGATCCATGTATTCTTAGTAGTCACACAATCAGAAACATTTAGGATGCCTATGAAACTGAATGTGGAAGAGGAGAAAAATATACCAGAGGGATCAATGTTCTGTGAGATGGAATTTGTGATATTGCTTGGGTGAGTGTGAGCTTTAGGCTGTAGCTGAGAACTGAAGAAGGCAATGAAACTCTGAATTTGATCCTTAGTCATGTTCCCAACAAGACTGTCCAAACCAACAGAAGTATCATGAGCTGAGAGCTGAGCAGCAACAGCAGCATGCTTAGGTTGTTGAACCTTGTCATAAACCCCTTTCCCTTTCTTCCAGCCAATAGGGTACCCATGGAGTTTGTAACAACGATCCACAATATGTCCTGTGTAGCCACAATGAGAGCACATAGGTCTATCTTTACGCTGAACAGCATTCAACGCACCAGGTTGAGAAATACTGGAATCAGCAGCCAGCACACCAGGCTGAACGAAGCCACTAGAGTTGTTCAATACACCAGAATGAACAGAATCACTAGCTACATGGAAAACAGTTGGAGCAAGGACAGAGTTAAACTGTCTTTGACTGTCATCTTGATCTAGGATATTGCATATCTCAGCCAAATCAGGGAGAGGCTTCTTCATGATGATCTGACCACGAACGCTAGAGTACTTCTCACTCAAGCCTGCCAGAAATTTGATGACACGACCTCTTTCAACCTTAGCTTTGGCTGCTCTCTGGCTCACACAGTTAGAGAAATTGCAGCAAAGACATATCTCAGGAGGTTCGGCACCATCAACGTTATCCCAAAGGGTTTTCAAGGTAGTATAGTAAGTGGTGAGATCCATATTACCTTGACGAAGATCCTGAATCTGTTGGATTAGCTGAAATGTTCTCGGGAGATTTGTCTTATGAAATCGAGTGTGCAAATCAAGCCAAATTTGAGTTGCATCATCAAAAGACAAGATACTACCATAAATCTGCTTAGAGACAGAGTTCAACAGCCACGATTTGACCATGCTGTTGCACCTAGACCAGATCCGAGAGAGAGGATTACCTTGTTCAGGGCGAGGTAAGGAACCGTCGATGAACGCGATCTTGTTCTTCGCATCCAAGGCTATCTTCATCGCTGAACACCACTGATTGTAGTTCGATCCATCCAGTTGAACGGAGATGATCAACATCCCTGGATGATCGGCACTATGAAAAAACAGTGGGGAATGAATGCTATCAGGATCCATCTCCATGGAAGGAACGATCGAAGCATCGGGAACAGCAGTCGAGCTCCCAGCGCGTGTGGATCTGGTAGATCTGCGATTGCGACGAACAGTAACCACCATTATTGAAGAAATCAAGGGAATCCGTGCGAGGGATCGAGAAAAAAAAAAAGAGAAAAGAAAAATCAGAGATCGAGAGACAAACGCAAACTAAGCGTATTGCTCTGATACCATATTAGAAGAGAAGATGATGAACAGAAGATGAATCAAGCTCAATCTCATGGAAAAGAGACGAGCTCGTGAGAAGAGAGGAAAGATATTTGGAAAGTTTCTGTTAAATTAAATAATGCTCAAAATAGAGCTTATGTACAGTTGTTGACTAAACCGGTACAAACGGGATATGATAATATAGACATCTAAACCACTATAAACCAATATACATAATCTGATATGGGTCTTTTGGTCCAACATTCTTCTTGGTAAAATCCCTCTTTTGGACATTTCCTTTACTAACAACACAGTATCAGGTCCACCTAAATCACTTTTCAAATATGTTGGTTAATATATATCCCTCTTTATCTGAGGAACTGTCTAAATTTATCTTTAGTTGAGGGGTTATAAAAGTTCCTCTCATAAAATTTGTAAGTCCAAATTCCCTAATATGATTTTAACTTTACTGGTTATCCCGAAAAGCTTCCAATTCCTTCAATTTTCTAATATTTATTTGGTTTATCGGCTTTGCCTTTAGCATATATGCTACTTTCAATGATTTCTTTTCTTTTTAATTGGTTAATGGTTAATTTTATGGCCAGAGAACGTACCATGTTTTCTGTACAGAGCCAATATTAGAAATTGAAAAAGATAAATTATAGAAAACAAAACATGTTGAGCAACCATAAAACAGATAATGAGTCGTAAAGCTCATCATCTCCTTTGAAGCATGCATATAATGGAAGTCTTAACTCGTTTAAACGATCCTGAACCAAGTGGTTTAAGAAAGAGTCTTCTTGTTGTTGAAACAATTGTTGTGAAGGGGGTTGCTCCCGATCCAAACTTGCTAGCTTAGCTCGGATAGATTGCTGGATTTATCCAATGATTAACGAGGCCGGTCTCGATTCAGCAGTAGTTTTAGCCTTGAATATGGGTCTGTGGGTGAAATCCAAGGAGATGTGATTTCACCCATATACATGATGTTCCTTCTAATCTCATCTTCAGAGGTAAATTCTTGGTTGAGTGGTCATTGATGATCCTATTGTCCTCAACTGCTTTCTAAAATCCGACAGCAAGAGCCATTGCACGCAAGATAGTTGGACTGACCAATCATGTAGCCGAAAATAAAGTGGTTTCACTCTTTTACTATCACATATAAAAAGATAAGAAGGTTATTGTTGTTGTAGAGATCACTATTTCTTTGAAGTCTGAACCAACAAATCGTTTGGCAAGAACACAGACTCGTTTAAATACTAGAGTTCAAATCTCGAGACTAAATCAGGTCGGAATCCAGATCTTAAGTTCACGGTCTGCAAATGAATAGCAGCAATGTTCAGAAACATCCGATCCAGTTAGAAACAGCATAAGAGGTCCCTTGTTGTTGTCAAAGGGGTGTTCTTAACTTATGTCGGTAAAGGAAGTTTCCAACTGAACAAACTTTGTCGGTGATGGAAGAAGCATAGAACCCACTTTGTCCCAAAAGAATGTCACCTTCTTTATTCAGGTGATGAAAGATAGAGAGAGAGAGAGATAAAGAGAAAAGTCTGTTGGATACATGATATTTTCTATAACTGCTACAGGTAGAGCATACCATCTCCTGTTTTCTTTTCATGACTTTGCTTGTTCATGTGTCATCTTATCTCCGTATCTGAGTAGGTGCAAGTGAGATCAGGTTAGTTTAGATAGAACCAACTTTGAACTTTCTTTACCTTTTTGGTTGGGAATGACTTGAGAAACCCATAACAAAACAATGTTTTTAACTGTCATAATTCATCAACCCATTTGAAGAAACTTAATTATAATCAGTTCTTGTACTTCATAAACCCTACAGCTATTAATGTATGATAAAGCTACAGTCATGAGCACATCCAATGTTTAAAACCATGTAATCATCTTGATTTAAGACTTAAGACTAATAGAATTCTGGTTATTTAACGTTTATCCATTAATGAAACGGCACTAAGCAATGTATTACTATCTCATTTCGGCACGGCAGGGTTTTAAGCCTATTACTCTCTCCGACACAAAATTGGTAACATTCATGAATTTGATTCTACGTCTAATTAGTCGGTCTTCTCAACCCATTAAAATTAAAATTCTCTCCAACTTTACTATTTCTGATCCCATTCATGAATATACGAATTTTATAGTTGTTTACTCTTTCCCACCAAAACAGATGTGTGTTTTTTTGTTCACCAAAGAAGATGATCAATCGTACTTAATTATCATCAATTTTCGATCTCATGGCATTTTTTTTTTCCAACTAAGAACTTTATTGATTTTGCAAATCACATATTAGTAATTGATTTCCTAGCTAATGTATCAGCGCACGTATTCGATTCGCGATGGCGGAATGAAAATTTGACTTGCACAAACATGTTTTTCCACTTTTTGATTTTTTCCGTATAGTGTTGGAGTTTGAGATTTGTATCTCTCGAGTTGATGAGATTATTGATGATTAAATTATCACCTTCAAACTCTACTACGCGATACCCGAGAGCCCAAGTCGCTTGCATTGCCCATATAAGAGAAGTACATTCTGTTTCTTCCGAAGTGTTTTGTCTTTGAAATTTTCCCATTCCGCAGTCTAGAAAGGTTCCATTACTATTTCGGATTATCCATCCAAGCCCAGAGCTTTGATTACCTATGTGATGAGATGCATCATAGTTACATTTGACCCAACCTTTAGTTGGTTTAATCCACCTACTTTGCTCTTATCTTGTTACATGGTATCTTCGTTGATTTACCTCTAAATGAGAATAGGTGTTTATCCATTCCTTTGTATCCTCATTCGCTCTGTTCCATGTTTACACTGCGGATATATTGTTCTGATTGAACAAGAGATCGTTTATGTTTTTCCATATTTTCCACAGCACCCAAAAAGGTAATTTGCGGTTTATATCGGCTACAGAGCTATGTCGATGGACTGAGAAAATAAATCTTAATTTATCTTCTAGGAAGATTTGCCTATCACTAAGTATGTGCATTGGTATTCCTGTTAAACGCCATACCTCTTTGACATATTGACATGAGAAGAAAACGTGCTCACTTGTTTCCACATAGTCACAGCAACGTGCACAAAATCGGTTAACATTGATTCTTCTATATCGTAGATTGGCATTCACTCCAATGGCATGTGATGCAACTCGCCAAATAAAATATTTGATTTTTGGAGTAAGATCGGAGTCTCATATATCCTTTGCAATGTCCGGATGGTATGATAAAGGCGTTCTTAGATATTCATCGGGATCTCATGGCATTTTTCTGGAGAAAATAGTAGTAAATTAATTTTTTAAAATTAAAAGTTATAAAAAAAAAATATGAAAACATAAAAAAAAAGGGAAAAATTAAAGATATGGGAATATATGATATGGTATCATGGAATGATGGAAGACAAGTTAAATGGGATTTCGTGCGAACGTGTGAAAATGGTTAATACAAGTGCGGTCTCTTAGAGATTTTTTGGGATTTTAGATTGAAAAGAAAAGGGCATGCTCTTTCAACATTCCTGTCAGTTTAATAATAATATCTTGACGAATCCGTAATAATTATGACCCCACGATATTTTCTTGCAACCGTCAAGTTTAAATATTTATGGCAAATTGCGCAAATAAAAATTCATCATACTCTTGCAAACGATAGCACTTACCCTCGAACCAGCACTTATAAATAGAGAGGATCGGTGCGAGTAACTGACATTCATCATCATCACATCAACGCAAAAAACCCGATCACAGATAGATAAAAAAAATGGCGAATTTCTCCAGTATTCTCATACTCTTCTTCGTCTTCATCACAAGTAACACACAACAACAACACTCTCTGTTTCACACATGTTTTCTCTTTCTCTTTTCGCTATTACAATTTACACCATTTCGTATGTTTTCAAAGGATCATAATTCCAAATACTGTTTCTGTAGCTCCCTTGATCAAAATGTTTTTGTTCATCGTCGTCGATTGCACTTCTATTCTCAGAAATATTTCGTATTTAAATTGCAGGCGGCATTGCTGTTTCCGCCACCGTATTCACTTTGCAGAACAGTTGCCCTTACACCGTCTGGCCCGGGATTCTCTCCGGAAACAGTAACACCCTTGGCGACGGCGGATTTCCCTTGACTCCAGGCTCTTCCGTACAGCTCACCGCTCCTCCGGGATGGTCAGGCCGGTTCTGGGCTCGTACCGGCTGCAACTTCGATTCCTCCGGACACGGTAACTGCGTCACCGGAGACTGCGGCGGCGTCCTCAAATGTATCGGCGGCGGAGTTCCTCCAACCACTCTCGCCGAATTCACCGTCGGATCAGGCGATTCCGGCAAGGATTTCTACGACGTGAGCCTCGTCGACGGTTACAATGTCGAGATGGGGATAAAACCTCAAGGAGGTTCCGGAGATTGCAAATACGCAGGCTGCGTCGCCGACGTCAACACGATTTGCCCTAGCGAGCTCCGGATCATGGATCCGCACACGGGGATTATCGCGGCGTGTAAGAGCGCTTGCGCGGCGTTTAATTCGCCGGAATTCTGCTGTACCGGTGCTCACGCGACGCCGCAAACTTGTTCTCCGACGCATTACTCGGCGATGTTTAAGAACGCTTGCCCTAGCGCTTACAGTTACGCCTACGACGACGCAACAAGCACATTCACTTGTTCCAGATCTAACTATTTGATCACTTTCTGCCCCACCCGGTCTTAATAACCGGAGCTCCGGTTTAGATTCGGGTCGGGTTTCATTTTCACGTTTCTTTTGCTTATTTATTTTTATGTACGGAATTATTATGACTTTGTATCTTCTTCCATTCTTAAAGATTTTTCCAAGTTATTCAGTTGTTACACTCAATCTCATATGCATTGATGCTTTGATTTGTATTTGACAAAGTATTATTGATTTTGAGAGAAAAAGAAAGATAAACTCAGATCCTTTTGCAAATATACTGGATAAATAATGGATGATGCTTAATTAGAGATTAGAGGGCTTCTTTGTTTTAGGTCATTGGTTCTTGATGTACTTAATTACGTGAGAGAGCAATGATAACATCTACTGTTAACCAAAAGAGACACAGCTTTAACTACTATACTCAACTTTTTAAGCCACGGAACGTTTACAGACATGAGACCCGCAAGCTTGTTGTTAGTCGGTTAAAGGAGATTTAGCTGTTGCAGTTAAGATCAGTGTTTCTGGATTCTTTTGATTTCCACTTGCAAGCTTTCTTCATTCCTTTTGCAGCTTGAACGAATCCCACAATAACCTGAAGCTCATCCATTTCCTGTAAACCAGAGAGAGGACAACATTCACAAACATATTGTAGCTTTTTGGCCCTTTTGATTTCAATTGTTAAACAAACAACAAGAATGTTACCTGAGACATGAAGTGTCTCTGAACAATGTCAAGTAGTTGCTCCTTTGATGGATTAGGAAGAGCATCCACCTTACAAAAAAAGAGATCAAAAACAAAAACAAAAACTCTCTTCCACAATTATCAGTAACTAAAATAGAATGTTATTTTTTCACTCACGAGGTTAAAATGTCGCCAATATCTCAGTAATGCAGGCATATCCAGTTTGCTAAGATCAACCTTCTGCGTTCAAGCCATGTTTTGCCTCATCAGTAACCCAAAACATTGAAATGAAAATCCACCAGTAACAAGTCCGAGGCATTACCATGTTCCCACGAGGAGCCAAACTCGAGCTTTTTAAGTGCGAGTCACAAGATAAGGCCTTACACATTGTCTTATGAGATAACCGCGCTGATCTGTGTCCTCTTTGCTTCGACTTATGAGGCTGCAACGTGTCCTCAGATGCTGCAAAAGTCAATCAAAGAACATTGGAGAGTTGATACTTAATATTACAGATTTTCGACAAGGAACCAAACTTACTCATATCTGAGGTATTCCACTGCGTATGCTGGACTTCAATATCATCGTCTTCTTCGTTCCCTGTAGGAGCTTCAATGACACTAAGTGCATTCCTCTGCAACTTCACTTCTATTCCATTTGTCAAAACCTGAAATTTTGAAAAAATTGCAAGTCAGTAAACAAGAAGTAAAAGTTAGGGACTTTTTTCGAGAAATGGGAATGCCGGGAGACAAGAACTGGTGGAATTTGATATCGATATTAGTAAAATATATATGCGGTGGGTTATGAAGAAATCGTATTAATTATAATGTAAAGCTAGAGGAATGATCAAAGAAAGGAATTTATAATATAAAAAAAAACTAAGCAGTCTAATGAAATTGAGAACGTTTATAAAAGTAACTCAACCAAAGGAGAAAAATTCGGTAATGGATGAAAATGACCCATCTGAAAGAAAGAAAGAACAAAACCCTAATTTATGGTATTAATTTAGTGACAAGTAAAACAAATCTAAAAGCCAGCTTGAACCCACAAAGATGAAAAAGGGATAAGGATTCACAAGAAATTTGATGAGAAGAAAAAAAAAAGTTAAATAAATATAAAAAGTGCAGATCGTTATGATGCAATTTAGAATAAAGTTGGTTTTTTTTAAGGACAATCAATCTTTTTTGCTTTTTGTTGGGTTGATCCATTTGATTCAGCAACATATCGGAGTAGCATTGATTTGGTGCATTATTGAGCGATTAAAGCTCAAATCTACACTTCTCTTTCAACAATTTTCAGATACGAAATCAAAAGGGGAAGAACACAAATATATCTAAATAAGACAAAACCCAGTTTTAAAAAACGGAAGCTGGATTTTCTCACCAGCCAATGCCAACCGCCGAGTCCGACAGCTTTCTTAACGACACCTTGAAGACCGACGAGGACAGATTTCGTACGGTTGTTTCCGGTAACGACAACTTTGGTATGACGTGGCAGCACCGTTAGTTCCTCCTCGCTACTGCAATCTGCGAAGCAACTTTGTAGCTGAGAGAATCCTCCATTGAGGACGTTTGAGTTATCGGCAGCTTCCAGCATTTGTTTTCTCACTTCTTCTTTTTTTCCTTCTCGCTAGATTATTAGAACGGAATCACCACCTCGAGTTTCACGATCCTCGAAACGGGAGTTGGTGCATGTTCGGAGGAATAAGAGAGAAATCGAGCAGAGAAATTAGGGTTTATTTGTTTTGTGTGTCTGAGGAAGAAAGACAGAGTAGGAGTAAGAGAAAGAGGGAAAAGCAGAGTGTAGTAAGAGAGAGGGAAGGGAAGGGACGATAGCGACCGCCTTCCTATCGATATTGCCAATCATAACCAGCCACGTGGATTTTGTACTACAACCATTAGCACAATGGAAACTGAGCGGTTTCTCTCTCTCTCTTTTTTTTACACAGAGGTTTTTGTCTTTTACGGTGTGTTTACTGTTTAGTCCAATCAAAACTCTATTTTCCTTGTTAAACCGTGTTTACTACCAACAAAAAACATAATTTGAACGATTACTGTCAGATTGCATAAAACCAACTGATTTAACATTCAAATTTTTTTTTAACACTTACCAAAAAATTATGAGAAATATTACAAGATAATCCAACAACGGATAATTATCTATGCTCTATAAAGATCTATAACCACGATGAATGGCTCTGTTTATACAACGCTGGATATTTCTTGTAAGTTTGCCTCCATTAATCCGTAGATCTTGCATTTCTATAAATTGAAAGTCGAAACCCAAACTTCATGGTATAAAACTATAAATAAACCATTTGATTGACCATTGGACTAAAGAACTTCCATAACATTGAATATTTTATACACCAAAAATCGAAAAAAAAAATGGATTGAATATTTTTGGTTGATAAAAAAAAAAGGAAATATATAATTTTGGTTAAATGATTTAGAAACAATTTTTAGGTACTAGTAATTTGTATTGGAATCCGATGTTAATGCTTTTTTACAAGGGTTTAAATAGTTAAAAAGAAGAAGAAAAGGAGGGCCACACTTGGTAATTTTAATTTTTGTGTAATGTACACACGCGAGAATCACCCCCTACTGTATTAAATACCTGCATCGGATATAGAACAATTAACTAGAACCAAAAAGTCTATGGAGTAATTCTTAAGACATATACTAACATTTTTGTAAGTTTGTAGGTAAAAATGAGGGAAATAATAGTTGTGTGAGTTTACAGTTAAAGAGTTAGGGGAAAAAATAGAGTTCAGGAATACGTTTTTGATATTTATAATGTTTTATGTCAGCCGTCGTTATGTAAAAATATCCTTTAACTCCTGCCATGTCAACAAATTTTAAAATTTTGCTAAGCATTATTCTGGAGGTTGAAATAGACCTAGCGCCTAACTAAAAAATCGGAGATTAATCAAAGATTAGTTTTTGATATTTTTAATGTCTTTTTAATATGTTAATCCATTATAATTTATATAAAATTATGTTCAAAATTTCATAAACACACATAAAACAAATATTATGTCAATTAAATTATGATTTTATTAAAAAATATGAACATAGGTTGGACTAATCAAATTTTAGACCCAACTAATATTTTTAAATTTAAAAAAGAAAAAAAACACTAGATTAGACGACCGTCTAAGCGGGAATTAATCGGCCTAGGCAATAATTAATCGATATACACATAGATTAATCGGACTTCCGATTTATTGATCCGATTACCTATAAATTGAGGCGGTTTTGTACCGTCTAACATCTAGATGGCCGATTTTTTGAACATGAATTGTTTGTGATGATTTAATACTTATTAATTTCATATTAATGTTTATTAGTAAATAATGTACCAATAAAATTGTTGTAGTATAGTAGAAAGTATTGGAAAACGCTATATTTTTCCACGAATCATGGGCATATTTTTCCAGATCCCCACCAAACTATGGCATCTATATATCTACACACAAAAAAAAAGTTTAATATCTAAATCCCCCGAAAACAAAGTTCTAAATCTATATCCCCACAAAAAAAAGTTCAAAACTTATTTCCCTATATAGATCGGTTTTAGATGGTTTACTATTTTCTAATCATTGTTAACCATGTAAAACCAACTCTTAACCGGATTACGATCCGATTAGATTTCTAAACCACGGGTTAGGATCCATATCCGATCTATTAACCATACCCGATCTTTTTATTATTTTATTTATTTATTTTAATTAATAAAAAAAAAATTACAAAAAAAAAAAAAAATCTTCTTCGACGCCGACTCCTTCCTCTGTCGTGAACCAGACAATGATTCCCCCATCCCTCCGACTCCTTCCTCCGTCACCGCTGCAATTGAGTATCAACCTCATCACCGTTACCATCCACCACCACAAGCAGCTCTTCCTCCTCGTAGCCCTAATTCCGCTTTTCCTCCGCCGATTTCTTCTTGCGAGCCACTGCCTCTTCTTCTTCTCTGGATCTTTTGAGCCACTGCTTCTTCATCACAGTTGCCTTCTCCTCCCGATTCAAAGCTTCTTCCACTGCCTTCGATTATGCCTCCATTAACCAGCACTCTGCCTTCGATTATGCCTTCATTAACGATGCACTCCCTTTAAACCGTTTGCTCAAAGTCTGAACCAACCCGTCAATTTCCCGAAGAATCCTATGCTATATCACAAAAGGATCAATTCAGCAGCTAGTCCATGGAAGTTTTGATCTTTTTCTAAAAACAGCAAAAGAGAAGTCTCTGCAAAATCGAAAATTGACTGTCACCCAAGTAGAATCGAATGTGCAAACCTCGATTTCGGCTTCGGAATCACTTGGGATAAAGTATTATACACAAACATGAAGAATTTGAGGATGAATCACTTGAATTTGATTGAAATTCTTCAATTTCTCTTATCTGGGTCTAAAAGAAATTTGGATTTAGTTTAGGTGAAAATTAAGTGAAAACGGATCGAAGAAGAAGAAGATGAAGTGTTGGATCGGTTTTTTTTAGTCGGGTCAGTTTTTTTTTATTGGATTGGGTTTTTTCGGTTTGGTTTCGGGTCTAATAGTTTAAGTTCGGGTTTAGCTCATAAACCATAAAAACCGACATCCATGGAGATTTAAACTTCGAACTTTGTTTTTGAAGGATTTAGATCTTTAACTTTCCTTTGATAGGTAAATATACAAAAAGCATAATTCAATGGAGATTTAAAGAGATACGACCATAGTTCGTTAGTTCGTGAGAAAACATATCGTTTTCCATAAGTATTCATTTATGTTACACGGCGATTAATTTTATTTTGCCTAATTATTATTGAACCCTCTGATCCATTCCAAGAGTTACTTGCGGAGGGTTTTTTTTGTTTTTTTATAACTTTAAAACTGTTTTTACTTTTAAGACATCTCATCCGCTTCTGAAATCAATATCAAACTTTTAGTAAAATAATAACGTCATAATCTTCAAAATTCACAAAATCACGGATATGTTGTCTGAGTCTCAGAACTGCACCTTCATTAGTCTTTTTTTCTTTTTGGTCAACGAGCACCTTCATTAGTCATACAACTATTTTTTTTTTCTCTTTTCCTGCTATTGCAGAAAGAATTCCGACATTAAAAACAAAAAAAGAGTAAATGTCTCAAGATTTCACTCATTGATATGCTTATTCTTTACTATATTAGAAAAAATAGAATTTAATTAAGTCAAAAGCGTGTGAAATAAAGAATTTAATATGTATTCATTGGAAGATAATAATATATCATATTCATACTATATGCTAGGGTCTTGCTGTGAGACAAATTCGTCAAACCATTTTCCTTCTTACGTTCAGTGAACTAGCCCAATCATGTTTATAAATGATATAAATAAATAAAATATGAAGGACCCAGCAAATAATTGAAATTTAGCAAACTGCTACTTCAGTTTATAAGTAAACTAGATACTAAAGCTATATTCATTTTGTTTTTTGGTATCATTTGTAAAGCATGAAAAAGGTAAAAAAAAAAAAAAAAAAGGGTATTACCAACAAATGCTATTGAATAACTTCAAAATTAATCCACAGCCTTTGACTACTATGCAAGAAATACTGTTCAATCAAAAAAGATTTTCCCATCCTTATCTTTTATTTTCTAATTAATTATTTTTGTTTTTTTCTCTCTCATCAAAACTCTTCCAACTAAGAAAAAAGAAGAAGAAGAAGAAGAAGAAGAAGAAGAAGAAAGAGAAAAAGAAGAAGAAGAAGAATAAGAAGGAGAAAAAGAAGAGGACGGCATTTGGGTATTAATTGAATCGGTCTCTCTCCCTCTCTTTTCGCCTCTCTCGCTCTCTATTTCTCCGCCTCTGTCGCTCTCTCTCTCTATCTCTCTCTCTCCACATGTATCGATCTCTAAGGAATCATGATAACAACCATGATATCATCGATACTAAGGATCGATAACAATGATATCGATGATTAACTGATAACCATGGTATCATGTTAACCATGATATCATCGATACTAAGGACTGATAACTATGATATCAATAATTAACTAATAACCATGACATCGATTACTAAGATATCGATGATTACCATGATATCAATAACTGATAAACATGATATCGATAACCATGATATCAGATTAACGATTGATAACCATGATATCGATGATAATTGATAACCATGATAACATATCAAATATTATTGATAATTGACGATAACTGCGTTAACTGGATCAACCCAACTTCAAAAAAAAATATTTTGTGATGAATGGCATTTTCGTAATTAACATAAAATTGAAGGATAAATGTGGGATAATTTTTTTCTCTCTCTCATAACCACCTAATTTTAATTATCTACCTAATTTTTTTGTCAATCATTCATATTCACCAAAATTACCCAAAAAAAAACATGAATAATTTACAAATACAAACTAGTGAGGACAAAAGTGATCGATTCTTTATTTTGAAAGTGAGATGTCTATGCCAGAAAAATGAAAAATTGATTTGAATATATCATTATGTTAAATCACGGCTTAAATAACTTCTTGATGTTGTTGTTTTTTTTCTTTCAAAACTTGTTGTTCAAAACAAAATTATTTCACTGGTTTGGATTAGGCATGGACATTCAGATCCACTGTTCGGGTTCGGATCGAGTTCTTGGGTACCTGAAGTTAGAGAAAATAGAAACCAAATAGGATCCGGAAAAAAATTCGGTTCGTTTCGGGTCTTGTCGGATTCGGATCGGTTTTAATTTTTTTAATGAAATCTGATATAGAACCAAAAATAAATTTGGATCGGTTTGGGTCAGTTTTGAATCCGAATTACCTGAGAAAACCCAAAATAACCCAGAAATAACCCGAATATATATATATATATATATATATATATATATATATTATATGCATATGTTTATACGATATATACATAATATGATATATTTATAATTTTTCGGATACTCAATCGGATTTCAAGTTATACCTGAACCGATCCGAAAACCGAATTAGATTTATAAAAAAACCATTTGGATTTTATACACAAACCGAAATCGAACCGAATACAATATTTCGGGTCGGTCGGATCATGCGGATTCGGTTTTTATGTCCATGCCCTAGTTTGGATATTAAGAAAAAAAAAACCAATGAGTTGTTGTGGTTTTTTTCGGTCACACAAGGACCCACACCAAAAAATGGGTCCCACTTTGTCTCCTCCATCTCATCTCTGTATTATTTATTTGGTCATTACACAGAGAAAAGTTAATTAAAAAAAAATAATAATAAAAACACACAACATACGTACTTGGCGCTTTATCCTCTACACCCAACCACACAGTTTGCTATGTACACCTTAGATAATCTCACTCTTCATAAACCATGTTTAGACACGTGTATGATCGATATTAATAAAAACACGCTTCTTAATGTACTTGAACACATGACCCAAAAATCAATTCCAATTATATTCTTTTTATTTTTTTGTGTAATTAATTCTGAGAAGAATGAGAGATTCTTCTTCGATTCCAGCGAAGGAAAAGCGTATTCCTCGTGAGCACTAACTTCTCACTCAACTTCTTCTTCAGTCTGCGTTCACACAATCCTCACCCACCCATCAAAGCTCGGAGGTTTTCAGGTGAGGATGACGTCGGATGGGGCTACGTCGACATCAGCAGCGGCGGCAGCAGCGGCGGCGAGGAGGAAACCGTCGTGGAGGGAGAGGGAGAACAATCGGAGGAGAGAGAGACGGAGAAGAGCCGTAGCTGCGAAGATATACACTGGGCTTAGAGCTCAAGGTGATTATAATCTCCCCAAACATTGCGATAACAATGAGGTCCTCAAGGCTCTCTGTGCTGAAGCTGGTTGGGTTGTTGAAGAAGATGGCACCACTTATCGCAAGGTGATTTCCGAAACAATCCCCCATTTTTTTCAGATCTGAGCTTCTCTGTGTTTAGACGTTGGAATCTGAATTCGTGGGTGGATTTCAATTGCGTTTGAATCTGATTCATCTGGCTAGGCCAGAAATTCAGTTCTTGGAAAGTGAATTTTAGGTTTTTCTTACTAATTTCAGTGTGAAATGTGTTTGTAAGACTTATTTCAGATTTACAAATCCCACATTTAGGACTTAGAGCTTAGAGCTCCAAAGCATTGATCTTTCTTTTTGCAGTTTTTGTCTAATTTACTAAAATGGGAGGAATTGTGGTTGTTGAGATCCCCATTTCTTCTGTTTCTTGGTGCTATTAGTATATATGCTTAAGTCTTGATCTGTATCTATGATACGTGATCCAAAGTCTTTGCATTATTGTTCCTCGTTTCCTTACCGCTGATTGATTGTGACATTGTGATGTTTTTCTTTTTGGTTGGAGCATCAGGGATGCAGGCCTCTACCTGGTGAGATAGCTGGAACATCGTCTCGAGTTACACCTTACTCATCCCAAAACCCAAGCCCTCTTTCTTCGGCCTTTCAAAGTCCCATCCCTTCTTACCAAGTCAGCCCGTCTTCCTCCTCTTTCCAGAGTCCTTCCCGTGGTGAACCGAATAACAACATCTCCACATTCTTCCCCTTCATCAGAAATGGCGGCATTCCTTCCTCTCTTCCTTCCCTCAGAATCTCAAACAGTTGCCCCGTTACTCCACCAGTCTCATCCCCAACTTCTAAGAATCCTAAACCATTGCCCAATTGGGAATCTATCGCTAAGCAGTCCATGGCAATCGCTAAGCAATCCATGTCGTCTTTTAACTATCCTTTCTATGCGGTTTCTGCACCTGCTAGTCCGGCCCATCGCCAATTTCATACCCCGGCAACTATACCTGAATGTGATGAGTCTGACTCTTCGACTGTTGATTCTGGTCATTGGATAAGCTTTCAGAAGTTTGCACAACAACAGCCATTATCTGGATCTATGGTGCCAACCTCTCCTACCTTTAATCTTGTCAAACCTCCCGCGCCTCAGCAGATGTCTTCAAATGCTGCTGCGCTCCAAGAGATTGGCCAAAGCTCTGAGTTTAAATTTGAGAATAGTCAAGTTAAGCCGTGGGAAGGAGAGAGGATACATGATGTCGGTATGGAGGATCTGGAGCTTACACTTGGAAACGGGAAGGCTCGTGGTTGACTTGAACAGCTAGGAAAACTCGGTCGGCATGTTGATTGATTGTGAGAAGCTATTCTTCTTGAGTTTCTTCTTCTTCTTCTTCTTCTTCTTCCAGGTATCTGGATCTTTATATATGGAATCTCAAATGTTCTTCACTTACTGTCCAAATATGCGGCAAAAAGCCTTCTCCATGGAAGCATTGGAGTTTGGAGTGTGTCGTTGTTCAATTCATGAATTTGGTTTCAAAAGCATTTATTTGTAGATAAGAAATCTTAAGATATATGATTATTCTGTTCCCTTACAAATGTTACATTAATTAGTGGCTTGAAACCGTTTTGTGTCTTGTCTTGTCAAAGTGATTAGTGATGTATCATGTCTTAAGCCCATTCTGCCTCTCATCAATATCCAAAATTTGCAGAACATATGCTTTTTATAAAATGTTAAATTCTTTATTTCCCTGCAATTCAATATTTTTTGTCAAAAACTAACCCATATAATCAAATATCTAGTTAGACAAAGCTAGCTAGAAGAAAAGCACAACCAATGAACACAGCTAGCTACATTTTTCGTAATGAATACAAACTCTAGTCATCGTCATCTTCTTAACAATCGAATCCCTTTTGCTGAGTAAACAAGTCATGGAGAATGCAGATCCAGTTCGGTCTCAGTCTTGGGGCTTTCTGGTTCTTTCTCAGTCTCAACATTACATTCTTGGTATCTGAAGCAAGCTGTGAGATGATCATTCACAATGCCAGAGACCTGCAAGAAGGAATAAATGACTGTAGGACCAACGCAGCGGAACCCTCTCTGCATCATATCTTTGCTAATGTACTCTGCCTTTGGGGACTTAACCGGTACTTGACGACCATAGCGGTAGCCATTTCTTAAAGGCTTGTGGTTGACAAATCTCCAACAATAGTTGCTGAATGATCCAAATTCCTGCTTGACCTGTTTTTCAGTTTACAACCAGAAGCTGTTTCAATAAGTTTCCAACACACAATATTCACAACTTCTTTAGCAAAACACACACAATCAATCTACCTTGAGAACCGACTTTGCGTTCTCTACAACGGCTCTCAGTTTCTGTTCGGATAAAATTAGACACCCATTTACTCTCAGAGACATCAACCTCTTCTCTGTGAATTGTGCTACAGCAGGAGGATCGAAATCTTCAAAGAGCCTCCTGTGAAAAGAAATAATTTACACACCAAACCAAAATACAAAACAAAGGGAGAATCTGTCTTCTTTTCTTCCTCAAAACAGAAACAGAATATTAACCTAAAGGCTTCTCTTTTGTGAAGGATTGAAGGCCAACTAAACTCAGCCAATGCTTGTGAGAAGACAAGCAGCTCGAAGAGTTTCTTGTCGTCACGAACCGGAACACCCCATTCCTCGTCATGGAACAACACGTAGATTGGGTCTGTTTGTTCATCAATCGTCATCATTATTTGTATTAGTCAACAAAAAAAAAAAAAAAACTTATGAATCCATCCATCAATCTTCAACATATTTTTTTTAATCTTTATTCTCAACTACAAGATCTAGTTTTTGCAGGGTGCAATTAATGTGTTGTTGACATCAATGAAGATGATTGTTACCAAATAATCTTTAACACATAGTTATATAATCAAAAATCTTACCATTCACATGGCTTCCAAGTCGATTGAGATATTTATTAGGGACACAAGTGAAGAAAGTGTATTTTAATTCTTGCAGAGTTATTAAATGTGCGAGGACAAGAAAGAGTCTCTACATTGGGTAAAAAGTATTTTTAACAAAGAAAAAAAAAACACCTCGTTATTCACGAAATTATTGCGTTTAAAAAACAGTATGAGGAAGAAAACTGAATTTAAATTAAAGTTAAAATGAGGCAAAGGAAAAAAATAAAAAAGTTGTCAGACAAACAGACCTGAATTAGGTGTGATCCAGTGGCATCTCTTGACCGGTCCCGGATTTTCAGGAGAAATGTTCTCCACGGCGGAGGCGGCGACATTGTTGAGTTTCGTGCCTGATCCGTTCCGTTTCGACGGAGTGATAATTTTCCCGGAGGATGAGGAAGAGGAGGAATCATCAGCTGAGGCTGAAAAGTTGCTCTTGCTCGTCACGGAGGAGTTCTCATTAATGACTCGTGGATGCTTCTTCTTCGCGATCTCTGTTTTGGAAACCCTGAATCTGTTGCCGGTCGAACAGAGGATAGCTCGTGACTCGACCATCGGTTTAACTGGAGAACGAAGCTTAGTGGTGACTACAGACATCTGAAGGGTTAGGGATGTGGTAGAGAATGGAGAATTCGAAGGAAATGTGAGGGTAAATTTGGAAAGAGATATTTGAGAACAGATAGATGGGATCAGAGAGAGAGAGATGGAACACAAGAGTATGTATGAATTGGAGGTTTTAAAAAACAGAACGGTAACAAAAAAAAAGGACTTTAAAGTTGGATGTAACCGGTAATAGCCGGTGAATATTTGCTTACGTGTCTGTTAATCTTCTTCTGTGTTATTGTTCTTGGTTTCAGAAAGGGACACCAATAAATGGGTTAAAGCCGTGAAAATTACGCTTTTTGTCATTAATTCCGGATTAACTGTGCCGCGCTTGTCGTTTAGAACATAAGACAAAAAATATTATTTTTTTATTTTTCAATTAAGTAATTAAATTTTCTGTTTTAAAAAAAAATAGATCGATCCCAAATTGCCACATATGATTTGGATGTCTCAACATTTTTTGTTGGGTATCTCACCTCAACCATCTTTCTGTTTTTTTTTTTTTTTTTTTTTAATGGAGAATGTCTCATTAAACAATGCAAATGCTCTAATACTCCCATGTTTTACAAACAAATGTTATTTTCACACATATTAATTAAACTATTAAAAGTTTAGTATTATCTATGTTGAGATTCAGAGGCTTAAAGACTTGAGCTTTCAAGCTTGAATCACCAGCAAACCAAGCAAACAAGAATGATAGACTCTTTGTATAACACAGATTTGAAACTGTGTTAGACAGAACAAGCAGAAAACAGAGTTAAGTAACAAATGGAAAGGGAGCACACAGAAGCATTTAACGAGTTCACGCCCATAAACTCGGGTCGCTACATCTCGCCGGGATTTCATCCCGGAATCCAATAGATCATAGAGTATACAAAGAGATCCACAAACCCCAAAAGCCCTCTTACAAAGGTTTCTCTCGGTTCTCACTCTTTTACTCTATCTCCCCAAGAACACTCACCAAGTTTACACTTTGATGTTCTCTCTCCTGATCTACATTTTGTTGTGCTCTATTCTCTCTCATGACCAACGCACACCTTATATAGATGTCACACATCTAGGTCTTGCACAGCTTTCATAACTCCAAGAGTAACAACTTTAACCACGTTTCTTGTTTAGGCAAACAAGCCTTAAACACAACAAGACAAAATGTCCTTCTCCTGCAACACTGCTTTATTGTCTGATGTAGTTGCTGTCTCCTTTCCTTGTGGTCCAAATACCCTTGTGTCTTTGATTTAAACTTTCTCATCAAGTTCTTATCTCCACAAATCTCCACCTGAGAACATGATGATCAAACTTTATAACATGCACTTCCTGAGAGAGATATCTTCTTGGATTCCAAACTCAGTTCCTGAGTTTAACTTGCTCAATCCATACTGCATTTAACTTATGTTCAATGCACTTCAGCTGTCAATGTTTTGCACTGCTGAACCTGAGCCACCAAAGCTTCATTAGATCACCTGAGTTGTGAAAACCAGCTTCAATACAACCCCGTATTAAGCTCAACTCTTCTGTGATACATTCCTGATGCATTCAGCACCTGAATACCTGATACAACCGCTCAGCAAACTCCATTAACAAGTTCAGAAAACACCTCCAACCTGTTAACTCAACAGAAAACACCACAAACTTCACCACTTATGACTTCTCCAATCACACAGTATCTTCTACAGCTTATGTCCGAACTATAGACATGTTACAGTGACTGTATAAACAATTATCCTTCTGCAATACCAGATTCCTTTGCTAGCCTTTGAGTTCAAACTCATGTGCACTGAGATAAGAACCAAACTCTTGAATCAAAACGCAGAAAAAACTGAACCACCTTTGTTTCAGAACCTGAAACCCTTCTGATTCAACCTTGTAAGCAAACCCTACAGCCTCTTACGAACCACTGAAATCCTGAGATTACCTTTATAACAACCTGTTTAAACCAAACAGCACTTGAACACCTTCATTGTCCAACTGTTCTGTTAAAACAGAACATCCACCAGTAGATTTTAAGCACTACTAGCAACCTTAAAACTTGTCCCATATCAACATAAACTTGTGATAACCCTGAGACGATCAGTACAGCTACTCCTGCACCAATATAGAACCTTTGATGCCTCCTTTAGCTATAAAGAAAACCCTGCAATACTTCAACCAGTATACAGAACTCCACCAGACGACTTGAATCTGCATCATTCAATTTCCAGACTTAAACCAAAGTATTTCTCTTCCTTTTCCATCACATGAAACTTGAAGATACTTCACTTGAATGACTTGCAACCGTCTTTCCCTGAGAAGATACTTACATAAACTCCTCTTGATGCAAACAAACAAACAACTTAATACTCCTTAGTTGTTTTCTCCCAAATGCAATTTCAATTCTCTGCATTTGAATCATTTCCAGGACTCCTTTTGTTGCATCTTCCAGCTTTGAGATGACTTTATTACCTTGAGACAAAACCTGCAACAGTTTCACTTATCCCTTTCTTCTGTAGAGAACCCAATGAACAACTTCAATAACTTCATCTCAATATACATGCCTTCTCTGAAATTTCTAGAAAATCTGCAACCCTTTTCCCGAAAACAACAACTCCTTCTAAGTGTCCTCACCAACAACCAGCTTCAAACAAATCTGAAAAATTTCCTTGTACTAACTTTGAACTAGTTGATGACCACTTGTTCTTGGCTTTCCTTTCTTCTATCACACAGAACTTCCATGAATCTTTTCCAGCAACATTGTCCTCTCTCCATATGAAGCACTACTTATGATATGATAATGTAACAACTTATATTGATCCACCATCAAACCAAGCTTCCATCACATAATTCACAAATCTAACCTTGTATTCTCTTGCAGCCAAAACACAGCTCATACTTATCTTGTACCGCTGAAATAATCAGATGACGCCGCCTAACTCCTTTAGCTAGGAAGACTTTCGATACCATATCATTGTATATCTCGTTGCATAAGAGATATTCTTCATGAAACATGACAACTACAATGCTTTTAGCTTTAAGACCAATAGATTCTGCTTCAATACTTGAAGATCTGAATCATATACAAAGTATTATCTGAGAATTTCCTGTGAAAAAACATTGCTCCACCTGAGACAGGAACTCCTTGTTCTATCAGATTCACTCCAGCAGAATTTCCATGCGATAGACTCAACACAAATTTTCACAACCATGAATCTGTGCTAATGCCATCATTCCAAGAGTTTATGCCCTGAAACAAGAACTTGGACACTTTCCAGCTCACACCCTGGCTTACACCATAAGTGTTTTTCACCTTCTGTCTGAACAGAAATTTTTCTGTTCCAGTACAGAACTGCATCAACAACTGCTACAGACTCAACAACCTCATTTCATTTCCTCTGAAATAACCTTGTAGCTGCGATCTCTGATGATCCACCGACTGTAGACTCTTAGATTCACAAGAATCTAACCTCTTAACACTGAGACAGAAACCTGCATCAAATCCTCTTCAAAAACTCAACCAACCACTGAAGTCTTGTCTTTAACCCAACAAATAAACTGATTTTGCTTCATACCCATTCTGCATATTCTCTTTCAACATGAATTCCAGAAAACTCTTTATTGATACTTAATAGGCCAATACCCATAAAATTCAAGCATATAAGACGTCCCTTAGTCTCATGAACTTTATGAGTTTCCGAGGCTGTTATCCCAACAGTAATTGAACACCAACTGTAACAGACTTTAGCAAATTGATTCAAACCCAAAAAACAGCATGAAAACCCAACACTGAATCTTGACTAATCCCTTGCAAAATCAGTACATCAACTTGTGTTCCACCCAGCTTTCAAAAAACCTTTGAATACGCAGATCTTTGAAAAAAAAAAAAACCAGAAACTTCAGTTTAGAGTATCACACAACAACCTTGTGTAGCAGCGGAATAAGACTTAAAAGTCTCCAAAATTTGAGTCTTGAGAAAGAAGAATGATTCTCATCCAATGATTTGAGTCAAAGAACCCCGACTCACACATTTCCAGGATATGAATCCAATCTTCACTTGATGATGCTTTCATCTCACTTACAGAGCTTGTCTTGTTGATGACCTTCACCGTAACCACCCTTTGATGCCTTTTTCTTCTTCACAGAAAACCCTTGACTTATACCTTCCTGAACCTGGATTGAACTAAGACTACATAACCTCCACCTTAAATCAGCTCACTTCTGATTTAACTCTTAGGTTCACCTGAAGTGTCTCTGTTTCCACTATGCCTCTTCCCTTTACTGTTCACCACCAAGATTCTTCTTTTCTTCATGGTAATGAAGTTTTAGAACCACGAACACCTTATCTCTTTTGTAAACGAGATAGCAAATCTTCTTCATATGGGATGGATATCATTTAAGCCCAAAAAACAGAACTTTGCAAAGGGAAAAGTAATAGGCCCAAGAAGAGTGTTGACTAAAGCCCAAGTCAACTCTACGCTTCTTCTCTTTGTCTTTCTTGATGAGAAAACCGAAGCTCCTTCTTTCCGATCACGATCCCAGTGGATAACGTTATATGACGCTCCACTTCTCGGCGAGTCTCTGTCGCATTTTCAACCTCCGGCGACTTTTCCGGTGGCCGCACAAGCTCACGCCGAACCTGTTACGACAATAACTCCTTTCGTGACTGTGATCTTTGCATCTTTCGGCGGTTATTTCGGTAACTCGAACCACTACCGTCTCTGCGATTTCCTGTGATTCATCTGTCACCAACCCTTCTGCGATCTCGGACAGCCACCGAAACCCTAATCCTCTGAGCTTCTTCCTGGTAGTTCCTTCGACGACTTGAAACACCACCAACTCTGCGATTTCCGGTGATTACTACGCCGTCGACAAGAACAGCCTCCACTCGAGCGTTCGATTTCATGAACTTCCGAAATCAGCCTTGCTTCTCTTCTAAGATCTGATTTACTTCAAGATCTTTATCCCTTTTGTCTCGGACTCGTTCTGCTCTTCTCGGCGTCAAACAGAATCTTGAGTCCATTCCGTCAGATTCTATGCCTTTACCGGCGAGAATCTCCTGTCGTCAAGCTCTCTGAAAAAACGTTAGAGTTCACGACGAACTTCTTTTCCATATCCAAGGTTTCCTTTGAGACGAGCTTCTTCTCAAAACCTTACGCATCCTCTATCTCTATCTTCTTCTCTCAATGCTTCAAGCAGAACTAGAACCTCTAGATGACCAAGACACACCGTCTTCCATGAGACATCTTCAGATCCATCAACTTCTCTAGAACTGCACTTCTCGAAGCCATTGCTTGACAAAAGGTGTCGACTTTCTTGACAAAGCTTGTGACTTTCTTATAAAGCTTGCACCTTTCTTCACCAAACCGAGGCTCTGATACCAATCTGTTGAGATTCAGAGGCTTAAAGACTTGAGCTTTCAAGCTTGAATCACCAGCAAACCAAGCAAACAAGAATGATAGACTCTTTGTATAACACAGATTTGAAACTGTGTTAGACAGAACAAGCAGAAAACAGAGTTAAGTAACAAATGGAAAGGGAGCACACAGAAGCATTTAACGAGTTCACGCCCATAAACTCGGGTCGCTACATCTCGCCGGGATTTCATCCCGGAATCCAATAGATCATAGAGTATACAAAGAGATCCACAAACCCCAAAAGCCCTCTTACAAAGGTTTCTCTCGGTTCTCACTCTTTTACTCTATCTCCCCAAGAACACTCACCAAGTTTACACTTTGATGTTCTCTCTCCTGATCTACATTTTGTTGTGCTCTATTCTCTCTCATGACCAACGCACACCTTATATAGATGTCACACATCTAGGTCTTGCACAGCTTTCATAACTCCAAGAGTAACAACTTTAACCACGTTTCTTGTTTAGGCAAACAAGCCTTAAACACAACAAGACAAAATGTCCTTCTCCTGCAACACTGCTTTATTGTCTGATGTAGTTGCTGTCTCCTTTCCTTGTGGTCCAAATACCCTTGTGTCTTTGATTTAAACTTTCTCATCAAGTTCTTATCTCCACAATCTATTATTAATATATACTAAACAATTTTTTTTTCTAATTAATACACTAAAACAACAAAGGTAAAACTGGATTTTTGTTCAAAATTATGCGAAATGACATTTTTATGAAACAAAAACAAAACTTTAGAATGACACTCTTTGTAAAACGGATTAAGCATATATTAGTGGGGTTAATTGTGGGGGTTTAAATAAGTAAGAGGGTTAAACTTTAAAACATGTGGTCCGGGGCCTTGTGGTCGGGTGGTTGGGGATGGGATCGGGATGTCACCACACTTCGGGTTCGATCCACCTGCTGCGCGAAACTAAATCACATTTATCTTGGACACCCACACGGATATGAATCCATTGCTTACGGCCAATTTAAAAACTTAAGAGAAGCCTATCCGTGGATTGCCTTTCCCCATAGATTAGTTTGGGCCCCTCCATAGATCTAAGATTATTCAGAGTTACCACAAAAAAAAAAAAAAAAAAGCTTTAAAACATGTGTTTGGAGAATGCACCAAAGTCATGCTTTATGACTTTGAACCATATATATACAGTAAAATTAACGAAACAACTGTACTAGCACATTAACCTCAAATTAACTGCCCCAGTAGCTCGTGCTCAATCACAGCTTTTGGCTTCTCGAAGAAGGGGAAGTACAATGATTGTAAATGAATCAAGGTTGATTTGACCGCTCTTTTTATTTTTTTTGGGGGTGGGGGTTATAAAATAGATTTCAAGATTCGGGTTCAATCTGAAAATGAATTATCAAATTTTATTTCAGTCATTATTATTCACTCTTTTCTTTTCTGTAGTGTTCACCAGTTACTCCAAAAAACAAACTCTTATATATTCATTACTAGCTACAAAGCCTACAATATAATCTTGTAGCATTGACTTTGATGGATTAACGGAGGGCAGAAAGGTCATTTAAAGGTGGGCAGAGAGTCGGAGTCTAATTTGGTGAAGTTGGAATTCGAGTGAGGGGTAAAATGGGGAATACAAAAGCTTTAGGTAGAAGTTAAAAAGTAGCTTACCGTTAACAAAAGAATCGTAAAAGCCATCCCAACACACCAACTCCACCTCAACCTCAACCTCACATTTTCCTTTTCTTTCTAACGGCTAACCACTACAATCATCTTTAATGGGCTTAGCCCAATTAATCGTAAAAGCCTTTTTGTGACAATCTGCAACATCTTTTGATTCAAAACTCTAACTGTACACTTTTTCATTGCATAGCCTTTGTGTAAGAACTAAAAGACTAAAGATTTGTCTTCCTTTAAACCGGTCCGAGAGTGTTGAAATGGTCCCACGCTTCCTAAAAGATTGAACCAAACAAAAAAAGGGCTTTAGATTCAAAGATCCTGCAACGTTTTTTAATTGTCATAAACATTATTATGTTTGTGAGAAAACCTGTAATAACTCGAAAACTCTCTCAGCCATGTATTTCTGGTTTGCAGAAGCACCCTTCTGTTGTAGCTTGTCTGGATGAAGGATTAGTAATGCCCTCTGGTAGGATTTTCGAACCGCATTTCCTTCGATCATATCCATGAGAGGTATCGGTTTCCACCCGCTTCCGGTCCAAAGAATCTGTAACGTAGAAGAACTTCTACATTCATTAGTTATGCAGATAGTGTGTATAATACAGAGACCCAATAATGCTATGTATTATACCTCTAATACAATACTTACATACTGCAGCGTGGACAGTAGAGACCTAATGTTCCCGCTCTTCCCGCTTGACCACTTGCGGATTTTCGCATCGATGTTCTGTAGAGGTTCGGAGATTGTTTTGTTTTAGCTTTGAGGCTTTTTTCCGGGTAAAAAGTATCCGAAAAAAAAAGAGTATATCTCTTTGCAATTGCAGTACCTGGATTTCTTTAGCATCATTTCTGGATTCTTCCAGTTTCTTCTCGTCTTGTGTTATATCCTCCACCTGCGCAGCACATTACAAGTTTATATAGAGAAACATAAAAGTTGAGATTGAAAACTTGAAAGCTGAATTACATAATGTTACGTTTACCAGGAAATTAACATGGAAGGGCTCGTCTATATCCTCTGAGGTAGTATGTACTGACAGAAGAAAACCCGGTAAGCTCAGATGTTATTTAGTTGTAAAGTGATGATATGATTTAAAAAACCCAAACACCAATCCAAGAACTTACCTGTGCTTGGTTTCTGTCTCTCCTCTTGTTCAGTAACACCACTAGCCTTATTATTATTGTTCACGCTCACCCGATCTGAATCCTTTTTCTGAGTTGCTTGTGAAGGTTTCTGATCCCGATCCTGTAAGTAGATTATTTACAGGTAAGGAATCACAAACCAAGGAACTCACAGTAACATAAAGCAAGATCTTGATTTGAGGATCAAGTACCACAACAGGGATATCTGGAGTCGATTTCTTTTGTTGATCAGGAATGTTTACAGTTTCCTTGCCATTAGCACCGTCATGATTGATATCAGTCCTGGGAGTTTCTTTAGCTCTCCATCTAGAGCTTTGTCCAAGAGATTCCCCACCTGCTCCAACTGAAGCTCCTTGACTGAAAATCTTAACAAAGTCCATCACTTTTCCTTTGACTCCATCTTTGCCAACTTCTGATGAACTTGCAAAGCTGGATTTATCTGGTTTTGTGGTATCCAAAGAACTTCTCGTGCCTTGTGGTTTCTTTTTGCTTCTTGAATCTCCTCCAGCAGAGCTTCGCATGTTTTTCGCTTTGCTTTTACCTTTTTTCACTTCCCTCTCTAATACTATATCCTCACCTGAAATGACAAAGAACAAAACAAAGTCCACAAAAGGAAGCTAAACCCAATCAAACATGTATGCAGAAACCAACCTTGTCTCTCATCGTTACCATGAAAAATTGAATGGAGAGGCTTCACATTAGCTTCCTGCGCTTTTGACACACCAGAGAAGGCCTGATCAGACATCAAATCGATTTCTGTTTTCTCGTCTTCTGTCTGAACAACAGGACGCTTCTGCGATGTCTTCTTTTCCTCTTTCAAACCAGATAAAACACTTTCTCCTTCTTCATCTTTAACAGCTTTGTCAACTGAAGTAGAGTGCTGCAAATCACTCGGTGGTGTTGTCTCCACAGCTTTAGCCATAGAGCTCAATCTCGAACTGCCCCAGATGACAACAGGAACTCCTTTATTAGGCCACTTGTAGATGGAGAAGTGAAACTGCCTGCCTTTCCCAGAAACAACTTGTGGAGCATCATCACAAACATCTAAATCTGATTTAGCAGTAGAGGACACCAAATCGGGTTTGCTCGAAGTTCTTGAGAAAGGAGAGCTCCAAGCAGTTTCTTTGTTCTTGCTCAAACTACGAGTAGCTGGACCAAATGTGGGAATCTCTGTCGCTTTGATTAGTTTTGCAGGAAGACTGAGGAACACAATCATGTCCAATACATAATTTGATCATATGATTATGAAACTAATAATCTCGTTGAAATAGTAAGAAGAAAAAAACCAGACCTGAATTGTGCAGGGTCAGGAGATTCGGCTTTGTGAGGGATAGGACGAGCTGGGCTAAGGATCCGAGAACCCGGAAGTGATGACCCGAACGGTTCGCGTTCGTTCTTCGTCTTCCTCGGCGGAGAAGATGGTGATGATGATTCGTTCACTCTGAAAATATCGTCGAAGAAATCGTCAGCCGTGAAACGACGCCGGATGGATGGATCTTCGCCGAAAACAGGCTTCTCGTCACTTCCATCCCAAAAGTCATCGCGCGTAATAAGCGAGCTGTTGTCGACGATGGCGTCACGCCGCCTGAGAGCTGTTTCACTGAAGCAATGTCGAATGACTTGGCTAACCTTGGAACGTCTTTTAGGCGGACCACCAAACACATCTCCGAAGTCGATGTCCACGTCACCGCCGCCGGGATTACGCAGCACAGGTGGTGAGTTCGAGGCCAGAAGAACGGTTTCTGAGCTTGATAGTGTCTGCATAGCACAAACGAAACTCGACAGAGCAAAAACAGAAAATTGCAGCTTGTTCTGAGAGAGGCAAACACAAGGATGAAGCAAAGCTTTGGGAAAGAGACAAAAGAGAGAGAGAGAGAGAGAGGTAAGTGTGGGGTTCCATTTGATTTGAAGCCACAAAAGGGATTTTCGGTTATTACAGAGAGAATCTTAAGGTCTTCTTTGTGGATAAAACACATATAAATCCAAAATCTTACACTCTCTTTGTCTTCCTTCTTCCATCTCTATCTCTCCCCTTGTTTCCTAATCTTTCACACATTTTTTTTTTTTTCTGTGGTCAGAAGATACTGCTGAGTCAAATGTTTGATCAGTAAAATTAGGTTACACAAAACTCTTAAGTTCAGAAGGAAAACTGATTCTAGGTTTATAGCCACGGATATGGGAAACTTGCTTAACAAGCATCAATCCCCTTATCACTCAGAACCATCTGGGAAGCTATCAAGAGCATCTTGCTTGCCATTAACGTAAAACTCCACCACAGCTTGCATTCGGTTTAGTTTATCTGGATGGTAATTCAGATGAACAATCACCGGCTTCAAATTCTTCAGTTACTGTTCATTTGAAAACCCATATCCTCATCGTGTGAGCATACCGAGCCCATCCCATGGATGGTTCATCAAACACATTGTCGAACCCATAAGCCGTCGTATTGTCATGCCCATCGCTCATGGACTCCACATCAGAGTCTCTGTATAGATGACCAAAAGGGTTCTGCAAAAAGACAATGTCCACGTCCGACAGAAGAACACCATAACCAAGCTGCAAGAACTCTCTCAAGACGCGGAATTTCAGTCCGGAAACAGCGTGATTACCTCCGCTTTTCCCAACCATGTCCACCGCTTTGTCTGGATCCCTCTTGTAATATGCAACTTCATTCGATTTACAGAAATTTTCTATGGAATCACCCAACGCAACAACCAGGTAGTTTTGAATACCCACTCTCTTTATGCTAGCAAACTGCACCTCCAACATTGGTTTCACATTTGAATTTGCAAGAACCACAATGATCTCTTTATTGACAGCTACTTTCTCCAACAGCTTTGCTAATCTTGGGTTAACAGACTCGTCGGGAACCACGGTTGGATTAGTTCTAAGACTCTTGACAGTTCCAAAAGGGCCGGCCTTGATCTCTGATCCCAAAACTAAGACTTGTTTCCTTGCATATTCTGTATCTTGTTCAGCCAACCGTACCTTTTCTGTTAGCTCTCTGACCTGCTTCCTTCCGAGATCAATGCAAAGTCTGATATCAGCATTTTGACCCGTTCAGTCGATTCACATGAAGCCGATCCAACCTGAAAAGATTTAAGAAACAAAAAAAAAGGATGAAATTTTCGACATGAAAACAAGTTCAAGATAATGAACTCAACATGATGACTGAACCATGCAATCTGTAATTGTTTCTCAGTAATCGATGAAGATTAAAGCAAACGAAGTCAGCAAGAGGGGGCTTAAATTCTGAAATCCATCAACCGCCAAATATAAACTCCAACAATGAACTATGAATTCCAACGAACACAACACCATCAAAGAGCATTCCCCATAGAAACCAACTCAATGCCTATAATAGTTAGCTTTGCGGAGGACATCCTCTAATCCAGATCACAAATCGAGAGCCGCAGAAAATCTTTTCAAAAACAAATATATATATATGTAGGGCATAAGATGCAAGTACCTTTGAGGTCGATTTAGAAAGGCGTACGTTTACAGTGAACGATGATCCAGAGTTGAAGAAGCCGTTGGGGAACAAGACGGTGCAGACGCAGCCGATAAGGATTCCGACCAGGATGGCGGTCGTAATTCGAGATCCGCGGAGTTGATGGATTCTGTCTCTACGAACCGGCATTGCAAATTGATTCATAAACCCTTTCTTTCAAATCCTTTGTTGTGGAAACTTATTTTTATTCATTTGGTTTCCTTAATTACTCTTCTGATGATTCATTAATAACTTATTGATTTATGCAAGGAAACAAATTATCTTGACTTGTAGTTCTGTAGTTGTTCAAAGGTCATATTAACAGACCAAACTGAAAGAGAAGACAAATATAAGTAAGTGGTTTTACATTCAAAAATGGTCTAGTAGGGTTGCAGCTAAATATTGAGGGTTGATCTATGTAGAGGTTAGGCCAAATTTAATAAATCTATTTCAAAGCTTTGAACACTGAAACTAAATCGTACCGAACCAAACCGTTTTTTTCGTATTTAAGGATTTAGTAAATTGGTAAGCCCAAGGAAGAGTTAAAGCAGTCAACAGTATTCCTTTCCTATGCAGTTGAGACATCGTTGTACCCTGCAAGAAACCAATTTTTTGTTTGATTTTCATGTCTTATTATACTTCCGTTGTCTGTACAGATCTGCAGTGCAAAACGCAGAGAAATCGAAGAGTTAAATAAATAAAAAGAGACAAACCTGTTACCATCACATGTAGGGCAAAGACATGGATTGATACAAACTGGATCATACAATGGCGACCATTTGATCGTTGCGTTTCCTTTGCATAATTTGCATATGTAAAACCCTTTCCCACGACACGCTCGACAAGCCAATCCGCTTTTCTTCCGTTTCTCCTCAACCGTGAATCGAAATGCGCCTATAGCTGCCGACGAAACCACGTTTATGATCACAAACCCGCTAACCATCACGCCCAAGATTCGAATCGGTTCTAGTGGCATCTCCTTTTGTGTTAAATCTCTCTGCGGAATTTCGTCGAACACGTTGAGTGCGTTTCCACTGATGCTTTTCTTACCTCTCAATTATTATATATTCCTCAGAGCAGGAGAAAAAGAAACAAAGGATTGATGGAAAAAAGTTTAACAGTTTTTTTCCCGCCCAATATACGAACACAGAATCGGCGATTTTAGGAGTTGCAGAGTCTTCTGGAAAAAAGTTCAAGGAAGAAGATATCAAAAGATAAATGGGTTGATTGATTGACCATTGAATTACGTACGTGATTTGACCATTTTACCCTTTTCATCAAAGAAAATAGAAAGAGAGCAGCTCCAAGCGATCTTTAATCTGAACCGAAAATCCCAACTAAACCGGTACATCTTCCTAGTCTTTTTTAACTCGAAATCCTACTAAACAGAAGATGGGCACCATTTTGAGGCTGCAAGGTCACAAACAAAACAGGAGCATGGGCATAACTTGGAGACAACCTGAAACTGTATTGCCTCAAAATCGTAGCCAGAACCGTTTTGGCTTCAACCATTCCAAGATTCTGTCCCACACAAGTCCTAGGACCTAACCCAAACGGCACAAGCAATGCTGATTCTTTCCTGGTATCTTCAAACCTACGCGGATTAAACTCCTCAGCGTCGTCTCCCCATGTCTCTGTGTCATGTTGCATCGCAATTACTGATAAATAGAGTTGAGTTCCTGCAGGAATCTCAAGGTTTCCAAGCTTAGCTTTCCTCAGTGTGTCGCGGTTTAGTGTCATCGCTGGAGGGTAGAGCCGGAGAGTCTCATTGATTATCATACCTAGCTGTTACAAAGGCCACAAAAATGAGTGTGTTGTTGTGTCTCTTAAAACCATTCTTAAGTTGGCGCTAAATGACTTACAGTTTTGAGGTCTTGTAAGATATCTGGAGTGGGAAACCCGGTTGGTCCGACGACAGATATAACTTCTTCCCGAGCAATGTTCTGCCATTCTTGGTGCATAGCTAAGAGGACTAGAACCCATGTCATAAGATCACCCGTTGTCTCTTTAGCTGCGAAGTAGAAGGTCTTGCATTCATCTATAACTTCTTCCATCCCAAGCTTCTCTTCTTGGCCATTCTGGTTCGTGTAAGGAGACATAAAAGCCTGGAGCAGGGTTCCGGATTTTTCTGCGGCTGTCGTTTTGTTGTTTTCGATCAGTTTCTGAATAGAACCACGGATTTGTTTCTCGATCCTCCATATCTCTCTATTAGTCTTGGAAGGAAAGAATCTAAACCACCATTTTGAAATGAGCAAGCAGTAAGGTTCTTGTTACAAACTTGTTCTCTAGAACTAGGAAGTGTCCCAATGGGACTTACCTGAACCCGGGGATATAAATGCTCCATCGAACTAGATAGAAGAGACGCATCATACGCTCCTGCAGCGCAAAGATTCGTTTCCCTTCTTCCACACAGTTCCCAAAAGCTGTTCTTGATAACAAATCTGCAGACAAACTGTGCATCTCTCTGTGTACCTCTAACTCAATCCCTTCTTCTCCGTTTCTCATCTCCTCCCACTTCTCCAGCAACATCATAGTACTTGTCACCATTTGCGGCACCCACCTCTGTAAAAAAAACTCAGCTTTAATCACAATCCTATTAGAGTGTTCCATCAAATGTTCACATGACATGAGATAGCAATCTTGAAACCAAATTTAAGACTCGGATTTAGTAACTTCAAGCTACGCTAGATTGATTCCATAGTCAAAATACAGAGCTTAGCGATTGATGGGTACCTTGACTTTCTCCATGGTAAAAGCTTGAATGGCGATTCTTCTATGGAAAGCCCATTGATCGCCTCTAAGACCAGGAAGACCCTGAGCATAAAGCAGCTTAGACAAAGGGTTATGCCCGATTCGATCAAACGACCCGCTCGTCGTCAAAGCTTCCCGGATTAGTCTCGGATCCGACGTGGCAACCACCGGTTTCGACCCGAACCAGTAGAGAAACGTCTACCCGTAGGCACGTGACCATTCGTGGTAGTGAGGCGCCACGCGGTGGACGAACTCATGAGGATTGTCGCCGGAAGGGATCGGCTTTGATTTCGCCTCCGTCGTTAATCGGCTCACCTCGGCGGAGTTTCCGGTGAATACGCGGTAACAAGGGCCCGTCACGCGCAGCCTCTTGAAGTGGGATTGGATTCTCCAAGGGACCCATAGATTACTGTAAACGAATCTGAATACAAGAAGGAAGAAAAAGAAGACGACCAAAAGATAATTGAAGATGAAGGACACTGCCATATTTTGACTTGCTATCCCCAATTTTCTCTGGCTTCAATATTGGATCTTGAAATTATAATATATCGAAAAGAAATATATATCATTTTCAATCTGATCTTGATATTAAGAGACTGCCCCCAGAAAATGACAGTAAGAGTTAAACTAACAAGATGTGCCCGGAGAAACAAAGCTACCGATAAAAAAACATATTTTTCCCCCGGAGTTTTACACCATACAAAAAAATTCAAGCGTTGGCCGGTAATAAGAGGAAGCATAACCATAAAAACGTAAAAACTTGAAACGAAAAAAAAAATAATAATAATAAATAGCGGCGCCTTAATTTTCGTCGTCTAAAGCTTTGTTATTACCAAACAAGCTCTCTCTTCTATTACCAAACCCACCTGAATCAAGCACTGACCCACCACGATACTTCATCTCCTGCGCGCTTGTTCTGTAGTTAGTAAATTCCACCGGAGCTCTCGAGCTCGGGTCGTTAGAGGCAACTGACCGGTAAGTACCTGTTGCTGCTCCAGGAGGGTACCGAGATGGCGAAACGTACCTTCTTCGAAGATCCATGACATCATCATTTCTCCTAGATGGCTCAGAGAAAGACCGTTCTGTTGCTGAACTGTTTACGCCAGTGGAAGAAGAAGGTACTGTCGTGGAGGCGAAAGGATCGTCGGGCCCCCAAGCTGTGAGAGATTCTTTCTTCTTGGCGAAGAAATGCCAAGCGGCAAATAAAAACAGTATGAAGAAGAAGACAGGGCTGCTCCAAAGCATTGTGTTGAATTCTCCTTTGGAAATCGGAAGCTTTGATTTGTATGTAGCTACGTATCCGTCACCTAAACCCATCACAAGAAGCTTTTCGCGGTCACTGGCTATCAAAGGAGTTACCTTTTCGAGCTTCCGGTGATTGGTTTTAGATGATTCTCGATGGCTCAGGAACGTTGACCTAATATCTTCTAGTGCAGCAGGGAAAAGAAGCCGAGGACCAGTGGTTCGAACATAATGTTGAGTCGATACATTGTATACAAAGACTTTCTCTTGGCTGACTACAAGAAGATAGCCTTTGATGGCTTGTAACGCTACAGGCTCCTCCATTTGAAACTTCTTTTTTGATCTCACTCTACATTTGAAGTTCATGATGTCACCAAGAAGCAATACGTGAATGACTTCGCCTTCGGATGTGAATCCGTAAGCTTTAGACCGTTCCGACGCATCGAAAACGTAAGTCCTCGCTAAAGAATGGTTCAAACCGTCACACTCGGATTCTCTGATCTTCATGCTTCTTAAGTCCAATGAACCAGCACCAGTTTCGGTGAGAAACAAAAGCCTCTGCTTCAAGAACACAAGGGGTCTACTCGTTGGGGTAACAGAGCCATAAACCGTTCTGTTCTCAGTGAAAACGGTGAGCTTTCCGCTAAGATCCGTAGCTAATATATACCTAACCCGACCCACATGATGCACTTCCAATAGAGTCACTTGCAAACCGTCCTCCGTGCCATCAAATTTGCCAACGTTTTCCATCACAGCGGAATTCCAATCTTCCCCAATGGAGCCCTCGCGGAGTCTATGCAACAAGATGACTCCACTTTGGTGGCCCGTCACCACAAAGCTCTCGTTCTTATACGCAGACATGTAAGAAACCATTGCCGTGATTGGTGAATCAGAGGTGGTGAAAAACTCGACCAAAACATCCCCATTTCTCAAGAACACATAAACCTTACCACTTGAATCCCCAACTGCGAAATACTTGCTTAAACCTTCGTAATCTCGAAACGGCAACACGTTGATACAAGTCGCATCGGAATCTAATTTCACAGCCGATGTGAATTCGAATCTCTCGGACCAGAAAGGACTGTACTTTGTCACGGAAAACGCCTTAGCTCTCTCTCTAACCCCTTCTTCTTCTTCCATCTCATCACCGGGTTTTCCACGACTGATCTCGTTCTTTCCCTTAAACGGCGTTTCAGATAGCCTAGCTTCTAATCTAGCAACTACTTCCGTAAGGTTCCTAACAAGTTCCTCGAGTCTATGCAACGAAACATCTTGACCGTCGGATTCGCTGCCGGTAATGACTCCAGGAAAAGCATCAGAGTTCTCGTACGGAATCGGATCGGACTCGGAAGCGGCGATAACCGAAGATACATCCGGCGAAAGGAAAAGCAAACTAAGCGAGACAAAGAAGGAGAAGCAGAAGAGAAAGGACTTGCCGTTTCGAGAATCCGCCATTAAAGTGGGCAAAAGAAAGAAGCAGAAGTGTCTTCTTCTTCTTTTTTCCCCTGAAATCAGTAAGTAACCGCCATTTATGTAGATCTATTGGAGATGGGAGAATTCAGATCTGAAAGCAAGAAGATTTATCCGGTCGGAATCTATCTGAGATTTTCTTTTGAAAGTCAAACAAGAAAATAAATTTAATTTGTCTAATTTGTGATCTCTGTGTCCGAAATTCTTTGGTCTTCTTCAGTTTCAGCAAAGCTGAGGGAGAGAAGGAAAAATTAGATATATGTCCGACTTTATTTTGGGGATCAAAGGAAGCTGCTGTTTTTCTTGTCAAGAATTTTTTATAATTTCATCAACAGTTTAAGGTATTTTATTCAAGATTAAACTACAACATGTGATTAAAACTGCTTACGCTTTGATAAAACAAAACAAAAAAGTCGATTAATTGTTAATGGATGCTAGTTGAGTAATTTTTATCCATAAAAAACAAAAAAAAATATTAAAATGTAGTATTTAAAAAACTTAAAATTATTAAAGAGTGGAACGAATACGATGGATGATCTAATCCTCCCACTAAAATCTCTGTAGCTACAGTAACAATCTATGTACTTGAGAGTGACTGAATCTGATGACGAAAGGGCCAAAACGCACGGTCCTACCGCCGTTTTGGGCGGCCACACAAACACAAAGTGACATGATCCAGTGATTCACGTTCATCACACGTGCAGTTTCATTTGCCACAAGTAAGACAGAACCCTGGATTCCTCCAAAACACATTGCCAAACTTCTCTTTTATCTTTTGTTTTAACTGATTTCATCTCTTTCCCTGTTAAATATTCGTTACATCAGAAACTGTTGAAAACAAAATCTGATATATTTAGTTGGAAATAGGCGAATCGATTTCACAAAAATATACATGAATCTGATGTTCATTCAATTAGAGAAAGAGAGTGTTTACTTGTGAATTTGTCGTCTTCACTGCTTTCTTATCCAATTTGAATGCAGCAAACATAGACTCAGTGTGGTTGCTGCTTATCACTGTCTCGCCTGATGTGAAGCAAGCTTTCTCTGAAGACATTTTTAGAATCTCGTACAAGGTTCTTCGTTGCCTCGAGCTCTTCTCCTGCTCCACCACCGTCGCCTGTAATGTTGCTGATCTCTCCTGTGACTGTGAGGCGGTGAATTTCGCCGGAGCTCTTCTTGGTTGGCTCTTTTCTTGAATAATCTGCAAAACGTTATGAAGATATACAGTTATGTGTGTACCAGAATTATTTATGGGATGATGTGTGTTTCTATAGAGAGAGCTTTACCGTCTCTGGAACTGAAGGTTCCTCTGGCGCTGAGTTTGAGGTTTTGCTGTTACTGTCATCACGTTCGAATATGTAGCCACGTACAACGTTTGATCCACGCTTGCGAGATCCTTCTGATATGGAACTCTTTGTAAGTCTACCCAAGAAAGATGACTGCAAAAGATTCATGGCATGAGTAAGTTGCAATTCCCTGTCCTGTCTTTAACTATAGTATCAAAGAGTGACCTCTCTACTGTGAAGAAGGCTTATATATACCTTGGATGCAGCAGGGTTTTTGTTTATTCCCATGAGAGCCCTCTCTTTAAAAGCTGAAAGCAGTTTAAACAACATGGTTATACGCAATAGATCCAACTGATTGCACAGCAATGTGTAACTCAGCTACATAAAGAGGGAAAAACTTGGGTGTTATCATACAAGTAGGTTTTGCTTTCTTTACGATCTCAGGCTTCTTGATGTGGCGAAGAATTTCCTCAGAGTTTTCATCCCCGGTAGATGATGAAAACTTGGTCTTTTGTTCCTGTTCCAAACAGCAATGAGTGGGATTTATGGGCAGCACAAGCAAAAATATCAAACAAAGCTTTTCAATCCTCACAATATAGAGGTATGGTGGATCACGTGATAAAATATGGAGCACCTACCATTTTCTTGTACAATCGCTGTTGCAGGAGCTTCTTTTCCATTTCCTCATCGTCAGATGACACATAAACGTCATCTTCATCTGTGAACATTAAAGGAATCATTTCCTTTATTTTCTTTATGTTCATTCGCATGGAATTTGCATGACACGGATCTTCTTCATCTTCAATGCCTTCAGGTTTTTGCACTTCTTCATCATCAGCATCTTCATCCCTCTCTTCATCATCAGCATCGTCACCTTCATCTTCAGACAATGATGTTTCGTCCTGCTGCAAACCACGTCTTAGCTTCTGTAAGAGCTTCTCTGTCCCTGCCGCATCTTGTTGCTCGAGCCACTTCTGATGCAGTTCATTACGTCTATCTTTATCAGTGGGATCTTCCTTAAATTGACTCACAATCATATCCCTGAGATCGTCATCTTCTTCATCCTCGTCTTCATCCTCATCCTCGAACCGGAGTAAATCATTGTCACTGTCATCTTCCTCTTCAGCATCCTCATCAATAAATTTTCTAACCGGGTCACCCGGAGATGAATCAAGGGTCTTAGGATCAGAATTTTCCTTAATGTACTCTGCTTCTTCAGAAGATCTGCATAAGTGAATTGGTTAGAATACATATAACTGAACTCTGCAAAAACAATTGACTTTGCTGACTATGTCACAAAGCACAAGCGATGTACTGAAACTAACATCTGTCCATAAAGTATTACGAACATAAGAAGACTGAATTATGTGAAACTTTCCAATATTAGATAGACGAGCATATCAATGTTATTATGTTTCCGCATGTAACCAGATCTAAAGATAAACTCACTTGTTTGGTGCAGGGGACGGGTTCAGTTTGAGGTTCATGGCAAGTACCGATGGTGTCATCACTTCTTCCAAAGATCTGCTTGACGTCTTCTCTAGAAGTTCATCTCCAGAGTTAGTCGTTTGAGAACGCAAGGATGGATCCTAACAAAAAAAACTGAGAGAGTCAAATCTGATTTTTACAAACTAGCTTTTAAACTACTGCATAAACTTTTAGCATTTGTAAACTGGAAATGAAATTAGCTGTTCACATTATTTTGCAGTTTCAATCCCCAAATGTTTGAACTTAGTACTAGATTTGGAGGAGCATTTAAACATTCAAATATCGCACACAACTTTAATCAAGGACCTCAAAATCCAAAATCAAATCAACAAAACAGCAAATGATCTAACAATAAGTTGGTTCACCTGATGAGTAGGGTTACTATCAGCTTTTTTGTTAGAGGGACTGTCTGAGTTCCCTGATGGACCTGCAGAGTCTTCCAAGCAATCCTGTTCTCCAGGTTTTTGCTTGCTTGTAAACTTCAAATTCATATCTTCATTCTTCTCTTCGGCTACAACTTCCTCAAAATCATTCCCATCTTCCCTGTAAATACCGTCACATATAGATTTGGATTTCTTCCTGCTAAGGAATCTGCCAACAGCATAAATGATGAAACACAAACACGGTTACTAAGAAAGAAAATTATGGTGGGGAAGTGGTAGTTAGGGAATATATCAAACTCACTGCTTTGAAATCTCCTCTTTTCTTCGTCGAATTTTCTCCAAGACAGATGAAATGGGCTTTCGGACAAGAGGGAGGGGTTCAAAGGCAGCATCTCTAGTTTCTATCATGAAAAGAAAACACAAATCAGCACCAAGCCAGAGACAATTGTCACAGAAAAAGTTGCAGTTCCCTGAAAACCCTTGCAAAGGAACATGGACAAGTGTTTGAGGCATCGTACCTCGCAAGAGTCTCTGGTTTTCTGCACGACGCTGGTCAAGATATTCTCTTCTTTCCTACAGAACAGTAACACCAAACAATCGAATACTGCAAGAGTACCTCAAGATGAAACTACTAAGAAATAGAGAGTTACCTTCTTAGTGGAAGCAGTAGAGATTGGCAGCTCATCAAACTCGACACTCTTCTTGTTCCTCTTCTTATTTTTCTTGCTCTCTTTTCCCTCGTTATCACTGGTCTCGAAAAGCGGCCGCTCCTTTCCAACTTCCTTCGTTTCCGGAACCCTGATTTTCTCTCTTGTCTCCAAATCAGAGATTTCTTCTTCACCTTTCTTGCCCAAATCTTCAATCGCGGGATTGATCTCAGGAACAAAATCAAAATCAAGAGCCTTCCTGGCGCTAATTCCATCCTCCACACCCAAACCCTCGAGATCAGATCGCAGCCCATCTTCTTCCTCAAACCCATCGAAACCATTCGCAGACTGCAATCCAGGCATCCCCAACTCTTCCCTGTCGACTTCTTCGAATCCGAAAGTTTCAGATCCAGGACATAAATCGGAGATCGATGTAGCCCTCTTCAATAGCCTAAGCATCCTGTTCGGAACCGGGACACTCGATTCTCCGACAGGAGAAAGTTGCTCTTCGCGATCCATCTCCGGCCAGAATGATAAGGATTTTAGACGGTGTCCGATAATTCTGTTCGTTTGGAAGAAGAAGAATCGGTGCGAAAAGGAATTAGAATAAGGCTTGACGATTTTGGCGCCCAAAAAGTTAAAAATTTGGCGCCTCTATTGCCCGTTTAAAAAAAAAAGTGCGAAATTTTCTCCGCTCATGGTCGGGAACTCGGAAACCTCCTACCACAAAAAAAAAAAAAAAAAAAAAATTCTAACTTTTTTTTTTCCGACAAAACATAAATTTTCATTATTGTAAGTTTGAAGATACATAATCCTTATGAAAATGAGAAGTTAACCAAATAGGAGGATTATTACAATTATAATAAAAGAGATTATCACTAGGAACGTTCTTTGCCAAATGATGAGTTGATTCATTTCCAAGCCGACGGACACTTTGAAAGATAACTCGGTTGAATATCTTTGCCCAACATAAAACATCATTGTAGAGATTATGAATTTCAAAATCTTTGTCTTGACCATTCAGATTTCGAGTCATCAAGCATTTTACTCTCTTTGTTTTGCCCCATATATGTAGATGCATGTCGAGATCCATCAGTCTCTAATTGATTGGTGTTCATGATCTTCATAGACAACATTTTATAGGATTCAGTGAAATGTATCCATGAAGCTCATAACATAAGAACCAAACAAGTTGCATATCAAAACTTTCATTCATACAGAGAATATAGCATGCATAAACGGAAGGTAAATTCTAGCTCATATAACATCCAAGATAAACAATCAGAACCTAACCTCGAGATTATTTTCTGCTTCAAGCATTCTACTCTCTTTGTCAAGCATTCTACACTCGTTGCGAGATCCATGCACTAAATCGAAGAAACAAACGCAATCAACAACCAGACACGCGTAATCCAATTAATTGAAAACTTAATTTACATGAAATCGATTTTTGGCGAGAAGGTTCAATATAAATTTTTAAGTGGTAGTCGCTAATGTCAGAGTGCCGAATATCGAAAATGGGGATTATCTCCTCCTCCATCAATTTTTCTTCTTCACACACACGGAAACGAGTTTAAGGTTTAGATATTTCCACACGTCCTTTTACGTCGGGATTGAAGAAAATATTACATGTGTTAAATATATGGTTTATCATTGTTTTAAAACGAATTAACAATGAGTGAATTGATCCATATATCGAAAGACACTTGCGTATAATAATTGATCCATATATTTGGATCAATGAGTGAATTGATCCAAATCTAAAACCAATTGACAAATACTCCGTTTTTACATGAGCAAATAATATTTTAGAATAAGAACTATATTTAATTGCGTATAAAGAAAGAGATTCGATAAACAATGGTCTACTGCCTAACTACTCAGATACATATTAGATCTTATTCCTCAACTAGTACAAGTCTTCCACGTATACACATATATGAAGCACACGACCATAATGTATATCCGTATATACACACACATATATATATTAATATATATATATATGTATGTGAATTAATAATATATATAGATTGTCAACGTTCATAAAGACACAAAAGCGTAAATCCGTGCATATGTCACATCAGTATAAGATTATATGTATACAAATACAAAGAGAGAAAGATTTGATGGATCCTCCTAAAATCGTGTTCTCACGATAGCTACGAGCAAGGAGCACCTTAGTTATATTATAAAGCCGGCCAACAGAAAATGAGAAGAACAGAATCAAGAATAGTTTTTTCGTAGTTAATCCTCATGATCCTCTAAAAACTTTCGTTCTCTCTTCCTTAATAAAATTTCGGAGAAAGAGGAAAACCCTAATTATCCCCTCTTTCTCTCGGATCATCAAGGAAAAAAAAAATATATATTATAAATGAAAATGAGGAAGCTTTGTCCGAATTTGGACAGAGAAGATGGGTTAGAGACGGTGTTAGAGGTTCCGCTACCGGAAGAAATGTTTACGAAGATGGGAAGCAACGCGACGGGGCGGTGGAGGAATATGCACGCTCTCATGAAGGCTCATACCGTCGTGACCGCAGTCGCGGCTGACGTTAGAACGCCGGCGTCATCTTCATCGATGAGTAATGTCAATATGCATTTGCAGTCAAAATCAGACAACGAGTTTGTGGCGTTGTTGAAGATCGTGGGAAGTCCTCTCATTCCTTTTCATGCCCCTCTCGAGTTCTGTCTCTCCCGACCTATCAATGACACGTCCATCGTACGTGTATGTCATTATGTTATCTTTTTGTTTTTGTTTTTATGTTTTGAATTTGCTAGTTACGTAATTCTTGTCTGTCTTGATGATTTTTTAGATTTGGATATAGATTCTTCGAGGAATTTTGCTTAGCTTTCGTTTGCACATGTATATAGATGTAAGCCAACCAAGGGGTTTATTGTGATTGATGATTTTTGTACGTGGGTTTAGGTCTGAATTCGAGTTTTCCGAATGAGATTTTAATTAAATATAGTTGGCTAGTTTAAACGTTTTAAGTGATAAGAAGATCATACTAATAAATTTTAAGACTAATCATGGGATTTGCCTAGAATCTTCGTGGTTTTCAAAGAGAATGCATAGAGATGAAATGTGTAATTGGTTATTAATCTTCAGCTTTCTTACGAGATTGACAAATATTACAAACATAATAAAAGTCTTATAGTTGATCAAACTATATTTCGGATTTACATTATAACACACACATTTGTTTTGTCCAAGTATAAAGGATGACTAATGTTGATGGTCATGGTGTATATTTGCAGGAGGCGTCGACGGCTAAGTACATAGTGCAGCAGTACGTGGCGGCGTGCGGAGGTCCAGCGGCTTTGAACGCGGTGAAGAGCATGTACGCGGTGGGACAGGTGAGGATGCAAGGCTCCGAGATGGTTGCCGGAGAGGATGAAGGGACGACGACTACGCCGGTGCGGCTGGGAAAAGGTAATTTCGAGGTCGGAGGCTTTGTTTTATGGCAAAAGAATCCAAACCTTTGGTTCTTGGAGCTGGTGGTTTCTGGTTTCAAGATCAGCGCCGGTAGTGACGGCAAAGTGGCTTGGAACCAATCATCCACTCAACCTTCTCAGGCTCACCGTGGCCCTCCTCGGCCTCTCCGCCGCTTTTTCCAGGTAGCCATTTTAAACTCTAGTGCATTGTATCTTTGTCGTAATAATCTTAAGTTTGTATATATATATATATATATATATATTAACAAACGTGGCAGGGACTAGACCCGAGGTGCACGGCGAGTCTGTTCTTAGACGCTGTTTGCATCGGCGAACAAACAGTAAACGGAGAAGATTGCTTCGTCTTAAAGGTAGAGACGCCGGCAGACGTTCTGAAGGCGCAGTGTTCGCCGAACACGGAGGTGATCCATCACACGGTGTGGGGATACTTTAGCCAACGGACGGGACTACTCGCCAAGTTCGGTGACACAAAGCTCGTGAGAGTAAAATCCGTTAGGGGCAGAAGCGACGGCGTTTTCTGGGAGACGAGCATGGAGTCAATCATGGACGATTACACGTTCGTTGACTCCGTCAACATAGCCCACGGTGGTCGAACCTTGACAACGCTGTATCGATACGGTGGAGCGGTTAACCACCGGAGACGAATCGAGGAGAAATGGCGGATCGAGGAAGTCGATTTTAATATTTGTGGTTTGTGTTTGGAGAGCTTCTTGCCACCGTCGGATATGAACAATGATCATTAGAGCATCACCAATAGTGAACTCGATGATGGGGTTCTTAGCAAATTTTTAATAATAAATTATGATTATTTAAAAAGTTTAGAACCCCTCAGTTTTTTCATCTCCAATGATAAACTTCATTAGGAGTTCTTAAAAAAAAAATTAAAATTTTGATAAATCATTTATTCAAAGAACACATCAAAATCATAGCAAGAACACATCAAAGTTCATACAACAAAACACATAAGAGTTCATACAAGCATACAAGCATTTATCACATACTTCTCTAACAAATTTGAAATCTACACCACCAACCAGAATCAGCATAGCACCGTACAGCAAAGTTGTTTGGTGCCTTAGGAAGATCGATTCCAATGTCATCGAGCATAGCACCGTACAGCAAGAACCCTCTTTCAAGATCCTTGGGTGTGACTACATTCTTTAAAAATGACGGTACCTTCAATTCATTAAGATGTAAAGACAACTAAGAGACATCGAAGAGGTAGCCTATTAGCAATCACATTGACCAAGCCAAAACCAAAGTAACCACATAACTACGACGAGGGACGATGAAAAACGAACCAAAAAGTATCTATATAAAAAACCAAAACGAACCACATAATAATATGCAATAAACTCTAACCATAACATCTCGTGAACAAAAAAAATAAACCTCCCAAAAAAAACAGAGGCACAGAGAGAGAGACAAAACCCTTACAAGTGAAAAACCTTAACAGCTTCCACAGTCCCACTTAATAGTTCATGTCTTCAGCTTTGAAAATCTAAAAAGAAAGGGAACAAGAAGCTCCTAACTCTGCAACATACAAATGAAACTCGTGATGAAGAGCTCTTACTCTTCACGAGCTTCATCTTCTTCCTTCGAATCCAAATCCCAGCTTTTGAATTCTCTTCGCTCTTCTTTAAATACCCAATTATTCTTCTTCTCCAGAACAGAACCATGCACTTCAAAAACCACAACACTAAAGCGAAACTTTTATTGACTTCTTCTCTGCAATGGGACCCAAAACTGCCTTTCACTGCATTATCTTTCTTCTTTTTGTTTCTTCTTCTTCCTCAGAATTCCTGCAGAAACAGACTTACATTATTCAACTTCATCCTAACAGCGAAACCGCTAAAAACTTTACCTCAAAGCTTGATTGTCATCTTTCTTTTCTCCAAGAAACGGTTTTAGGCGTTGAAGAAGAAGACGAAGAGCCTTCTTCACGGCTTCTCTACTCTTATGGCTCTGCCATTGAAGGATTTGCTGCTCAATTAACTGAATCAGAGGCTGAGACGCTGAGAAATTCACCTGAAGCTGTTGCAGTGAAAAACGAACCAATCGAATTCCATACAATTGGAACTTCCAAAGTATCTATATAAATATGAACTCAAAGAACAAACAATTAGAAATAGCGATCATAGAGACACAGTCAATTACTTACCTCTTTGTTATCAGTAACCTTGAGAACCAACTTGCCGTCGCAGTGTCTATACTTCATGACATACCGAGTCTGCACCATAAAAATTGAATCCAAATACCCGATTCATCAGAAACAAAATTATGTGTTCATCAATTCTATTTGGAAATGAAACATGTAGATTGCACCTATACAGTCGCTAGATTTCGACCAAACACGACGAGATTCAAATCAATCATCAAGGTTTATCGAATGCCCAATACAAAATCGACGGCTTATAATCCAAATACCGTAAAACAAACCCAAAATCTCCAAAAGCAACCGTGATGAACGAAATCGAGAAGGAGGGGAGCAAGAAAAAATAATCTACATATATATGGGAGCTTTGGCGCCTAAAAATGACGGTACCTTGAAGGAAAAAGAGGAAGCAGGAGCACCTCGATCTAAACAGCCGAGATCGAATCGAATCTCCATAAGAAACGACGAGAGAGAAGAGAAGATAGAAGCTTATTCAGCGACGATGAATCGCTGAATCCGAAATTCGGAGAAGAGAAGAGAAAAGGGTTGAGATGAGAAGAAAAAGATGAAGAAATTGTCGAGAGAACCAAAAACCAATCAAGTTTCGACAGGTGTCTTAAGAACCTGCTTCCTAAAAGTCCTTCGCTAAGAGACGGTTCTTAACAATTTTAGCCTTTTTGATTTTTGATTTTATTTTATTTTTCTAAGAACCACTCTCATGAACCTCCGATGGAGGTGGTCTAAAGGTATCGGTGTTTGTATATGCCTGAAGTTTATGAATTCCACAATGGGCCATACTAAAACGGGCCGAGTTATATATTATTCGGCCCACTAAAATCAGTTAGAAAGCGAAAACCCTAGATAGCGAAACCCAGAAGCATCTCCGCTATATAAATACATCGATAAATCCCAAATCTTAAAGATCAATTTCGTTCTCTGCCTCTTCTGGTATTTGTTTTCTGTAGTGTTCTTGAATATCGATTGGTCCTCGTAGTTTTGTTTTCAAATAATTTTGGTTCTCTCGATTTTGCGATTTTCTGGTGGTTTAAATTGCATCTGTTTACCCACTTCTCTAACATAAGAGTAAAATCGAAAGAATGGTGGAGGAGTTAAAACGGGTGCAGAGATCGAAATGGTTATCTTACCAACCCATTGCTATTTTTTTTTGCTTTGGCGTCAAATGAATCGACCGAAACTTTTTTCGTTTTTTAATTTAGATTTTTTTGGTGTGTTTTTATGGCAAATGAAGAATTGATTAATTTATGCTTAACGCAGAATATTACTGTTGACAAACAATCTCCGCTTATTATCTGATGCCTTTGCCTACCAAAATTTGTTTTTTTTGCTGTTAACTCGATTTTGAATAGTTTTGTTTTTGTGGATCGATGATGAGATACTAGCAGACGGGCGGTCTGAATTGATGCCGTGTAGATTGTCTGCCATCGCTACAATTTAGTAGCTTCTCTGAGTGTTGTTCGTTTATAACATAACTTTTGATTGATGAGATGGTGATTGCGATGATGAAGTTGCTTCTAAATATGTCTGGACATATGAGATTTTATAATCATTGATATGAGATCGGCGATTCTTCTGAGCTTTCTTCAATGTTTTCCCACCCAACTGTTGTTTTTTCATTGGTTACAGTTTTCATTCTTGACCCTTTATTGTTTTCGTTACAATTTTCATCGTAAATGTTGTTTTTTTAATCGTTATGGTACTTCCGAGATACTGTTATCATGAGCAATACTCATATCGTCCTTGAACGATTAAGCGGATAAATTGAATCTTCATATATTCGGACGAACAATCTTATTATTAAACTATCAAATATATGATAATTTGAACTTTTAATAGGGATTGACATCTAGTGCAGGACTTTATCACGGGGTTTAGAATTTTCAGAGATATGAGAGCAATCTCAATAGGGATTATTTATAAATATTGTATTGGTGTCTCACCATTGAGGTTGTTCTGATATGTCTCTGACCGGTATTTGTACTGGACTTCTCTTCCCCTTTGTTTGGCTATCTGCTAAGCCTGCAATCAAAGAATCTTGAAAACAGAGTCAGCTGAGGAAACTGTTATTAAACCAACTGTTGATGGTAGAGATTGGCAAAAGGCGCAGAAAAAGGAGAAAAACATCACCAAATTTATTGACAAAGAACCTGTGCAGCACCCAGACAATGGTCTTCTTAACATCCACACCGACGTAGGGAAACAAAATTCTCAGGACTTGCCTGGATTTTTTCGGATCAGAGCTCTTCTGGATCAAGGGAATGCAGCGGAAGACTTTGTAACCTCTTCAGTGATGGTGGAAGCGATCTGTGCTCCCCTGAATCATGCTAATGGAATAGGTTGGAACAATGTTCATGTCAAATTAGATGCACCAACTGATGTAGCGGAAGCTTTAAAGGATATGATAATAATCCGTTGATTCTGAGAATATCCGGAAAATTAGGATTGCCGCAAGATTATTCGTTTAATCTGAGAATCTCTAAATAAATCAAGTTTTTTCAGATTTGTTGAAATCTCTCTAGATCTACCGAAAATAAAAAACAAAGAGACAATGCTTAATTTTATTAATCAATCAAAAACTAAATACAACTTTAGGTCTTAACGCATTATTTATAATAAATTCAAAACATTAGAAAAATTCTGCATCATTCTCTTGACGAAAAGATTCGTCCTCGAATCTTAACTGTGATCGCCAACCTTGAATTAGGAAACTTGACAAATTTGAAACTTATTATCCTCGATTCCTTCGCATGTGACTTTTATTGTCTTGTAACCTCTCTTTGGATCATAATATAAAGTGCAAAATGGTCTGTCGTTGACGTTGGTGCATGAATCAACTCATAATTAATCACCAGTGTTAGCAGTAAATCCAAGATTACTCGTCGGGTTATTCTAAAAGGCAATTTTAATTCTCTAAGCATGCAATCTAAAATACATACTTTAACACCCCGATTCCACCTTCCTGAAGGAACCAGACGAATTGGCAATGCCACTCTCGACCCCGCCTTTTTATCTCCGTAAAGACGACGTGTCGGTTAACAATAACTCATTACACAAATAACCACTTTCTGGATAATACTTCTCTCATTCATTTTCCGAATAATTGTCTTAAAAATGAAATAACGAAAATGCCAAATAAAACCCTAAGGAGAACTTCCGAACTCCCAAAACCGCACACCACACCAGAATCACTCATCTAGTTCCACATATTCGCCCTCGTCGGACTCACCTGAAAAGAAGAGAGAGAAATAAGTAATTTGGGTTCCCAATGAGAACTAAACCTACATTTTCAACACATCCAAACATTACTTTTTAAATACGCTAAAAATAAATCTAACCAAGCTCAAACATTACGCTCTACCAGCGCACAAACAATTTACACGCAAGGGAATAACTCCAACTTCAACGGCATCTCGATAGGCAAACCCACCATGGACCATATTTACACGGCATCTCATAGCCCAGTCCACTTTGGACCATATTTCTCTGGGCCTGGGAAGACCCACCCCGATGCAAGCTGACTTCTTCCGCAAGTCTCGGCTCACAACAAACATAATCGTACCACCGCTCCCTTCTCCGGTGACGATCACCTCATTCTAACTACACTACACACACTGATCACACATCAGAGTGAACAATCAAAGATGCATGTTCTTCATCTAATGCTTTCCTAACTCATTTCGTTAAGCAGATGTATATCTAACTAAATGCACATAGAAAACGTGTTCGTACTCCGTAACACGCCTAGCCTAATCAGATCTAGACTCAACATACCAAAAAGGAATGAATCAACGTATGGAAAACCTAGATCTAATCCTCACCTTAGCCACTGATTTTGACAACACGATGGCAGATGCTCCTGAGGCTCAAATCAGTTATCCTTCAACCGAGAGCTAGATACACGTGTCTTTATGATCTCTGTAAAGTTTCAGGTCGATCCAGATTGATTTGCCTATCCAAACAACTCAACTCGCTAGACTCGTCTAACATGTGCGCTGCGCAGAACAGTCTCGGTAAAACTAACATAACTTCCAAACCACAAGGTAGAACACTGAGATATTTCACAGAGAGCTAGATTTATGAGTAACAAACATCCTTACCAAAAATTAGCTTGATCGGATCACTACCGAACCTCCAGATCGGTTTCTCCTCTCACTGGTTGCAGATCGGCACTGCACCGATCAGGCCTGAGAAGACATCCATAAGTTTCATATCACAACTCCAAATGATGAACCGCTTTCTGTATTATCTAAATAAGTGAGTCAGGAAGATCCTTACTGATTTTCAAATCAATCCGAACAGTTTTTCCCATCCGTTTCCATTTCCTATTGAAACTACTCAGATTAGAGATTCGGGCAGACTACAGCGAATACAAAGAAACGACGATAACTTTTGACACATACCTCCGATTTTGACGATCTTGGTCTTCCTGGAAAGCTGAGACTCGGGGCTTTCCACGGATACCGGTCGCCGGGAAATCATCCCTCAAGGTGTCGGTGACAACTTGCTTATGGAGGCGGCTAAGGTTTACGATGTAAGGAACAAAACGAGCAGAGCTTCGCCCACACCTCTCAACCGTGTCTTAATAGGTAGGGTTTCTTAGGTTTTAAAATGGGCTTACGGACTTAATAAATTAAGTCGGTCCGTTTTTTGATAACCAGTTTAGAGATGTTACACATACTATGAAAGGAGTCCGTCGCTGCATCTCCAACTTTTCATTGAGCAATGAATAAGACTACTTTTGAATCTTCCCGAAGTTGCCTTACCATATGTTCATCATTGATCGTATCCGTATTCAAAAGGCCTTTCTATATATGGCTTGGACAATCTCTATAATATTATTTAAAAAGATATTTTTGAAAATAAACTTTGTTTTGTAAGTTATTACATGAAATGCCATTACAAATAACAAAAAAATAATTGAAATAAGAAATGATATAATAGTCTTTTAAAATTATTGATTAGAATATAGAAACTATTTATTTTGCATTAAAGAGGTTATTTATTATTTAATTTATTAATTATTTTTAATTTTATATATTTTAAAATAATAATCAATTCATATATATTCAAAATATATATATATATATATATTCAAAATCTTGCTATATTATTCACTATAATTTATTATATTTTATTTGAATATATATAAAAACAAAAGTTGAAAAATATTTTACTAATTTTATAAAAAATTAGACACATGAAAACTATTTTTTATAAGAGTTCGTATATTAACCACAAAAACCAGAGTCATTAAACGGTGCATATTAGAGATATGTTTTCAAAATTATAAGTTTTTGCGGGTTAACCCGAATAATATTTTAGTTCACTATAAAACGGGTTAAATAGACAAATTATTAAAAATTGACAGTTTTATATATAATCATTAGTTATATTGTAAAATTCAGATAAAAGCAATTTTCTTAAATTTTAAAATAATTTATTTAAAAAAAATTACCTCGTGCTATAATTAGCGCGGGTTAAATCCTAGTTTAGGTTATTTGACATATTTCTTGTAGCAATTTTCTTGCTAACCAGATATTGAATTGAGTTTACTAATGGGTTTTCTTCGATATATATGATAATCCAAGCAAGCATAGCATCAGTGTTACACAACACACAGTGTTAAAGTTTTTAGTAAAATCTCTAAAATGGCAAGGAAAATAACCTCAAATATATATATATAAACTTATTACACGTTAAGAATCTCTTGATTATGCCACCATTCCTAAGAGACCTTTGTTGAAGAGATCTCCTAACCTTCCCGAAACCAAAAGGCTCCCAGCTAACAAATAAAATGGTCAAAGACCTCTAACAAGTTCTTTCTCATATACAATTCACTCCCAACACATCCTAGTGCCTAATCAGGTGCATTGTAAAGTCTGTGTCGGATTTACAAAATTCGGTTCGATCAAGGTTTTAGGCGTTATTTTACAAGCCCCATTTGTCTCTTTTTCGTAAATGTTTGAAAGTTCATTTTAGGTGATACGATTCGTTGAAGTTTGAAATTTTGTTGTTGTTTTTCGGTTCGCTTCATCTTACGACTCGCGGCATATAATCTCGTAGACAACAAAGATATATTAGTTGTATTTTCTTTGGCAGCATTTGTGGCGTCAATCGCATGAATTACAATGCGCATAACGACATCGCTCATGCAATGTTTCGTTATATTATATAAGATCTTTTAGGAGGGGACAAAATTTCCGAAAAATTGATGATTCATGGAGCATGTTTAGTTGTTGTACCTCCTACTAAATTGCATAAAAGTTACTCCACTGTTTCACACTTCAATAAAAAAAAAGGTAACATAAAAGTTCTGAATGCAAATTAGCAATTTGAGTATGTGATTCTGTCACTTATATGAAATTAGACCCAAATATAGAAATACATTATAACAAAAGAAAAAACAGATACATTATACAAACAAAATTTCCCTCAAAGGGTAATAATATCTACAAAAAGCCTAAACTTAAGACATACTTCTGCTTCTATACTCGATGTTGATTTGCACAAATAAAAAAACTCAGCAAAATGTGAACAAGATGGTGATAAAAAGAGTGTGAGACATATATATACACTTAAATCTTTGATCGAAGAGGGTCAAATTAGGTGTTAAACATCATATACGGTAGAAGAGACATTTTTACATTTATTTGAGCTGTTTCTGCACACAAAAAAAACACATGAACATATATGATGCGAGAGACATAAACTTCTCAATACTTTTTGATTTCTATTGCATAGTTTGCAATTGCACTTTAAATATAGCATCATATATTTACTTTTTTGGTGAGACTTGGAAAACATCCTAGTCCCTCACGGTTTTGATACTGCAAATGTTGGAGAATTGATAAACAATTGGGTTTCACACCAGTTGAGAAAATCATGGTCATTGCAGCTAATAAGAAGAGAGCCACCATTCGAGTGAGGACAAGGCTCAAGTCTAGGAAATCTCGGGAATCAGGCATGTCGACAACTTTTCTTGGTGTAGATGACAAACAAGCCAATGATGCGAGAATTATAAGCGAAATGCAAATGTTTATGGGATTGGTCAAACATCCTTTGCCACCTGCTGCTGTGATGATGATATCCGGCTATAATTACAAATCCTAATGGAGTTACTAAAATTTCTATACCTAATTATTTGAAACGATTCATAATTTTATGAAACCGAATATAATTTACCGAACTAATCGAAATTCTTGAAAAATTCAAAATGTAAAAATAATTAAATTTAATGATATATTTCTTAATTTTTGTTATATATTTTCTTTTGTCTAAAACCGTTCCAAATCGAACCATATAAAATCTAAAACCAAGTGGAATTTATTTTATACAATTTGAAACTTAAATAGTTCGAACCTGACTTAACCGACTAACTGAATGCTTTGTAACGACGGCATTTCATAATATATTATTATTATTTTTTCCGCTTTTTGTCGTTTACAAGAAAATGCATAAGTTTAGTTTACAATTTAAGACCCGCTTCCTCCTTTATGTCATTTAACCTGATGATACAACACTGCGGTTTTATGGAATTTCAATGTTTGGGTAATACAATGTCCTGGCGAGGAAGACGAAACTCGAAAATTGTGCGGTGTCGACTGGATAGGGCCTTAGCAAACGAGGATTGGCATGAGATTTTCTCCCATTCATTCGTAGAATATTTAGCAATGATTGGGTCGGATCATAGGCCGATTGTCGCCACTATAGAGGACAAAATACCCCGGAAACGGGGTCAGTTTCGGTTCGATAAACGGTGGATTGGGCGAGATGGTCTGATGGAAACAATAGCAAAGGGCTGGGAAATTAACACAGCGGGAAGCGAGACTCTCTTTATAGAGAGAATAAATAATTGCCGGAGAGAAATTTCAAAATGGCGGAAAACCAATTTGCCATATGGCAAAGAGAAAATTAGGGACTTACAACAAGCATTAGAGGTGATCCAAAATGATGACAATAGTACAAATGAGGAACTAATGGATATTACGAGGAAACTGAAGGAGGCTTATCTGGATGAGGAGTTATTCTGGCAACAGAAGAGTCGCACCCTATGGGCAACGGTGGGGGACAGAAATACAAAGTTTTACCACGCGCAAGTTAAAACACGCAGGGCGAGAAATCGAATCACGGGACTACACGATGTAGTAGGAGCTTGGGTTACCTCAGACAAAGAGGTAGAACAAGTAGCGGTAAACTATTTCGAGGAATTATTCACATCCACTTCACCGAGGGAATTTGAGGAGGCCCTCAGCGAGATTCCAGCGTTAGTTTCGGAACAAGATAATGATATGCTCACGGCAAAGGCCACTGAAGAGGAAGTTCGTAGAGCACTTTTCATGATGCATCCAGAGAAGGCTCCGGGCCCGGACGGAATGACGGCTTTATTTTTCCAAAGATCATGGCATATAATAAAGTCAGAGGTAGTAGATCTGGTTAACGGTTTTCTGGAAACGGGTTCCTTTGATCAAAGGCTGAATATGACTAACATATGCCTCATACCAAAATCGGGAAGACCAACTCGTATGACGGATTTAAGACCTATAAGTTTGTGCAATGTGGGGTATAAGATCATCTCGAAAGTGTTATGTCAGAGGTTAAAGATATTGCTCCCGGATCTGATTTCTGAGACTCAATCAGCCTTTGTATCAGGGCGACTGATATCGGATAATATTTTAATTGCCCAGGAGATGTTTCACGGATTACGAACCAATGAATCTTGCAAAAGCAAGTTCATGGCAATCAAGACGGATATGAGCAAAGCATATGATAGAGTGGAATGGACTTTCATTGAACACCTATTGAGGACATTTGGTTTTGCGGAAAAGTGGATTTCAGGGATTATGTGGTGCATACAATCGGTACAATATAAGGTACTCATTAACGGTAATCCGAAAGGACAAATAACGCCATACAGAGGATTGCGGCAAGGCGACCCATTATCTCCATACTTATTCATCCTCTGCACGGAGGTCTTGATAGCCAATATACGGAAAGCAGAAAGGGAGAAATCACTTACGGGGCTAAAGGTAGCGAGGGCAGGGCCAGCGATCTCACACTTACTCTTTGCGGACGATAGTCTTTTTTTCTGCAAGGCTACGGTACAAGAGTGTCACACTATACTACATATACTTAAGCAATACGAGTTGGTCTCGGGGCAACAAATTAATTTTTCAAAATCCTCTTTAAATTTCGGACACACGGTTCCAGAAACGGTACAGGACGAGATGAAACTATTGCTAGGAATCCAAAATATGGGAGGGATGGGTACTTATCTGGGTCTGCCGGAAAGTCTCGGAGGGGCAAAGAGCAGGATTTTCAATTTTGTTGTCGAAAGACACAATGATAGAGTCAACGGGTGGACATCCAGACTCCTGACTAAAGGAGGTAAAGAGGTTCTACTTAAATCGGTAGCCACGGCTTTGCCAACTTACGTCATGTCATGTTTTCGGTTACCTAAATCTATTATCGCAAAGCTAACCAGTGCGGCAGCGCAGTTCTGGTGGAGCTCAGACGGTCAACAGAAAGGAATGCATTGGATGGCATGGAAGAAGATGTGCCGGAATAAGTTAGACGGCGGAATCGGATTTCGATCAATAGAGGAATTCAACACAGCATTACTAGCAAAACAGCTATGGCGGTTAATGGAACAACCAGAATCGCTTTTCGCTCGGGTTTTTAAGGGACGGTACTATCGGAACACAGACCCTTTAGACTCTATTAAGTCGTACTCCCCGTCCTTTGGATGGAGGAGTATCATTTCGGCTAGACCTCTGGTTACAAAATGGCTCATCAAAAGAGTTGGTTCAGGAGGCACCATATCAGTATGGAATGACCCATGGATACCATCCTCTCCCCCGAGGTCTGCAACATGCAAAGGGTACAATTATTACCCAAATCTCAGGGTCAACCATTTGGTTGATCCAGCGACACAAACGTGGAACCTGGAATTGATAAACGCAATCATCGAACCGGCCGATGTGGAACTGATACGCGGAATACACATCAGTAGTTTATATCGACCAGATACGCATGGTTGGCACTATACAAAATCAGGGAAATATACGGTAAAGTCGGGATATCAGGTTGCCCAACAAATCACAGACAACGGCGACAACTACTTCTACGGTCCAGATATAAAAAAGTTACATGCTCACTCATGGAAATTGACTTGTCCACCGAAATTACGACATTTTATATGGCAAGCAATCTCAGGGTGTCTGTCGGTCACAGCGAACCTACGCGCTAGAGGAATAAATTGTGACACACAATGTTCTAGGTGTGGTGTGGAGGGGGAAACGATCAACCATGTATTGTTTGAATGCCCACCAGCATTACAAACATGGGCACTCTCTCATATTCCATCGGCCCCGGGAGCTTTCCCGATGACATCGGTTTTCGCAAATTTTGATCATCTATTTTGGAGACTTCCAGATGAGGAAAAGAATATAATGTTTCCGTGGATTGTGTGGAACATTTGGAAAGCAAGGAACGACAAGGTGTTCTCAAATGTAGATAGAAACCCACAAGAGATCCTGAGGATAGCGGAAACAGAAATAGCAACTTGGGAAGCGGCACAAAACAGTGAACCTGATATATATCCCCAACTACCGGGTCTCAATAAGGGAATAAATGAACAAAATGAATATAATGGGTTCACATGCTATATTGATGGATCATGGAAGGAAGGGGATCAATTTTCTGGTTTAGGATGGTTTTGCTTTCAGGAGGGAATTGAAGTAAAGATTTTGGGGGCCCGTAATCTACGAAGAAGCCTATCCCCGCTACACGTGGAATTGGAAGCGCTCATCTGGGCGATGCATTGCATGATTGCAAACCACAAGACGGCGATAGCTTTTGCTACAGACTGCTCAGAGTTGGTGAAGATGGTGTCTACACCGAAGGAGTGGCCGGCATTTACGTTACAGTTGGAGGAGTTCAAGAGGAGCAAGGAGGTTTTCACCTATTTCTCTATCACACAAATCCCGCGCACAAGCAACACAGTGGCAGACAAGTTAGCACGAGGTGCTCGAGTCTACCCATCAGTTTTCACCTATGTAAACTCGATACCCCCGATTTGGTTCACCGAATAGGGTTAGGTATCAAGGCTGTTGACAAAAAAAAAAAAAAAAAAATAAATAAATAAAACTAGGATTTAATCCGCGCTAATTATAGCGCAGAGTAATTTTTTTTAAAAAAATTGTTTTGAAAAATTTAAGAAAATTGATTTTATCTGAATTTTATAATATAGATAACTAATGATTATTGATTATAGATAAAATTGTCAATTTGTAATAATTTGTTTATTTAACCCATTTTGCAGTGAACTAAAATATTATTCGGGCTAACTCGAAAAAACTTATAATCTTAAAAACATAACTCTAATATACATCGTTAAATGACTCTTGGTTAGTCTTACGAACTCTTAAAAAAATACAATTTTCTTGTGTCTAACTTTTTATAAAATTAGTAAAATATTTTTCAACTTTTGTTTTGATATATATTCAAATAAAATATAATAAATTATAGTGAAAAATATAGTAAGATTTTGAATAATTTTTTTTGTTTGAATATATATGAATTGATTATTATTTTAAAATATATAGTATTAAAAATAATTAAGAAATGAAATAATCAATAACCTTTTTAATGTAAAATATATATTTTTCATATTTTAATCAATAATTTAAAAAAATTATTATATCCTTTTTTATTTTAATTATTATTTATTTTTTATAATGACATAATAATTTATAAAACAAAATTCATTTTTAAAAATGTTTCTTAAATAATATTACGAGATTAATCGTGTCTCTCTAATCTCTCGATACACTGTAAAAAATGAAAAACCCCAATCCATTGGCATTCGGATAAACCCCCTTGAACTTCTCTCATTCATGGCCATCCTCTCTCTTTCTCTCCCTCTCATCGTCTCCTTCCTTCGTCCTCACGCCTCTCCTCGATTCTTTCTCCTCCCTCGCTATCTTTCTCGGCCCCCTTGCCGCCGATATCACCGCACAGCCGTTTCCGCCGTTTCCTCCGGTGTTCATCATCATCATCAATCTTATCGCAAGCGCGATGATGATGGCCGCGTCTCTGTTCCTACATTCCAGCAAGCAATTCAGCGCCTCCAGGTTCTCACTCCTCTCCTTCTAATTCCCCATTCTCTCTCTCCTTCAAATTTCGTCGGCGAATTATTCTCTATTTCTCTTCTGCTGGTTTAGGAATATTGGGCTTCCGTCGGATGCGCCGTTATGCAACCTAGCAACACCGAGGTATGGTATCACCATTGCACTATCTCTCTCAACTTCTTCTCTCCTCCCGACTCACTATTCTCATACCTCCGAACTCCGCTCCGTGGTCTTAAGGTCGGAGCTGGCACCATGAATCCTTCCACCTTTTTGAGGGTTCTCGGCCCTGAACCCTGGAATGTTGCGTATGTGGAGCCAAGCATACGTCCTGACGACAGTCGCTATGGAGAGAACCCCAATAGGCTTCAAAGACACACTCAGTTTCAGGTCATATTGAAACCTGATCCAGGAAACTCCCAAGACCTCTTTATCAACAGTCTTTCTGCTTTAGGTACTCAGAAAGCTTTCCACTTCTATCATTAATTCTGAAATGCAGCTATACTTTGAGACTCTCAAGTGTTCCTTGTACACGCACAATATTCTCCTTGTGCTGCTTGGTTCCCTTGCTCAAGATTTGATTTGATTATGTGAAGGTCGTCTTTATGGTGCATCTTTGTAGGAAATCCTCTCAGCCATATAATTTTACTTCTTACTATCTCTTACGTGACCTTTATAGGTATTGATGTGACTCAACACGATATACGGTTTGTCGAAGACAATTGGGAGAGCCCGGTAATGTGTGAAATTCATAAATCGAGGTTTTCCATTTCTTTTAGTTTCTCACTATATTGTCAAAGAGAGCTTCAGCGTGGCAGTGTCTGTTAATTTAATTGACTTACAGGTGCTTGGTGCTTGGGGGTTGGGCTGGGAGATTTGGATGGATGGTATGGAAATCACGCAATTTACTTACTTTCAGCAGGTAAATTTCATTTTATGTAAACATTTCTAAGAATCAAAGTGTTGATTATGGTCTGCGTTTTTTGTTTTAAGGGTAATTTTTGTTTTCCGTTTCCCTAGTGTATTTTCTGCTAAAGTTGTGAGAAAACGGCAATTAGAAACTTTGCTTCTTTCTAGGCTGGAAGTCTTCAGTTGTCTCCAGTATCTGTTGAAATAACTTATGGGCTTGAGCGCATCCTCATGTTGCTTCAGGTCAGTCTTGTACTCCTTTGATTACTTTGTCTCTTTTAGAATAAGAATTCCCTTATTGTTGATCTACACATTTTTTTCCTTTTAGGTTCTTTTTGTTTGCCTTAAGTTAGCCTTTCGTTTTAACTGACAGGATGTTGACCATTTCAAAAAGATCTTATATGCTGATGGAATCACTTACGGGGAGCTTTTCTTGGAAAATGAGTAAAAGACTGATATTCTTTTATGGATTGTTTATTATTCTGTGTAATCCTGTTTCGAGACTGATATTTGGGTGAGTTTTGCAGGAAGGAAATGAGCTCATATTATTTAGAGCATGCTAGCGTGGATCGTCTTCAAAAGCATTTCGATTTTTTTGACGAAGAAGCACGTTCCTTACTTGCATTAGGCCTTCCAATCCCTGCGTATGTTTAGCACATGCTTATGGTCATCCATTGTCTTCTCCATCCTTAACCACTCTTTTGAATTTAACAAAATTGCTTGGGGGCATGCTAGGTATGACCAGCTTCTGAAGACTTCTCACGCTTTTAACATCTTAGATGCTAGAGGTTTTGTTGGCGTAACTGAACGTGCTCGTTATTTCAGTCGAATGCGCAGGTAAGATCTGTTCCAGTTTTGTGAGAGTGTGTTATTGAGTAAACCAACAAGCTTGATTAACCGGAGAGGAGATGCTTTAAACAAGTCTTTACTTGTAAATATACATATATAATGTGCATATTTTTGCTTATGTGCATCCTCTTTGAAAGAATAGCTTGGCTCGCCAATGTGCCCAACTGTGGTTAAAGACACGTGAGTCTCTTGGACATCCTCTTGGTGTTGCCTCCGAACATATTCCTCCCATTCATCACGGAGCTGCTTTGGAAAATGTGGCTGAAAAGGTTGGCCTGTTTTCTAATTTGAGAATTTACAATCAGAGCTTTGTTGCTGATTATTTCCTTTTTGACAAGTTGTGGGATATTAGTTTGCGAAATATTTTGGTGTCGCTTATATCTTTAGCATTGCTTGCTTATATGGTCTATTTAGGACTAGAAAACTGGATGTTTTGATTTATGGAAACATTTAAGAAGTTGTCAAATAAGATATGGTTTTCTTTTCCAATCATGACAGGTTTCTGAGGATCCAAGATCGTTTATCATTGAGATAGGGACTGAAGAGATGCCACCTCAAGATGTTATCAATGCTAGCGAACAAGTAAAATTTCATTTCATTTGGAGAAACTTGAAATTTCTCTCCCTATCACTCACTACTCGCTCATGGACACTTTTGTGGGCCGAACATGCTGCAACATTTTAACTTCCCAAACTCCCTAGATGCTTTTTTGCTGTGCTTCTTGTTTGTCTCTTGTGTTATGTTATTTTGATTGATTGGACATCAAGTAATAGTCCTTGTTAATGTTGCAGCTCAGGGTTTTAGTGCTACAATTACTGGAAAACCAAAGATTGCGGCATGGCGCTGTGAAAGCATTTGGCACACCTCGCAGGCTAGTGGTAATTAATAAGATTTTTTTCACTTTTACATATTATTTCTAATATGTCAACTCTAGGGACATATTTGCTTATATGTCAACTCTATAACAACATGAATTCAAGTTTACAGAGAAATGATTGGTTGACACCAAATCTTCCTGTTTATAATTTAGAATTATTGTCCACTTTTCAAATTTTGGCTTTTGAGGCTTATTTAAACCTGGTTTTTTCTGTAAGGATGTAAATCTTAAAGAAACGTATCTGAAGTTTTTGGGTTGTGGGTTATGAGTCGAATCATGGAACTCTTGAAGCTTTTTGGAATTTATTGTTCTTTTTGAAGCAGTTTAACGTGAAGGTCTTTTTCAGGTTTTAGTTGATGCTATGTCCTCTAAGCAGTTGGAAGAGGAGGTTGAAGTTCGAGGACCCCCTGCTTCGAAAGCGTTTGATGATCAAGGAATTCCTACAAAGGTTTTTCTTTTCCTTTGGACTCCTTTCTGCTCTTCAGGCACCGCTAGGCTATTAAATTAACTATTGAAAGTATTTTGGTAGACAGTGGTGAAATATAAGGAAAAATCATATGGAATATTTATCCATTGGCACTTAGGTTTTGTACTATGCTTGTTTTTTTATTTTTAGCGTGCATTGACTGCCTAAAGATACGTAGATATAAATTTCTTGTTGTTCTTCCCTGCCAGGCTGCAGATGGTTTTAGCCGCAGATATGGCGTTCCATTGGAAAAATTGTACAGAAAAGTTGCTGGTGGGTGCATCTATATTAGCAAATTCTGACTGCTTCCTTGTTCTTTGTTTCCTAGGCTGCGGTTCTGCTTTCTTTGTTTAGCTCTTTTCATTTTTATCTATATTGTCATTATTTTCAGGGAAGACAGAATATGTTCATGCACGAGTTACAGAGCCAGCTCGACTTGCTTTGGAGGTTTTTTTCCTTGACTCCTTATGTTATGCGAAGAGAATGTTATTTTCATCTTTCATGACAAAGATATCTGTAATAGACATTATTATCTATTAATTTAGGAAACTGTTGATGTTCACATTTTCCTCTTGCTTTTCATATGGTGTACCTCGTAGTTTTAGTGTTCTAAGTCCTCTACATCACTATATGGGCATCTGATTTTTCCCTCGAAGGAAAATTACAATTATTTGCTCAGTATACAATTTTTTTTTTTTTATAAATTTTTTTATTGGGATCTTGTCTATTGTAGGTTCTGTCAGAAGAATTACCTGGTATACTGTCTAAAATATCGTTCCCAAAGTCAATGCGCTGGAACTCTTCAGTATGTAACCTATATATTTATACTCATATTTAAGTTCATATAGCGTAGGTTCAGTAGTAAAACAAGGAGTTTATATAACTGCTATTTATCTTGTGCTGTGATAAGCAGGTAATGTTTAGCAGACCGATTCGCTGGGTTATTGCCTTACATGGGGATCTGGTTGTGCCATTCTGCTTTGCTGGTAACACAAGGTTCGTTTACTTGGCTACACCCAATTTTCCATGCTTCCTATGTCTTCGGTTGGCACAGAGGATAAAAGTTGGAATCTCAGTTTAATATGTATATTTAATCTTAAGACCACAAATTTTCCTCTGGCTTTTGTTAGGGATATCAGAAAGATGTAGATATGCAAAATATTTGTTGATAAAATAACAATTTGTTACATTTGTTTAATGTTCAAAATGCAGTGGAAATGTATCCTTTGGACTTCGCAATACTTCCTCAGCAACACTATTGGTAAGAATGTACTTGCACCATCGTCTGTAGGCATATATGGATTTCATGCTTCAGATGTGTATTTTATGGTCTTCTATATATTGGCAGGTACACAGTGCAGAATCCTATGAAGATACGATGAAGAATGCTGGAATCAATATTGAGATTGAGGCATGCCCTTCATATATTATTCTCTCTCTCTCTCTCTCTCTCTCTTTTTTGTTTCGTTTTAACTTTCAGCAGGGTCTCAAATTTCTCTCCTTTTAGATTTCTAGTTATGGATCTATGTAGTCATTTCATCGGTTTACATTATACAGGAAAGGAAGAAAGTCATTCTTGAGAAGTCAAATGTGCTAGCAAAAAGTGTTAATGGGCGCATTGTTGTCCAGCAGAACTTACTTAATGAGGTAACTTATGGTGTTGTCAGTGATATGCTCTATCAATGGCTCCAAGAAATTATCTTTACATCTTGATGCTAAGGAGTTAAATTAATCCAGGTTGCAAATCTCGTCGAAGCTCCTGTGCCATTAATTGGAAAGTTCAAGGAATCATTCTTAGAACTACCGGAGGAGCTATTAACTATTGTAAGCTCTTTAGAAACTAAGATTGGTTTTAATACCGTATAACCTGCTTATAACATCTGTTTACTTTCTTGTGTTTTATCAGCAAGTATACTAATCTAATTCATGGCCTTACTGTGGTGTAACCCTCTAGGTTATGCAGAAGCACCAGAAGTATTTTTCCATTACTGATGAGAGTGGAAAGCTATTGCCTTACTTTATTGCTGTACTACTCTCTAGCCTTGCATTGTCTTCTGTTGCATGTTTTTTAAAATGTTTAAATGGCACAAAAACAAATTTTTAATAGCTGACGAAACAAAGTGTGTTTTTGTTTAGGTTGCCAATGGTGCAATAAATGAGGATGTGGTGAAGAAAGGAAATGAAGCAGTTCTCAGGTTGAGATGTGTAATAAGTGGCTAAAATCTTTACTCAATTGGTAGATGGAATAGACATATTAAAAACACCCAATGGTCATGTTTTACTTTTGCAGGGCACGCTATGAAGATGCAAAGTTCTTCTATGAAGTGGACACAAGGAAAAGGTTTTCTGAATTTCGAGGTCAGCTTCAGGGAATCCTTTTCCACGTAAGTTTTTCCTTCGGATACATGTCTTAGGCAAGAAGCTGGATAGAATAATCTTGATGGCCCTAGTTTTATTTTTCCTGTAGTTTCACTGCTGTTTCAATGGTTCAGTACTCGTACAAGTAATAAAAACAAACCACATAATATTGACGTTAGTAAGTACATACAAGTTACAACACAAGCTCTTCATCCATGTTTATGTGAATTTATAGGAAAAACTGGGGACGATGCTGGATAAGATGAACCGTCTAGAAAAGATGGTAACTAAGCTTTGTTTGGCCCTCGAAATTGATGAACATCTGCATCCGGTTGTGAAGGATGCTGCCTCACTTGCTCTGTCAGACCTTGCAACTGCTGTAGTTACAGAATTTACTTCGCTGTCAGGAATAATGGCTCGTCATTATGCTCTCAGAGATGGCTATTCAGAGCAGGTAATGGATTGTTCAAGTGTATATGTTTATGAGCATAAGTTACTGTTGTGGCTGCTTCTTCTGCTTAATAGACTTGACCTACTAGCCTACTATGCTATATATCTATTAGCATGTGCTCTATTATAATAAAACAATCGTTTCCCCTGGGATGCAGATTGCAGAAGCTTTGCTGGAAATTGCACTTCCTAGATTTTCGGGGGATGTCTTCCCCAAAACAGATACAGGAATGGTTTTGGCAATAGCTGATAGGTAATTTGAAAGCTTTAAGTTTTGGTGTCTCTCCCATTTCTTTCTATGCTAAACGGTTTGTCCTGTGAACACAACCTTGTTGCTGGATTGACAACTAAATTGCATATACTTCTGATATGATATTTGTGTTCCTATATACTAACACCTATGCTTGTTTCTATGACCGTAGATTGGATAGCCTTGTTGGTCTATTTGCTGCTGGTTGCCAGCCAAGTTCAACAAATGACCCATTTGGCCTTAGAAGAATATCTTATGGTTTAGTAAGTTTGTACATTCTGATCTAAAAAAGCAGTTATGACTTGTCAATAGGCAGCTTATGGATGCCAAATATTACTTTGTATGCCACAGGTTCAGATTTTGGTCGAAAAGGATAAAAATGTCAACTTCAGACATGCTCTAGAGCTTGCAGCGAGTGTACAACCGATGAAGGTTGAGGCAAACACTTTAGAAGATGTGAGAATCAAGTGCTCCCATAGCTACTAAGCCATCATCTGAAAGTGTCCTTGATATAATTAACTGTTCTATTGTTTCTAGGTGTATCAATTTGTTACTCGAAGACTGGAACAGCTTCTGGTTCGTGCAATTTTCGTGATGCTTATCTTTTTGCTTTCTAATTCTATTAGACGCAATTCCTTGGCTCTTTAAACTAAAGGACCTTAGTGTCTGGTTTTTGAACAACGTTCTATCCTTTTTTACAGGTTGACAACGGAGTAAGCCCTGAAGTAGTTAGGTCTGTCCTAGCAGAACGTGGAAACAATCCTTGTCTGGCAGCACGAACCGCACACAAGGTAATTGAATAGATCCAGTAGCGACTAGATATGGAAATAGTTGATAGTTGAGAAGCATATGGGCATCATTTTCCTACAAGCCAGGTATTATGGCGATTGGATTAAGCCTAGTTAAGAAGGTTCTCAATATAATTGGATGAAGCTCATCTGCTATCGAGTATTAGAGACTAGAAACCAGACTGGACATTGGTATTGGTATTGGTATTGGTAAGGAAGGTGCTCATATGTTGTCAGCGGAAAGTGGGATTGGTTTATGGTCTAAAGTCAATGGGTTCCTACAGTAGCATGATGGATTTACAAGGACTTGGTTATCTTCTGGTTTGGAATGTTGCTCGGTGGTTTGCTACGCAGGCCATAGACTCAAAACAAACATAGTGATTTTGCTCATAAGAAGCTAACGCATCTGGCGGTTTTGCAGATGGAAAAGCTAAGCAAAGGTAAGATATTTCCGAAGATAGTGGAAGCATATTCCCGTCCCACACGCATTGTACGTGGGAAAGATGTTGATGTTGGAGTTGAGGTACTTGACGTTTCTATCTGATCAAAATGGCAAAAGAGCATCTGTCTAACATTGAATGATGTGCAACCAGGTGGATGAGGGTGCATTTGAGACTTCCCAAGAGAAAGAGTTGTGGAGAACTTACACCTCTATCAAAGATGGAGTTCACAATGGTAACTCCACTTTCTTCTCCATCGGCTTCTCTCAAACAAAGAAACAAACAAAATTTCTCTAACTGCTTCCAAAATTTCAGGCATAGAAATTGAGGAGTTCACTGAGATATCCACGCAGTTGCTGGAGCCGCTCGAGGATTTCTTCAACAATGTGTTCGTGATGGTGGTAAGTTGAAAGTCTGTTCACTCTGTGCCCGAGGATTTGATTAGAGAGCTTATGGTTGAATTTTACGGTTGCAGGAGGAAGAAAGAGTGAGGAAGAACAGACTCGCTCTTCTCAATAACATTGCCAATCTTCCCACAGGAATCGCTGACCTCTCATTTTTGCCTGGATTTTGAGGTCTTGCTTGTTTTGCCTTTCCTGTTTTTCTTTTTTTTTCGAGCTGTTAACAAATTATTTTTGAATTTTCGTTTATTGTTGTCTATTAATGCTATTTTCTTGATATATACTAAAGCCTCTCTATAATTTTGTTGGCTAACATGTGTTTTTACAAAACTCTTTCTATTACTAGATATTTTCACTAGTTGACAGTTGACACACGCGAGCATGATTGAAGTTTGGTTGTAAGATGTTGTGTTGTGTTGTGTAAAAATAAATTTATGCTTGTTTCCGAAATCTGACGTCTCACGTGTCATATGAAAAACAAGTTTCATAACGATAACGAAGTCGAGTAACAGTCTAATAGACACCCTTCATAATGATAGTATAGGCTCTCTAGCTCACCTCTCAGACTTAACCATTCGAAAATCGAAACCGACGCGTAGCTCATCAAAAATGGGAATCTAAACCGCTGGATCCATAAAAACCCTATAAATGATCCCAATGGGCCAAATTTTTTAATATCCGACCCAATAAAACAATATAGTAAGCCGGTTAAAAGCGAAACCCTAGATATATCGAAAAGAAAACATCTCCGCCCCAATTTCTGCTATCATCCTCTCTACTTGTCGTCGTCGCTGCTCTCCGGTATCTTGAATTTTGTCTCTCTTGTTGCGTTGTTGAATATCGATCGATTCTATTTGCCAATCTGTTTTGTTTCTTTTGGATTTTAGTCGGAATTAAAATGGACTACTCATCTCCGCCGCCGCCTATGGGTGGTAAATCTCCGGAGGCAGTGATGGAACAGGTGCAGACGCAGCTCGCTCAAGCTTATGCGGAGGAGTTCATTGAGACACTAAGAGTTAAATGTTTCGACAAATGCATAACCAAGCCAGGAACAAGCCTTAGTGGAGGTGAGAGTAGCTGCATCTCTAGATGTGTTGATCGTTACATGGAGGCTACTGGAATCATCAGTCGAGCTCTTTTCAACCTACAACGTTGATTCAACTTTCAGACACCAGATGTTTTTTTTAATGAGGAATGTCTCTATTTACTTGTTGAATCTTTGTCAGGTTTGGTTTTTGTCTTTTTGAAGAAAGATATATATTACTCATAAGCGTATTCAAACAATCTTACTGCCATTTTCCCTAGAAAATTCGAATTTGAATATTTTTTTGTGTTTTCAATCGATCAATCAATGATGAGACCGTGTAGATTGTCTGCCATTGCTCCTATTTTTAGTAGATTCTGTGATTTACATCGGGGTTTTTGGGATGATGAAATTGCTTCTGTATACGTATGAGATTATTTAATCATTGATATGAGTGTGCAAATCTTGTGAGCTTTCTATCGGATCCTGTTAAGTGCAAACCTAATAAAACAGTATGTGAATAAATTGAAATAATTCCATTTTTCATTGCTCAGGCTTGGAGTGTGTTGGGTTGTTTGAGATTGGTTTTTGGGACTTGTGGTTTTCCATTGGAATGTGAAAGAAAAAAGTCTCGAATGTAATAATAACTTTTTTCATGACAATGAAGTCTGATGTCAAAAAAAATAAAACGTTTCACATTAATTTGTGTGTGAATAATATCCCATTTCGATGGTGGTTTCCTAATTAAAAAAAAAACGAATTGTGCGGATTAGTTCATTGTGGACAACTGGACAATTCGATGCCGTATATTTTCTTACGAACTATGACCATATCTTTCTAGTTTTTTATCGAACTATGTTTTATGTATATCTCCCTACGAAAGAAAAAAAACTTTTTGAAAATAAAGTTTGAAGCTTAAATTTCCATAAATATCGGTTTTAATGGTTTTTGTTCGGTTTAGTTTTGAGACATATATTTACTTATATTTACTTTATTTATATTATGATGATGTTTTAAAAAAAAATTCTTTGACGGTTTGACCCGCAAAAATATTATAATAACTGTTTCCACAAGTTGGAGGAATTGCTTTGGTCTTTATTTTTCCTTATATGTAAACACGTGAATCGCACGTGCCGGAGATATTTTAGCTGTTGTCCGTAGCTTTTTTGGTGAACTTGGGTTTTAGCTTTTGTCTCGCATGCTCCATTAAATAACTTTCTCTTCAGCTGACTCTCCACGACTTCTCTCTCTCAGTTCCTTGCTGCTCCCTTCGGTTTCTGCTGGGTACGCTCGTTTTTCTCTTTCAAAGTTTCCATCTTTCGTGTTTGTGAATTGTGATGGATACATCTCAGGTTTACGGTTGGACTTTTTTTGATGCTCTCTTGCTCTTTCATGAATTTCTCTCTACAATTATGTCTCCGACGAATAGAAAAGTAGTAACAAGGAGAATAATAGGCGAATGATCCGTTTTTTTAAAGTAAATTCCATTTTGGTTCTTTTTTACGAAATTGGATGGATCTTGATGAAGACTGAAAAACTACCCAATTCTTCCCCAACATAAATGTTCTCCCTTTCTCTATCAGCTCGGTGATTGATCCTTTTTGACCGATCCGTTTGTACTAGATTTTTTAATTTCTTAAAGAGTTTTTTTTTTTTTGCGTGGTATGTTGTAGTAGGTAGCTGAGTCATGCTTGGTCTGTGATTCAAGTCACATGAATCAAATGAACCTTTTTTGTATAGTGTCCATTACATGTTACTTGTATCTCTGGTGATGTCTGTTATTATTCTCCTTCGTGACTTGGACTTTGGATTTAACGCAAGTATTAGCTATTATATATGCCGCTTATTCATTGTGGTAACTTTTACAGAATAACATCTTGATACTTGCTGTTCGAGATGTTTCGTCGCAAGACTTCTTCGCAAACCGAACTAGAGAGTAATGAGGCAGCTCTCAGAGAGGCAAAGGTAAAAACTTTCCAGGTCTTGCTGCTGATTTTCACTTCAATTAGAATCATATGATTCGTAGAAGGTGACTTTTTATATCTTTTTTCCTCATCTTAATGGTCTAGCTCAAAGAGCTTAAGGCTCTCATCGGCCAGCTCTCCGGAAGGAGTTCACTATATTGTTCAGATGCGTGTCTGAAGAGATATCTGGAAGCTAGGAATTGGAATGTAGGCAAAGCCAAGAAGATGCTTGAGGAGACGCTTAAATGGAGATCCACTTTTAAACCTGAGGATATCCGATGGGTAAGTATCAAACAAAAATCTTGGATTTTTTTGGACAACTCCTCCAAAAACTTACCGGTTGAGGCTTGCTTTCTACTAGGATGAAGTTTCAGGTGAAGGTGAGACTGGAAAAGTTTACAAAGCGGGATTCCATGACAGAAGTGGAAGAACGGTTCTTATACTGAGACCCGGCTTGCAGGTTTCTAAAGATCATCTTCTTTCTTGGTTAATATTTTAGAGCGAGTTAACTTCGGTGCAAAAGATAAACCATCCAGTTTTTTCATGAAAATTTCTGCAGAACACGAAATCTTTAGACAATCAGATGAAACATCTGGTGTATCTCATTGAGAATGCTATTCTGAATCTGACAGAGGATCAAGAACAGATGTCCTGGCTTATTGACTTCACGGACTGGACACTGAGCACCAGTGTGCCTATTAAATCTGCCAGAGAGACTATCAACATACTGCAAAATCACTACCCAGAGAGACTCGCTGTCGCTTTCCTCTATAATCCTCCAAGACTCTTTGAGGCATTCTGGAAGGTTTGAAAAACCACTGCTTCTATCTCATAGTTAGAAAAAACATTGGTTGATTAATGTATGTGCAGGAACATGATGTGAGCATTTTGAATTTGTTTTTGTGTTGTTCCACAGATAGTGAAGTACTTTATTGATGCAAAGACATTCATCAAGGTGAAATTTGTTTACCCAAAGAACCTGGAAAGCGTGGAGCTTATGAGCTCATTTTTCGACGAGGAAAATCTGCCAACCGAATTTGGAGGGAAAGCTTTGTTGCAGTATAACTATGAAGAATTCTCCAAGCAAATGAACCAAGACGATGTTAAAACTGCAAATTTCTGGGGATTGGTTCAGAGTAACAATCACCAGCAGCACGTGAGCAGCAGGTTTTCTGGAGCCGAAATTGCCGCTGAGCCAATCCAAACTAACCCTTAACCGGTTTTGAAGGGAATATCTTTTTTAATGGACTGCATATAGTTCATGTGAGAGAGAGGTTGAAAGAGTTATACATAGCATTGATTAAATAAAAGGAGTTGTGATTCCAAGTTACTCTTGAAGTTAGTCCAAAAACTCCTAACACTCATAAGCATTTATATACAGGCAGTAAGCAGACAATACCAGCGACAAGCTTTGTTTCTTTCAGTCTATATCTCAACAAACACAAGAGAATGATTCCTTCAAAATTTTAAGGCACAAAGAGGAAAAATACACATGAAGAAAGATTATACTACACAGCAGTATTAGCTATTAGACTATATAGCTTAAGAGTTCTGCAGTCAAAAGAGATTTGCAATGGAGTGGAGTTAGAGACAGAGAAAGAGAAGAAGCTTGAGGCAATTTGAGTGAAACTAGATAAGCCTTCTTCTGAAGTTTCTGGTTGTTGATTGATAGGTACGCACCAAAAGGCCAACCCCAATGCCAAGACCTACACATACACCAAGACCAATTCCCACACCAACCCTCACACCAGCATTGAACCACGACATCTCTCCATCTTCACCGTCTGTATACTCTCTTCTCAGATACATGTCGCCATATTCTCCATCATAATCTTGTTTGTAGCTTCCGTATTCTGTTACCTGCACAGGGGAAAAAAACTCCCATACTTAGGACAAAACACTGCAAAGAACTCAGCAACAGAGAGAATCGTGTATGTAGATGTCTGTATCGAAAAGAAAAATAAGTAACAGACAATTATAGAGATACTCAAATAAAGAATACAATAGTCATTCAATCACTTGTAGAATAGAGGCTAGTGGTAGTTTTGTTCCAATCTTGAAACTGGTGTCTACACCTCCATGATTAATAGATGGAAGGTATAGACATTGCAATATAGCTAAAGAGAAGCTCTTAACCTACGGTGAGTATGAATATCCATCTCTAATAGGTTTTGACAATGTCAACTGCAAAAACCTCCAAATAAAACTTCAAGCATAAGCTAATCTTAACATTACCTCTTCAATAGGGAAACGTTTTCCCGAATAAGTTTATGCATAAATAAAAGATGATATATTGTGGCATTACATGTGAAAACCACGATATTTCAACCAATGGGTCACATAAGAACTGACTGTAGCAGACAGGAGGATAAGAGTTCAGATATTAGGATCACAGGACAAGAGGGAAATGGGATAGAGAGAGTGTGTGTATGTGAGGGGGGGGGGGGGGGGGGGGAGAGAGAGAGAGACAGCTATTTATTGACTTGTAAAATGTCTCAGGCCCCATACCTCACATGATCATTTATCACGAAGTTGGTCCACTTCAGAATCTAGAGGAATAATCTTCCTAAGAGTACCAAGAAACATGTCTCAAGATATGAAATCTCAAAACCATGAAAAACTTTATGCTCATGCCTACAGCATGACCACGAAGACTCATATCTAAGGTATATAGCATTCAATGTGTTGAACTTGGACACAAACCAATATAAAACTATTAGGAAGCATTGTAATAATCTTGAAACAGTGAAGTAAAATTACCTGAAAATCAAGCTCAGATGAGTTGCCTTTCTGAGGCTCACCGGTTTCATATTCTGGAATCGAATCTAATGCACTCCCTCTATTGTGCTTCTTTCTGAAACCAAGCTGTAGTGTCTTGGTAGATGATTGGTGTTCCTGAGAAGCAACCAGTGACATAGACTTCAATAGTTGGCAATGGAGATGATAACTCCGAACAGCCAATATGTTTCTCCTTCAAGAAACCAGACCCTGCAGTGATCTCAGCTTCACAGTTCATGTTCCACCGCTTCGTGCTATGCTTAGACTCCCCAGTGAAACCATTACTACCTGACATCTCAAGAGTTCCAGACAAAACCAGCTCATCTTTGTCATAGACCTCAAACTTGACACTACCGGATAACCTGATATTGTCCGTGCTGATAAAAGTAGCTACTTCGGATTTCTTATCAACTCGATCTCGCCTTAGCTGAGAAGAAACTCCTTCAGAGTAAATGCTCATTCTAACACCGTTTATCTCCAGAAGAGAATCTGGATCCAGAGGAATGTGAGTGATGGTGAGGACCTCAGGTGTCGAATCATCCACCTTGAAATTGCTGATTCTGACATAGAACACTCTCAAATCGAGCAACGGCGATGATAATGATGTTGATGATGGCGATGATGATGATGCTATTCTGGAATTGTGATATCTGATCATCTGAAATGCTTCTCCGTTGTTACGTGTCTCATAAGGTTCCACCATGATTAAAGAACCAAAATCACAATTCCTATTTCTCACTGAATCGAATCACAGACGTCTGGCTTTGCTGCAGAAAATTTGGAATCAACGAGAACAACGTGAGATTCATTCACAAAGGGAAAGCAATAGCTTTCTTCCTGGATTTGAGAAGAAAAAACCCCAAAAGAGAGACCCGATATAACTAAAATCCTTTCTTTATGGAAAGGGAACGAAAAAAAAAACACATCAAAATGAGAAAAAGAGAATCGTTTATCCTCAAAAATGGGAGATTTCTACAAGGAAAAGAATGTCAAGATTGAAACTTTACTCACTTCCTAAAAACAGAGAGATGGTCAAAGAAAAAAAAAAAAAAAATCCAATGTTCTATTTGATAACCGCAGAGATTGATTGATCCAGGTGAAATAAAATTTAAAAAAAAAAAAAAAGAAAGAAGAGAGATTCTGAAATTTAAAACTTTATTTCTATCACAAAGGAACTATCTTTAAAAAAAGAAAAAGAAAAATAAGAATTTTCTCAAAAACCCAGAAAAATCGGCAGAAAAGAAAGGAAAGGAAGCTCACCCAGAAGATGTTCCATCCACAAACCTACTTACTTTTAATCTGGTGCTTAATATTAATCTTCCTGTCTGTGTCCCCAAAAATAAAAATAGAAAATTTATATGGCCAAGTAGGATTTATTAGATCTCTCTCCTAGATCATTGCCCACCCAAAAACACAAAAAAAAATGTCCAAAAAAGGTTTTGTCTTTATCGAAAATGTTGAATTTGGTGAAATCTCCAGAAAAAATAATTAGAAATCAGAAAAGAGTGATGGGAAGGATTGAATAGTCTTTGATGGTATGATCCAACGGGACGAGGAGGAAAGATGAAGAAATGAAGATTGGGTTCTTCTGACTTTCGATCACGTGATCTTCTTTTCTTATCCACTTTCGACCAAAATGCCAAATTCGCTGTTTACGAGACACACCGCGTCGGTCGCTTTGATTAAAAACGACGCGCATTCTCTTGTCCATTTTTTAAAACGGTCAGTTTTCTGAAATGAATAATGAACATCGTGCCGTTTTCTGTTTAGGATACTCGTGAGTCATAAATTTTGTTGTGTAATTAAAATTTCTGTTTCACTCATTTTCTTCAGAAGAAAAAATTTAAGCTGAACGATTCTCATTCCTTGTATTCAATACAAAAGAATGACACGGTTCTAATATCTCACATGAATCGATATAGCTTTTTCAATTAATAGTGAATTGAAAACTCGTGTCATATATGCATTATGTGTTCTGCTAGACGAGGTATGATATATTTAAATAAAACCAAAAGGACTTGCAATAAACAATATAGCAAAGAAATGGAAATATATACAGATATATTGTATAACACCTAAAAAGCGTATGAAATGCATTTGACAAAAAAAAAAATTGCATTTATGGACTTATTATGAAATCAAAAGTTTTTATTATAAAAATTAAAAATAACACACAAATTGCAGCTAGCAACGGGGTTGTGTGATAAGGTGGCAATATTCTTGCAAATCACTAGATTATACAAATTTCAATCTTGGATGCTAATTCGCGATTTTAATCTTTTGGTGTAAATACTTTGTATATAACGTATAAACAAAATTAGTACACTATACATGAACCCTAATAACAACTCCAAGGATATATTATATATCTGTCATGCATGTGTTACATTGGTGGATAATAACCAACGGACAAAAATAAAATCTACTTTTTTCTTCTGAAATATTATCTAAACACCGAAAGAGTGGGCGGCTTTTGATTTTAAAGACAGTTGTTTTTTTGTTTTATTTTTAAAAATTCTGTCTGTAAAACATTAAAAACAAAAAAACATGAGATACTTTTTTATTGCTGCTCTTGAAGATATTTTTTTGAAAGAATGCTCTTCAGCTCTTGAAGATATTATAACATAAAAAGCAGCTGTTCAATACTTATTATATTCTGTTGAGAAAACTAAGCTGATGGGGAAGAGAAGGTTTCAGAGAGCAAAAGAACCGTCAGTGACAGCAACGGTAGCAGAAGCTTCATCTCCGCCGGAGTCTCAAACGACACGGAGACGAAGAGGAAGACCAAGGAAGAATCTTGAGAACCCAGAAGATTTCAAGAAGGAAGAATCCGAAGATGAAGAAGATGAAGAAGACGAACATGTTAAGATTATTAACAGAGAGAAACAGACGAAGAAAGTTAGTAGTGTGGAAGAAGGGCAAAAGTGGAAACATGAAGACTTAGCGGAGCAGGAGCCAGAGATGAAGGTGAAGACGGTGGCGCCGCCGTCATCTAGACGGTCGAGGAGGAAAAGTACGCCGGTGAAGAGCTGGTAAATTTTTATCAATGGCGTTTTTGATTTTGTGTGTGTTCATGGGTTAACTATTGTTGAATAAATTAACTAAAAAACCTCATGGGGAAAAGAAAAAAAAAGACCTTTGATTTATATAATTTCTTGGATCTGTTAGTTCAAAACAAGAATTTTTCTTTGTCCATCTCAGTGTTATATTTTTGGCGTATCAAAGCTATTTTCAGTGAGATGTCACATTTATGGCGATGGAATTAGACTAATCATTAGATTAAATTAATTGTTTCATAAGGATGATTTGTAGTTGTAGTAGGTTGTCAATTTTTGGTTTGTGTAGTCGATGATGGTTACGTCCCTTTCGGATTTTTGAATGATAAAAAAAAAAAAGATGCGTCGCACAATGGTGAACGGATAAAGTTAAGAAACTAATGGATATTGCTAGTGAAACAACTTGTCTATTATTTAAATCACAATAAAGCAGTATCTAATTAAGACATTGCTGTAATTATTCAACTAATTACATAATCGGAGTAAAGAATGTAAAAAAAAAAAAAAAAAAATAGAGGATATGATAGAGATTACTAATTTTCACACAAGACAAATATGGGCCCTTAAAGGCTCAAAACCAGGTTTGAGGACTAAATTCAGACTTGATTATTATAAAGTTTGATATGTTTTCCAAACACTGTTGAGTTGACAAAAAAAGACGAAAGCTTTAGAACTAGAAGGACAAGATTTAAAGGCTGTAACAAAATGTCTTACGCTAAAACAGCCTGCGGTTTAGGGTGATGATGCCTTTCCTTCTTGTAACGCAACTGCTCTGGATCAAACCCACCTTCCTCTGCTCCATAAACCGCCCATGATGGTGTTGGTGCCATATAGTCTCTGCTCGTGAACGGTTCTCCAGAAGCCACCTATACGAATTCATTCAAAAATTAGCATGAATCTTGATTTTGAGATGATCCTATCTTGTGTTTGGTTTAACTAACTAACCAGATCGTGGAACTTTTCATAGTCAATCCAAGTGAACCACTTCCCATTCACTTTGAACTTTTGCGTTCTCCCTAGAAGAACACAGCAAGAATGGGCGTGTTCACAAGCAACCTCGTACTCTCCTTTGCTCTTCAGAGACAGAGCTTCTGAGAATGCTTTGACATCTGCGTGCCATGGTACGTTCTCCATTGTCAACTTTGATGTCGCAGATCTGTTTTTGTTTCCAGAAGATTACCAATAAGTAATGATATGTGTGTAACAAGAGTGGAGCGAGAGAGAGAGAGAGAGAGAGAGAGAGAGAGAGAGAGGAGAACAAGTGAAACACACTCACGATCCGCAATATGTGACGCCTTTGATCTCAATGAAATCAGGTTTCCCAATGCTGAACAGGTTGAAATACGCATCTAGCTCCTCTGTGTTCCACCCTTTGACAAGTGTTAAACGGTAGACGGTTCGCTGCTGCTTCTCCTGGAGAGCTTTCAAGGAGTCCTGGAACACAAACGGTGCAGCGATTATACCTTTATCTCAGATTCAAATTTCATTTCAAAGGTTCATTACATACAAGAGGTTATTTAAATTACTCACAATAAACCGCTCCCAGAAGTCCGCAAAGAGAGGCCTATCAATAGCCTTTAAGCTCTCTTTGGTGGCAGCATCTACACTTACGTACAACTGTCGATATCAACAATAATTAGTTAGGCAATTTGGTTCTGTTAAGAGCATGTAGAGCTTTCAAATATGGAAAAACATGTACAAAACAGACACCACGGACCTGTGTGATAGGCTTCATCATCAAAATCTTTTCGGGGAATTGTGCATTAGTAACCAAAAATGTGGAAATACGCCTTCCATGTAGCTCATCTACAAGGGCATTGATCTCTGGATACATAATTGGCTCACCAACAAGTGATAACGCACAATGCCTTGGTGTTAGACCTTCTTGTAATTTCTCTGGAGTTACACCTGAAGAATATCCCGCCAATAAAGCGTCAGCATCTGACACTCAACTAGGTGGTGGAAACAAATCAATCAAGTAAACAAGTGCCTAGCAAGTTTTTGGGGTCACAGCTATTTTGGTGCAAAGATCTAAACGGCTTTCAAGATATATGTGAAACCTAGATAAATGAAGTTGAGTTTCATAAACTATGAGATATCTAAATAGGTTCCAGACCCCAACTTGACCCACGGATACTCATAAACTATCAGAGACCTGAGTGAAATTTCAAAGCATGTATCATCTGGAAGCCAAGATTAGGAGAAAGATATAATCAGACCTGGAACTCCTTTCATCTGTTTAATCATCTTTGTATGAAGATCTAGAGCACCTTCCACAATCTCTTTAGGATCATCCATCTTCCACTGCCAGCTCTTTCCCACAGGATTTGTGTGATGCCTCCAACAGAAGACACATTTGTTTGCACAAGCCAAACTAGGTGTTGTCTCCATGCACCTTGCTTATTCAAAAACCAAATACCTCAACATAAGAATCACGATCTACAAGCGTAAGGCTAGAGGAACAAAGGCAGAACTTCCAGTTAAACCTGTGACTCTCAATTCCATAAAAGGAGTGTTTGTAGCAACCTCCCCTGCCTCTAAGTTGTGACTTTGTCCATCTACATATTTTAACCCCACTATGCGAACCAATTATTTTATAGCCCTGAAAAGTTTCACAGAACTTCAGAAAGCGTACAAGTCATGTTCATTCAAGTAAAGGCGAGAAAATGCAAATCACAAGTCTGCTTCAAAGCTCAAGCAACAGAACCATATAGACATTTGAAACAAAATCCAAAGAATCAGCTTCAGCACATATCAAATCCAAAGCAATCAAGAAACACCTGCTTCGTTAAGCTTGCTCTAATCACAGGGGTCACCATTTCCTTCTTTCCATCACCTTTAGTCACTTTAACTAAGCCATTTTTCCTTGAAGGAGCTTTTCCAGCAATATCTTCGAGATCAACAATATCTCCATCATTGTCTTCCTCTTCATCATCTGTTGAATCGAAATATTCGTTATCATTCTCAACAGCGTCATTCTGCGAAACCCCATTTGTTTCTTGAGCAGAACCTCCCTTCAGAAACCTAATCACTCCAGCACACCAGTCCTGAAATGCTCTGTCTAGTTCTCCGTCATCAACGTCGCCTTCTCCCACCGGAATCATCTCGAGTCCACCCAATCCTATCATCCGACTCGATAATTCCTTCGCCACAGCGTTATACGATTCCCCATAAGCACGGCTCCCGACGCCGAAAACGGCGAATTTGCATTCGGAGAGAAGAAGCGAGCCGACTCGGAAATCCTCGGCGCTCTCGGACAGCCAGTTCACGAGAAACTCACCGTTCTGAGGCGGCTTCCCGCCATCCCACGTCGACGCGATGAATATAACTAGGTTTTCCTTGGGGAGATCCTCGGGCTCGTAGTTCCGTGAATCGACGAGATCAAATGCGATGTCGTTAGATGCGCAGAGATCGTGTAGCCGTTGAGCTAGGGCTTTGGATGTGCCGGTGTGGGATATGAAGAAGATCTTTCCTCTGCTGGCTTTCGAGGTAGGGCTACTAGGGTTTAAGGAGAGGTTTTTGAGACGTTTCAAGCGGCGATATTTATGGATACAGTAAAAAGTAGTCGCCGAGAGTAATGCGACGAAAGCTAGTCGAGCACGTATGGAGGAAGACGAAGCCATGACTTGAGCTCAACGGTCAAGATTCAAGATTACCCCGGCGGCGCGTGAACAACGAGATCGGTTGAAGAGTGCGAGAGAGGGATGGAGGTTGACGCGAATGGGGAAATGGCGGAGACGGAAACGATATGTAAGTAAGTGTGAGGTTTCAGGACTGGGCTTCATTATAAGGCCCATTAAAGTTAGGTTTAAAGCCCATAAAATCTGTCTCGAGATCAGAACCACTCTTTTAGTTGTTGTTGTGGGAGATCTATGCCACGTGGCACATCTTCTTTGGGATCTCATCTTCCGCGAGACGCCTCGTTTCCCTCCCTCCTTCTTCCGCCGAGAGAGAGAGAGAAATACAAATAAATGCAATTGAAACGGAGGGAATATTCGCCGGCGAATTACCGGTAAATGTCTCAGTGTTTCTATACGAATCCTACTTTATCGGCGACATTACCACCCATTTGTTTTGCACGCAGTATAATTCTCTCTCTCGAATACGATTCGTCTCCCCCTCCATGCCTATATAATAATAATACCCTATCCACCATGCGTCTCTCTAAACGCCATTTCTCTCCTTCTCTTTCTCTCTGTCTCTCTGTTTTCTCTTCCGGTTTTCGTTTCCCTGGAAAATTTCAAGCACGAAGACATCTCCTCAACTCCTCTGCTGGTTCGTCTACTTCTTCTTCGACTATTTCAGTGTTTCTATGGAGTTTGGTTCTTTGCGTTGTATTTTCTTGTTTTCTCAGTAGATTAATTGATTTAACCGCATGTTCAGTGCACGTCGCTATGAGTGATTTCCATCTTGCTATCGATTTTCGCAAGCAGTTCAATTTTCCTTCTGTAGATTTTTCCACACGGTTGATTAACTGTGTTTGGTTCCATATTAGCTGGTTCTGGTAGTAGCCTAGTGCTATTAGTGTTTTCGGGAAATTTCTTAGCGAGCCTTGGATCGGGAAGGAAGATGTGCCAATTAGTAGCTATCTTACGTCTTTAATTCGTGGAAGTTGCAATTTCTAGGTCTTTCCTGGAGCATACCTTGGAAGAAACTTAGGATCAGGACTTAACGTGGTGCACGCTTTGTTCTTTTGATCGAGGTAAGATGTTAGGCTTGTTTTTTTTATTCTAGGGGTTTTTTACTCTTTTTCTTTCCCTTTGGTGCTAGTTGACCTGTAAAAGCTTAATGGTCGTGTTGACTAATCCCAAACCTCTTATCCCCTGTAGAAAACGTGTCATCAGGTAGTATCATCTTCTTCCGTGCTTCTAAATTTAGCCTTGTTGGGTTTTGACTAACCAGTTGCTTCTTCCGAGATTGATTTTAAGTACTCCTATTATCTATTTGCTGGATAGAGCTTGTACAATTTTCTATATGCTAATTGTATATGTTCCTGTGTTGCATATAATATGTTATATATCATACTGAATTCATTTAAAGAAAAAATAAAAAATAAAAAATGATGCTTCGTTTACTTGATCAACTCTCAGGGATTAGCCAGCTGTGTTTTAAGAGTTCAATGGAAGAAAAGCGAGCTAGTGCTCTTAGTGAAAACGTGGTACAGTTTCACAATTTGGGTACAAGGGATGGATGTGAAGCTCCCCATAAATGGTCCTCCCCAGGAGGAGGAAAGAAAATTGATATAAGCAAACAGATCTTCTGCAATAGATCGCTGAATATGAGAAATATCATCGCCGTTGGCTTTGATATGGACTACACACTTGCCCAATACAAGTCTGAAACTTTTGAGTCCCTCGCTTATGAAGGAACTGTTAGGAAATTGGTATATGATTTGGGGTATTCAAGTGAGGTTAGTATACTATATTTCTGTTTTAAGGTTGTGACCAGCAAAAAAGCTTTGGTTGATCGTTATATTTGCTGTGATAAAAAAATCCAGTTGCTAGAGTGGACATTTGATTGGAATTACATGGTTAGAGGCTTGGTGCTAGACAAAAAGAGGGGGAACATCTTAAAGGTGAATACCTTGTATCTGGCTCTCATGATAATTGTTTCCTCTTTCCTAATTGACTGTTGATCTTGTAGATGGATCGCCATAAGTATGTGAAAGTAGCTTACCATGGGTTTAGGGAACTCTCTAAGGAAGACAAAGTTGACATATATGGCAGCAGCCTAATACAAGATTCTTTTGATGAGCCCGACTACGCTCTCATAGATACCCTCTTTTCTTTGGCCGAAGCCTATCTGTTTGCGCAACTCGTTGATTTTAAAGATAATAACCCAGAAAAAATTCCCAAGGACGTTGAGTACGACAATTTCCCATACTTATTACTGTTTTGGATACTCTATGTAGCCTCCAAGACAGTTTATATTATGCTTATGGCTGTAATTTTATTACCTGGTACTCTATAACTTATACTTGGGATGATTTGTTTTCTTTTAAATGTATCACTAATTTATTCCTCCTCCAATGGTGTTCTTTTAGTTATGCTCGTATGTATAAAGATGTTCGTGCTGCTGTTGATTTGTGCCACCGTGATGGAACTTTGAAGCAGATGGTGGCAAAAGAACCTAATAGGTAAGGCTGATGGTATGTTCATTACTGTTCTTTGCAAGCTGGATAAGTACCATCTCGGACATGCCCCTCTGTTGTAAATATTTGTTTTCTTCCTTTTTCCATAATACATTTTTAACTTGCTATTTTATCAGGTATATCAATGAGGATACTACGATCATACCCCTTATAAAAATTATTAGAGATTCTGGACGTTCTACATTCTTGGTGACCAATAGGTAATGCTAATGATATATTCGTAAAAATGTTTATGCATATTTTGCTTTTCTAGCTGTGCAGTTAGATTAACCTTTTACTTTTGAAATGGTTATATGCTTCTTGCAGCTTGTGGGACTACACAAATATTGTGATGAATTTCCTCTGTGGATGGCGCACTGTACATGGTCCTCATACTTGCAACTTTGATTGGCTCCAGTATTTTGATGTTGTGATCACTGGCAGGTCTTTTTCTTTCTCAAGTCTCTTCAATCTAATGCTCTGAACAAAATTGTTGTGATTAACAATATTAGACAAGTTTGTGTTATTGGTTATCAATTTGTAGATGAATTTTTGTTTCTGGATATATTCTTATCTCATTTCCTTTGTTTGCTATCTGAAATGGATATTTTTTTTCTGAAGTGCCAAACCTGGTTTCTTCCATGAAGAGAGTCGTGCCAACCTTTTTGAGGTGGAACCTCATTCTGGAATGCTTATTAATACTGACAATGGAACACCTATGCCTCAGGTTTGACTAAACGAATTACAACACATTCAGTCTTTCACATGCTACTTCTTATCCAAATAATCCTTGTGTATCCGTGGCTATTCTTTTGTTTAATTGAAAGGTGGGAGATCCTTCACCAAAATTTTTACTTCAGAGTAAAGTTAAAGGTTGTAGAGTTTTTCAAGGTGGAAATGTTGGGCATCTTCACAGTTTGCTCTCCATTGAGTCAAGCTCACAGGTAGTGCGCACTAGCTATTTCTTAAAGAATTTTTTCCTTGCTCTCGATTAGAATATCGTTGTATTATGAAATGACAGATATTCTATAGAACTCTATAGTAACTGGATGTACAGTGCCATGCATCGTGTAGTACTTACTCATCTATTGGATCTTATTAGGTTCTTTATGTTGGTGATCATATATACGGTGATATCTTGCGCAGCAAAAAAGTACTTGGTAAGGTTTATTTTCAAGTTATAGACTTTTCTTCTGTTTTGTGTTGTGAAGTATCTTGAAAAAAAATCTTCATGGGTTTAGCTGAACTATGCTGAGAATAAAAATATGGTATGTTATGCCCCTAACACCATATGACTGGCAAGCTTAGCATCTAAGTAGGCTAGAACTGGGTTTGAAATAGCGACCGCCACGCTCGCTATAGCGATCAAAGCGCTAAAGCAAAGGGCTGGTCGCTACTGTGTTCTGGGGCGATGCAATTTACATATAGCGGTCGCCATGCTCGCGTTTCTGCGCTATTGCGACCGTAGCAAGGAGCGACTACGCGACTGCTTTCTGTATTGATCAATATATTTTTTTTTTTTAAAACGTGTAAAACCCTAGCAAACCTTACATCTTCCTTATTAAGCCTTAGTGGCTGAAAAAAATAAACACACGATTCTATCATCGCTACCTTTCATAAACACACGATTAAAACCCAGAAGGAGACATATTGTGATATTAGAGTTAGTTTGGTGTTTTGGTATTTTTTTTTAAATTGAGATTGCAACATTCTAAGATTTATATCATATGTATCTAACACTTTTATCATACGTATGAAAAAAAAAAAAAAATACACAAAGCGATCGCTATGGATCGCTATAGCGCTAAGCGCTAATCGATAATCTCCTCGCTATGGGTCGCTATACGCTATTTAAAACCCAGGGCTAGAAACACTCGTTTGTTGTTGAAGACAGTATCATAGGTGTTAGAAGAAACTGGTAAAAGTGTATTTGCTTGTTCCAGTTACTTGAAGCTTGATTTTCTTCATTCTTCAGGCTGGAGAACTATGCTTGTTGTTCCAGAATTAGAAAAGGAGGTTGAACTTCTATGGGAACTGAGGGACATGCGTAAGGTGAATGGATCCTCTTTATATATGTTAATATTATATGAGATAATATGATTCTGTGAAAATTCAAGGCTGTAGGACTATTCGAATATTGGGCAAGTCTTACGGATTGCCTTGATTTTGATCAACAGCTGCTAATAATCTGACAGTCTATGAATTAGGCTTCCTTTACAATGCGATTTTTTTTTCCTCGTCTCATTTTAGTTTTTATAAATTTTTGGTTTGCAGCAACTTATTTTGATGAGGAATGAGCGTGATTCGGTTGAAGACAAAATTCATCACCTGAATTGGTCACTAAAGTGAGTTTTCTTTAAATTAGAATCTGGACCAAAGAAAGCCGTGTTATGTAGATTAGATAAAATTCTTAATTGTTAAAGCCATTTTCACAAAATTTGCTCAGGTTTGAGGATATTAACGAGAATGATAAGCAGGAAATGTTATCAGCGCTCAAGGAGTTAGAGGTAAGATAGAATTTGCATAACCCCTGGATCTCCGATAGTTGCGTGGTCATTCTAAGTCCTCAATTATATTTTTGGTGGGATTCAACAGTCTAAAAGAGATCAAGTTCGACTAAGTCATCAACAAGCTCAAAGAGAATGTCACCAAAAGGTAAATGTAGTGTATTGGTTTAACAACTAGTTTCATTTCCAATCTGTGAAAAACTGCTCATGTTGTGGGTTTTGTTGTGGGTTTCGGCTACTGCAGTTTCACAAGGTCTGGGGGCAACTGATGAAAACCGGTTACCAGAGTTCTCGATTCGCTCACCAGGTATAGAAGGATAATGATTTTGCTTTCTTATGTGGCGGTTAGAGTGAGTGTTTTGCGTTGGTGGGGAATTAATTTCCGGAAACGGCTTTTCTTCGAAATCAGGTGGAGAGATTTGCATGCCTGTACACAAGCCAAGTCTCCAACCTACGTTTGTACTCACCAGATAAGTACTACAGACCCAGTGAAGACTTCATGTCCCATGAATCCCACCTTCTTCCTCTGTGATTTGATCAATGAGATTGTTAAAGAACGACCACGCTTAAAAGTCAGAGAGTAGTAATGGTTTGGTCTGGTTCTTATTCGTAGTGTCTATAAACTTTCGTAATCTCTTACCCATTGCATTTCAATTTCACGTGTTACAAACTTGGGAATGTAGTGAAACGATTTCTTTTGGAGATTTAAAAAAAAAAAACTTATTTTGGAGTTTTGTATTGAATGGTCAGATGTTTTCTAGAGGGAAATTAGATAAAACTCCCCAATAACCGTTGTAATTGTAATATGAAATAGAAATAAAAATAAAAATAATGATTTTAGGCAAATTAAACTTTTTGGTGTACAATCGTTGTTAGGCCTCATGTTTTAACGTTTGTTCTTTCTTTGCTGCTTCTCGTCAAAATTCGGTTAGACCATTATACCTTTCTTATACATTTTGACACTTGAAATCATCGAAACCCTTCAAAGCAAAAAAAAAAGTTTACTCTTTCTTATTTTTCTCCCCAAACACCTTGAAAACACTATCCCTATTCCCTCACAAAATCCAATTCTTCCAATTTGAAACTCTGGGTTTGGTGGGTCATCCTCTAAAAGTTACCTCCTTTATGGTCCTTTTCTCACCATCGGAAAAAAAAAATAATAGGAAAAAGAGTGGGGACGAATTGTCCTGTTTTTAGTACTAAAAAAAAAATCAAAAACCAAAGATTTTACACTCAATTCGCTTTCCATTAGTACGTGTAATTGGGTTACCATTAAACCTTTTATTAACCAACCAACAAAGCATTTTAAAAAGCTGCAAATGCTCATCCCTCTATGCTTTCATATGAAACTTTTAGTAGAACATTAACTTATAAAATATCAAAAAAAATTAAAATAATTTTATATAACTAATTTATTTTGTTAAATAATATCAAAAATTTATGTTTATATTAAAGTTTAAATTTTATACTTTTGAAACCAATATTTACTTTTATTTTATTTTTTTATTAGTTTTCAAATAAAAATATGATATAATAAATACAATTGAAATATGAAAAAAAATATTACAAATTATATTATAAATATAACTATAGATATAGTGTTTACGAATAAATATATTAAATAATTTTATATATAATCTTTCACACATCTGCTAATAAGTTAAAATGTGTACATTGAACAGAGCATACAGATTCAGCAGCATACTGTTTTTGCTGTTTAATGCTACTACTCAAGGTCTTAATACCAATCAAGGTTGAAAGGAAGGATGCATAGAGGAAATCGCGTTTGGTAGATTGTTTTCGGAAGTGGCTTTAAATGCAATAGTGCTGTTTGGTGAGGAATCTCAAACCTTCAAAACAGAGTCCTTGGCAAGAAACATGTACGCTCCGATGTTTAATTTCTAGATCATCATTGTTCATTTCTGGTAATTTCGATGTTCAGAATTGTCTCTCTCTTTAGCATAATCTATGAGAATACTTTAATCAAATTACAAAATACTTGAAGGTGTGTTGATATACATATAACACAAGGCAAGCTGATTATTGATACACAACAAACAAACAAATCAATCTTAGTAACGTAATGGGTTTCTTCTTGCTCTCGCCAAAACAGAGAGGGAGACAAAGAATGAAGTTGTAAAAGATGAAATTGATTTCCAGTTTTCTCATCTGAACAAGGCTTGAAGTTCTTCAAGCGTTTTGCCTTTGGTCTCGGGGACCCATAGAGTCACAAACACCACTGTGAATGCACAAACCACCGCATATAGAGTGAAAGTTCCTGTCCAAAAAGTAACCAAAAACAACCCCATCATGAGAGAGAGATAGAGAGAGAGAGAAAAAAAGAGAGAGAGAGAGAGAGAGAGAGAGAGACCTCCACTGCTCCAGGCTAAGAGCAAGTTTGCAGTCATGGTGATCAACCAGGAGAAGAACCAGTTGGCTAGAGTTGCTATACTTCCAGCTAAACCCTTTATGTTCACAGGAAGGATCTGTGTATCAAAAAACAACAAAGCAAAGCAAAAGGTAGTTTAATAAAGTTTTTGCTTTTCCATTCTTACAATACTAACTTCTAACCAACTCGATACCTCAGACATAATGAGCCACGGAATTGGTCCCATTCCCAATGAGAAAGAAACAACCATTGCCTGTAATGATTCAACAGAGTTACAGCGCAAATAATCGCTCACTGCATCAAGAAAGTTTCGCTATATAACAAACAAACAAACTTACCACAACTCCAACTACTGACAAGATGCTCAGCATACTGTACATGTCTGAGTCAGGAGACACAAATCCCTAAACAAGAGATGTAAAACTCACAATGTCAAACATCGGGTATGTTGCAGAAGATTAAAAAAGGTGTTTAGGGAAGTTATAAAACTTAAGAAAATACCTTAAGGTAGAAAGCAGCTGCAACAACTACAAGGCTAATCGTCATCCCAACTGAAGAGATCTAGAAAACATTTCCATCTGCCTTATTACTTAATTCTTCTCTAAAGAGAAGCCTTAAAGATATGAAACTAATGAACTAATACTCACGGTAAGCAGAAGCCGACGACCTGCTTTGTCCACCAACCATGTCGATATTGCCGTTGCCACTACCTGAATAGCACCGACCCCAAATGTTGCTGCGTTACTCGAAGTAACTCCTAAAAATGAAAACACGAAAAAATGTGAAGTTTTGTAAATAATACGAAACAAGAAGCATCACGTGTTCTTAGAACAAGGGCTTACCTGCAGATTCAAATATTGTACTGGAATAGAATAGGACGCCATTAATTCCACCAAGTTGTTGAAGTACAAGCAACCCTATACCAACCTGTTACACACACAACAAAAAAAATGGAGTTTAAAGATAATAATTCTTATGGTAGACAAAGTATATTCCAAAGGAAAGATGTTCAATGTTTGTACCATAAGTGGGAAATAGTATCTCCTCCGCTTGAGATCTACAAACCGAACTGTAGATGATCGCTTTGTAGATGATGCCACAGATCTCTGCAGATTTGCAGAAAATATGAAAAATCAGCCTTTGAAAATCATTCATGTACCTTTAGGAAGGAAGGATTTTTCAGTGGTTATATTACCTTGATTTCATTAACCTCAACGGTAATATCAGTTTCAAATCCTCGAAGAACTTGTAATGAAGTCTCAAAATCATCAGTCATACCCATTTTTGCCTACATTTTGAAATAAAGCCTCCCATAAGAGTGGATTAACCAAAATATGCACTGAGCTCAAGAAAAATAAGCAAACTATTGTAAGGCATACCAGCCAGCGAGGGGATTCGGGGATGAAAAAAAGACCTGGTATCAATATTATGCATGGCAATATCCCTAAAGGATAAAGGAAGACAACAGAGAAAGAGATTAGAGCGTATTGATAAATCATAATCAGAAAAAATGGTCTCAGGCTTTGTGTAATGAGATTTACCCATAACTGCAAGAATTCTCCATGGAACGAAGAGGCCAAGTAAATAAGCCAACATTATTCCAATTGTCACGGAAAGCTATAGCAAAATAAAACGCAACCTTTACTATTAGCATAAATGAATCGGATAGTAAAACTGCAATGATGAATTAGTAGTTGGCTAGACATGTCAAACCTGGTTAACCGAACCCAATCCTCCTCTCATATTCTGTGGAGCTATCTCAGCGATATAAACAGGCACCTAAAACCACAAACCGAGTTGCATAAATGTATTGGAACACATTATTCCATAAGCATACAACTAGCTGAGTTCAGTATTACCGTGTAAGAGATGATCCCGACACCGAAGCCTTCTAATAGTCTCCCCATGTAAAGAAAAGAAGTATCCTAACAAACCAAAATGATGCAGCGAGATAAGGTAAACAAACATATATTCAGATCGTCCATTTGACTTTATGCAAAATCCGAATAAAGAAATTGGAGAACAACAAATACTCACTTTTGCAAACGATATGCAAAGCCATCCAATGATATTGGGAATTGCAGCAATCATCAGAGACTGTCCAAGAAAACACAATAAGAGGGTAAGTAAAGCAAGAAAGAAGAGTTCATTAAATGGATCAAAACAGAATAATTCAAGAGTCAGCAAAACAAATTATACCCCTTTTCGTCCAATGTATTCTGCGATCTGACCACTGGCAATTGCACCAACCATAGCACCCACATTGGACAGAGAACCAAACACAGAGTACTAAAACATGGAGCAAGAGGCCAAAGTCAAACACGATTAAACAAGCGACCAGAAAGCTCTAGACAGAGATCGGTCTATTACCTCAGATACCGTTAAACCGAGATCTTTGGTGATTGCAGCTTGAGTTGGAGAAGAATAACCACACTGAACAAAAGATACAAACGAAGCAGGGTTTAAAGAAACAAATCAGAAAGTTCCCAAATTTAGTCTCCTCTCCCAAACATGAAAATCATCTGGGTTCACCAAATTTGAACTTCAATCACCAGACTTACATAGAAAATAACAAATTCCAAACCCAAGATCATCACATTCACCCCTCAAACTAGTTTTCCATAAAAAAAAGTCACACCTTTCTTTCTACAAAGGAAGAAAAGGTGAAAAAGTAGAGATTTTTCTTAGTCTTACAGTGAATCCGAATTGAATAGGACCAAGAGCAACGATCAAAACACATGCAAGAACAGAGATTGAGCTGTCTCTGATAACTTGAGACGAACCCATCATACTCGATTGTCTCGAACCCATCCGGTACCAACTTCCTGTGTGTATGAACGGTCGTCGCAGATCATTCCTACCCTCCTCCGTATCATCCCTGAAACTCATCTTTTGATTCTACCTACACTCTCAATCTTATATATATCAAAGCTTCAAGATTTCGCCTCCTGACGAAGTAAAATGCCGATTCTAAATCGGAAAAGGCACACACACACACACACAAAAAAACTCCTTTGGACTTTCTTCTCCAATCTATAAATTGGGGTTTGAAGAGGAATTTGATGACGAAAACTTGGATCAGAACAGATTAAGAAACGCCGACTAATTTTAAAACGAAAGAAAAGGAATTTGGGTGTATATGCCTGTAATGTAGTGTTTAATTGCTGGAGAGACGAGAGGAGACTGCTTCAGAGAGTTTTATAGATCACGGTTAGCGTCGTCGCATCAACCAATTTTAGACAAAATAAAAGGTTCTTGTTTGGATTATGGATAATTTTATTTATGCTGGATTTTTTCCTAAAATTAAAATAAGTATATGTTACCCAAGAAAATTCTATAAAATTATGCAAATTTTGAGAAAAATATGCCGGCAATAAATTAGATAACGACCGTATATTAGTATTAAAACAATTTTATTTTTGTGATAACTCAGAAAATTCATATCCAGTCTTCAAAGGCCAGCTAATATTTTTTTTGAATAATTATTATATTTGGTCGTAATTAACGAACCCGATTTTAATCACAATAAATGATTTAATTTTTGGGAAATTTGATCTCTTGGATAAGACATCCACATCTTTCTTACATCATTAATCAAATAAGCATATAGAAAGAATAATAATAATAATAATAATTGAAAAATTAACGAATGGAAGTGCAATAAAACATACAGTAATTGGTTTGTCAAAAGTTTACTGAAATCTTTAACCCATCAAGCTACATGAGTCACATATTTTTGAAAATGGTTTAGATTTTGGACTAAATAACAAAATAATAATTTGAAGTTTGATTGTTTGGTAAGAAATAAAAGAAAAAGCAAAACGAGAGAAATGTGAGCTAAGAAGAGGAGGAGACCATGACAAAAAAGACAGAGTATCCATATCATACCAAACACGTCTTTGTGATCTGATATTCATCACTAACTAATCTTTTTGTTGACCACAAATTTTATTTATCTGCACCGTACTTAATTTGATTAAGTCTTTAGTTTCCTCCTCGTTCAATCCTCACATGCACAATAGTCCCATCGTGACTCATCATATTTTATCTTCTTTAATCCTTATTATAAAATAGTCAATCAGCTAGAAAACAAAAATAGAGAGCGTAATTAGGAAATTAACCAAAATTTTCTCAAAACTAATTTTACTATTTTGTAGGGGTGTGGTTTTGACGATTTTCTTCTTTCGCAAAATATATATTCTCTTCCTTTTCTTTCATTTTTCGCCTTTCTATTTCTTCTCTTCCTCCTCCTTTTTCATTTTTCGCATTTCTCTTTCTTCTATTCCTTCTCATTTTCTTTCATCTTTCTCCTCGACTTTCTTCTCTTTTTGTTTTTTTTCTTCTTTCTCTATATATAGTTTCTTTGGTTCTTCAACGGCGAAGACAAATTCTGTGATCCAAAGCACCTTTGGATTCCGTTTTTCCACCTTATTAGGATGATATTCAAAAATTCAGTGAAAAATTGGGCAAAAAATTAGGTGAATTCCGGTGAAAATCTTGCAACATTTTACTAAGCTATAAAGACCAAGATCTTATGCATATACATTGATGTAAAAAGTTACATAATACAATCACATGTTAACATTTATTGAATCATGTAAATGTCTAGGTTTATCGATAAGTTTTTGCTTAGTGCGGTAACATATACATTGATGTAACAAGTTACATGATACAATAACATGTTAGCAATTATTGTATCATGTAAATATGTAGGTTTACCAATAATGTTTTGCTTAGCGCGGTAACATAGTTGTTATCGGTTAACTTTCCAAAATGTAGATGATCATTTAAAAGTATCGCTAACTTTATATTTAACAAGGTTATATATTTGTGTAACTTGCTAACATCTTTATTGTATCATATAAACATGTAGATGTATATCTAACTTATTTTTAACATAACTCATACCCGTGTACATATTTTGTTATCCGGATATGTTAAATATTAGAGTACCTACCATCATAATTACTCGTGCACATATGTTATTATCCGACTTACATAAATCATAGTATCTTGCCTTGATGAAAGCTTGATCAAGACTAGAATCATTTAGATGAAAAAGTGATAGTTACATAATTTAGCCCATTTTAGCATACATTTTAGTTAGCATTTTGTGACTTATTGCATTCATTTCATTGTTTTTGGTATAGTTTGCATCCATTTTAGAGTTAGTGAGTCTTAGGTTAGTTCTTGCATATGTTTGTGTGCTATGGAGTCTTTTAGGTACCATTTGGAGCTTATGGAAGCATTTTGGAGCTTGGAGGAAGATCATGGGGCAAAATAAACCTGTTTGGAGCAAGAGCTATGCCCAAATATCAAGGAAAATGCAGAGGCCATCCGACGTGCTCTAAAGATCGGCTCAGACAAAGATCTTGCGCTCCGATTTAGCTTCGCGAATCTTCATCAAAGTCGTAGATAATCGAGATACCTTTCTAATGGAGGTCGTTTCAAGTCATTCGGAGGAGCCTTTCAAAAGATACGACACATTTAGTAAGAACAGGTCCGTCTGGCATCGATTTGGACTAATGGCAGAAGTCCATCGGTGTGCCTCCGACCGATGCATATGACCGATATAGAAGCTGGAAAACAGGAGAAAAATCAGAGTCTCCCATCGGTGCGTTGTATCGGGCAGAGGCCGACCGATATGGTTTCCTCCGGAGCAAGAATGCAGAGTCCGTCCGAGGGGACTGAAAGATCGTGTCAGAAGAAGACTTTTAGTTTGGATTTAGCTTTGGAGATCTGCATAAAAGTTATAGGAAATTGAGCTAGCTTTCCAATGGAAGTGGTTTCAGGTCATTCCGACCAGTGGTTAAAGAGATACGATAACTTTATCAAGCGCATGTCCGTCTGACCTGCAAACGGAGCAAACCAGGAATCACATCGGCCATATGTATCGGGAGCAGGAGACCGATGTGATTCCTGCGACCCACTTTGCTATTTAGGCCAAAAAACTTGTTATTTGTGATATATCTCATTTTTAACTTGTAAAAACACTCTTCTTAGAGAGAGTTTGGAGATTTTAAGAGATTTTTAGTGTTTTTATGAAAGTTCTTGTTTCTTTTCATCTATCTATCTATTTCTAATCATCTAACCATGAATCTAAACACCTCCTACATAGGATTTGTTGAGATTATCATGGTTTGTGAGTAGTTTCTTTAGAACTTTGGGTATGGTAGATTAAGATGTTTTCTTGCTAAATCATGATGCTTAGGACTTAGTTTATGAAGAATCCTTACTTGTTAGGTGTGATTAATGCTAGATTAGCCTTGACAAAGTTGATTTAGAACTTAAGGAATTTCATGCCCGGAATGTGTTCGATGAAATTCCTCAACCAAACTTAGCAAGTGTTTTACATTCCTAGCCTATGGAAATGGATGTCTAGGGTGTTTAATGGTTATTTAGACTTGAGATTAATGCTTGTTGATCATTTAATTGCAAATGGAAGTTTGTTCTCAATTAAGTGATTAGTGAAGTGATTATTTTCATGGAAGTGGATTAGTCTAAATTAGTGATCTAAGGCCTAAGGATTAGCATTGTTTGAGTATCATGGTTTAGCTAGAGAATGTCCAAGTCGATTACCATTACCCGAAGTTCGTTTGCTTATTCTTGTTTAAATCGTTTTCGTTACGTTTTAGTGCAAAACTTGTTAGTTTTTTAATTACATTTGTTATATGCTGGGTTGTTTATTATCATGTCTTTAAATTGATTAGGATCATTAGAAAACCTTTATTCGATTAGCTTAGATTAAGAAGTGTCTCGCATTCTCTGTGTGTTGTTCTCGTGCCTCCTTGTGGATTCGATCCCTAAGTGCTACAATGACATACCATTAGATTGTGGTATTGTGCACAATGGGTTAATTGTGCGAACCGTAAAAAGTTCATTATCAAAAAGCTGTTGAAGCTATCTTTGAAGAGCATCACTAGTTGAGATCTCTGGGTATCTATTGGACCTTGAAGAAAAAGCACCAGCATTAGCAGCAGAGGGATGCTTGATGAGAAACCTAACGAGCAAATGAAGAAGCCCATAAATGAAAAACAACACAGCTAGAATCATAATTACAAATAGAACCGCCGGGCTGATTCTGTTATCGGACGGTGGTGGAGACGGCGGAGCAAGAATTAAGTCTTTGTAAAATGGTGGTGGTTACGCAAAGCTACCGTCTTTTCGCTTAATTACAAATCGAACCTAAGACATCTTTGTAAATTTAGGCCACTTAGAAGAAACGAGATTTCACCATGAGAAAAGAGCTTAAAGATCTCAATTTCAAGATCCAGAAAACGGAATGAAAACAAGAACAAAAACTCCAAGTTAAGTGGAGGAAGAAGAGATGAATAAATCTTTCAATTTCATTGAGAGAAACAGAGATACGCAAACACTCACTTAAAAGCAAAGAATGTGAGAAATTAGAGAGAAAATGGCAAATTCGGATTATCAATAAGTGAATAGTTGCTAGAACATGGAATGGTTACTTATCTAATTTCGGTGTGATTTTTGGTCGTCTAGTGAAATTTCTCATTATAAAATAAACATAAGCATTACTCTATATATATTTTTTTAATCGTCTGAAATATTATCAATTACAAATTATGAAAACAAATACATGGATGATTTTACCTATATAATTCTATCGGCCTACAAAGATTTACGATCAACGGTCTACCTGCACCATGCTCGTAACGGTCTACCTGCACCATGCTCGTAATGGAACACTTTACCCTTGACACGCTGGACCACGATGAGTGGCTATGCTTGCACCGCGCTGGAAATCTCCTAAAAATTGGCCTCCTTTAATTTGTATCATCTGGGACTTGAACTCCCTACCTCTGAGTGTAGAAGAATTAATGAATTATTGGTCAACCACTGAACTGAGAGAACTTCCACTTATACATGTATCAAAAATAATTAATCGGTAATGGTTGTGGCCACCAACATCGAACGTCCGACAAATGTGGCTCTGGCGGTGGTGGCTCCGACGGAAACATTACTCTATTTAAATCTCAAAGTCATAGGAAAAACAAATATATCAAATAATTTTTTCATCTCACAAGAACCAAAAAAGGATAATCCTTGAAAATAAATGTCGGGTTATTGGGCCTAAATTGAAGACCCAAAGTATCCAATTTGGGCTTCGTAATGAGGCCTTTTTAGTTTTTGATTAAAAGCCCATGTAAAGGACGTCGGAGCGTGAGGGCCACTCTCGTTGAAAGCGCGTTAGAAAAGCAAGCCCGAGAGGCAACTTCACTCGGCCGTGGTTATTCTCCGATTAGGTATTCGATTTCTCTTGTCTCTGGAGCGACCAAAACCCTAAAATAGTTCATTCGAATTTTCGATTTCACATGGGTGAACATTCACCTTCTCAACCATCGTCACATGCCCATACCCAAAATCAACCGCAATCGCCCAAACCCGAAAACCCTAATCCAATTCCACCGGAAACCAATGATGATGACTCCGCCTCGTCCGCCGGAGCTCCTGGCTCAATCGTCTCATCAACCACCATTGAAACACCACGGGTCACAGAATTAGGCAATGTATCGTCTGCGCCTTCCAAAATCCCACTCCGTCCTCGAAAAGTCCGGAAGCTTTCACCCGACGACGACCCTTCTGGGGCCTTAAACGCTAACAGCGACGGATTCAATGTGGAACATAGCCCTTCCCAGATGATGACGCCGCTCGCGACGGCTGCAAAACCTGCCGTGAAGGGTAAATTGACACAGTCACGCGCTCTAACCGTACCGAGGATCCACGCGAGGTCTCTCACCTGCGAGGGCGAGCTCGAGGCAGCGATTTGCCATCTCCGGAGTGTTGATCCTCTGCTCGGATCGTTAATTGATATCCACCCACCACCGACGTACGAGTCTTTCCACTCTCCGTTCTTGGCGCTGATTCGAAGCATTCTTTATCAGCAGCTGGCGGCCAAGGCAGGGAATTCAATCTACACACGCTTCGTTGCCCTATGCGGTGGTGAAAACGGCGTCGTCCCAGAGACGGTCCTGCCTTTAACCCCTCAACAGCTCCGTCAAATCGGCGTCTCGGGCCGGAAAGCGAGCTACCTTCACGATCTTGCTAGGAAATATCAAAACGGGATCTTGTCGGATACTGGAATCGTGAACATGGATGAGAAGTCTTTGTTCACGATGCTAACAATGGTGAATGGGATTGGCTCGTGGTCAGTTCATATGTTCATGATAAACTCTCTTCATAGACCCGATGTGTTGCCAGTTAACGATCTCGGTGTGAGGAAAGGTGTGCAGATGCTCTATAACTTACCGGAATTGCCTCGTCCATCGCAAATGGAGCAGCTTTGCGAGAAATGGCGTCCGTACAGGTCAGTAGGGTCGTGGTACATGTGGCGGCTCATTGAAGCTAAAAGTACACCGTCGAATGCTGCAGCCGTGACTGCAGGAGCTGCTCTTTCGTTTCCACAGTTGGAAGACATTCAACAGCAACAACAACAACAGTCACAGCTTCTGGACCCACTTAATAGTGTGTTCGGTATCGGGTATAGTCAGTTACTTTATCAAACTTAGTTTCTCAGTGGTTAATGATCAATACTTGTCCCTGCTTTTACTTTGTTTCATTTTTGCCCTTAAGTTAGATATATAGAGCATTGAAGTGATTGCCTTATTGCTATTACTAGCTGAAAGTAAGCGCTAACGTGTTTAGTTCTTGTTTCTTAAAGTTAATCTCAGTGCTTCAACGGATTTTACTTTCACAGTGGATGCAATGTCAAGGGGATTGTGGAATCTGTGCTTATGGTTTAGATAGGTTTTAAATTAATTTAAGTCATATAGAACACTTGCATCGAGCTTTACAAGTCACCTGAGAAGATACTGTAGTTTTGTGGACCTTAGGATTTTCAAGAATAGCATCTATGCAGGCCATTGGTATGCGGCCGGTTTTCATGGCTGGATAGTCCTAATGAGCTTTTGGTATTAATTGATAGATTTCTCGTGTCGAGTCCTTTGCTTAACACCATATAGTGCGTGTTTCAACGTAATTTTGAGTCTAGGACTTCTAATATTTGATACTTAACCTACTTTTTGCTACTAATGTTTCACATTGCCTCAAGAAAATGCGAAATAGCTCTAATAAAGAGGATTGTTTACAGTGGGTTTGACCATCGGTAACATGATTAGTGAAGCTTTTCTCATCCAAGTCACTATTTTCTGTAATGCTGAATACTTGGTTTGTGTATTAAGGACTAGTTACAATTACAAGGAAGTTGTTAATACATTAGTTTTCTTATGTGGTTCTTATTGTCTTCTTAACAGGGCATGGGGCCAAACGTAGCTGGCTTAGCACCATAAGTTGTTATGTTTCATGGCGTTATAGGGATTCTGGTCCGGTCTTCAGCTACTGTCTGGTGTAAAAAGTCAATTGTTCCGCAGCCAAGAATTAAAGAATAAAGCAGGAACTTTTGTAGGTTGGGTTCCTCGAGAAAAAAAAAAAAAAAAAAACTGAAATACCATGTAACAGAAATCTTCTTAGACGAGTATGTAAGATTTAGTTTAGGTAATGAACTTTTCATTGATTTTCTTCTCTTGTTGGAGACTTGAACTCTTTTCTAGAGAAACCTCGACAGCTTCTCCTAATTCATCTAAAACAGAGCACATCGCTAATAGAGATAAACTTATGGTTTTGCTGATGGTGAAAAGTGGCAAGAAACTCATTTACAGAGGAGGTTATGTCCTTGTTGTGTTGAGCTGTCCAAAAAACAGTAACAAATCGTACTCTCATGGAAGAAAAAGAACCCTTTTGATGATGATACGTCAGTTTTGGATCTTCTATTATCAGTTTGAAGACAACATAGTAGATGAAAACTACTGTTTGGTTTCTTGCCTCTGTCCACCACTGCAACAGAAAGACAGCAGATTCCTCTTTCTCCTCCTCCACACAATCACAAACTGTGTTTAGTAAGCATGGGAGAGGGAGAAGACTTGAGAGGCGAACAAAAGTCATTAGTTTTGTAGAAAACAACAAAGCAAGTGTTCTGAAACAGTGAAGTAAGAGTCGTTCTGGTTTTGGCTACAAAACAAGTTGCAACACAAAACCCTTTTAAGTTTCGTTTTTTCCAGAAACAATAGAGAGCTGATAGGGACAAATCCACTGCTTTCCTTTTCATTCATTTCATTTTCCAGCTAACTTTTTCTTTCAGATCCGATATATTTATATATATATATTTATGGTTGCATAAGAATATGAGTCCCTAAGAATGTTCCTCCATGAACTTTTAAAAAAACCCTTAAATCGCCATTGTAAGTTTTGTAGCTACATTATACAAACTCTTTATGAGGCATTTGATTAACCAGAGATCGGTTTAGATGAACCGGATAAGAAATTGAATACTTTAGTAAAAACCAAGTTGGTTGTGGATTTCGAAATTCCAAATCCCAAAATGTCCCTACACCATAGAAGCTACACTTAAAGTGTACAAAAATCATAGGAAGAAAATTAAAAACAAAACAAAAATCTAAAAGAGAGATGGAAAAAAAAGGAAAAAGGGATTGCTTGCGGGGAAGCGTGGAGGGTGGCAGAGAGAGTAGAGGGAGATTCAGACATTGTTGGGTTCTACAGTTCTTATTACTTCAAACTACTTTTTTGGTTTGATTCTCTGTGTGAATATAGACATTTCATATCTTCACATTTCTCCCCATTTCTCTCTTTCGTAATTTTTGTTTTTTTCCTTTTCAGTAACCTTGCTTTAAAAACTTAGATATGAAACTTAAACAAAAAAAAAGAATAATAATAAGATATGAAACAAAAAAAATCTCAACCATTGAAAAAAAAAATCTCAATTTTAATGTACTAAGTTAATATAGGACCATATTGACGTCAAATTTCATTGACAATTTTTTTTTTTAGTTCTTCTATATGCTTTTCCTGAGAATCTCTCTTAGAAATGGGCTTACACTGTTGATCTTACTTAATACACCGATTAAGTCTACTCATGTTGCAGCGGGATAAACAAGAATTGGCGAAAATCAATGAATTTCGATAACACTTGTTGTTTAGATCTCAAATTGTTTTCATGAGAGAACAAATAGAATCGAAAACTTGAGAAAAAAAAATCTTTTTATTAATCAAAACTCAACGTTATAAGAATAGAAATACTTATACTAGCTTACATAAACTCTAATTAACAAGATTTGGAAACAAAGCATCTCTTAGCCACACACAACCTTAAAATAAAAAATTTGAATCCAAAACATTAAACGAAAGCCAAATAATAACGAAAACGAAGAACCCAATAACACAAGAACGTAGATGTGCTATCTTAGATCGATCATGAACCGGTTAGTGGATTATGATGGTGTTTTAGGGACAACATGGGTTATGAGGTTTTTGGATAGCAGTGATGTCGCAGAAGCTTATCGGCCTTACACGCTGAGATGGATGGTCTTCTATGGGCAATGGAATACCTAAGAGAAAGATAGTTTCTTTCCATAAACTTCGAGACTGATTGTTCGGATTTGGTGAGCTTAATCAAGAATCCGACGGATTGACCAGTTTTTATGGCAGAACTCGACTCCTTCCTTTTTCTTAGAGAGTTCTTCGAAACATTTAGTTTATCTTTTATCCCTAGAGTTTTAAATATTTGGGTCGATTTTCTTGCGAATGTTCCACGAGACATTTCTCCTAGCCAATTATGATGTAATAGATGGGTAGGTTGACACCAAAAAAAAAAGTGCTATCTACCTATCTCCTCCTGAAGAAACAAAAAGACAAAAGATAAACTAATATAAATATAGAAAACAAATTAGTAATGGGATCTGATGATAAGCTTGATAATCTTAGTAAGCATGATATTTGTATTTGACTTTAATTTTTTTTCACTTTTCCAATCCAATGCGTAAATCTAAGTGTAGTGTTGAATTTTGATACTACATAATTTTGAGACATGATGATCTAAATCGTATCAGCTATATATCTTCAATATTTGTTTTGAGTCAGAGATCGCATGATGTTTCCAAGATAATGAAAATGGTAAAATCTCTGTGAGCAAATTTATAAAGCAATGTTCAAGATTGGCAATATTGTTTGTATTTTTTAATGAATTTGTAAAGCAATGTTCTGCAATAGATAACCCTTTCTTATGGATTTCTTGAGAAAATGATCACAATTAAGCAGAAACCTAATATCAAAAATCTTGGTAAAACCAGGAATTAATAGTCAGTTTACTTTTGAAATAAAAAAATTTGTCAAACGATCAAATTAGTAGATAAATTTATTTGGGTTTTAGTTCGATTTGTTTTTAAATTAAAGCCAAAATAAATAAATGGTTAGAAAGAGAATGAGGTCATAATGCTAAAGCCTAAAGGGGACAAAACATGTTATGGTAGAGAAGTAATTATCGTGTGACAGGCTGTCCATGAAAAATTCTGCAGAAGCTATGACGATTACTTTTAATTTTATTTTATCAAATCAATTAATTGTTACGACAATTTTGACTCTTTTTATTTTTTTTTCAACCTCTTTTAACATTTATTCACACGCATGGATTATTGTATTGAGGATTCGATATGCTGTATTTTACATCTTTTGAAAGTGCAATATATTATGTAGCCAATTGGAACAAGAATTAGGGAATGAATGCATGTCTAATTAGAATATTTACTTCTACCTCGTCTCGTGACTAAGTCGTAACAAACGATTCATAATATCTATCATTGTAATTTTAGTTATTACTTTTTGGTTTAATCGATTATTAGATTAATTACTATATTGTAAACGAAAAAACTAAATAAAATATAATCTTAAGAAACATCAAAATCCATTGGTAACGTGTGAATTGACCCAAATCCTTTATATATTAGCTCAAATTATTTCACACTTCCAATGTGAGATATATTATTCACACGCTCCCTCGAGATAATAGTCCGTTTAGCCATTAATCTGGACAATATTTCATTATATGATTAATTCCAGGTTAAATCGGCCGAACTAATTCGGGTTGAACCGATTTTGGTTAAGATCGATCGGGCCTCTTTCGATGGGTCGGATCGATATCAGTTCAGATTGGACAGCGTGTTTTCGGGCTCTGATACCATATTAAGATTCATGGGATTCCAACTCAAAATCAATTGTCAATGAATGAATTGGTTCATATATAGTGTTGGTCCTTTTAAACTTACGATGTGGGATCTTAACACGGTTCTCGAGATGATGGCTATTATCGGTACATCTCGAACCAAATATGACTCTAGGACCGGTAATAAATCCTTTTTGGGCGACCGTATTTGGGTTAACAAACGAGGTTATGATACCATGCTAAGATACATAGATTTTTAACTCAAAATCAATTGACAACGAGTGAATTAACTCAAATTCCTTATATATTAGCTCAAATTACTTCTCACTTTCTAATGTAAAATATATTCTTCACATATAATTCTAAAAGTACATTTGTTCCATATTTTCAAAATATATAAATATTCAGTTATATATTTTTCACCAAGTTTATCTGTCATAACATTTATTTTATTATGTAAAGAAGATAAATATACGTAAAATTTAAGATACTTAGTATTCGTGTATAACTTGTTGCACATTGATGATATATTATTAATACACTGGATTAATTAAGCTTCAACAGAAAAATAAAAGAAACATGTTAACGCAAGATGATATGGTCCACAAATATGGTTTTCTGAGTATTATTAATCTTGAAGACTTACATGTTGTATTAAACTTGTAATTAGGTTGCACCAAAAAAAAAACTCGTAATATTTTTATTTTTGCACAAAAAAAACCTTGTAAATTTATAAATTAAAAGAGAAAAGTAAAAAAATAAAAATAAATAGGTAAGATACGAAATATAATAAAATAAAGGTAGAGTGAAAAAGAGGAAAGAAGAAAAGACATGAGTAAGGGTAAATGGTGTTTGGACAAATTAGGGTTTAAGAGTTCGAAAAATTAAGAGAGAGAGAGAGAGAGAGAGTAATAATGAAGGAGAGAGAATGGGCGGGGCCCATAATGTGGCAGGGCATGTGGCTGGGCTTCCAACTTGACCTTGTCGGTTGTTCTCTGCACTGCCCTTCTCTGCAACCCACACACTATAAAGCCTAATTTTTTTTCGTTTTATTTTTTTAATTAACCTCTCATTGTTTTCTTTTTCTACATTCCGATTTTCCGATAATATGCGGTATGGTAATTATTGTGGTTTTAGACCTTAATTTTTTTTTAGTTTTTACGATTTTTTTTTTTTTTGCTAAAAGTTTATACGATGGTTTGTTTGTTCTACATGGTCTCAATAATATAATTTTAAATTCTATTCTGTGTAAAAAATATGCTATGTTAAATCATAGATAAACAAAACACTTATATTTGACGACCAGCCGTTAGATATAGTAAATTTCGTTGAACGATCAATTCTGATAGTAAACCTATGTTACCTACATTTTACTAGTTTGTTTCGGAATTACACTGACCGATAAATATTATTTGAATGAGTAAGATTTATATACAAACAAAGTAAGACGAACATATATTGATTACATGTGATTAGGCTTTGATTGTTTGTTTTCTGTTATATGACATGTTTATCTATTTCAGTTTTTAAATAAATTTACAACGTTTTTCACTTTGAACATTTTTTCAAATTTTGTAAACAATAAACTTAATAAAAAAAAATCTAAGACATTTTTGTTTATATTTTATGTTTTGGGGTTTTTTTGGTCCCGTGGAGTTTAATTTCCTGCAACCACAAAAAAAGACATGAAGATCCGGAAAACACATCGGGGTGTGTTTTCTAATGACTTTCCAACGCCCAAATCAGAATATGCATAAGAAAAACCACAAAGTATTTCGTCGGAAAGCGGAAAGATTAATCAAAAAATGGGGTGAAGAAATGTGTATATCGGATCCGAAAGAAATGATGGATCCTTAAAGGGTTTTAGTTGATGAGTTGTTTGCGGTAAAAGAGAAGAAAATAAGAGTTTGGGTGTGAGAATTTCACGGTCTATGAGCAACAGTGAAGATGACCGAAAAATGATCGGAGATGGGATTAAAAGTCTCGGAAAAAAGGAAAAATTAAGTGTTTAGAGAGAGAGATGAAAAGTCGGATCGGATCCCTAAGTGAGGGATGAAAGTTCAGAAATAGATCTCCCTCTCTCGAGAAGTGAGGGTTGTATTTATAGAGAATACCTGACCGAGCTCGTATACCGGGTTGCGTTCGTTATGTCGGATCAGGTCTCAGATCCTCCATCGGGTCGCGTAGGGGTACTTGAGTGCTTTTCTGTACACCTCATTTGTCGCTTATGTATGCGCTCCCGACAAGGCCGTTTTCAGGGTGTAGGCGTGATACATGATATTTTCGTGTCAATTATCCCAAGTGTACTCATGTCATTGTAGTACTTGAGATGTCAATCCATAAGGGGTTAAGATTGAGGCACTAAGAATGCAAGAAACTTATTAAGCTAGAGCAAACTTTGTTTTTGGTTTTTATATGTTTATGGGAAAAGAAAACAAATGCAAGAAGGAAAACAAAACACAAAGACACAAGACAAAGTGTTGGATCAAGAACTAAGCTATCAATGAGATGGGTAACAATCAAACAATGAATCATTTGGAAGCATTAATCACTATCTTAGAACATGGAATTCACAAATATGACTAATCCATTTCCATGGCAATAATCACTTTGTTAATTATCTAATCATTGACAAATTTCCATTTGTGATTAAATAATCAACAACATTAAGAAACAATCCCAATTGTTCACTAAACACCCTAAACATCAACTTTCGTTGGCTAGGATATGCAAAGCTCACAAAAAGTTCGGGTCAAGCAACTAAACTCGGGTCATGAGTGAAATGCCTAAGATCTAGAAATGAATGAACAATCCTAATCTAGTACTAACACCGCTTACTCGAATCTATCCCTAATGCATGGGATGAGACCAAAAATCTAACTAATCTAAGGTGTAGTACTAGGTTTCGGTTTATCATGACAAATCTAGCATTACGAACCAACCTAAGTGAAAGACTCATCCAAGATCATCTTAAATAACCATTATCTAACCATCAAGAAAATTGACTAATGATGCCTAAACATTTAATGCACATTCATTCTTATGACATGGATCATACAAGTAGACTGGTTCACTCACATGATACTAATCCATTTACAAATCATCTAGTTATCAAGAACTTCCGTTCAAAACTAAATGATCCATAATCATTAAGCATTAGTCCATACAAGTCAACAATTCACCTTAATCATCAATTTCCATTGGCTAAGAATTGAATTGCATGCTTAGAAGTTTTCTAGACATTTCATCGAACACCTTCCGGGCGAGAAATGTCTTAAGTTCTAGAAATGAGTTGTCAATTCGATTCTAGCATTAAGATCCCTCCTAACATGAGAACAAATGATTATCTAAGCATAAACATCAACAATCAACCATCAACCATCCAAATCAAACATTATCTAAAATCCAACAAAAAGTCAACTCACAAGAACATGAAGAACACAAGAGAAAAAGACATAGAAATGAAGAACAAGAATCAAATAAGCATAATATAAAGATAGAGTGAAGAAATCTTCTCTAGAATGGAATTTGTATGAAGAACAATCCCAAAACATCAAGAAGAGAGAGTTGGGGACGAGCCCCACTCTTAGAAGAAAAAAACTTGACAATAAAATTAGGTTTTTTGGCTTTTAATAGAGTTTGGGTCGAGTTTTTTTTGGGTTTCAGATGATTCACAGCGGTCAGGACTTGCCCGCTGCATGACCGCTGTGAATCTCTGTTTTTTTCGTCGGATGAATCCGCAGCGGTCACTGTAGACCGCTGCGCTACACCGCTGTGAGCTCCAATGAGTTCCTTCGCGCGCCAGACTGGACCGTCGTCACGGAAATTGGCATAACTTCTGATCTCACCGTTGGAATTGCCTCAAACCACTTCCAAATGAAAGCTAATCCATTGCTATATCTCGTGATAAAATTTGAGCTCAATCCAACGGTGAAAAGTCCTTCATCCATTGCCAAACTTATGACGTATCAACCCGATCCTGCATCTCTGTATTCTGCAATGACTTTTTTTGTGTGGCTATCTTCACTCCTCCAACTCCTATGACTCCAAGAACACCTGAAAATTGCTCATACAAGCCAAAAAGAATGCAAAGACAACCTAGGACATCTAAAATGCAATGAGACTCAAGTTGGACCTAAATGCATGAAAATATCCCAAAACTATACAAATTGGAACTAAAAACCTATGAAATTAAACCTTAAAAACATGTAAAATATGGTGTTATCAAGGCGTCATGCCAAGTCTGTGCCACTTCAACGATTAAGGTGCTGCCACACGTTCTGAGCGCCCATGCTTTTATCTTCCTCATAGACAATGATTGGTCGCTTTCTCATGTCATATATGCCACAATTGGCCAGATGTGAGATTAATACTAGAGTCAAAATAATATTGGAGGGAAAAATATAGATGTTTCCACGTAAAGTGATTTTAAACTTATCCTCTCTCGTTAACCTTTATGGAGATATCAGATTATCCTTACTTTCATGGGTATTGCTACCCGGTTACCTGGAAGTCATACCTTTCTAGTAATTACTATTCGGTTTCTGTTGATGTGATCGGGGAGCTAGCTTGTACCTGTCCGGTCACTTGTCTCCCTAATACCGCTCTCTCCGGGCAACCTGGCACGGGTTGGCGTATTTGGGAAGAGGTGACTCCTTCCTGTTTCGGATCCACTCATCTTCTTACTTCCCACTCCCGTTAGTCGATAATAGTTTTGGAAGAACGTGGAGGTAAATACCATGTCCCAACATGTCCTAGGGTTCGATCACCTACCATCGTAACCGCACCTGCTCAAAGTGGTGCACTTTTAGGTCAAATGGTCGTCTAGTATACGGTGACACATCATACAACATGACATATCATATGGTTCGATCACCTAGTCTCATAACCACACTCTCCCAAAATAGTGCGCTTTTATGTTAAGTGATCATCAAACTTAATATGACACGTATCACACTCTGGTTTGTCGATTCAAAAGAGAATTAATTCTCAACCCTTTATATTCAAAACTATGAAACCTTTTTTCTAAAATCATTTGTAAGCAAAAACACGAACGTTCAAATTCGAGTATATAAAGCAATGAAACCTAATTAATTAAGTATATCCAATTAGACTTAGCACCGGAAAAAAAAGACGTATGCACCGACTGAATAAAAAGTTTTCAGATAGATTAAGCTCATGCGTTCGCAATAGTTACCCCCTCGAACGCTCATAACTCTACTAATGGTGACACAGCTAGGTGACGCACATAATGCACAATAGCAGTATTTAATGCATAATCTCCACAAGATATATATAGATTGAGAGTTTATAGGTAAATTTCAAAATTGTAACAATATAGTAACAATTTGAACTGCTTCAAAATAAAAATAATAGTCAGAGACAAAAAGACAATACATATGGTAAAAAAAACAAAGATTACGTAATAAGATCATCCGATTACCAAGGTACATATGATCCATTGGCACAAATTACAATGTTTTGAATTGATTATTAATTAGGTGTTATAGTGTTTATTGAATTATTATAATCAGTTGACTATATATTTATTTATTATGCTTATATGGAATTAACTGGAGGAACATACATGCAACACTCTAACCCCATTTCGGATTAATTTTGCAACAAGAAAAATCAGAAAATTGTAGGAAGAATTTTAATTTTGTATTTTCTCCAATTTTCAATTGTATTTGTACAATTTAAATATATTAACTCGCTTATATTGGCTTACCGTACACAGTAAAAAAATGAGCTCATAAAAACTTGAAACAGAATGTCAATAATTGCATCAGTTTCATGCGAGTGACAAATACTATGAAAATTTGAGCTTCAAGTTACTGTTGAATGATGATGTGTTTTGAATGAATTGATCGACATGCAATCAATTTCATACCCCAAAAAAAAAAAAACTATTGGTATAACGATTAACGAATATGCCTAGAGTTATGCAATACTACAAATATTTATTTTTAAAATAATAATGACACGCTTTTAACTCTCGATAGCCAAAATTACACACATTAACTAGAAAATGGAAAACATCTGTTTCTCAAATTTCACACAAAATTAAGAAAATCTCGATTATCTTTGTCTGACATAGAGTAATTTAGCCAAATACCCCAAAATAAACGTTTAGTGTTTCTCCCCGTTTCATTGTTTTTGTTTTCTTTGTATGTTTTTCAAAGTTTGATAAAAGGGTCAGTAATATGATACTTTTGATGTGAATAAATCCTACTATAAGCTACCAAAATTATAGGATAAACCTAATGTAAAAGTTAAGTTTATTGTCACATTTATAAAGAATGTTAAGATCTATAAACGAATGGCGGTAAAATCTATTAAGAATGTTAGAATTTTTAAAATGCAATCTAAAAATTATAATAATCATAAAAAAATTAAACCCCCACTAACCCCCTTAATTATATATCTAGATTAAATAGTTTCCAAATAACACACTATATTGTTTTATCTTTGTATTCAATATTAAAAAAAAATTATTTGAATAGAAGTAAAAGTCGAAAAATAACTTAAAAAGCAGGATTAAAATGATAAACATAAATAATATAATATATAGTAGGGTATGATATTAGTCTCATCTCTCACAAAGAGGCTCGTCTCTTATCTCTTTCTCATGGCCTCACCACAAGCAACCAAACTGTCTCTTATAATCGGATCTCAAAGGTTGGCTTGTTGGGGGCACTGAGACATCAAACATGGTTTCTTCTCTCTATCACCCTTAAAAACCAATTAGCCCTAGAAACCCCTTTTACAGTATTAATCCCAAAAGTTTCTCTCTCACATCTCTCTCCATTAATTAAAACCATTCACAAGCGAAAAAAGCTTTGAGCTTTTAATGAGTTTAAGGTCCTCTTCGGTTCCTCCTGCAAAAACTGGGTTTTTCCTCGTGTACTTGCTCTCTTATCTGTAAGTCTCTGAATCTCTCTGCCTTTAATTTTCTCTCTTTCCTTATTAGTAATCTCATTAATATGTTCTTTTTCAGGCATAAAATTAAACAAACTCCAGTGTTAAGCTATATCACCAGAAAATCCAAAAATTAATCCTTTTTTTGTTTTTGTTTTTTGCCCATCTCTTTAATTGAAATTAAATCCTCTTCTGGGTTTTAATTTTAATTTTTAAGTGCAAGAAAAAATGGATATGAGAAGCCATGAAATGATAGAGAGAAGAAGAGAGGACAATGGCAACAATGGTGCTGGTAACATCAATAGCATTAGTAATGATGATAATTGCAACGGTAATAACAACAACACTCGTGTCTCTTGCAACTCTCAAGCCCTAGATCACCACCAATCGAAGTCTCCGTCGCCGTTTTCCATCTCCGCCGCTAAATCCACCCTACGGTACCGGGAGTGTCTCAAGAACCACGCCGCGAACGTCGGCGGAAGCGTACACGACGGATGCGGCGAGTTTATGCCGAGTGGTGAAGAAGGAACAATCGAAGCTCTCAGATGCGCTGCTTGTGATTGCCACCGTAATTTCCACCGGAAAGAAATCGACGGTGTTGGAAGCTCAGATGTAATCGCTCACCACCACCGTCATCATCACCACCACCAGTATGGCGGAGGAGGAGGAGGAAGAAGACCGCCGCCGCCGAACATGATGCTTAATCCACTCATGCTTCCTCCGCCGCCGAATTACGCGCCGATGCACCACCACAAGTACGGGATGAGTCCTCCTGGTGGAGGAGGTATGGTGACGCCGATGAGCGTCGCTTACGGCGGAGGAAGCGGCGGGGGAGGAGCGGAGTCGTCGAGTGAAGATCTAAATCTGTACGGACAATCGAGTGGAGAGCATGGAGGAGGAGGAGGTGGTACGGCGGGGCAAATGGCGTTCTCGATGTCGTCGAAGAAACGATTCAGGACGAAATTCACGACGGAGCAGAAGGAGAGGATGATGGAGTTCGCGGAAAAGCTAGGATGGAGGATGAACAAGCAAGACGAAGAAGAGCTCAAGAGATTCTGTGGTGAGATCGGAGTTAAGAGACAAGTCTTCAAAGTTTGGATGCATAACAACAAGAACAATGCCAAGAAACCACCTTCAACAACAACAGGAACTCTCTAATGGTGAAAATTATGATCAAACTACTCTAATTGAGAGATTATGTACCAGATTTTCTTTTAATCTATTGTTATTTTAAAAATGTTTTTCTAGGTTTTTGTAGCTTGTACGATCTTTGGATCAATCAATGGATGTTTTGTTTGCGTAGTTAATGTTTTTAATTTGGTTTGCTCTTTTTTTTCTTTTTGTGTTTTGTCTTTTACCCAGATCGTACTTGTAATCAGTTTCTTTTACTTATTAGTTTATGCTTCTGTCTTTTTTTACGTTTAAGCGTAACACTTAACCATTTTGTGCTGTACCAAAGTACAAACTTAGTTAGCCAAATACGACATTCTAAGTAAAATTTAGTTTAATACCATTCTTACAAAAAGAAACAAAAAATCTCGATAAACAAATTGTTTTTATATGAATTTTACAATATGGCTAATGATTATAGATAAAGCTGTCAATTTGTACTAATTTGTCTATTTAACCCGTTTTGCAGTGAACTAAAATATTATTCGAACTAATCCGCAAAAACTTATAATCTTGAAAACATAACTTTAATATGCATCGTTAAATGACTATAGTTTTTGTGGTTAGCCTACAAACTCTTAAAAAAAATTAGTTTTCTTGTGTCTAACTTTTTCTAAAATTAGTAAAATATTTTTTAATTTTTGTTTTGATATATATTCAAATAAAATATAATAAATTATAGTGGAAAATATAGCAAGATTTTGAATATATATATATATATATATACTTTTTTGAATATATATGAATTAGTTATTATTTTAAAATATATAATATTAAAAATAATTAAGAAATTAAATAAAAAATAACCTCTTTAATGCAAAATATATACTTTCTATATTCTAATTGATAGTTTTAAAATACTATTATATCTTTTCCTATTTCTATTATTTTTTGTTATTTGTAATGACATTTTATATAATAACTTACAAAACAAAAAACAAAATTCATTTTAAAAATATTTTCTTAAATAATATTATAGAGATGATCTAATAAAAAGAAACTTTTAAATATAGGGTATATTTAACCATACGTAAGCGTTATGATCAAAGTTGAACCTTTTTTAATATGTTTGATGTGAAATATGTCCAAAATTGTAACAATATGATTTGAGTCTACTGTAGATCTGTCACCTACCACATTTGTACCAAAAAGAAAAACACGATAAATTTTTATAAAAAGAACAAAAAGAGAAGATTCTCACTGTTATATATTTTTTCACAGATGAGGCCAAAATTACATAACAACATATATATGTATCCTTCCTTTTTTTTCTGTGTCGTCACGACTCACACGACCTATGTATCTAAGCTACCATATGTAATAATTGGTTATAACTTATAACTTATAAAATAATATTTTTTTCTATATTCTTCTACGACCATTTTATGTAGGAAACTGTTGATAATTATTAATTTCATAAAATATTACTCTCGTCGAATTTACGTATCTTCCTTTGAGAAAAAGAAAGTGGGCCAAAAGAATTATACTTAAAAGCTTCCCAAAGCAAAGTCCAAGTTCTGTAAAATACACAAAAGTAACAAGATCCTCCCTTATTCTTCCGTAATGTCACAGTCATGCCGTCGTTTCATATTTTAGTCGACCACCTTCGTTTGCCTTAGAAATGGGCCGGTCCAACGGATTAAGCCCTCACTTATATATAACAAATAGCCCAAAAGCCCATAATAGCCCACTGTAAACACGCGGATAATAACAATCATGTGATTCTGTGAATGTTACCGACAAAATGATTTCGGGTATTGTTGGGACTTTTTAAAGCTCATGTGTTTTTAAGATACCTTTTTAATTGTATTTTTTGCTGTTTTATGGCCCGATTTGCGTCCATGATTTAGCATCTAATTCATAACTCCATAACTAAATCGATAATTATGGAAATTAATTCTCATAATTCTATAAATATTATTCGTGTCTCTTCATAAAAGCTCTTGCTTTGTCTATAAAAAAGGACATTCCAAGGAGAAGTAAGGTGTGTGACTGTTGATAGAAAAGAGAAAATCCTAGACAGAATAAAACGTTTTAGAAAGAATTAAAAGTTTCGAAGAAGTCAACTGAAAGGGAACTTCATCACTTTCGGAAACGGCAGCAAAGCGAAGCTTAGAGAGTAGCGATGTTAAAATGGACTAGAATTTCCCTGGACTAAACGGATTTGTTTTATAAAAATTAATTCGTTTAAATCTATTTATCATATAAGTTTAAACAGGTTGACATAGTTAAATGGGTAATCCGTTTAGTCCATTTAAGTTTTTTTTAAATTTTTTATAACATAATGCAAATGAAATCAATTTAATTTGAGACAACTCTAGTATGGTTTGTTGATTCTAAAGTTTTTTGTAATAACAAATTAATATATGTATGTGAATTGGGGTTTTTTTTTTAATTCACTTTGATTTAAAATTGTAAATTCTTAAAAATTTAAGATGACCCAATCAAGATCTAATAACAAAGTCTTAAGTAAAAATACTAATTTTAAAATAGTTCAACTGATTTCAAACAAGTTTAATTTTGGTTAAATTGCTCTAAAGTCTATAACCGTTTTTAACATACTACCAATTGTATATAGGTATAAAGTGGAGACCTATAATATTATTAAAATTTTGATTTACATAAATTATAATAACTTACGAATTTATAATATATAACCGATTTTGACTTGCATTGACATTAAATATTTTAAAAATATTATTTTAACCCACAAAATCCACAAGTTGTGGTATATACATATATTTTTGTTTCATTTATATATTTTTATGCAAGTATATACATTTTAAGTTGATTTTTTTTAAAAATTTAGTTTTTTTTTCCGATTTCTAAATTTAGTTATATTATAGTAAAAATAGACCTGAATTTTAAAAACCATATATAAAGTATATATTGTTTATAACATAATAATTAGAAATATATAATTATTAAAAAATATAACAAAATTTAAACGAACCTAAACAGGTCTAAACGAACCACACTAATTTTAACGGATGACCTAAACGGGTTTAAACGGGACGGGTCTAAACAGACCAAATCTAAACAGATTGAGCCTAAACGGGACAGGTCCGCCCGTTTTAACATCCCTACTAGAGAGAAGATTCACATCAAAGAAGTTGTGAAAGCGTGGAGAAAAAATAGCTGTGAACAAGGAAAGAGTTGAACTAGGAAACATGGTCGAGTTGAGTGAGCCAATGGCCAAGTGAGTAGGAGGGTCAACACATCTAACCAAGCGCTAATTGTTGTTACAAGTAACTGTATTTTGTTATATTAACTTGTTACAAGTAAATCTAATGCGGTAAGTATCATGATTTATTATAAAATATAGTTTTAACATTGCAAATTATTGTTTTAACATAATATATATTTTAATAACGAGTTAATTATCTTTATTTTCAACACGTAAAATAAATCAATAACTCATATAAATTTTACCACAAGAAAATATTTCCATCTTAGATACATATATACATCAATATGAAAATTAACATTTAATAAAAAAATTACCGTATTAAATAGAAAGTTAGAAGTACAACTACATGTTATAGTACAATAAAATTTTAACACGTTATAACTTGTTATATAGCTATACAATACATACAAGTATTTTACACATAACCCGTCATTATTTGTTTCATACTAATGAAAAAACATTTCATGATTTTGTATCGCGATAAACAAATAAATAAATATTTAAACTCGATGACTATAAGTGATTCTGACTTAATATCCGTTCACCAATTTTCATTGAAATTACCACATCTGAAAAAATGTTCATATTCTATCGAAGAAGAACATAAAAGCTAACGACCAATAATGGAGTTACCACGATAACCATGTAGTTAAAGATAAACTTTATGTTTTTATGGTTTAATAAATATTTTAACATATTACAATAACGTATAACTTGTTATATAAACTCTATATATATATGAGATTGACGGAAGTGAACGGTGAAAAGATGAACAAATTAATAACAATGGAGGTGTTCTTTTGATGATATTATGATAGCAACAAAATTTGACATTAACCCCAAGGGCGGTGGTCCAGTGGTAGTGGATTTCTAGAAATGAGTTGACAATTCTCCTCCTGGGTTCGAAGTTATCTGGAAATAAATTCTTTCATTTGTGGTCAAATAGGATATGATGCTAATGTCTAGGCCCTATTTGCAAACCCGAATGTATGCTTAGTCCGTTGGTGATACATCCCTAGAGAATTAGTCTATGTTTCTCTATGGATCTGAGATTTACCTCTGAATCGTCATTAAAAAAAAAAAAAACAAGGATTGACATTGGCACCATTGCCAACAGAAATATAGTTTTTGTTGGATCTCACCCGATATTCACTAAATCTTCGTTTGATTTTCGCCATATTTTCATTCGACCTTCGTCGGATCTTTCACCTGATCTTCGCTGGATCTCATATTTTATAGAATTGTGAAGATATATTAATAGATGTAAAGTGTAATATACGTCCTCACCCACTAAAATAAATTGAAATTTTCTTTATGTTTTTTTGTTTGTTATTTACTTAATTTCACCATCTGTCTATCTATATTGAGCTAATTGATTCTTTATATAATCACAAAATTATTAATTATATATATATAAATATATTGGTGACAGAAAAAATTGGCGGAGACAGCAAAATAAATTGATAAACTAAATTAAACAGACCTTGCTTTATCAATGATCAAGTCGCAAACGGGATAGGCATCAGTCTATATATTATTTTCTTCGGATTACATTTGAATTTAGTAGATTAATTCTGAAAATTTAAGTAGTGATTATGAAAAGAGATTTTGCTTAACTAAGCCAATTCCCCTTATACTTTTGTATCCTTCTTTCGGCACGCTTTTTGTATAAATCACTCTTCCCCATTTGCTAAAATAGGAAAACACAATATTCTTGTCGGCTTTTGAAGGTTTGTTATTTTTTGTTTTTTTTGGGTCATATTGAAGGTTTGTTATATTCTTTTCTATACGAATGTTTGGTATTTTCTCTCTAGTTGATTTATCAATTAATTTAAATATTTAACCAAGTTTACTTTCTTCAATTCAGATAGAACACAAAGACAAATATGAAAGCGAACGATCAATACAAACATAATTAGTAGACAGAAGAATCACATATCGATCCTTCTGAATCTTTACAATAACTTCATTAGATCTTCAAATTCATTAGCCTGTCAAAGAATATCAATATTATAATTAAGAGCATGTTTGATTTATTATCCAAGCATGCATGTTGATTAGATTCCAATCACATAGTTAATTAATTACAACTTGAAGATATCGTTAATTAAAGGTTTTCAAAACTCGAGCTTTGCTTAACAACTTGTGGTATAAATAATTAAACACTATATATGTCGACCACCGACCATGGACAGAAGTAGAAATAACCAATATATCTATTTATGTAATTATCATCATTCATGATTGTTAGAGGGGGATTTAGCACTCCCCCGGTTTAACCCGGTTTGAATAGAAATCAGCCCAACAATCAACTTCAAGGCCCATCGAAACCGATCTACGTAATTAAAGGGAAATTTCCTTTAATTAATAAAGAGAAGATTTCTTTTATTTGGATAAAGGCAAATCCCGAAAAGAAAGGAGATTATCCTTATCAGCTTCAAGGAAAAAGGATAATTGCCAATACAAAGTCAAGAAGGAAAAGGAAGAGCTAAGGACTTCAAGACTTATAAATAAGGAGGCCATCGCCTCATTCTTAATAATCTCAAAATCCCATCACATCCTTTGTAACAAGAACTACGTTTTGGCTTGATCCCTATTTGAAGGGTACGTAGGCAGCCTTCAACGGCACAACTATAAATCTAATAAAAATAATTCTCCTAAACTCTAAACTGAATTCGCCAATCTACGATGTGTGCGAATTCTGGTTCCTTCAATTGGCGCTAGAAGGAGGGGACAAGAAAAATCTGGTGTTTATGGAGAATTATTTTAAAACCCTAGAAATCCGACAAAGCCTCCGACTCTTCTCGCCATGATGAACCCGCCGATCTCAAACTCACCATGAACGAGCTCGCCGAAGAAGAAGAACGAGCTCAACAAAGATGGTTCTGGCCGAGCACGACACGCCGAGCTCACTCCCACGAGCTTACAAACGCCGAGTTCGCACATGACGAGACGACCTTGCGGAACACGCCGACCTCGCCGCACATGCCGACCTCGGCAAACACACCGAACTCATCAGACCGCAGCCATTGAACACGCCGAGCTCGCGGAGGCAAACTTATCGTACCGCCGATCTCGAACTCAACGTGACGAACTCACTTGCCGAGCATGAAAACCACCATGACCAGAGAAGATGTAACTTGCATGCCGACCAGGAAGCACCCGATGCTGACCTCACTCACCATCACCGCCGACATGAAAGAAGATCAGATTTCTCTTTTTTGTTGGGCTTGCTCCAACGTAGTCAAATTCGGTAAAAAAAAAAAAAAAAAAAAAAAGAAAAAGGACATCCACTGATAGATCCAGCTCGTCACTTATCGATTATAGCTCGTCTACAGAGCTCCCTAAAATTCAGGTATTTTTTATCAAATTTTTTACTTGTTATTCGAAGATATTTTCTTTTCAGATTATATCATAGGATCCGTTCCTTCAAGCCGAACTTAAGCAGTTCGCCGAACTCGTACAGTTCGTATCATCAAGCCGAACTTAAGCAGTTCGCCGAACTCGTACAGTTCGTATCATCAGGCCGAACTTAAGCAGTTCGCCGAACTCGTACAGTTCGTATCATCAAGCCAAACTCAAGCAGTTCACCTACCTCCCAATCGAACATATCGCCTACTTCGCAGTAAAGCAGCTCGTGGTCGTAGCTCGACGATCCGACAGTAAGGTAGCTAGCGGTCGCAGCTCGTCGGTCTAACAGTTAGGTAGCTCAGTCGCAACTTACTCATCATGCAGTCACAGTTCGCCGATCTCGCAGCCCCACCTAACTCACGGCCACAGCTCGCCAACCCCCTGCTCGCCAAACTCACGATCGCAGTTCTCCGACCGCACAGCTCGCTGACCCCGCAGTATGGCAACTCGTAATCGTAATTCACCGATCTAAACAATTGGGCAGCTCGCAATCACAGCTCGCCGACCTCACAGTCCCGCACGAACTATCGAAACCGAACTTGGAAAAGCCGAGACCGACCTCGCACCTAACTAACAAACGCCGAGCTCAGTCTCGAGCTCAATCTCTCGTCTTTAGTAATTTTTGCAGGAACAAAGACGAACAACGTCTAAAAGGAAATTCGACCAGATGCTGATTTCAACTCCAATCGGGCTAAAGAAATCCGCCGAACTCGAACACTCCTTCGCCGAACTGAGGGGGGGACTAATTGTTAGAGGGGGATTTAGCACTCCCCCGGTTTAACCCGGTTTGAATAGAAATCAGCCCAACAATCAACTTCAAGGCCCATCGAAACCGATCTACGTAATTAAAGGGAAATTTCCTTTAATTAATAAAGAGAAGATTTCCTTTATTTGGATAAAGGCAAATCCCGGAAAGAAAGGAGATTATCCTTATCAGCTTCAAGGAAAAATGATAATTGCCAATACAAAGTCAAGAAGGAAAAGGAAGAGCTAAGGACTTCAAGACTTATAAATAAGGAGGCCATCGCCTCATTCTTAATAATCTCAAAATCCCATCACATCCTTTGTAACAAGAACTACGTTTTGGCTTGATCCCTATTTGAAGGGTACGTAGGCAGCCTTCAACGGCACAGCTATAAATCTAATAAAAATAATTCTCCTAAACTCTAAACTGAATTCGCCAATCTACGATGTGTGCGAATTCTGGTTCCTTCAATGATATAATGTTACGAGCTTCAAAAATATTAAAGACAATTTGCATGTGAACATATCCCTTAATTTTGTGTGTTAATTGGTGTGGTTCGTACTATTATATATTATAACCTGCCTGTTTTAAACGCAAAAAAATTATGTATTTACATGTAAACAAAATTTCCTACTGCATACGTTTTCTTATGATTATGAAACATTTCCTTATAAATTATAAGCGCAAGCGATATGATTTTTTTTCTTTTGTTTACGTTTATAATTTTCAAAAAAATCATGTTTGACAAAAAAAGAAAGTAATAGTTATTTTGAAAAAGATCTCTACACACTATTTTACAAGTAAACGCAATTCAAAACGAAACAATAAAACCTATAAGCCAAGGTTCATAATCAATTTATAGTACACGAAACATATCTACATAGAGCATGTTAAAATGAAATAAGAGATTCAGTGATATATACCTCGTGTTGAAGTCATTGATGGCTCTTGAGTTAGATTTAAAGGTCCTGTAATTGGGCAAAGGTACACGACCAGTCTCGATGCTAATGAGATCTTCGACGAGAATGTCATAGTGACGCTTCACTTCCTCCGCAGATTTCCCTCCGACAGCATTTGCTACATATTGTGCCATCGGTCCGGTGTATCCTTGTCGTAAACTGCCAAGGCTCTCTCGAACATCTTGTTCTGCTTAAACGTCCATGACGAGCTCGAGCTTCTAGAGTTTGACGCCATTAATGTTAAAACTTGAGATGGAGAGAGAGAAAGAGAGTGGGTGATCAAAGTTGCTATAAAATGAGTAACAAAGGAAGGGTTCCTTATAAGGAGGAGAAAAAGAGAGTTCCTATATTATGCAAGTTAGAGACTTTTCTACAGGGCCGGCCCTGAAATATGGGGGCTCCAAGCCAAAAAAGAAATGGGGGTTTTCGTTTTATGTTGGCAAATTTTTATTTTTATTTTTATTTTTTGTTAAGAAAAAAAAACCGGAGCCTTAATTTTTATTAAAAAAACGGGGGCTCTAGGCCCAGACTTCAACTCGCTCTGTCCAACGCCGGCCTTGCTTTTCTATATATATATATTTTTAATATTAATATTCTTTTCATGTTTCATTAACCAAATTTATGTAAAAGACAGTTTGTGAAACATTAACGTAATCCTATGGTCTATAAAAAAGTCAATCGCTCGTTACACTAGTGTAATATATTGTGATTTTTATTTATTTATTAATATGGAATAATTCGAGGTTTGCTATACACCTGACTAATCCTATAGACCAGAAGAAACTATGTTAAATTCACTGTGGTCAAAGTGACTCTAACCCAGGTGAAAGAAACTCACATAGACATTTTTTACCACTGGACCAAGGCAACTTGGCTTATTTTGTGATGTTTTGTGATATTTTGTGATATTTTGTTTTGGGAATCAAGCGATGAATCGATAACTCAAGCTTGTTAAAGATAGTTTAACTTTGATGCTTTTAATTGTTCAAGAATGATATTGTAAAAAATAAAGCAAAACTGACCCATTAGTATTACTGTATTACGAGCTATTAAGTAATATATAGCCGTATACTCGTATGTTCGTCTACGCATGTATATAAATTGATAAAAAAATTCAGAAAAAACAAAATTTCTAAACAATGAACAATAGGATAGTGTTATGAGTTTGCACGTTTAAGCGAAACTTCTGAACCGAATGAATGATCATATCGCGCGAGAACCGGTTCAAAACGTAGGGTTGCAGTTGGTAATTAAGTTGAAAAACTTGGTCTAATGTGCTTACGGACAGAGGATCACTACAAGAAAACATGCTGATTTCCTACAGAATTTCCTATAGACAAAATGCCGTCGGAATTTTCCTACGGAATTCCAACCATTTTCCTAGGAAAAGTGAATCCGTAGGAAATCGGTCGGAAATTTCCTACGGATCCATATCCGTCGGAAATCGGTAGTAAATTTCCCACGGATTTCCTACGAATCCTTAAATTAATAATATTTTTTTGATCCATCGGAAATCCGTAGGAAATTTACTACCGATTTCCTACGGCTCCAATAATTTCCTACCGATTTCCGACGGTCCCTGAACTTTTCCTACCGATTTCCTACGACTTGGGGTTTAGGGTTGTTTTTTTTGCGAAACTTAAAACAAACCGTCATAACCATCGTTTATACGAATTTTCTAATACATAAGACTTTAAATTCACATTTAAAATAGTTTTTTCATATAGTAGAACATTTGATGTTATGAAATATGTAAGTTGTAATATAAGTTAAGTGTTTGTTATGATAAAGTATAAGGAGAGTTGTGATAAAGTTAGATATTGGCTTTAAAACTCTATATTAGTGAAGTATATGATCATAATTAGAATTGTATTATTTTTAAATTGGGTATGGAACCAACAAATTTTACAAATTGATACCCTATAACATGGTCCGTAGGAAATCGGTAGGAAATTTCCTACGGATTTTCTACGGATATTAAATTAATTTTATTTTTATTTGATCCATCGAAAATCCGTAGGAAATTTTCTACCGATTTCCGACGGCCCATGAAATTTTTTTACCGATTTCCGACGGCAACTGTAATTTTCCTACCGATTTCCTTCGACTCGGGGTTTATGGTTCTTTTTTTGTGCGAGACTTAAAACAAACCGTCATAACCCTCATTTTTACAAATTTTATAACACATGAGACTTTATATTCACATTTAAAAATACTTTTTTCATATTGTAGAACATTTGATGTTATGAAATATGTAAGTTGTAATATAGGTTAAGTGTTTGTTAAGATGAAGTATAAGAAGAGTTGTGATAAAGTTAGATATTGGCTTTAAAACTCTATATAAGTGAAGTATATGATCATAATTAGAATTGTATAAGTGTTAAATTGGATATGGAACCAACAAATTTTACAAATTGATACCCTATACCCTGGTCCGTAGGAAATCGGTAGGAAATTTCCTACGGATATTAAATTAATTATATTTTTATTTGGTCCGTAGGAAATCCGTAGGAAATTCCTACCGATTTCCTACGGATATTAAATTAATTATATTTTTATTTGGTCCGTAGGAAATCGGTAGGACATTTTCTACTGATTTCTTACGGACCAAATAAAATTTGACCGACAGTTTTGGAATATGCGGCAAATTATGGCGCTTATTAATTGGAAAAATTTCGGAAGCCACAGATTTCCTACGGACTAATCAGAAGCCACGGATTTCCTACGGAAATACCGTAGGAAATTGTTTTTATAATTCATTCCCTTACTCTTTCTTCTTCCTCCTCTTTTTCCCTTCCTCCAAAGAACGTCTCTCTCCCTTCCTCCGATTTTTCTCTCCTCCTAGTGTCCTTCTCTCTCCCTTCCTCAGACAATCGTCTCTCTCCTCATACTATCATTCCCTTCCTTAATCATCGAAAACCATGTAAGTTTTTATCTTTCTTTATTTGTGTAGTTTATTAGATTAGGTTGTAAGAAATCAATTTTTTGTGTAGTTTGTTAGATTAGGTTATTAGAAATTAGAAATTTTAGATTAAGTTTTGGAATGATTGGTGGGTTGTTTAATTAGGTTGTTAGAAATTAGAAATTGAATATTTAGAAATTTTTGTGATAGAAATTAGGTTGTTAAAAACTAAGAAATTAAATTAGATATTAGAAATTAAATTAGGTTGTTAGAAATTAGAAATTTAGAATTTTTGTTTTTGACATAGAAATTTAGAATTTAATTTTTGAAGTTTTTGAAAATTTTGAAACAAACTTCAAAAATTTCGAAACTTTTGAAATTTTTGAATTCGAAAAATTTGAAATTTTTGCAAGTTTAGAAATTTTAAAAAATTTTGAAATACTATAACTTTTTGATATTTTTTGTAGTAATGATTTTTTTTTATGAAATACGTATTTTATATATTTTCTAATAATGAAATTTTTTGTTTATTTCAGTTAGTCTTTTCATGATTATGGGACCGTGGAGGCTTCGAGGAGAATGCAAACGAATCAAGATGCGGCAAACGGATTTTTTTTTTTTTGAACAATTTTATTTTTAGTATTTTATAAAACAATTTTATTTTATGTTTTGTCTTTTTGTTTAATAATAATAATTTTGTTTAAGAATTTATTTTTATCATTTTATTTTATTTTCATATTTATTAATTTTCTATTTTTAAAATAATATTTACATTTACCGTAGGAAAACGGTAGGAAATTATTCCGTAGGAAAACGGTAGGAAAATATTCCGTAGGAAAACGGTAGGAAATTATTCCGTAGGAAAACGGTAGGAAAATATCCCATAGGAAAACGGTAGGAAATCGGTCGGAAATTATCCCGTATGAAATCGGTAGAAATTTTCCAACCGATTTCCGACGGAATCACATTTCCGACGACTTCAAAATAACGACAAAAATCGGTCGGAAATAGCCGTTTCCTACGGATTTCCTATCAATATTTCCGTAAGTTTCAAGCTGTTTTCTTGTAGTGGATTATCACGATGGTATAATATAAGTGCCACCACTTATTTTCGTTTACTATATAATATAAGTGCCACCACTTATTTTCGTTTCACAGTTTTCGATATCATAATTTAAGCCATTGTGATACTTTGTGTGGTGATTGATAAATTTAACAAAATATTAGTATAGACATAGTGGATATATATATCCATGGCATTATTGAAATAAAAAGGTTTTGATATAGATACAACTTGCCCATGATAAGAAAATGGTAAGATATGCCAATATTTATATGCTCAAATAATGATAATCCATTATTTGAGCATTGTTTCTTGCAAATTCTGTGGGAAAAAAGTGAACTAATTGATATAATTTGCGTACATTTACCATTATAGGTATCCAATATATTATTTAACATCCGTAGCATATATATTATAAGATGTTTGTCGTTTGATATGATAGTTTTAGGTTCTATTCTCAGCATCAACTAATAATGATATAAATGCTTAAAATTGAACAAATAAAGGATTCGATATGTCATCATCATCATCATCATCATCTCCTTAACCAAAGTTCGTGGATTGTTTTTTTTCTAAAAAATGATTTTCATTTACAATTTTCACCAATTCAAAATGATAGATACATATATTCTCCGGGACCTTGAATCTAATGGCTTTATGTGTGATGTAGTGGAAGAGACCCATTTGGATGACAAGCATTTTTATAAGAACCACCAAAAATTTTGATGCGAAAGAATAAGGACATAAGGGATATTATCGTTTCCTTTTATGATAAAATTCTTATATCCAAATCTAATCTATTTTCTGTTCTAAATACTTCATGTCTAATGACAATGACGAAAAAGTTGTCCAACATTTCATTGGTAGTTCATTACATTACATAGTTCATTTGGTTGATTAGAGTCGAAGGTCTTTTAGAAGAAGAATATTGGTAATTTGTAGATTCGAGTCACATTTAAGAAACAATTATATATATATATATGTAAACATACATGCAAAAGTTCTTGGTTTACCAAAAACACTATTTGAATTTTTATTCAATGTTATGAGAAAGAAATGCGAATGTTCTTGGTTTAACATAAACACTATTTGAATTCATGGTTTATGAGAAATACATGACATATTAGGGGTCTAAATATTATAAGTATGATGAATTAGTGGAGTAAACATAAATGGAATGACGATGAAGTTGACCCAAAAAAAAACAAGGAATGAAGATGAATTGAATGATATACAAATAATTTTGTTCCATTCGTTTTCCTTGAATATATATATACTCGAGAAACAATTTTAAAAATTTGTTCATAATTCAGTTTTTTTAGCAGAACTAGTGAATATTTTTTTTAAAGAGCATTTGATTCCACCCTAATTTTTCTCTTGAAATGTGCTCTGCGCGCTAGATTTACATGTAAAATTAAAACATAATTGGATTCAAGGCTTGGATTGTTGTGGTATACGTTTAAGTTATATATTTTTTTTCCAGCAAACAAAGCTTTTATCATTGATTATACTATATTGGGGGTGTTTGGACGGCGTTTCCCCGAAATATAACTAAAAAACGTCGATGGTTCATAAGAGGATTGTCTCCAAGTTGGACCATTGGGTTCGGTTTGGCTTGTTAGGTGGTTCTGTTGACACTAGATTAGTGTCTGCGGTTAACCATTTCTTCGCCTTCCCTCCCACCCCCAAATTTTGTGTTTAATGCTAGTATTAACCGAGAGTTAGATTGTCAAGGTGCAAGGTTCAAATCTCCCAAGTAACATTTTTTTTATTGATATGGGAATATCTACTCACGCTACGGTGGGATCGGTTATAATCTCTTATTGAAGAAAACATCATCGGGTTCATACTTTCAATCTGATTGAAGATACAATCGATCTACAAAGACAAAATATGAATAATGGAGAAGACAAAGCACTTTGGCGATAGAAAAATGGCAAATTTAAATCGAAATTCTCCTCGTACGACACTTGTAATCAAATTCGAACTGAGCATCCTAAGACTGAATGGTTTAAAGGAATATGGTTTTCGTATGCAACTCCAAAATTCTCCTTTCTTGCGTGGATTGCAATATGCAACCGCTTGTCAACAAGGGATTATATGCATAATTGGGACGCGACACTAAACACCACATGTGTTTCTGTCAAGGCCATAGAACATCTATTTTTCCTATGCAAGTTTTCGGCTGAGATATGGCTTACTCTTGTGCACGGGCTGATGCAAAGTCACTTCTCCACAAACTGGGACACCGTTCTCTCGATCTGATAGAATATGAAAACATATGTCTCATATCAAATCATCTCCTCTAATTGCTCATATAGTTAATATTAGATATTTTTACCGTTGTATAGAGATCTCCCTTCCTCTGTATATATTCTCAATACTCTGCATCAATAATATACACTCAATTACCACATATTCAATAAGATCATCTCAGACTCAAATTAGAGCTCCACGTCTCTGTTTCTCATCATATATGCATTCCATGCCACTCTTCATAGCATATGGCGGGAAAGAAATAATAGACATCACACAGAGAAATCCTCCACCCCTTAACAACTTATCAGATTTATTGACAAAAACATCTGTAACAAAATCTCTTCACTTCGCGCCTTGAAGGACAACATATACGAAGACGGACTCATGATGTGGTTTGCCACTCGTTGAAGCAATTTAAAGTTCGAAAAGTTGTGTAAACTCTAAAAGAGTGATCTAAATTTTCAATTAAAGGACACATTCATTATAAAAACGATTTTTTGGGTGAATACATTTTACATTCTCTTCAAAAAGATTATACGAACACATTTACAACATCATCAGCTACCAATGTGTATAAAAAAATGTTTAGAAACGAAAAAGAAAAACCATAATATTGTAACGCTCCGACCGCCACCATCTGTGGGCTTCCAACATGTCAGCTCTAGAGCAAAAGCCAATCAGTCCTCCGGATGACCGATACGAACCAGGTCTATTATAAAATAGGCAAGCATTGCCTAAATGAAATTCAAGATAGAGTTAAATTCATAATATACCATAGAGAATAAAATGGTAAAATTCTTGCAAAGTCACAAGAAAAAAAACCTTTTTGGGATCTAGAAAATCAGTTGCATCATTTGCAATTGTAAAGTTAAAACTTATTCAACTATTTTACACCGTTTGATCAAATTTTGGAAAACTTCACGTAGTTTGTAGCTTTATTTTATTTTTTTTGTCGTCTGAAACTTTTATTACTAATTAGGACAACAATTATAAGGACAATTTTTCAACTGACGACAATTTATTCATTCCACAAAAATCCACGCAAATTGGACTACAACGAACGACTTTGCTTACACCACGATGAAGATTTCCTTTTTTAATCTTGCCTCATTTAACCTGCATAAATCGCATATTCTGGGAATCGAAACTCATACTTCCTGCTGTAGAAACATTAATTAAATCTTAAGTTAACCACTGCACTCAGGCACATTCTGTAGCTTTAAAGTTTTTTTTTTTTTTTTAGTGTCAACGCTTTAAAGATGCAATTACAGAGGAATAAATCCCAAGCTTCTATTCCATTTTTGCCTCCATTTCTGATATTTTCAGCTAGGCTTAGGGCTTTGATGGGGTTTTTCTTTTGACCAGTCGTCTCTGTTAAAGCGTAAAAACCTTTACCTAGTCACCGTTTATCAGAATTATTTTCAAATTGGCCCAACTTGTAAAACTTTTTCGCAATTACAGAATCGATTTCTCACTAGCACAATTTTTTTTAACAGTTATGACAAACCTTACTATGTTAATATTTCTTCTCCATTAAACACTGTAATAGTTTTTGTTCTGCAATAGCATGTTCAGTCTCTTAAACAACTGCTTCAAGAAGACTCTCTTTCCTTACAAGATAAAATCAAACCTGTCTTCACTTTTCAAGTTTTCCCTTTGTTCTTTGCTTCTTCGTAAAGCTCTCTGTTAACCTAAGGAGCAAAAGCATCGATTGAACATAGATTCGAAAGATAACTTCACTGGAGAAAACGACCACTTTTCTTTCCCTGCCTGAAAAGTTATCTTTTCCTCTTCACACACAAAAACAACACATATACATACAAACACAAATATTATATTTACTCTTACCATTTACCCATTTTGACATCCCTTTCCCATATCGTCATGCCTCCTTTCCGTTTTAACATTCCTTTCTTCTCCTACGGCTCTACTTCTCGTCTATCTTCAGGGAATTCTTCGTCATCACCACCACCTAAGCCTCCTCCTTCACGCCCTCCTTTTCGTCCTGCAGGCATCGCTCAGTCGTCAAAGCCAGCCCCGTCGTCAGAAACCAAGTCCAAGGGGCCTCCGTTACTTCCTAGGGTTAAAAGCAATGTTGCGGTCATTGAAGCTTCTTCGTCTGCATCTCAGACGCCTTCTCGCGGTGCTGTCACGCAAACTCGGCTAGCGAAAGTGAGTAACCAATCTGGTTCTATTTTAAAGATACCTGAGTCTCTGAGGGCGGGGGAGCAAAAGGTGGCGATGAAAGATAAAACATCGAGAGAAATTGAAAAAGAAGCTGGCGAGAATATCAATTCGGTGATAGAGAAACCTCCAATTGCTCGTTCAGAACGAAAAGAAGCCGAAGCAGAAGCAGCTCAGCGACAGAGGAAAAAGACAGAATTAGAGAAACTTGTGGTTGTAGAAAGGAATGCAAAAACAGCTCAGGAACAGAAGAGAAAAGAAACCGATAAACTTTCGGTGGAAGAAAAGAAGAAAGTTCTTCGCAAGGACATGGAAGAGAATTCAAAAACAGCCAAAGAACAGCATAAGAGAAAAGATACCGAGAAACTTGCGGTGGAAGCAAAGAATAAAGTTCTTCGCAAGGATGTGGAAGGGAATTCAAAAACAGCTCAAGAACAACAGAAGAGAAAAGAAACCGAGAAACTTGCGAGGGAAGAAACAAATAGAGCTCTTCAGACGGTGGGTCAAGAAGATGCAACGCGAAGCAAAACCACACGACATATTGCCGCAGCATCAGAATCATCGAGAGGGCCGAGAGATCTGCCGGAGAGAAAGACGCAAAACAGAACAGAGATTCACACTGATGACAACCGTCAGAGAACCAAAGGCATATCGACGGGTAATTATGGAAATCCGAGAGATGTGTCATCTTCAATGAGCAGAAAGATCAAAGAAGACATCAGAGATGGAATAAGTAAGCTTACTTGGGGAAAAAGCAACGGCGATGAGAAATCCGTGAGCGTCTTTACTTTAACTGGCGAAAACAGAGGAGCAACAATGGCAATAAATTCTGAAAAAGATAAGAAAGATGGTGAGGTTCATATCCACCGCGGATACAGAAGTAACCCAGACGAGAGCCCTAACACCACATCCACGGAAACCGAAGGAGGAAGAAGACCCTTCGATGGCAAAAACGAAGCAGAAGAAGCGAGGGTTAGGGCATACGTAAATGGTAACACTCAGGGGATCAACAATTCGATTGTGTGCGATAGTTCAGTGCAAGAGAACGATCCAGGAATTCATATGAGTTTGAAATTTGAAGAATCGAAGAAGAAGGATGAAACTATTAGTCCGCCAGAGAATGTGCCGGAGAAAAAATCGGAGACTGTGAGTGTGACGGGGAAGGCGACGGAGAAGTTGAAGTATGAGCCGAGGGTGAGGAGGAGATGCTTGAGAGGGTTTCTTGCAGAGTCGAGTGAGTCGGAACCGGAGAATCCCGTGAAGCCCCGGAGACATGGTTGCCGGTTTACCTGTAAAGACAAAGATATAGAGAACACTTAGTTATGTAAATTATATGGAATTTATGTAAATGGCTAAATGCTCGATTTGATCAGTTTCTACTTTCTACAAATTTTCTTGTTTGTTCAGTGAATCGCATCATTGAATGTTTTAAAAATATATTTTAATATTTTTAGGTGGTTTCCTCTTAATTGCATTTTTTTCTTGATTTGTTACTTTCAAGAACTTGTGTCATCTAGAAGCTTTGACCACCAAAAATATGGAATTTTTTCGCAATGCTTTTCTGAATTTCGGTGTAAAGATATTTATAAAGATGAATTTTGTTTTGTAAATTATTACATGAAATGTCATTACAAATAACAAAGAATAATTGAAATAGGAAATGATATAATAGTCTTTTAAAATTATTGATTATAATATGGAAAGTATATATTTTGCATTAAAGAGGTTATTTATTATTTAATTTTTTATTATTTTTAATATTATATATTTTAAAATAATAATCACTTCATATATATTCAAATAAAAAAAATATTCAAAATCTTGTTATATTTTCATTATAATTTATTATATTTTATTTGAATATATATAAAAACAAAAGTTAAAAAATATTTTATTAAATTTATAGAAAAATTAGACACAAGAAAACTATATATTTTTTTAAAGAGTTCGTATACTAACCACAAAAACTAGAGTCATTTAACGGTGCATATTAGAATTTTGCAAAATTATAAGTTTTTACGGGTTAGCCCGAATAATATTTTAGTTTACTGCAAAACGGGTTAATTAGATAAGTTATTACAAATTGATATTTTTATCTATAATCATTAGTTAGTTATATTGTAAAATTCATATAAAAGTCATTTTTAAAATTTTCAAAACAATTTCCTTAAAAACAATTACTCCGCTCTATAATTAGCGCGGGTTAAATCCTAGTTTCTATTATTTAACTATCAAAAAGGATTACTGAATTAAGCGAAATACTGTATATAGAAAGAAAATTCAATCGCAATGCTTTCTTCTCTGAATTTTGGTGTTCTAGAAAAGAGTAACTTCAATGTTTTTCTAAAATATATTTTTATCAAAAAAAAAGAATTAGAAGCTAAATATTGTATGTTTTCAGGGTTTTTTCGTTCTTCCAACTATACAAGAAACAACGCGTTGGATGCCCTGAAAACACGATTGGGAGGAGGTGTTTTTCGATGACGCTACGACGCTCAAGTTAATAAGCAAGAGAGATAAGGACCACCGTTTGGGCGTCGGTCCGAAGAGAATCAAAAAACGGGTTAGAACGGCTAAGTGAATTAGGGTCCATAAAAAGTGATGGATCCGCTAAGTATATGAGATTTGTGAAGCTCTTTAAGGTGAAAAAGATGAGAGATTTAGGGTGAATCCGGCCAAGGAACAGCCGGAGACATAGTATTGGGATGAATACGGGGATTCCCCGAGAGGGCTTTCGTGTCTAGGGAGGAAAGAGAGAAAATAGAGTGTTTCCGTGAAGGAGAGAAAATTAGGTCAAGTGATTGTGTGTGGGAACGTGTGTGAAAATGGCAGTCATCTGCTCTCGGGAGCACATAACACTTTTATAGAGTATACTTGCCCCATATCGTATTTCCGTAATTCGGGTCGAGTGGACAGATTTTCTGAGCTGGCTCCTTGTACGTTGCACTAAAGTGTTTTTTCCTGCGTTTTCATTTGTCTGCTAGCGGTTCTAACTTGCGCCAAGTTGTCCTTGCTTTGTGCCTCACGGGTTTGGCGTCGTATGGTATACTCGTCCCATACTACACGCCCCTCGAGGTTATGTGTCACGTCGCTTTCGTCCATCTCTGACTTTGAAACGTGAATCTTCCGCTAAGTGTTTGAGCAAGAATAGTTTGAATTGCAAAGCTTTATCTATGGAGAGAATATATTAAAAGACTTGTATAGACTAAGCCCTTTATACCTTCCGGATAACCTGGTAAGGGGTGTCCGGTTCTTCTTACCTTTCCATGTATCACTACCCGATTATTTGAGAGCTAACCTCCCTACTATCGCACTCTTCATGTAACTTAGCACGAGTTGGCGGACTCAGAAAAAGTGACTCTTTATTATTTTGGGACCACTCATCTCCTTACTTTCCGCTCTTGCTACTCGAAAACGGTTTTGGGAGAAGGTGATGGTTCATTTCCATGTCATTACCTGTCATATGGTTCAACCACATAGCCTCATAATCGCGATCTCTATAAGTGACACGCTTTTAAGTTTAGTGGCCGTCTAATCTACGATGACACTTCATGCAACCTGTCATATCTTGTCCTAGGATCGATCAGTTAGCCTCATAACTACACCCTTTCGAGATGATATGCTTTTTTTGGATAAGTAACCATGTAGCCTAATATAACATGTGTCACTTTCTGATTCACCAATCTAAATGAGAATTATTTATCCCTAACACTATATATATAAAAAAATAGAAAAGAAAATCAATCGCACGGCGTGACGTTTGTTTCGGAGGAGAAAGAAAAGCAGTCTTTAAAAGTCAAAAACAGACAATCTTCGGACAAAGGGCATTTCCGTAGTTTATTTCCAAACCCAGACGCCGCGTATATGTATATATATAAAGATCCGCCGGCCTGACCAAAACAACACAACAAATTCGCTCTCATCCAAGAATCCTCATTACTAAAACAACACAACATAAAATCCGAACCGGAGATAAAGTCAAATGGCGACGGAGAGAAGCAAGATTCTGGTGATAGGAGGAACTGGTTACATCGGAAAATTCATCGTCGAAGGCAGCGCGAAATCCGGCCACCAAACATTCGCTCTCGTCCGAGAATCCTCTCTCTCCGATCCCGTCAAGGGCAAAATCGTCCAGAATTTCAAAGATCTCGGCGTCACAATGCTCTACGTACGCGATTCGTCTATCTATATATCTATATATGTATTTGTCTATGAAATGAGCAGAGTCATGATATATAATCAATCACGCACAGGGAGATTTAAGCGATAAAGAGAGCTTAGTGAAGGCGATTCAACACGTTGATGTCGTGATCTCCACCGTTGGTCTCTCTCAACTTCTCAATCAGATTAACATCATTTCTGCTATTAAAGAATCTGGCAAGCATATCAAGGTCTGTCTTATTTCGTCCAACATCTAAGAAAACAAAAAGTTTGTTTTACTCTAAGTTGTTTGATTGCGACTTGTAGAGATTCTTACCGTCTGAGTTTGGCAACGACGTGGATCGAACGTTGGCGATTGGAGCAGCAAAGTCCGAGTTCGAAATGAAGGCTGAGATCCGCCGTGCGGTTGAGGCCGAAGGTGTACCGTACACTTACGTGATCAACAATTGCTTTGATGGCTATTTCTTAGCTACACTTGCTCAATGTGAAACGAGACTTACTTCTCCTCCTAGAGATAAAGTCACCATCTATGGCGATGGCAACGCCAAAGGTACTGAGGAGGCATATAACATTAAATCCTAATTGGAAAGGGAAAATTTGAGATTTCTGATTTGGTGAATGAATGCAGCAATTCTAAACAAAGAAGAAGACATTGCTGCATACACTATGAGGGCCGTCGATGACCCGAGGACTCTCAACAAGTCTGTCTACATCAACCCTCCAAAGAACATTGTTTCACAGAACGACATCGTTGCCTTGTGGGAGAGCAAGATTGGTAAAACTTTGGAGAAGACTTACGTTTCAGAGGAAGAACTTCTCAAGAAAATCCCAGGTGAGAGAGCTACTTTCACACTCTTTTATACAATGCATAATAACTCTTCTGGACAATCAAGATCATGTGTTGGCTAATAATACTTGAAATGTTGCAGAGTCTCCGCATCCACTCAATCTTCTGTTGGCGTTGAATCATGCTATCTTTGTGAAAGGAGATCAAACCTGGTTTACAATAGAGCCTTCCTTTGGAGTGGAAGCTTCTCAGCTTTATCCTGATGTCAAGTACACAAGCGTCGATGAGTATCTCAGCCAGTTTGTCTGAAAACAATAGAAAGCCTCCTCGCCTTGTAGCAAGGGTTTACTGTAATGAGAGAATGATGACCATTGGTCTGTAGTACCAAATTGAATAAGACATATATTGCTAGGAAATAAACCAAACTCTTAACAAAAAGCAAGAACACACGAGTATTTGCGCATTTCATTATTTGGCGAATAATAGTACTTGTAAGCAACATCACTCGTTCACCTTAGATGCCCAACCCGCGACTACAAACTCTTTCTTAGCCTTGGTTTTCTCGAATGACTCTCTACAGAACAAAGCCCTGGCGTAGTTATGGACATTGGTGAAGCTCTGAGGGACAGACCAGTTCTTGTAATGACCAAGAGCAGCCTCCAGATGGTAAAGCTTTGGTGCTAAACTGAGATCCAGTGCAGTAACTCTTTCTCCAGCTACGAATGGACCAGAATGTGTCTTAAGGTGATTCTCCAACGCTTCCAACTCATCAACCAGAGCCTTCTCGGATCCGTCGTTGGCGTCTTTGCTCTTCAAGAAAGTCACAAAAGCACCAAAGACTTTGGATCCCACAGAAGCGAATTCAGGAGGAGTCTTGAGAGAAGGCTCTGGATATTTCTCCTCAAGAAGTCCGACGATGACGTCGGAATCAGCAACCCATTCGCCGTCAAGCTTCAGCACCGGAACTTTCCCTTCCGGGCTAATGTCTAGGAACCTATAAACACACTCATATGATTCAGAGAAATCTATCAAAGCCCACAAATTTACAGAGAGGATACACAAATCGATCAAAACTCATCCCTAAATCATTGGGTTCACAAAAAATTACCATTGGGGTTTGTCGGAGACGCTAATCAGATGAATCTTGTAGGGAAGCTTCTTCTCCTCGAGGGTCAGAAGAACCCGTTGGCTGAACGGGCCTGGAAAAGATAAGATTTCATCGGATCAATCACGCGGCACATTTCGAAACCCTAATTTGTGAAATCAAAGCTTGGGTGATACAAAAAGAAGATCGATGATCGGGGAGAAGACATACAGTCGCCGAGAACATCAGGAGCACCAACGGCAACCTTGACGCAGATATCGAGAGTCATCGATCTTCGAATTTCCAGAAAAAAAGTAATCAAATCAAAGAAAAGATTCTCTGTTTCCTGAATTTGTAACGCAAAATAAGTATATTTCAAATCTTATGACTCATTTAATAATAATTATAAAAAATGAAAATTGTGACGTCACTAGTGAAGTGGCCGTTACGAAGTGGTTCCAACATTCTAGAATCTTCTCCAAATTGGTTCCCGCGTTATTTTATCATCAATGGGCGTTACCTTCTTTTTTTTTTTGGTTTTCATGTTTTGTGAACACAAAATTTAGCTTTAGCTTAAACAAAAGCTGATGCCTAATTATGATACCTAGACATAATAAGTACCACCTAATTATGATAGCTAGACATTGGTTTGGTTTGACTTGAGTCTAAAATAGGATTACTGTGCCAAATCACTACAAAAATAGGATTGAAGTAAACAAATTATAGGTTGCAAATGGTGGTTAATGAGTGGAATAGGAATGAGTTGAATAATGGAAGTTAGAGGAAAAGATTGTTTCACACTTTGGCTAAACCGGCATAAATACATAGTATGATGGATTTTATTCCTTTATCCACTCAACTATTTGCAGCCATAGTTTGTTGTCGACAGGGGTAATGAACAATAAATCTTAGAATTAAAGCAAAGGTTTATTTACGATTTTATAGCGAACAAGAAATAGAGTTTGATGTGAGAGATTAACTTAAAATTGCTGACAAAAAAAGAGAAGGAATAACTTAAAATTCAATATATATATATATATGTATATGTATTTGAATAAAATTATGACGCCTCACATCATGACGGTGATCATATTTCCGAACTATGATGGATTATACGAAATTGTAATGAGATTTTTTGGGAAGTGGCATGAAGAAATTTCAAGGTCGTCATACGCTAGAAAAAGCGGAATGTTCAATTTTTTTTTTTTTTTTGAATTACCGAAGTTCTGTGCCCGTAGGCTCGTACATCTCCGGAGCGGGGCCCAAACTATGTTAAAGTCACTCTTTCGGAGGAGACCCCTCCCAACGGGAATCGAATCCAGAACCGGTAAGAGAGGCACATACCCACTGCTCCTTAACCACTAGGCCAACTCAACGTTGGTTTTTTTAATGTTCAACTTTAATATGGGCAATGCAAAGCTCATGAGCCTTAGGATACCGGAAGGTTGAATTTGAAGGAGACATCTCAATGGGAACATCAAGAACCTAAAGCTTCAACATTACATAACAGCAATTAGAATAGCTGAAGCTCCACGTTTTTTTGTTTGTTTGTTAAGTTCTCTCACCGTAATAGGTCTTCTAATATGTGTGCAGATCTCTTAGCTAGAAAAGCCATATCCACATTTTCTCAATGGGATATTTTTTAATGTATGTCCATATTTCCTTCAAGAGTCTGTAAACAACGATTGTGATACGCTTAATCTATGAAATTTATAGTCGGCAAAAAACAAAAGAATAAAACGAAGTTGAGGGTATTATCGTAAATCAAGAAATATGATTCTAATTTTTGAGAAAGACAGATTAGAGTTTTGAGGTGGAGAGAGGGGTAAAACAAGAAACCAATAGTATAATATCTTGGAATTGAAGCAAAGGTTTGGTAAGGGTGGTATTGTAAATCAACTAACCAATGTCTGGTCCATAAATTGCCCTGCTAACGCCATTCATTCACTCACATTCCAAAATCAATCATTCTCTGTAGCACTCATTATCACGTTTGAAACAATGGCAACGGAGACAAGCAAGATTCTGGTGATCGGAGGAACTGGTTACATCGGAAAGTTCATCGTCGCAGAAAGCGTGAAATCCGGCCACCCAACATTTGCTCTCGTCAGAGAAGCTTCTCTCTCCGATCCCGTCAAGGGCAAAATCGCCCAGAGTTTCAAAGATCTCGGCGTCACAGTACTACACGTACGCGTCAAACTCTACTTCTCTACTAAAGTTTAATGTAATTAGACGGGGGGTTTTTTTCTGTTAAATTTTACGTTAGTTTGATCGATCGTTTGGTTTGGGCAGGGAGATGTGAACGATCACGAGAGCCTCGTCAAGGCAATAAAACAGGTCGATGTGGTGATATCGACTATTGGAAGCATGCAAATCTTGGATGAAACCAAGATCATTTCCGCCATTAAAGAAGCTGGTAACGTCAAGGTTAGTATTTGACTCAAACCCATTACATATATATAGCATAAATGTGATCTGATGAAAGGGTATATCCAACCGTTCCATAGTCTCATACTAGATTTGTTGTTGTTGTTGTTGTTTTGTAGAGATTCTTGCCGTCTGAGTTTGGGACAGACGTAGACAGAACAAGTGCGGTTGAGCCCGCGAAATCGGCTTTTGCAGTGAAGATTCAGATCAGGAGAGCCATAGAAGCACAAGGAATACCATACACTTACGTTGTTAACAATTGCTTTGCCGGTTACTACTTGCCTACATTGGTTCAGTTCGAGCCCGGTCTCACTTCTCCTCCTAGAGATAAAGTCACCATTTTGGGCGATGGAAATGCCAAAGGTTTAGACTTTATAATTTATATCCAATACACAAATTGAATCTCAAAACAGGGAACAATATTTTCTTTTTATATAATTGTTTTTGCAGTTGTGATCAACAAGGAGGATGATATTGCTGCTTACACGATCAAAGCAGTGGATGATCCAAGGACTCTTAACAAAATCCTCTACATTAATCCTCCTAAGAACACTTTGTCAATGAATGAAATGGTTAGCCTGTGGGAGACCAAGATCGGCAAGTCTCTTGAGAAGACTCACATCTCAGAGGAACAAGTGCTCAAAAGCATCCAAGGTTTAGTATCATTCATGACCAAGAGTTTTTTTAAGTAGTTTCTTAATTACCGCCTTTTTCCATTAGCTGAACTAAAAAAGATATATATGTTTTTCTTTTGGCAGAGTCTCCGGTTCCCATCAATGTTCTTCTGTCGATAAACCACTCGGTGTTTGTGAAGGGAGATCAGACCAATTTTACTATAGAGCCTTCGTTTGGTCTTGAAGCATCTGAGCTTTACCCTCATGTCAAGTACACGAGTATCGAGGAGTATCTCAGTCACTTCGCTTGAGAATCTTTATGAAACGCCTAGTTTACCACGACGATGACCCGAGTTTCATATTGTAAGAATAAAAAGTGATTCTTGTTAATGGTGAAGAATGTGTATGTGTGTGTGTGTGTGTGTGTGTATGCGTTTGTGTAATCACTGAGTTTTACGTCTATTTACGATCTTTATATGAAACGTGAATTTGTATTATTATTTCCAACCCTATGGAGCTCTTGAGATCAGGGATGGCACTATGGCATACATGACTAGAGTCTATAAATCTCTTGAGCTCTTCGTTCTTATCAGGAACCAATTGGAATCGATAACCATAATTAAGTTGGAGAATTGTGGCCTTGTGGGTTAAGTTCTTCGGTTTTGTTGTTGGTTGGTAATTGTGTGTTAAAAATGGACTATTTTGCAATTACAAAATTGAACTTAACAAATTAAAAAAATATATATAATCTATTAAAACAGAGTGTTATTTTGTGTACAAACAGAAAAAAATGAAAATAAATCTATTCTTATCCTGGATAATTTAGAATTAAATTCGAGATTGTCCAGATTATGTTAATATTCGTTTATACTAATAAAGATTTATTAAAAAAAATATTATCATAAAATCTAAACCAAAAATAGTTATTTTATTCAAATTCAAAATTAAGAATTTTACCACAAGCAAAACTAAAACAGATATATTTTTTGTGTCCAATCATGAAAACCTTTATATTAGGCTATTATCAAAAATCACAAAATCAGTTGTTATTATATATTTACAAAATAATAAACCGGATATTAATTTAGATTTAATTTAAATATTCAAATTTAAATAATATCTATTATATAATATGAGAGTTTTCTCTCAATCTAAGGTGTCCACCTCATCACCTCATTTACACAAAACATTAAAATATATTTAAAGCATTCATTTAATACATGTTTATTATATTTATCATTATTTTTATTTAATACAAATTACAAAAATACAAAACTTTGTGTAACAAAATAGAAAAGTAATAATTCGATATTAAGAATCAAAAAAATTGTAATATTAATTGGATAAAAAAATAATGAAATATTTTTTTGAAAATGATATATTGTTAGATTTTCAACCCAAAACTTTAATTTAATATTTATCATATTTAAAATGTTAGAATGTGATTATGAAATTAAGAATATAAAATATATTTTACTACATATAATAAAAAAAATTATTCAATTTTGCTCCGAGAATATATAATTTTTTATAATAAAATTTACTTCATTTGAGAGTCAAAAAAATACTATAAATATGTGGTAAATATAAGTTTTTACAATTAATTTAACAAAGTCGAGAATATGTAAAATAGGACAAAGATAAGAACAAATAAATAAAATTATAGATAAATGATAGTAGAAAAAATAAGCATCTTATTATATAAAGTAGAATCAATTATATAATAGTAGAGTTTTCTCTCAATATAAACTATCCACATCATCACTACAATCCTCTATTAATGGACACCACTTATGTAAAACTCTAATATGTACTAATTAAAGTGTCAACATAAGTATAATTATTACTATACAACTCCAAAACACACAATTACACTAACTAACGAGAAAAATATATAATATTAATTATGATTTAAAATTTGAACCGGCTATTAACAAAATTAGTATATGCGAATGCATCAGTTTGGAAAAAAATAATGAAATGAAATAAGTGAAAAATGACCATATAGTAAGTTCATATTTCAAAATAAAATATTAAGATAAACACCTAAATTTATAGATAACCAACTACAATTCAACGGAAAATACATATAAAATGAGTTTATTATCATAATTAACAGTATAACATCTATAAATTGATACTCGATAAATTAATATCTCGACAAATCAATACATTTTTTCGGACCCGAATTGGTTTCTCGGACAAATAAATATATCGAGGATTTTCAAAGCCAAAACTTAGCCATTTACTAAATGATCGTCATAAATATTGAAATGTTTATTACCCAATTTTTGTTAATAGAAGAGACTAAGTACCATTGAAGCCAATATAATAGACTCTGAGAATCGTTCAAATATTCTTGAAATAAGAAAGATGGAGAAGTTAAACCAACTCTTGCAATAACTTCACTCCAAGTTTTGGTGTCCTAAGAATTATCTTTGAAACCATTGAGGTTCTTATTAATCTACTTCTTCCCTCATTGTTCACAGATGAAATAGACTAAAGATCATGAAGAATGATCGCTATTCTAACTTCACAAACTTGCTAAAACTCTAAGATTTTGTGAAAATTTGATTGATTTTTACCTCATTACCCAGAACAAACGATGTGTTTCTTTTGAAAGGATGTTCGTTGATCGCATCAGCTCCATCTGCAATCACAACGCCACATATATCGCAATCTTTCCCCTCATATAAATCCAAAACAACACGCAAGATTTCAAATTTTTAACACCCGAATCTGGTAATGATAAGATACATAAAATTTCAAATTCTGAAATCAGACCTTGAGGTAGGTGCGAGCATCGATCAAGGAGTAAAATGGCGGAAACAGATGTGAGAAGTGGAACCATGTCTACCGAATGCGTTGAAAGTCACGGCGGCCATCGAGGATCAGCTATGTGAGTGAGATTTGTTGGATTTTTAGAACCAAGAGAGGATATGTTCTTCGGAGATGGGGAACACAGAAAAAATCACAGATCTTTTGTCAGCGGTCTTTCACGAAGAAAGCAATACTTGGGCCAAAATATCTATTAGCAAAAATGCCAAAACATTAGAAAAAAATCTCTATTAGAGGGCGTAACTAAAAACAACTTAAAACTATACATACATAAAGATATAATTTTAAACTCTCAAATATGTACTAAAATCATTTATAATCAAATGTAAGTGGTTTGTTTAGTTAATGTGTACATGGGCTGATGAGGTTATAATTGGCCTCAATATAAACTATAGATTCCGGAACATAAATGTAATATTATACGTTCAATTAAATATGTAACTTATGAGATATTTGAAATGGTGTTAAGAAAAAATATATAAAACTATAATTAATTAGAATCACATAGTAGTCAAATACTACATATAAACACATGAAAAAAGAATAATATTTCAACATAAGTAAACAACATAATTAAAAAAAAACCGTTGTTATATACAAACACTAATAAAGAGATATAACAAAACACACGAATATACACACAATGCAACTATTAACATAAACCGACTATTAAACTAAAATTTGAAATTAAAAAAAAAACTGTTTCCTAAAAAATAGCATATAAACAAATTTATAAAACATGAATGTAAAATAAGTCCGCGCGAAGCGCGGAGGTCAATCCCTAGTTCTCATAATGACAGAGATCATAAACGATACTCACTCTGTTTCATAATATAGTTGTTTTGGCTAAAAGCACAAATATTAAGAAATTCAGTTTTCTTAAAAAATATATCATTTAATATATAAATTAAAAACAGTTCAGCCAATCATAAAAAAGACTGCATAATATTATTGGTCATACAATATTCAATTAAGGTAAAAATTGCATAAAAATGTGAAAAAAATTTATATTTTAAAACAAAACAAAACCTCTAAAACAACTTATATTTTGAAACAGAGAGAGTATGTTATTGTATATTTTTTATCATAATCAATCGGCCTTAAATTTTAAATATTTGAAATTAGTAAATATTTATATTATACGGTAATATGAACATGCGGGTTAGAATTATGTTTTTATAATCGCGGTCATTTTTGGATTAATATGAACGGACGTGTTAGAATTATGTTTTTATAATCACGGTCATATTTAATATTAGAAAAAATTAAATATACAAAAACAAAATATATCTAAACACAAAAATAAATCTTTGTCACTTATTAAAAAAATTATATCTATAACACAAATTATATCTAAATACAAAAAAAAAATTATATTACAAAATTTGGTAAACAAAAAAACAAAAATTATCGTGTGGACGCACATAATAGAATCTTGTTGTGTGTTAAACAAAACTACAAAATCTATTTTTTCATTCTCATCATCATTCTCACTCATGTTTACCAATGTTTTTTTTTTTTTAGAAATATGATATTCACCAAAGTTTTCAGCTTGGTTATATTCTAAACCACCACCTCTTCACCGCTTTTATTAATCTCTATTTATAAAGATTCATCATTTAGAAGGTTCACTGCTTTTATTAATCTCTATTGATTGGTTAGGTCATTTAGAATTTAGTTTTTAAATACAATAAATCAACTTTAATCCGTACCCAAAAATATTACAATTATAATTTAAAATTTTCAAAATAAATCATAGATTCAGTTGACAAAAAAAATTTCTATTAAGTTATTTATAAATCTATTTAATAAAAGTACAAATGTCAATTTAATGAAGACACATGCCTGTGATATTATGATCAGAAAAATGTCTGCGGTTGCAAGAGTTTTGATGCTTGTTCATCAGATCTCTTTTTTCCTGGTTACAAAGCTTTAGTTATCTTATGGTTCTTTTCTAACAAATCTTATCGGAGTAGTGGCAACAAAGAAAACTGGTTAAATATTTGACCAAGAAAAAAAAAAGGGTGATTTGAATAAATATGAATTGTTGACTAAAAAATTAGGTAGATAACAAAGTTAATTTGAAAATTAGGTAGTTATGAAAGAGAAATAAATCTTATCCCACAATTATTCTTCCACTTTATGTTAATTACGGAAATGTCATTCAGCACAAATAATTAATTACGGAAATATTAATTAACACAATTATCGTGTTAATCTAGTTATTATATTGGGGTAAGTTTATGTTTATCGTGTTAACCTAGTTATCGTACCATACAAAATGGTTTAATTTAAATAAAATTTAGTTAAATTTTGCAAAATTGTTTAGTTTTGACAAATATAATTAAAGATTTTTGGATATTTCGAATATTTTTGGTTTTTTCGATCTAAACATAATTAATATATTCGTTTTATAATTGTAATTATGGATATTTTAGTAAATTTAAGTCTAAATATACATAATATTTTAGATATATAATTGTATTTCATATATTTTGAGTGCCAATTCAGGTTTCGTTTCGGTTCGGGTACCCAAAATATTTTATAAAAAGAACCATTCGGGTATTTATGAAAATTCGGTTCGATTTGGTACCTACTAATTTGGTTCGGTTCCGATTCGGTTTTTCGATTCCGGATATTTTGCCCAAACTTTATTCCTTGTGAGTCGATGGAGTTAAGTAGTTAACCATCTCGGGATATAGTTGCAACTCGAATAAAACACATGGGTAAAATAAATATGATTAGACTTCATTGCCCACCATTGGATATCTTGACTTAGACATTACAAAAAAAAAGTATGTTTCACGTCATTTATTTTACAGATTTACATTAGTTATAAATGATATAAAAAAAATTTACATCACTTAAATAAGTGACTCTGAAAGTGGTGATGCAAATATTTACATCAGTTGTGAAATTATTTTACATTAGTTTAAGCAACTGATATAAATATTTGCATCAGTTTAAAAAATTGATATAAATATTTGCATCGATTATTTTAATCAATGTTAATTTGTGTCGGTTGCAAAAATTGATATTAAAGATTTGCATCAATTAATATAAATGATGTTAATATTACATTATAATTATCAACTTTAAAATATGTGTAATAATTTAATTATTTAAAATTAGTACTAACTTTTATAAATTATTTTAATATTATATTATAAATTATTTCACAAATAATTTATTTATTTTTATCTAGGATAACATGTCAATATTGGTTTTTAGAATCTATAAATAAATAAAGAGAAGAGAAAAATCGGAACCGCATTCATTCATGGCGGCGCCTAGGGTTTTGCGAAAGGCGATTGCAAGAGATCTCCTTCCTCTCCGTTAAGTTCTTCCGATTCTCCGGTGTCAGGGTCTCGGTGTCGCTCTGCTTCTCACCTCTGTGTGCATCTCACATCTTTTACGCTCGTGTAGCGTTCGCTTCTACAGCCCCGCTGAAAGTTTTTCTCTCCTCTTCCTCTGCCCCTTAGCAAACTACCCTAGTTCCTTCCGTGCATATCAAGTCACGAGATGTCTCGGAGATACACTAGAGAGGAAAAAGGCAAGGATGTTGTAGGATCTTATCGTTGGACCCGCGACCCCCCTATCCGACTACCTGATGAAGCTAACCCATATCTCATTGAGGCAAACAAGCTTACCCTCATCGGTAGGGTTTTGAATGCTGGAGCTCAACGTACCAAGCACCTTATCGGTTTTATGCCACAAGTGTGGCGAATGGAGAACAAGGTGGTGGGTAAAGATTTGTGCCTAGAGAAGTTTCAATTCCGTTTTAACTCTGGAGATGATCTACAATCGGTTCTAAAGGAGGCTCCTTTTCACTTTAAACTTTGGATGTTTGTTCTCCAAAGATGGGAACCAATTATATCGGACGCGTTTCCATCAAAGATTCCCTTCTGGGTCAGGATTCACGGAATCCCAATTCACTGCTGCACCATTAATAATTTGTGTGCTATAGGCAAGGAATTGGGTATCTATATGGACCACGGCATCAACGAGGGCATGGTGCAAGTGCATGTAAATGCTCTAAGGCCATTAGTCAAATGCAAATCGATCCAATTCCCCTCGGGTGAGGAAGTGTCGGTGGAGTTCGAATATATTAGACTTGAAAAAAACTGCTTTCATTGTGTGTCAATGTCCCATGAGAAAGATGATTGCCCTCTATCGTCAAGCCCCTCCTTGAAACCCCAGCCCTCCAGGATAAATCAACAACGCACACTCTCTAGACTTGAGTCGGATAGACAGAGAAATGACGCCAAGAAAGCGACTGCAAAAGTCCCAAGCTCAGACTTCAGGAAGCAGGATCATCACTCTTCATCAGCACGCTCCCACCGCCGACCCCTTGGGGTGGATCCTCGCTATACCAATAAATATGCCAGAGAGCTTTCCCCTTCCTGTCGGGAATACCTCCCCTCTCCCTCTGTATCCCACGACACTCGAGGTCATGGGTATACTGTGAGACGTCACCATCATCCTGATCCCAGAGACAGGGAGCAAGCTGGCGCTAGATACGATAATTCTCATATCTCTGAGAATCGATCCAACGAGATACACCTTTTGAAGAAACGAAACCGAGACCAGGAGGTGGAGAATTCCAGAGAGATGGGTGGAGAGACAAGCAAAAACTTGGATAGGCAGAGTTTCCCTCACCCAGATCAGCGTAAGGGATCTAGAGACACGCCTCACCATGGATATCATAGTAGTTCTACGCACAGAACACCCTCTTCTTACTCGCACCGGGCAGGAGGAAACCATCGTCAAAAATCCCAGAATCTCGACCTTTCCCGCGACGAATATCGAAGAGATAATCCCGATATGGAAGGGGCTGAGGACATCTATGAGGAGATAGTCCCTGATACCTTTGCCGTCAATCCCCATATAGAAGGGCAGCCTCAGGATAGAGACAAATTCAACAGATGCAACTCTACCTCCGACCCCTCCTCTGAAGCAACAATTCCGGACCTCCCTCCTCTGATTAGAGAGAGGACCCCGATTTCACTCAGACTCCCTCTTCGAAGCCAAGAGAACAAAACAAATCTATATCTCTGCACCACGTCAATAAGCGAAGATCTGCGAAACCTTCCCCTACAGTCTTGGATAAGACATTTTTCCGCACAGCGACAAAAAGGAGAGTCCCCTGCAGTCTCCTTCAAGGCGCAACATCGAAGAGACGCTTAGCTGCAAAAATATACTCTCGTAAGAAGAAAGTTGCTGCGAGTGCGAATCGCACCTCGACTAAGTCCAAATCAGAACCGGCTTCTAAACGTCTATCTTCATCTCTTGTACCTCGTTCTGAGGATAATCCTAATGATGCATTTGTCGCATCCATCTCTAAGGTCATAGTACCTTCCGTTTGTAAGGGTTTGATGGTTCCCCAGAAACTATCTAATGCTCAATGATTACAACCAGTTGGAACTGTCAAGGGCTTAGAAACTCTCTTACAGTTCGACGCCTTAGGGACTTAAGACTAGATCTTTTTCCGGATATAACGTTTCTCATGGAGACAAAAAACCACGATGACTTTGTCTTCAGCGTATTTCAGTGGATGGGTTATGATAATAAGTTTACAGTTCCACCAATTGGACTTAGCGGAGGTCTCACACTTTTCTGGAAACAGGATATACATCTGGAGATTCTATCATCTTCCCCGAACTTCGTAGACACCCGCATAGAGTACAAGTAAAAAACTTTCTTTTATACCTTCGTTTATGGCCATCCTGAGAGCCAAAAACGACGAGAGGTGTGGAACAAGATCTCAGAACTCGGTGCTGGCCGAGACTCCCCTTGGTTGCTCTCAGGTGATTTCAACGAAATACTAGACAACTCGGAGAAAAAAGGGGGACCAAGGAGGAGTGAAGGATCCTTTATTAATTTTTGAAGTTTCATCACCCAAAATGGGCTCTGGGATGTCAAGCACTCTGGTAATCCCCTCTCGTGGAGAGGTATGAGATACGATCACTTTGTGCGTGCCCGCCTCTATAGAGCAGTCTCTAATGACGCATGGTTGGAAACTTTTCTGGCGGGTCGATGTGAATATCTCGGCTTCGAGGGAGCTGACCACCGGCCGATTATTACTTACATCGATGGCTCTAGAGTCAAGCGAAAAGGAATCTTCAGATTCGACAATAGACTAAGAGATAGGGAGGAAATTTACCACCTAATTGCAAGTACCTGGAATGAAGTCGCAAATGACTCTATCGAAGAGAAAATAAGTAAATGTAGACGTGTTATTATCCGATGGTCCAAAGCCCAAAACCTCAACAACGCGAAGCTAATTCTCGATACGAGAGATAAGTTGGAGGAAGCTTTATCAGCGGATGTTCCCGAGCCGGATTTAATCGCAAGCCTTACGACAATTTTGGAAAAGGCGTACCGGGAAGAGGAAATCTTCTGGAAACAGCGAAGCCGGGTGTTATGGCTACACAGTGGTGACCGTAACACTGGATACTTCCATGCTGTTACGAGAAACAGAAGAACCTGCAATCGGTTTACGGTTATCGAGAATGACGAAGGCTTAGCTTTTCATGAAGAAAAATATATTTCTCGGGTAATTTCTGAATATTACCAGGATATCTTCACATCTCAGTCCCAAGAAGACTTTCGAATCGTGCAGAATACTCTAGAACCTCGCCTGACTGAAGAAATGAACTCCGCGCTAATTAAGATCCCGGAGGAACCGGAAATTCGTGCAGCGGTTCTAGATATACATCCCAGCAAGGCTCCAGGCCCTGACGGCTTCTCGGCTGGTTTCTTCCATACCTTCTGGCCGATTATAGGTTCTGACATGGTAGAAGAAATTCGACGTTTCTTTATCTCAGGTTCTTTCCCTCGCGAGCAGAACTTGACACACCTGCGACTCATCCCCAAAATCACTGGCCCGAGAAAGGTAGGGGACTTCAGGCCAATAGCACTTTACAACGTCTTCTATAAGATTGTAGCTAAGATCTTAACTAAAAGATTGCAAGCATTTCTGCCTAGCCTCATATCGGAGAGCCAGTCCGCCTTTGTCTCAGGTCGGGCAATCTCTGATAACGTAATCATCACGTACGAAATTCTCTACTTGCGTACCTCTGGAGCACGTCAACGATGTGCTATGGCAGTTAAGACGGATATGAGCAAGGCCTATGACCGCATTGAATGGGGCTTTCTTCAAGCGGTTCTCGAGCGCCTTGGTTTCCACAGTATGTGGATTCATTGGGTAATGGAATGTGTCTCCTCAGTCTCATATTCTTTCCTTATAAATGGTGGGGTTCTGGGAAACGTTACTCCAACTATAGGACTTAGACAAGGGGACCCGTTATCCCCCTACCTATTTATCCTCTGTACAGAAGTCTTGTCAGGCCTTTGTACTCAAGCTCAGCAAAATCGCTCTCTTCCCGGGGTGCATGTGGCGAGAAACGGCCCGCAAATCAGCCATCTCCTCTTTGCCGATGACACTATGTTCTTTTTGTAATTCTGATGTATCTAGTTGTCAATCGCTAGCAAACATTCTCCACCGCTACGAAGCTGCTTCTGGCCAATGCATTAACCTGAATAAGTCCTCAATTACTTTCTCGACAAAAACCCCGACGACAAGAAGGACCCGGGCTAAAGTTGAACTGCGAATTCAAAATGAAGGCGGCTCTGGGAAATACTTGGGGCTGCCAGAGAATTTTGGGCAGAAAAACGAGATATCTTTGCTGGAATTGTTGATCGGGTACGTCAACGATCACATTCCTGGTCATCTCGCTTTTTATCCCCAGCTGGAAAAGAGGTAATGTTGAAATCGGTGCTCTCAGCAATGCCAGTATACTCCATGACCGGCTTCAAACTCCTTAAGTCCCTATGTAAACAAATTCAATCTCTTCTCACCCGTTTTTGGTGGGATGATAAACCGGATAGACGTAAAATGAGCTGGGTGGCGTGGAAGAAACACACAGCCCCAAAAAACGCGGGAGGTCTTGGGTTTAGAGACATTGATGAATACAACGACGTACTCCTTGCTAAAATAGGAGAACGTCTTATCCGACAGTCGGACTCGTTGCTGGCTCGAGTTCTTCTTGGCAAGTATTGCCATACCTACTCCTTTATGGAGTGCGCCCTCCCCTCCAACCCCTCCCACGGATGGAGAAGTATCCTCGCCGGACAAGAGGTCCTGAAACGCGGAATGGGCTGGCTAATCGGCGATGGGAAAAATATCAACATCTGGCGCGATCCTTGGTTGAGTGCGGAAGTACCTCTGCAACCGACGGGACATGCTCCTCTCCTATCCTCGGAATTCAAAGTCTCAGACTTGATACTTCGTAATGGGAGGGAATGGAACTGGAATCTTATCCGTCGTATCCTCCCCGACTTCGAACATCTCATACGACTCATCCCGATCCCTGCTTCAAGGCATGAAGATTTATTGGTTTGGCTCCTGTCTAAGAATGGGAAATACATCGTCAAATCTGATTACGGCATTATCTCCACCGAGGATCTCCCTATCTTACAGATCAATTTTAATGGGCAAAAGAATATTTGGAAGCTTCGCACGACCCAAAGATTAAAAACTTCCTCTGAAAAGCAGCAGTCTCTGCACTCCCAGTGGGCATTCAACTGGTTCAGCGTGGGATTCAAGTTGATTTTGGATGTAAAAGATGCTGCCATCCGGAATCGATTACCCACGTTCTTCGCGATTGCCCTTTTGCTCAGCAGGTCTGGTATTTAGCTCCACTACAATCCCTGGATCACCTCAACTCTGTCCACTCGCTGGAGTTCCTCTCACGAGCTGCATCTCTGCTCAGTCTCCCCCCATTGGGACTCAACTATGCACCTCTTCATGCCTGGATATGCTGGAACTTATGGACTGCCCGCAACAACTTAATTTTTGCGGTTAAGTTCATTTCTGAGATCGATGTTATCCACAAATCCATAGCAGAGGCCTCCCTTTGGCAACGCGCTCAGGAACAACTGCAGAAACCCAGATGCGCTCAGAGTCAAGCTCGTCAAAATGACCAAAGCGTTGCGACTTATGCATCGGGTATGAACTGCTGGGTGGATGCAGCTTGGCATCAAGACTCAATGACCTGCGGTTTAGGTCTCTATTTTTGCCCTGGTGTGGATGATTCAAATGAGTGCCTTTCCACCTCTCGACAACATGTCCCCTCTCCCCTTGAAGCGGAAGCGTGGGCAATCCGAGAAGCGTTGTGTCAAGCTCATGAAAGAGGGATTAATGAGCTCCATGTCTTCTCAGACTCTCTCACTCTCATCACTCTACTCAAAACAGATGGCCTCCACACAGAGGTGCATACTATTATTAATGATGTTCGCTTTTTGGAAAAATCCTTTGTTTCAATCTCTTTTGATTTTGATCCCCGGCTAGCCAATGTTCAGGCAGACCGTCTTGCAAAGGATGCTCTTCGAGCAATCCTTAACTTCTAATCCTTTTAATAAAGGCTTTCTTGACCAACAAAAAAAAAAGAATCTATAAAAAAATTGTACGTATTTATAAGAAACAAAACTTCTCACTTCCTTCCTTAGTTCTCGATGTGGGACAAACATCAAAGGTAATTAGCATCATTTTTTTATTGATGTAATATTTGTATCATTTGTTTAAATGATGTTAACAAAAAATTGTAGATGCATCGATTATCTAATTGATGTGCATTCATATTTTTGTATCACTTCTCATAAAATGATCTAAATTAATAAATTTTTGTATTATTTAGGATTGAATCGATGTTAAATTAACTAATAGTAAAATCAGTTATCAACTGATGTTAAACTACATTTTTTATATCAATTGCTAATAAATGATTCAAAAGTATATTATTTATTTTTGTGATACAATTAAATTATATTGAACCCTACGAACCGTTTTCTCTCTTCTCTCCCACAGGGGCGATCCCCTTACGTAGACAAACCGTTTTCTTCCCTTTGACACAACCATCGGCCGACGTCGGCTCCGGCGTCGGTCGTACTCTTTTTTTTGTTTGTAGTTAGGTTTTTATTTCTCAAATAAAACTAAATCGATGATTTTGAAGTTTCAATTTCAAAGTCTCGTTCTCTTTCTCTCTTTCCGGGAGAGTCTCTTTCCGACCATAATCCGGCAACGGCCCATGAATATTTGTGTTGGTTTCATTCCAATCGGAATTTTCCGATTGGCTTCCGTCAATTCCTCTTTGAAATGTTTTGATTATTTTATCGAAGAATCTGTTACTCTGATTTGAATCTCTCCAAATTGAGAAGAGGATTTCAAGTACGGATCTGGGATCCATGGGCAAAGGTTTCTGGTGTTAATGATTGTTCGATGAGAAGAATACGGGTATGGCCAAAGAGAGGAGAGAAAATGCTTCATTGTTTTGATTACTACCGGTATTTTCTGTTTCTTCTCTCGATACGAAATCAACGTATCCTCCAACACAAAGAGACTTTACCGGAATCATTAAGTATTTTGATTTCAGCGAGGAGACAAGTTTCAGATTCATCACCAACAACATTTAGTTTAGTCTTATTTATCAAGGTAATGCCAAGTGCATTTTGGAGTTTCATCCAAGAGATGATAGCCATCAAAAAGTTTATGAAAGGGGGACATAACAGATTTTATCTGTTAGCCTATAAGACTTCCGAAAGGAAAGCATGGTTACTCTCCACCCTTTCATCGAAATTGTTTCAATTTCCTTTATTTGTGTTAACGGTTGTATTGACAATATTTCTATGTCTTGTACTCTTTTTATGATATCAATATATTTGATTTTCCAGAAAAAAAAAATTATCTATTTCGAAATCTTGAATTTTATCAATGATACTCTGTACCAACAATTTACAATCCCCTTCGAAGATGACTTGTTGTCATACCCATCATGAAAACACTTCGTATAGCCATTTCCTTCGACGGGTTTTTATTCATATTTATTTGTTAAGAAAAAACAGCGAAGTAAGCATGTGGGTGGGTGGGTGTGAATATGCAATGCATATGGCTGAGAGGAGATTCTCTCAGAGACTGCTTTTAGTGAGAAAGTTGTAACTGAAAACACTTTAAACATTTAAATACGTTGGAAAAGCCATGGCAGATTAGGCTTCATGATGCCAATGGCCTATCCAAAAGCTTGTAATATATATTACTTATTCAAAAAGATCGAAAATAATGACGGTATAGTATATTTATGTCTCGTAGGGTCCATTTTTGTGCTTTCACTGACATAATTAGATTCTTGATCTTAAAAGCATTCGCTTACCTTTTATTTTATTTTTCTTCTAAAAAGCTAAACTGAAATTGACCCTAGATTTATTATAGGGTAGTTAGATCTCAATTGCCCAAAAGCTTACCATCATTTTAATGTTTGGACTCTAAATTAATCATGCCAAGTGTTAATACTTGATACTAATGAAAAACTGAGGTTTTCCGAAAATTAACTGAAAAAAAAAATCGTATGTCAAAATGTTCTTTGTTAATGAATTTTCTAGCTAACAACCAATTGGTAACTAGTGAAATAAGTGTATATACTAGATTTAGTTTATGTGAGATTGTTAAAATGTTCTTTCTTTTTTTTTTTTTTTTTTTTTTTTTTTGGTCTAATTAAAATGTTCTTTCGCTAGTTACCAATTGGTTCTTAATTTCTTTACTTTTTCGTTGATGTTTCCGCTACGTTAGAAACTGCATGTACTTTTCAAATGTTAATTTATGATCAGTGCAATTTTTTTACACAATTATGAGCAAAGAGGTCAACATCACACACACACTTACACATGGATCATGGATGTTGTTACTTTTTTATTTTCTTGAGATGTCATTTTCGTTTGGATTCTTATTTATCATAATCATAATTTAAACCAATGCATAGTTTGGAGAAGGCATTATTAACAACAACTATATATGTCGTTCGTTGGCGCATTATAATAGTATCTCTTTGATGTTTCTTTAAGTAAACAATTTACCTTTATTTGGCGCTCTATATTCTGAAGGGAACAAGAAAAATAAACCTGTTGGATTATCTAATACTGTTTAAAATACTCAAAGCGGTGAAAGCAGGAACGATCTTGGAAATGGCAAAGAGTTTTTGGTAATTATTCGATCTGTGAATGTATTATGTTTCATAGTACTATTTTGGATAGCATATGAATTTGTCGAGAAATGCATGACTTCTGGAACCTGGTGATTGCCAGCAACTATGAAGCTGTGAATCATTTTCTACCAAACGTGTGCATATATATATGGTCATTCAATTGATCAATTCATATACTTTGGTCCAAATAATATATACATATATATATATATATATATAAATGTATATATTTTTGTCGTACTTAACTTGGACCAGCCTGTGTAATCTAAAATTTTGGACCACATCCCAAAAACCACCAAGGGAAGTTTCAAATTAAAATCATGAATGTGACACATATGACCAAAAATACTATTGGAACTGTTGGCTTGTTTCCTATTATTATTTTTTTCAAAATTTTAGAGTGCATAAATAAAAATAAAATATGTGGGGAATTGTTTGTTTGATAAGAATATGTGGGAATTTTTTGTGTGACAAGAATCCATGTATTTGTATCAAAACAATGTGATCATTCGAGATAAAGACATACACAACGGCTTAATATACACTTTTATAACGCCACTTGTTTTTCTAGTAATTTTATACCCCTTCTCCTATTTTTTTTGTTTTTTTTATAGCTTTTGTATGTAGACCAAATTTTATAACAACATCGTAGGATACCAAACCTCAGTAAATTATCATATTATAAAACCCAAGAGAAAAATCATCATATCACACTCAACGAAAATGTGTTGATGAGCTAAGCGTATAGATAGATTTCAGCAGTTAATAATACATCATTACAAACGATTCCCCACTAATTTTTTAGTTTGTGGTAAAATCAAAAATAATTTCTAACTTGTTATGTTTGTTGTGTATTTATTTTTGGTGCAAAATCATAACTTGTAATGTTAAATCATAATATTGTTATGTTACAAGATAAAACTGTGAAAATTTGACAACGAGCAAGAGCCTAACAATGGCCTAACGGTCGCCATAGCTTTTTACTAATGCTACGAATATATCCGAAGATACCCTTACAACATTTTGTGGACTATTGATGACAGCTTGGATATAAAACTGTCTTTGAAAAGATATATAAGCAAAAACCATGTGAGTTTAAAATGTAAATGTAAAGCATATGTATACATTTTTGGTTTGCCAATAAGCTAACATATGTGTATCATACAAAGAAAAAACTTATAGTCAACATGGACTATTATGTATTTTTTTTTGGGTCAAGAAGGATCTGATATAATAATTTGAATGATTGTTTACATAATTTAACTAGTAGTGTTATAAATTAGTTGGTTGCTAATACGTGGTTTGCTAATATTAAAGTATCATGCATGGTTCTAATGTAGTTAACTTTTTTTATTTGGGTCACCAAGTTCTAATGTAGTTTTGAGTCTAATTTCCTCTAAGTTTACCAAAAAAAAAGGTTATAATATTGTTCAGTCCCACCAATGTACAACACCATATTCTATTGATGAGACAACGTATATACATATAAAAAAGAAAACTGTAGAAAATAACCAGCAATTTAAAACAAGAGTAATGAACAGAAAGACAAAAATGAGAAACGACAAGAAAATATTACATTTTTTGAACTGTTTATCTGTGTATTGCAAACTAAAAAAAAAAAGATTAGCGTGTGAAATAGTTTTGATTTGACACAATTTATAAACCTACTCCCCATTATACTCCATTAAAATCACATGAAGACAGAAAATCACCAAAATGACTCTCCTATCAATTTATATTTTAATGGTAAAGCATCTTAAAGTATTAATAATGAAATAGATTGACCGATACATATTAACGTTAATTTGGTAAGGCAATAAAAATCTCACCCTTTTTCAAAAACAAAAATAATCTTTACGAAAGAGATTGGGAAAATTGAAAAAAATTATGAATTTTCAAATTTTGGCGACCACGAACTATCGCATAAATAGTTTAAATCTGTAATTTTTGTTGAATGAATTAAATTAGGCATGTTGTTAAATTGTTAAACGGAATGGATAAACAAAATAAAAAAACTGTTGTAAATCAGGGTTAAATGAAACGATGTCGTCCTACTTTTTTTATTTCTCAAATCGATAAAATCCCATTTGAAAATTTTATCAATTTGGAGATTTAAAAAAAAAAAAGGGGATGACGTGGTTTTATTTTACCATAATTTATAATAGTTTTAACTCCTTTTATCCGTTCCATTTAGCAGTTTAACGACATAATAATTTGGTTCACTCAATAAAAGTTAAAGATTTAAATAAAAATTAATAAGTTTTGATGATTTAAATTGTTAACACGATAATTTATGATTTGAATGACTAAAATTTGAAAATGATACATTTTTTTTTATACAATTTTCCCAAAAGAGATTATATAATCCTCTCAACTATTTACGGACAGTTACTATTTGTTCACGCGCTTTTTCGAATTATTTATTAATCTAAATGTATCTAGGCAGGGTAAAAAAACACAGCTAATAGCTCTCACTCTCACTCTCACTCTCACTCTCATTTCTCTCTCTCTCTCTCTCTCTCTCTCCAGATTTTTTGTCTGCAAAGAGGAAAAACCAGAGAGAGCAACAAAACAGGAGGAGATCAGTGCGAAGAAATCGTAATCAGAGCGAAGAAGAAACCCTAACAAGTACGACAAGTCTCCCACTGCTACTACTTTCTCCACGAAGATGAGTAACCGTAGCCATAGCCTTAGCTTTAGCGCCAATGCCGTTTACGACGGCGTTTTTGCTTCTCCGGCGAATATGAAATCTCCTCTGGTTGATTACAGCGAGATTTTCCGAGGCTCGGGTCCTTCTCCGTCGTCGATTCCGTTTCTGGATGTCCCTGACCTCAACGCCGGTAAGGTTAAGGTCGATGTTCGGAGTTCCAATCTCGATTACTCTTCGGTTTTTGGAGGCTTTGGAGCTTGCGATTTCGCTGTTACCCCCAAGCAAATGATCATCAAGTCTGAAAGGAAAACCGCCAAAATCGAGGATAAGAGGTAATTTCTCTGCTTAGACCTTCTCCTTACAAGATATCAATGCTTCTTCATTTTTCTTTCGACCTGGGATTTATTCACATGGAATCAGAGCTGATTTTGCTTTCCTTCACTAGGCTGTTCATAGTTTCAGCTCTCTATAGTTGTGATGAATCGAATCTGTCTGATTTTTTTTTTAAAGGTTTTGCTGGAGACTCTTCTGATAGCTAAAACATTGAATAGTGGAACACTTTGATGTTGGGTCTCTGTTGGTGAGCCTTCTTCGCTTCTTTCCCAATGTGTAGGAATCGTAGGAAAGGTGGAAGCTCTTCTGATGTTCCTCTTTGCAACGAGGCCAAGAATCGGACTTCGTCACCTGAAATGATTAGGATGAAGCACTCTGATATATCATATCACCAGACCAGCCAGCGCAATGAGAATGGGACAACTGAAATGGTTAGGATGAAGCACTCTGGCATATCATATCACCAGACCGGCCAGCGCAATGAAAATGGGACTACTCATCCTAGTCAAGTTCCCACTGTGGCTGGTCCTACTCAACTGGTTGATAACATGAGTCCATTGCAGAAGAATGAAAGTAAAACACCTGTTCCGTCAGTTGAGAAGAAGCCATGTAGTGTGGGTGTTGAGGATGTCAAGGCTTCTAGAAAGCGGAGTTCTAAAACTGAGGTAGATTTCGAGAAACTCATTGGTCGAAATGAATGCAGTATGCGTGATAACTCCACGTGCAAGACCGATTCTATTGCTGAACATCTGGATGTGAAACCACCTTCAAGCTTGCATCGTACATGCAATGGTGAAAATGGAGCTTCCGAAAGATTAATGGGATTGAAGTTAGGGCTTTCAGAAAGGTTTCAAACTGAAGATGCTGATTCTCCTAGTTCACCTTCATACTTTGATGCTGAAACAGATGTAAACTCGCCTGCTGCTGAGTCTTCTGCGGCATTGAAAAAGGCTATTGAAGAGGCTCGAGTAAGAATGAATATTGCAAAACAAATGATGGAAAGGAAAAAGTCTGGCTTTCGCAGTTCTGCAAAACCAAAATCTTGTGACGAACCTAAAGTTGAGAATAAAGGGGACATAGAAGTTGAAGGGATAACAGAAGAAATCAGAGACAACAATTCTCAAATACTAGGTGAATTGGTAAACTCTTCTGAACAATCATGTACAAACGAGGGAGATCAGCATGCAAAAAGAGCAAGGAAGCTGTGGGAAGTTCCGGAAGGACTTTTAAAATCTACCTCAGACGATAAGCGAGAAGAGCTTGAAGAGAAAGAACTGGTAAAGCTGGAAGAAGAACATGCAAGAAGAGGTCGAAAACACTGGGAATTACCTGGAGGGATATTCAAATCAGTTATGAATAGTAAGCAGCAGGAGCCAGAAAACCTTGCACCAGCCAAACCTGAAACTAATATGAAACAAGAGGTGCAACCATTGACTGAAAATCCCTTCTATACATTTGGACAGCTTGGAAGTAAAATAAAATGTGTTGTAGAGGCCTTCACGGGGAGCAAGGTTTCACAAAAGGATGAGCCACAGGTAATAGAGAAGGAAAATTCTATCCTCCCTCAATTGGTTCAAGGTGAACAAATTGACTCACAAGAGATGTTAGCTGCTATTCCAGTCATGGAAAGATATTTAAGAGAAGCAGAAGAGACCCCGCAACAAATTGAGAGTAAGAGCGAAACTAAAATAGAAGAGAAATCTGAATCTAAAATGTGTACTTTGACAGAAGGGTGTTCTCAGAAGATGGATAGAGAAACAGGATGGCAGGTTAAAAGTGATTGCGAGTTCGAAGATGGACCTAAGTGTGGTGTAAAAGATTTCCTAGAAAACCCTGACCCAACTTACAATTTTCTAGATCAGGAAGGTGAGAAGGAAATAGTCTCTAGGCCGCAGGAGATATTTGTTGGTCCTGGTTATACCAAAACATATGTAAGGGAAGTGGAAGAGATCCCAACACCTGATCAGAGTTTGAATAAAACTCAATTCGATGAAAGTGTTGGAACTATGGTGTCTTTTGTCACAGAAAATACTCATGAGCCAGGAAACATACACGAGGAGACAAGGCACAAGGCTCCCAGGCGAAGAAGAGTTTGGAAGACCTCTGAAGATGTCTATAATATGATAAAGGCTCCGAAGGGAAACAACAGGCCCTGGCAGCTAGAAAGTGCGGAAACAGAGACAACACAGATGTCATTTCAAATGGAAGGTGTAAGGATCCGTGATGCTAGCGAGGAAACAGAAAGCACATCTGAGCAAGCTAATGATTCAGGATTGCAAGAAAATTGGACCGTTCTTAAACAAATGTTTAGACAGATGTTTCAGACAGCAGATACTACAAAGGGCGAGGATGAAACTTATTGCTTAGTGGAATCTGAAAAGGAGCATATTAATATCCATCAAAAAGCTGGAGATGAGGATGGAAAAAAGCCTGCAGAGACTTCTTACTGCCAGACGACTGGTACAGATATATATGAACAGAATGAAGTGGATACGGAGTATGAAGCCTATGCACATACAAGAGAAAATGAAGACTTGGAGTCGGCACAAGAAACATACTGTAGAGAAGAGGATGGTAAAGTAGAAGTGCAAGAAAAAACGTCTCTGGTCCGTGAACTGATTGGAGAAGAGCTAAAGGCCACTGGAATGGCTAGCGACCAAGAAGGTGAAGATGTACCGGAAGTATTTGAAGAAGCTGGCTGGGCTCAAGGACTTTCTGAACGTGATGAGATAAAGGAGCGTGCAGATTCTCGTGCTGAAATGCTTGAATATGATCGTAGTGAAACGGACTCAAATAAATCTGGCGAGAAATTTGAGCAAAGGCGGGAACTAGCAGACGAAATCAAGATAGACGGTAGTATAGATACTGACACCAGCAGGTCATCTTTTGAAATGAGACAAGGTGATTCATATGTTGAGGAGGTTGGCATTGAGCAAGATTTCAGTGATCAATTCCATGAAAAAAACAGTGCTGCCAGCAGCACAGAAGAGCACGTTGAAGAAATAGATTCTGATTCAATTCAAAGTGGTTGGAGTGTTGTAGAGGATGACGACAAAATCAAGTCTTATGTTGAGGTAAGTTTGGCTGGTCATCTGCAGGATCGAGGGGCAAGTAAGCCTGAAGAAATGGAGGAAACCAAAGAAGAAACTGATGAAATGAGAACAAGTCTTGGTGAAGGGAACAATGAAGATAAGATAGAACAAGAGCATCGGTTTGAGAGTCAAAAGGAGGAAGTAGATAGAAGCAATGTAGAGCCAGCTGAGTCTTCCTGTTGTTTGCCCAAAGGAGAAGAAAAGATTGACGCAGCAACAGATAGAGTCATGAAAGACAATGAGGGAGTAGAGAGTTGTCGATCATCTATGGAAGAAGAGGGAGATGCTACTTCTGATGCTTCACAAAACGAAGCAGAGCGAGTTGAGAAACATCTGAAAAAGAAAGATGAAGCAAAAGAGAAAGAACGAGAGAAAGAAAAAGAGAGATTTATGGTAGAAAGAGCTATTCGTGAAGCCCGTGAAAGGGCGTTTGCTGATGCTAGGGAAAGGGCAGGAAAAGCCGCAATTGAGAAAGCAAAGGCAGGAGTGCCCCGAAGAGGGACTTCTGAGGTTCCCAGGAGATCAGAGAAGGGATCTGTTGAGATAAATGATAAGTTATCATCAGTTGAGAAGGTTTCAATGCAAGCCAAACTCAGAGCTGAGCGTGCTGCGGTAGAAAGAGCACTCTCTGAGGCCAGAGAACGTGCCCTAGAAAAAGCATTGTCTGGTAAGTCTGCTGCTTCTCAAACAAGAAGTTATGGTGGCAGCAAGTCATTTGGCTCTTCTGGTGATAGACGAGGCTCCTCATCTTCTGTGAGTTTCAACTCCTCTTTTCTTATGAAGATTCTCCATTCAACTTATCTGCCATAGTCTCATGTAATATTGTGATCCGTGGAATACTTTAGCAGGGTACAGAGAACAAAAATTCGGGTCCTTCAAGTTCTTCAAACCAGACTGGTAGGTCTCTGTAGATGTATATATTTTCGTTTCCAGGATGTTTGATCTATACACTGACCTGTACATTCGATTTGCTTGATGAAGCCAAAGGTGAGCCAATCCAGAGATGCAAAGCTAGATCTGAGAGACACCAGAGAACATCTGAACATGCGGTATGTACACCATCTGTTCATCTGTATAGTATAATCCCATTTTCTCTGCTAAAACATGTTTGTGTGATGTCATCATTCAAGGCAGAGGCTCTTGCAGAGAAGAAACTTCGTGATCTCAAGGCCCAGAAAGAGCAGGCAGAGAGAAATGTAATCCACATATACAATAATCGTTATCATCAGATGATTCTCATAAATATGATTATTGAAAATTTGGTTGCGATAATCCTTCTTCTTCTCTAATTGAAATTGCAGAGGCTCGCGGAATCTCTTGATGCTGATGTCAAACGGTGGTCGAGTGGAAAGGAAAGCAACTTGCGGGCATTGCTCTCAACACTCCAATATGTAACTGTTTCCCTCCATTTGTTCCATAGCTCCCAGCTCTTTCATGAATCAGAGGATCAGTCTTTTAATGATTATTGTCCTGTGATTTCTGATGATTTGCAGATCCTTGGAGCAGAGAGTGGATGGAAAGCAATTCCTCTCACTGATCTTGTGTCAAGTGCTTCTGTGAGAAAAGCTTACCGAAAGGCAACTCTTTATGTTCATCCCGACAAGCTTCAACAGCGTGGCGCATCCACACAACAGAAGTACATTTGCGAGAAGGTTTTTGACCTTCTCAAGGTTTGTCTCTCTCTCTCTCACTCTTCGATATATCATTTCCACTTGCTTGGGTTACCTCCTTCAGCAGAACAGTCTGTAACTTGGCTTCTTTCTGATTCTTCAGGAAGCATGGAACAAATTTGGTGCAGACGAACGATAATTAAGATGGTGTGAACCTTCGGATCTTCCTTTACCCCTAATATCAGAAGTCACCCTGCAAATCAGAACTAACCAGCCGAAGTACAGGATCGAGCTATGATATGGGATGAAGACAGATCTAGAGATGTAATAACCAATATATAATAAATATTTGTATCCATGAATCATATATATAAAAGAAGCTCATTCTTATTCCCAGCTAAACCATCCACAATCATTTATTCATCAAGGTTTCTCAAACTAGTGTTAATAATAATAGTACATTAAGTCAATGGCACACAAGCAAACGCGTGAGAGAGCTAAGATAACAAAGCGGTTCAAAAGCCGAGCAAATGAAGCATTATCGCATTTTGGGCATGCATGCGATTCTCCGCCTGTGGGAAGACAATGGAATAAGAAGCCTCCACGACTCCATTGGTCACCTCGACTCCTCTTTCTGCAGGCAAACAATGCATGAAATAGGCTTTTGGACCAGCCAACTTCATAAGAGCTTCATCCACCTGCAATTGAGCATAACAGGAAATCGTGAATCCGTGTACTTTAGTAAGATATCGAAAAAATTGTACCAAAACTAAGCCAGAGACTATCATATATATATAAGAAATATGTTACCTGGAATCCTTGGAATGCTTTACAGCGGTATTCAGCTTCATCCTTTTGCCCCATACTGGCCCATACGTCTGAGTACACAACATCAGCTCCTATGACAGCTTCTTTAGGGTCATTGATGATCTCTATCTTACTTAATCCAGCTTGTTGTGCCTTCAAAACTCTTTCTTTGTCTGGTTCAAACCCTTTTGGGCAAGCGCAGACAAAATGGAAAGGAATAACGGATGCCAATTCTAACCATGAGTGGACCATATTGTTCCCATCTCCAACATAGACAACCTGAAGTTTGTTGAACCAGTGTAAGTAGAGATAACTTTTCCTGTGTGAGGTTATATACTGTATATGCAAACATAGGATATGAGATCATCACACAAGTCTAGACTAGTTGTGCTTTATTTTCCAGATGATTTTGAAATGGATAATCTTTGATGTCCAGAGTATATGCACTAATCATGGGTTTTGTTTCTGTTTCTCAATAGTTTGAGTAACATGCATCTACTGCCTAATCTACCGCTGACAGAAGTTAAGGAAAATACATAGCAGCATGCAGCTGGCGAAAAGGTTAACTAACCTTTGTCCCTTCAACTTGACCAATGTGCTCAATCATTGTGAGGGCATCGGCCATGATTTGGCAAGGATGGTTATGATCTGTCAGACCATTGACAACTGGTACGCTCGAGTAGTTAGCCAAATCAAGAACGCCCTGAAAAAGAAGTGGATTCAAGTTAGGTCATTCAGCTTTCCGAAATGAGAAGGAAATGCAAACCTAAATCAAAATCAGTTGAAAAACGAACATTCATGCCACTAACACACTTGAGAATGCAGTTAACGTTCTGAGGATAGAACAAGCCATAGAAATGTTTGTACACTTCTTATAGCGTTCCATCTAGTAGGTCCTTTATTAATCAATAAAAAACTCACCAGCATACCTGATGAGCAAATACACGGGCCATAATGATGTCATTATAGCGTGACAGAACACGAGCAACATCACGGGTTTCCTCCCGCTTACCCATCTGGATATCATTGGGTCCCAGATATAACGCATGGCCACCAAGCAAGAAAAACCCAGTCTCAAACGAAACTCGGGTCCTCATGGACGGTTTTGCAAAGATCATAGACATAGACTTCCCCTTGAAAGGTAGATAATTCCTCTCCCCTGATTTCAGCAGGGCTTTGACCTCTGAAGCCTTGTCTAAAATCTTTTTTATGGTCGCTGTGTCAAAATCATCTATGTGCAGAAAGTCTTTCAGGTCAGATTTTTCTGCAGAACGCAAACACGAAAGGGTTATATTCTATAGTTCCGACGACAACAAGAAGATATCATGCTTAGAGAAGAAATGTATGCTTAAATCAACATACGAAACTGAAAAGATTAACCTCACAAGTCACAATACTCGGGAAATAAAATCAATACATGAAAGCAGCATAGTCTAAGGAATTCTAAAAACATGCCTAGTTTCTCAATCAAAAGAGGCAAATTGACACACATTTGCTCATTTGCGTATGCTAACATCAGAAACAAATGCTGATGAGCGGTGGAATTGAACCCTAGAATGGAGCTTCGTAAAATAAGACAAATTAGAAAATAAAGACCCAAACCTTTCACATCGGAAGTAGAAGGGGAAGTGAGGGAGGAGGCTTGACAGGAGACACGAAGGCGGAGGGAGGAGAAGCTCGCCGGAGAAGAGAGTGATACGGCGGAGAATCTCCTGAGAGTAGTGCCGGGAAAGAAGGACGATGAAGAGGAGAGGGAAAGTGCCGGTGATCGAGGCGTCGAAACGTGAGAAGCCATAGCCGCCATCGTCTTAATTCGGGTTGTTGACTCTTCTTCAGAGACACTCTGCTCTTTACCTTTATAGCGCCTGAGACTCGGTTTCTCCGATGGGATTTTTGTTTTTGGGCCTCTATAAGGCCCATTTTTGAACTTTTTAGGCTCAAGGCTAATCTTTATTTGTACTTCAGAGAAATTGTTAAATTATGTTCAACAAACAAATTACGTATACTTTTTTCGGCTTCAACAAACAAATTATATAATTCTTCATGCTTTCCGTATGATTTTCTTAGTTTGTAATTCGAGTATAGAAGAAGAAACAAAATTACGTTATAATCTTGTACAATTTTTATATGAAATGGTTAATACGATTACTGTAGAACTTTGAACTCTCAAAGTCGTTAAGGATCGGACAATACATATTTTACTTTGTTTTTGTCTCTCTCTCTCTTTTTTGTTCGACACTCAACGTATTCTCTTTTGTGTATTACTCGATTCTTGTAAACGAAAACCACACTCTTTTATTAGATATATAAATTGTATTTATAGTTATACATGACACATTTTGACTAAAGGACACGTCTCTTGAAGACAACCCAATGTGGAGACACATACACACACGTGTAACTGTTTTGCAGTTAACAATTTTAATCGTATCTCTTCGGTGTGTGATACGAATAGTTTATATAGAAATCAGTTACTTAACTATATAATATACGACTTTTCTAAGATAATAAAATAAGATGAAGACTTGATCACATCTGATGCAGCGAGAGATTTGGAGATATTCTAAATATCTTAATTATTTATATCAGTTCTCAGGGCTTTAGAGAGATTTGGAGGTTATCAGGGCTCCATCAGTTGGTATAATAATGGCCATCTGTACAAAGTTTGTACAAAATCATATCTGTCCAGAGTTCATGAAGAATCTGCTTTGTGCAAATTTCGGGCGAAATTAGTTTCGTGCAAATTTCGGGAGAAATCAGTTTCGTGAAAATTCCGGGCGAAATCAAAAGAAGTATGAATTTGAAGATATATTGAAGATTTCAACAACAAAGAACCGCTTCAAGATTCGATGACGATTCTTCTCCAACCCGGAGAGACTGATGCATCGAGAGATTTGGAGATATTCTAAATATCTTAATTATTTAGATAATTATCATATATTGTATTTTATTAATATTTACATTTTAATGTTTATCTTTTAGAACTTGAATTTATTATAAATAAGCTCTTTAGGCTTCCATTTGTATTCAGTTGTAATTGAATAAAGAGATTTTTAAAGAGCTTTGTCAAGCCCTGTGAAGAGGATTCACAAACCCTAAGAGCTTTTGTTGAAGCCCTGAGAGGAGGACTCTCAAACCCTAGTTTCCGCTCCATCAACATCCAACACTCCTCCTTGATCATGGCTTCATTGTTACGCCTAGTTCTTTTCGTAGAACCTCGAACCTTGTTGACTTCTTGATCACTTGCAAGTATGACACTTGCGTTCGACTTACTCCATCTAAATATAAAACTTTTATGTTTTATCTTAATGTTCAATATCCTTCTTCCTTGAGAATCATTGATAAGGCATATATTGTCTTCAAATATGACTCCGTATCCATTTGATATAATTTGAGAAACACTCGATAGATTTCTTGCTAAACCCGGCACTAGAAACACCTCTTTGATGATCTTCTCTCTTTGGCTTGTCATTACTTGGATATTTCCTTTTCCTGTCGTCATTACGCGTTGACCATTCCCCACTTTGATCGGAATCTTTATACTTTGATCAAGAGTGATGAAGTATTTAACTTTCTTGGTCATATGGTTAGTGCATCCACTGTCAACTAACCACGTTTCATCATCTACTTTTGATGATATTTCTTCTTCAACCACACTAAACATCATGTGACCCTCATCATCTGTTTCTTCAAGACTTAGATCCGCTCTTTCGGTTTTTCTAAGTTTGCAGTTTTTTGCTAGATGTCCAGGTTTGTTACACACGAAACGTCTTCTCTCATTGTTCGCCACTTGTTGCGAAAGAACAAAGAATCTTTGTTCTTATTCTTCCAAAAATCACTCTCATTGTGATTGTTACGTTTGCAAACGCCACACCATTTCTCGGCCTTCTTTTGACGCTTGTCTTCACGTTTGTTTTCTCCATAGAACGCTCTTTCCATTGATCGTTCTTCTCGAAGACTTAAGCGCTTCTCATGCGCTTTCAAAGTACCTATCATCTCTGTCATAGAGAGAGTTGATAGATCTTTTGTTTGTTCAAGGACAGCAACGATGCTATCAAACTTTTGCGGCAATGAGATAAGAATTTTTTGAACCAATTGGTAATCTGTCTTATCTTCACCATGAACTCTTAGTTGATTACTCATGTTAATCAACTTGGTTTTGAAATCATTTATGGTTTCACTTTCCTCCATCTTCAGATTCTCATATTCTCTTCTCAAGGTCTGAAGATTAATCATCCTTACTTGTGGACTTCCTTGGAACTCCATTTCCAAAGCGTTCCAAGCTTCTCTTGCGTTTGATGCGGGAGCAATTCTCGGAAATATTGAATCCGAAACTGCACTTTGAAGGATCTGAAGAGCCATCATATCCTTTATCACTCGATCATCTCTTTCTCTGGTAAACGCCGGTGAGTTTTCAGGAGACGAACTCAACGTAACTTCATTTTCGATAACATCCCACAACTTTCGTGTTTTCAAGATGGTTATCATCTTGATTTTTCAAAAGCCATATGATTCACCATTGAAGATTGGAATAACTTGCTGCATTGTTGTCTCCATAGCTCTGATACCATGTAGAACTTTGAACTCTCAAAGTCGTTAAGGATCGGACAACACATATGTTACTGTGTTTTTGTCTCTTTCTCTCTCTCTTTCTTGTTCGACACTCAACGTATTCTCTTTGGTGTATTACTCGATTCTTGTAAACAAAAACCACACTCTTTTATTAGATATATAAACTGTATTTATAGTTATACATGACACACTTTGACTAAAGAACACGTCTCTTGAAGACAACCTAATGTGGAGACACATACACACACGTGTAACTGTTTTGCAGTTAACAATTCTAATCGTATCTTTTCGATGTGTGATACGAATAGTTTATACATAAATCAGTTACTTAACTATATAATATACGACTCTTCTAAAATAATAAAATAAGATGAAAACTTGATCACATCCAACAATTACTAATAAAAACTTTATTTTTTAGCTATCCATAACTCAATAGCTCTAAGAATGTGAATAGATTCCATAATTTTACAAAATGACATGGAAATGATTTTATGACCGTTTTTGTAAATTTTGAACTTCTAAAAGCTTTTTTTTGTTCATAAAGTCATATACACAAACGATCATAAGAAGATTGACAAAAGTCATTTTGAAACACTTCCCTACACGTAATTTCAAAACTTCAAAAATGATTTCCCCCAAAATAACAAAATGAGCTTTGCTACAGAAGAAACACAGATTCAAGGGGTCATGGGTGTGACAACAAATATGGCTCTTTCTGTATTGTTATAGTCTTGCCAGTAAAATTTTGGTTGGATAGTTGAATTACAATTAATCTGAATAATCACGTCTTGATTAAAATTAACAGTGGTTAACAATTTTGTCTAAGCCATCAACAGTAGTGAATTCATGGGGAGAGGGAACAAGAGGAACTCGAAAAGTATGAATGGTAAATAGCATAAAAAAAATTAGGTTGGGTATTTTTTAGGCAACGAAAATGTTTGTGTAGTCTTCTAGAAAAACAAAAATAGGTATTTATTGGTTTTGTTTATGTCTTAAGGAGGGAAGAAACTGGAAACGCTTAATAGTTTGGGGATTTAATTGGATCAAAAATTTAGTTGATGTAATTTTCTGGCAACGCAAAAGTTTGTGTAGTTTTCCAACAAATATTATACTTCAGGTTTTTTTAAGCTTTTTCCTTTTTTTGTTGCTTCAACAAACAAATTATATATTTTCTTTTAAGCTTTCCGTATGAGTTTTTTAGTTTTAATTCTCGGTTTTAGACACAAAAAAAAAGTTATAATCTTGTACAGTTTTTATATATATGAAAATAGTTTTATATGAAAATGTTTACTACGGTACATATATTTTATTTTTTGCTTTCTAAAACTCAACATGAAATATTTATATTTATTACAAATTATAAGAAAAATTACAAAGATAATTAACCACATAATTAACTCATTATATATAGGGATGTTGTCATAGGTAAAAAAAACCTACCCGAATCGAGCTCAAGATGAACCCACCTACTACAACCCGGATCAAAAAAACATTGTCAGGTTTCATTATTATATAGTGTAACCCGAAAAAACATGCGGGTTTAGGGTTAACCCATAGTAGGATGTGTCAAAATGGATCAAATGGGTCACTCATGACCCATGACCCTAATGGATTGAGTGTAAATGGATCACCCAATAATGATGGTCATGGGTGATTCATGACCCATCTAATTACATGGGTCATGGGTCAAATAGTTGACCCATGAATAACAAAAAAATATTTAAGTGAATATCATTAATTATTTTGAAATGAGAAAATTAAAAATGGTGAAAAATATTATGATGTAGCCGCGAGTTAGGGGTGTCAAAATGGGTCATGACTCGACCCATGACCCATAATTCTAATGAGTTGATAGGTCAAATGAGTCATAGATCAAATGGATACATTAACTTCATATGATCAAATGACTCATTTCAATATTAATTTTCTGGCCGGAAAAATCCAAAAATCCTGAAAAGCTATATAGTCATGTTCAAACCGAATCGGACTTTATAATATAGATTCGATTTTTTTTTTTGGGACATGCTCAAATATATGAGGGTTTTACGGGTTTCGGGTCGGGTCAGAATCACTCAAACAAGAGTATTATATCGTGGACTTATATACTACACTTACGAAAGTATAATAAAGAAACAAACAAGAGTTGTGACTTTTTGCTAATTACTTATGAAACAAAAGAAGTGAAGAAGAGACCCAAATAGCTCCAAACTATACACATGAATAAAATTAAACAAAAAAAGCAGAAATTTTATATACAATAAGATCATAAGATTGCAAGTTACAAGATAGATTTGAATAGGTAGCTATGTATTAAGTTTATAATATCATGGAAAGTGCAACCACAAGAATTGGAGGAATATTTTTATTATACGAACCAGACTATATATATATATTGTTATCCAATTTAAGAGTTTATATTTAAAATATCACAGGATCAAATGCTTATTTGTTAAAACAAGAAGCAAGCAGCGAATTAAAAAAAAGTCACCGGCTCGTAAAATGATCTTTTGACATTTTTGCCCCTATAATACTTGAAAGTTAGCTTTTAGCAGGAGCCATGAACAAGAGTCATCTTCTTATCCATAATGAATTTCTCTACCTTCAAACGAAACTCCTCGCTGCTCAGTCTCTCTATCGCCGATTCCGTCCTCCGAAACTCCGTCACCGGCCGGATAATTTCCTTCTTCGTCTCCGATTTCGTCCTCCTATAAATTCCCTTACAATCCGCCTCCCGATCAGCCTCCGCGATAAACGCCGGAACGATCTGCTTGTTCGAATCATCGTCTTCCACCTTCTCATCCGAGGCGTGTTGAACTGGTTCGGTACAAACTATAGTTCTTCTCTCGTCGTTCGAATCATCATCTTCCACTTTCTCATCGGCGGGGGAAGAGGTGTATTGATCGTACAGATCTGGTTCGGTACTAACACTAGTACTTGTCTCGTCGTCGCGTTCGCGAGATAGAAGGAAAATCAAAGCGACGAGTAGGTTAGCGAAGGCGAAGACGACGGAACGATTGGTTACAATGACCGCTCCGGTCAGGTGAAACCAATCGCCGAGTGAAATCGCCACCGTCGGTGTTAGGATTTAAACTCAAATCCTCTTTGTCCCAATCTATCTTCGATACACAAATTAACGAACACGAGAATTGTTCACCCAGTTCACGGCCTCTAACCGCTACGTCTGGGGTGGATCCTGGATCCACAACATCCACTATAAAGAATCAATCGGAAAACACCTCCGATGTGGTTCACAATATAGATCTCTCTCACACCCAACAAACAAGAAAGAACAAAGAACAGAACTAGATTCCCCAGAGAAAACCCCTATTCTCTCTCTAGCTCTACGAGCCGCCTCTAAGGCGCTCGGAATCCCTGGAGTCCGGATTAGGTATTCCTATTGTTAAACACTTGTATTTATAACAATGAAACCCTATAAACTTACTTGGGCCCAACTTGACACTAAGGCTTGTACTAAGCCCAACTGCTGGCCCAAGTCGTGAGTTGACTGAAGTCCGATATCTCACAATCTCCACCTTCGGATTCAGACAACCCTCAACTTCTCCACAAATCTTTGTTCCTTTGTCTTTCTTCCTGTTTGCTTCTTCTAGAATCTCCACCTTGATCCCAGCTTGAAATCTCCTTGTGAATTGCCCTTTGAACCTTTGACTCATGGCTCTAGACTTGGCACTTTGATCTTCATGTAAACTTGTCCTTCTGCAACTTGATTCACTTTTCACTTTGGTGTTCTTTGATTCTTCTCCTGTACACTGAGCTTAATCAAACACTCTTTGAACTGTGAGAAGCTAACCCTGAATCATACATGCTTCAAACCTGAAACAATCCCTGATTCAACACCTTCTCTGACAAAACATATCAGCCTTGAACTCCTTTTGTACCGCTGTTACTCATAACAGAACACGCCATCCAACCATACTGCTGAACAGACTTTCGACACAACCATGTTCATGCATCATGCTTTACAGAACTTTGCTGACAAACCAATTCCTCTTGAATCAACTGCGGAAAACCTCTAAGTCATTTATGCTTCATTTCCCTGAAACCGTCTTTGACTTACCAAGACATCACTGAACCTGAACACCTCTTTGAACATCACTTTGCACAGCTGCTATTGCTTGCAGAACCCTCCTCCTAACTCCACCTGGCTAAGAAGACTCTCGATACAAATATCTTTGCTCAACATTTTGTTCAGAACCTTTCTGCACCAGCAGAACCATCCAACCAACAGACTCGAACTGTTTGGTAAACCTGTCTCACATCCACAGCCTTGTGAAGTACCCGAGACACCATGTTACAGCTCTTAACACTTCATCTCTAGAACCCTTGAAGCCGCTTCCTTGCTGTAAACATACCCTGCATCACATCACCTATATGCAAATCCACCTATCTTGACACTAGCATCTTCTCCCTTAGAAATCAACCTGAATCTTCACTTGAACTCCCTGCAAGTCCACCTGAAAAAATTCATCCATCAGACTTCTCTAAGATGCAAATAAGTATACCAGAACTCTGCTTGTTCTCCTTTCCCAATGCAGCTTTTGCCATCTGCATTCTGATCCTTTCTTGGATCCCTCTTCAATTGCTAAAACCTGCAACTGATATCCAGATGTCTTCACCACCATCAAGCAATAAAGCTCTAAAGCTTTCCTTCTAACCCCGGTTACAAACTGATTATGCTTGAACCTGTAAAAATCTCCATATGCTCATGGACCTCTATCCATCAACTTGAGACTAAGCTGCAAACCAAAACTCCTCAAACCTTAACCATACCAATCTGTCTTTGACCCCAACAGATTCCTTGATCTTGTTCCATACTCATCTGCAACTCTCCTTGAACTGAATCCAGAAACCTTTTCTTAATCCTCAAATAGCCAATAACACACAGACAATTCAAACTTCTAAGGCGTCCCTCAGTCCCATGAATTCTCTTCCAATGGCAAATTTTGAACCCTGAACACCATCTCTTGTGTTCTCTCAAGACTTCAATTCCCTGAATTTTGCAGACCCTGAGCAACCAGAAACAACCAATCAAAACATCACAAATGTACCTTGTGATTCCACGGTTTGACCCTTGAGATTGACGATGCAATTCTGATTCCCTGATCTTGATCTGAACCAATAATCCATATGATACTGGAAATTACTCCACCTTAAACCCAATCTCTCCCTGGTTACACTTTTCTGTCTCTTCTGTGATATTTTGTCCCTTAAGCTCCTGTCCATTCTCCTTGCATATTCCCTTGTGCAATTTTGGACAATTTTTCTTTGATTAAAACTGGGTTTGTTTTAATCCCTGACCCAACTAAAATTTTTCTCCAAAAACTTCAAAAAAAAATTCGAACAAGCCCATAAGGAATTGAATTTGGCCCAATCAAATTTCCTTCATTTCTGGTCCAACAGAAACAGCGAGGCCCAAAATCGGACAGGCCCAACAATCTTTTTTTTTCTTTCCTGGCCCATCCCGATTTTCTTCTTCTTTCCTTTTTTTTCGGCCCAACTCAGGCCCAACTGGGAACCCTAGCTTCTCTCTTCCTCGACGACTTCCCCTGCGGCGGAACCTTCTCGGTGCCTCCTTGCCGGCGACTTGACCTGCCGCCACCGACTTAACCGGCGGTTATGAAGCAGTGACTTGACTCGCCGCCTCCGCCTGACTTGCGCCATCGCCGCCAACCTTCGACGCCATTCTTCTCCGGTGCCCTCTCTGCACTTTCCGGCGATTTCTCGCCACCCAGAAGCTCGAGATTCTCGCCGGCTTCCTCGACGCTTCAACCGGTCAACTTCTCCGGCGACCTCAACTTGCACAGCCGCCATCTTCCCTGTCGCCGACCTCTGGAGCTCTCGGCTTCATCTCCGGCGATTCCTCAGCCCCTGACCAGATCCGCCTCCGTCCTTTGCCGTTCACTCCGGCGAAGAACCCTAACCGTGAATCTCACCAGCCGCCACTACACTTCCGGTGACTCCTCACCGGCGAGAAACCAACTCGTCCGCGGTAAAGCCTATTCTTTCAACCGTTCTTCCTGTGTGAGAGATCGATGTTCCCGTCAAAACTGTGAATTGAAGAGCTTGTGCTCTGATACCACTTGTTAGGATTTAAACTCAAATCCTCTTTGTCCCAATCTATCTTCGATACACAAATTAACGAACACGAGAATTGTTCACCCAGTTCACGGCCTCTAACCGCTACGTCTGGGGTGGATCCTGGATCCACAACATCCACTATAAAGAATCAATCGGAAAACACCTCCGATGTGGTTCACAATATAGATCTCTCTCACACCCAACAAACAAGAAAGAACAAAGAACAGAACTAGATTCCCCAGAGAAAACCCCTATTCTCTCTCTAGCTCTACGAGCCGCCTCTAAGGCGCTCGGAATCCCTGGAGTCCGGATTAGGTATTCCTATTGTTAAACACTTGTATTTATAACAATGAAACCCTATAAACTTACTTGGGCCCAACTTGACACTAAGGCTTGTAAGCCCAACTGCTGGCCCAAGTCGTGAGTTGACTGAAGTCCGATATCTCACAGTCGGGAACCACAAGTAACAACATAACGAAGCTACGGCGGCTGATCGTAGAATGTTTCGGAAGCTTCTGCGGTTGTTGTACCTCCTCATCGCTTCCGCTTTCTCCGCCTCCACGCCGTGGAATTCGAACGGCTTCGTCATTTCTTTTGACTGATCTTGTGTTTTGTTTCCGTGAAAACTGAAACGGCCAAGGTATATAATTGCGTTGCTCTATCTTTGTTTTAAGTTTTGAGACAATGGAGATTTAGATAACAAACGATTCGATCAAACTGAATCGGGAAAGTGAAGCGATTGAGAAAATATTTGATTGGCCAGGGAGATATACACTCTGACACTGATACGGAAATACGATCACAAGAGGATTTTTTTATATAGTTACAATTAATGTCCCCTTCGCCTTTAATTTGCTGCTTAGTTTAATATAGTTTGGCTTTTAACAAATAAGAAAAGATGATTAAAATAGAAAATAATATAATTATTTTTTAAAATTATTCATGAGAATATGAAAAATATTTATTTCACATTAAAGATATTATTTACTATGTATTTTTTTAATTATTATGATATTATTAAATAATAATCAATCCATATATATTCAAAGAAAATATATTCGAGATTTTGTAATATTTTTCACTGCGATTATTATATTTTATTTGAATATATATCAAAGTAAAAGTTTGAAAAATATTTTACTAATTTTATAAAGAGTTACACATGAAAAAATTGATTTTTTAATTTTTTAAAAGTTTGTGGACTGATCACAAATAGGTTTTTGTGGGTTAGTCCCAATAATATTTTAGTTCATTGCAAAACGGGTTAAGTATACAGTTTAGTCTGGATTGACATTTCTATATATAATCATTAGTTAGATTTTATTATAAAATTTAGATAAATTTATTTTTTTTCTTGAATTTAAAAAAAAAAAATTAAAAAAAAATTATGCGCTATATAAATAGCGCATATTGAATCCTAGTTAGCTATATATTTTGTGGACATTCAACCAATAATGCTTAATGATAGCACAATATAAATTTGTTCTTTATTTTCGAAATGTTTTGTCTCCTGTCCTGACTATGAAAACAAAGATTATTTGTCTACCCATTGCCATAACTAAATATTATGCTATCAATACCGATATTTCTCTATATAGAAACTTGCATGTAGATAAAGAGATCCACTGTAAATTTTAGTTCATTTACAGATATAGTTTCCTATCGTATATATACTGAATATATATCAACTTATTGTAAATTAACGATGCCATCTCTAACAAAATAAGTTTGATTACATGGACATGGACTTATTTAAGCAAAAGTAGCCCATGAAGCCACTTGTAAGCTTTTTTTTGTTTAAAAACGTGAAAGTCACGCGCCGTCAAAGTAAAAGAGGAACAAACTTATCCAGACTCTTGCATAATGGAGAATAGCTCACATTTACGAGCTTCATGGATTTCGAAGGAAGTTGTCGAGAACCACGTGAGATGTCATGAGTCACATGCACGAAGAGAACTTGTTACACATAGATGCAAATACTGATTTTAAAGTAATAAAGTTGATGGCTCAGTTTGGAATTATTGTAAAATAGAGGGAGCTAGTGTGCTTGCAGAGTCTGGTTTGATATTTCAACCACTGGCTGATCCCCGAAACATACGATTACATTATTTTGACAAATATAAAGAATTTATTTGAGACAGCAAAACAATTGTATTATCCCAGCAAAATTAAAATTTTATTTTAACTCAACAGGAATCGAACAGATTGAATTATTGCAACATAAACAAACCAATTAGATACGGTTACACATAATGTTCAACTAACCCAACACAACATTCTTATGTTGGGGAACAGGAAAACACTATATATTAAACATTTTATTTTAAAAACAATTCTTTTTTATTTATAAAATTTGAACTTTATGATCTATACATCTCTTTTAAGTCTGTATCCCCAAGTCCATTCTTTTTATAATTAGTTTTGATTGTATGTCCATTTTAAAGCATCTAAACACATCAAACCCAATTTGTTTGGCTCCATGGTTTTGACTTTACTAACAAGTAACAACTAGACGTGTCAGCTTCTAACAATACAAAAAAACTGATGTATCAACGTATGGAGAGGCTCTAGTGGTTTTATCTCTATAATATTATATAAGAAAACATTTTTGAAAATGAATTTTGTTTTGTAAGTTATTATATATTATGTCAATAAAAATAAAAAAGTTAATTGAAATAGAAAATGATATATTTGTTTTTTAAAATTATTGATTAGAATATGAAAAATATTTATTTATCATTAAATCATTAAAGAGGTATTTACTATTTAGTTTTTTTTTAATTATTTGTAATATTATATATTTTTAAATAATAATCAATCTATATATATTCAAAGAAAAAAATATATTTGAAATATTTCTATATTTTTCACTATAATTTATTATATTATATTTTAATATATATCAAAATAAAATTTGAAAATATTTTATTTGAATATATATCAGAATAAAAGTTGAAAATATTTTACTAATTTTATAAAAAGTTAGACACAGGAAAATTGATTTTTTTTTTAAAAAAGTTTGTGAACTAACCACAAAACTAGAGTTATTAAACGATACATATTAGAGTTGTGTTTTCAAGATTATATGTTTTGCGGATTAGCCCGAATAATATTTTAGTCAAATGCAACACGGCTTAAATAGATAAATTATTACGAATTGAAAACTTTATCAATAATCATTAGTTAGTAATATTGTGAAATTCAGATATATTAAAACATTTTTTAAAATCTCAAAACAATTTCTTAAAAAAAAAATTACTCATTTTGCAGTAAAAAAACAAAACTCTGTGAGCACAAACAAAAACATACTTCTATTGCTTCATTAAACAGTTGACTGGGCTATTTCTTTCACACTTTATTTAATCAGATAAAAAGCCCAATAACATATAGATGTAAAAAATGTCGATCATATCTAGATTTTGTGAGTGAAACTTAAAAAACAATTCAATAACAAAGCAGTTTGTATGAACTTACGGTTTCACAAACGTGTTTTTGTATAATTTTGTTGTACGATGATGATGTATATATAGAGTTTGAGTATGTAAATGATAAATATAATAATAGATTTGTGTATATCTAACAAAATTGTTTATATCTAATATAAATTTTAGTTAAAATAATTTATTTTGTTCTTTCAAAATATATATATATATATATATATATAAATAAATTGTTGAATATTTATTTTATAATATATATTTATTATGAAAAAGAAAAAAAATTTATTGTATTTGTATATTCTCAAAATTTTATGATGTGTATAATTTTTTACCTGATAAAAAAGTTAATTTTCAAAGATTTTAAAAGAGAGGTTAGTTTTCAAAATATATAAAATTTTTGGGATATTAAATCAAATTTCCTCATTAATTTAAAGAAAAACAAAATTTTAAAAATGACCAATAAAGGAGGGGACATGTGTCAGCCTTGGAAAGCCCCCTTCTCTCTTTATAGGGTAGATACAAATAAGAAAAACTAATTGAAATAAGAAATGATATGGTTGTCTTTTAAAATTATCGATGAAAATATGGAAAGTATTTATTTATCATTAAAGAGGTATTTACTATTTTTTTTTTTTAATTATCTTTAATATTATATATTTTTAAATAATAATCAATCCATATATATTCAAAGAAAAAATCTATTCGAAGTATTTCTATATTTTTCACTATAATTTATTATATTTTATTTGAATATATATCAAAATAAAAATTGAAAATATTTTACTAATTTTATAAAATGTTAAACACAAGAAAATTGATTTTTTTAAAAAGATTTTGTGAACTAACCACAAAAATAGAGTTATTAAACGGTGCATATTAGAGTTGTGTTTTCAAGATTATATGTTTTGCGGGTTAGCCCGAATAATATTTTAGTCAACTGCAAAACGGCTTAAATAGATAAATTATTACGAATTGACAGCTTTATCTATAATCATTAGTTAATCATATTGTGAAATTCAGATATATTAAATCATTTCTTTTTAAATCTCAAAACAATTTCTTAAGAAAAAATTACTCATTTAGCAGTAAAAAAACAAAACTCTGTGAGCACAAACAAAAACATACTTCTATTGCTTCATTAAACAGTTGACTGGGCTATTTCTTCCCTTCACACTTTATTTAATCCAACAGATAAAAGCCCACTAATTAGTGTTTGCCTTTCAAACTTCAAATGAAACGAAGTCAGTATTGTATTTGGGCATGACCACAGAAGATGTCCTTTGAGTTCTATGAAGCTTCGATGTAAAAACACAAAAAAAACCCCTGTGAACAGAAACAAAAACATACTTCTATTGCTTCGTTAAACAGTTGACTGGGCTATTTCTTGCCTTCACACTTTATTTAATCCAACAGATAAATAAAGTGTTTGCCTTTCAAACTTCAAATGAAAAAAAGATGCCCTTTGAGTTATATGAAGCTTCAGCTGTCATATGTTCTTAAGCAGACCTGCAGACCCTAACCCAACCCAAAGGTGACAATTTTAGATTGAGCTCACTGTCTCTTTGTGATAGCAAGTCACTAGTGTGTTCTAGAGTTTGATGTGAATGTAAGAAAAGGCACTGCATCACAGTTGATGTTCAGACATTCGCATACAGCATGATCATGTTCAACTTTCTGAGCAAATCTGATAAAGAGAGCCCTAGAAAATGATCTCAGGCAGCTAGCTAATCAACACAACATTTGCACAGCAACAAGAAGAACAAGTTAGACCAATCATTATGTTCACGTCATAACTTGATTAGATTTTAGATTATCACCATCCGTGGCAAAAAAAGGCACATCCTTTCTTTCATTTGCAACAACTATTCTAATGCGCATTGTAACAGAAGAAACAAAAGAATCAATGGATCAATATTGCCATGTTTCCAATTCTATATGACTATCCATCAAATTCATGTCAAACTCAATATATTTGGACAAGTTAAAAGGTTTCTCTTTCAGATTTCTACTCTTATATAGCATTGATCTGAGATCAGAATCAATGATCACATAAGAAAAACCAGATTCCAGTTTCCTTGTCAGTAATTTAAGAGGCTAAGCATTGGATTATCGATTGAATAGAAAATACAAACTTGAAGATTTAGCTGGAGAGACATGGATTTTGTCATTTCTTCTTCCCTTTTCCAGGACCCTTAGTTTTCTTGGTAGGCATGATGATTTCTCCTTTGAGCACCGGAATCTCCATGATCTCAGAGAGTCCGGCGAACCTCTTACGGAACTTCTCGACTTGATCGGCGTCGACCATCATAGCCGAGCGATTCCCGAGGTAAAACGGATGGTTACCGGACCAAACATCAACGACGTACTCTTTCTTAGTCCCTCCGGTAGTCATCACCAGCTCTCCATTGCAGTAAACCTTGGCGTCCTCGTGAAACTCAGGGTGCAATTCCTTCTTCCTGCACGTTACTTGAACCCTTCCCATTGCCTTTTCCCCTCCTCTCGCTGCCGCCATAACCGGCTATTCGGAAACCCCCACAAAATTTAGTGATTTCGAGGGAGAAACAGAAGAAGAAGAAGAACTGTAAGAAGAGCAGTTTCGAGAATACCTTTCTAATTACCAGAGAAGGAACACGCGGATTTATCTGGAGAAACGAATTCGGAAGAGAAACCGCCATTTTTCGCTTCGGCTGCTACTATCTTTTTTCTCTTTTCCTGGTGTATAAGCTCTTGGTTGGATCTTAACGATGGATAAGAATGAGGATGACGCTGATTTACGTTTACAGCCCTACACACTTGTGTGTATATTCTTGAGCCAGCCCAAAGTTGTGAGGGTAAAAAGGTCATTTACACAGAGACCGACTTTTGTTCTGTTTATATTGTCCCACATCGGTTGGGATTAATAGTTTTCTCTTGTTTATATAGCAAGAGAAATTCAAGGAAGTTTGTCGATGATGGTCTAACTTGGTATCTAAATTTACCTGAGATATGATGATTAATAGATCTGAGCGGACTCGGTTCCCCCACCCAAAGACATTTGAGTGCGCTCAGATATGAACGTACGTTAAAATTGTCAGAACTGAGATCAACCAAGGCTGTAACTTGGTCTGCTATTACAATTGAAATTGATACCTCTGGTTTAGTGATTAAGAATTTGATCATCATATATTTGCAATTTTGCATGACATTACGGCGTATCGAAGATCAAATAGTATTTTTGGTGATTTGAATTGTGGTACGTAAGATTACAAATAATAAAATGTAGAAATGTAAATCATATACTTGAAATTAATTTTGAAATAAAAATACGTCCAAAACGTCATGCTCAAAACTTACATGAATAAATAGTGATATTAAAAGAGTATACAAATATGATCTGCGCATAATCATTAATGTTTAAAATTTTGTTATATTTCTAGTCTTTTCTATCTTTTTTCCTAAGGTCGATATTTCTAGTCTTTTTAGATTGATGTTAAAATATTTAAAAATTTTCCATTATTTAATTCATAACATTGAAAATTTCTGCAAAGTTCCTTTCTCATGCTCACTGCTTAAACCTTCGATTCTGTATGTAAAAAAAAAAAGCGTTAGATCGAGCGTGAATAAAAAGGGGCAGACTTGCTTAAGCAAGCATTCAATCTCTCGCCTAAGCAAGCCTGAGGGGGTGGGGGAGGGACAACTGAGTGCGCTCAGAATTTGATCATCATATACTCACTTGAGTTCAGAAACCAAATCAGATCATCAGAAACCAAACCCCGCCATTTTTCGCTTCGGCTGCTACTATCTTTTTTCTCTTGGTTGGATCTTAACGATGGATAAGAAGGGAATCAAGAATGACGATGATGCGGATTTACGTTTATAGCCCCTACAAACTTGTGTGTTCTATGCCCAAAATTGTGAGGGTAAAATGGTAGTTTACACAGACCGACTTTTGAACGAAGTCCCACATCGGTGTTTAGACTAGTTTTCTCTTGTTTATATAACGAGAGAACTTCAAGGAAATTCTTTACTATAACCAGCGACATTAAACCAGTCGGTTATCATACTATTTCTCTTTATCTCTTCGTCAACACCACGGTTAGTGAAAATCAATAACATCCACCATGCGCTCGATGCATGCCTTTTGTAACGGTGAATCTCCGACCTCGTGAGACATCACTCATTTCCATTCTACCATCACAACTCATAATCTCAGCCGCTTCAATTCCATGATCCTTCTCCGACTTCGCGAGACTGCACTCACTCCCACTCCACTGTCACATCTCAGAGACTCCACCGCTTCAACTCTCTGATTCTCCTCCAACCTTGCGAAACCGCATTCATTTCCATTTCACCGCCACAACTCAAAAACTATGCCGCTTTAACTCCATGATCCTCGTCATCCTCCTATCCTCTTTCTCTTTTTCACTCGCCTTCAATATCTTCATGTTCACTAATTCTCGCGGCTCTGCTTCCCCTCACATTTCAACGCTTTCAAATTTAGTTATCTTTCTTCACTTGCTCAATTTCAAAAATTAAAGATATATTTTTCTCTTTTTAATATTGTAAATATTTTATAATTTGAATTAATTAAAAATTCTAATCTCGCATCTGGCACATGTTAAAAATTAATAATTATAGAATAAAAAGGTGAAGTTGTATTGTTTATGTTAATTTAATTAGTTGTACTTTTAAAATAATGTGTAAAAAAAGTGAGGTGTATTATTTGTTGTAATTTAATTGGTTATATCTTTCAAATAATATATAAAAAGTTGAAGTGTATTATTTGTTTTTATTTGATAGGCTATACATTTTAAATGATGTTTCAGCTTCTAACAACACACAAAACTGATGCTCTAGTTGGTTTTATGGTATTGATTTAGTAGTAAAAAAAATAAAAAAAATCTGTGAGCACAAACAAAAACAATACTTCTATTGCTTCATCAAACAGTTGACTGGGCTATTTCTTCCCTTCACACTTTATTTAATCCAACAGATAAAAGTCCACTAATTAGTGTTTGTCTTTCAAACTTCAAATAAAAAGAAGACAGTATTGTATTTGTGCATGACCCGAGAAGTAGCCCTTTTGAGTTCTATGAAGCTTCTGCTGTCATATGTTCTTAAGCAGACCAGCAGACCCTAACCCACAATTTTAGATTGCAGCTCACTTAAATAATAGTCTCTTTGTGATTGCAAGTCACTAGTGTGTTCTAGAGTTTGATGTGAATGTGAAATAAGACACCGTTCTGCCTGACAACGTCAGCAAACATTCGCATAGACCACGATCATGTTCAACTTTCTGCGCAAATATGATAAAGAGAGCCCAAGAAAATGATCTCAGGCAGCTAATCAACACAACATTTGCACAGCAACAACAAGAACAACTTACACCAATCATTATGTTCACGTCATAACTTGATAAGATTAAGATTATCACCATCCGTGGCGAAAAAGCACATCCTTTCTTTCATTTGCAACAACTATTCTAATGCGCATTGTAACAGAAACACAAGAATCAATTGCTACGTTTATAGCCCTAAATGAACTTGAGCCAGCCCAAAGCTGTGAGGGTAAAAAGGTCATTTACACAGAGACCGACTTTTGTTCTGTTTATTCACTCTTCGTCGATCTAACGCTTCTTCTTCTTCTTCTTCTTTTTTTTTTTATTTTTTTTTGAAAAGCAAAAACATATATAGACGCAGATACATACAGAATCGAAGGTTTAAGCAGTGAGCAGCATGAGAAAGGAACTTTGCAGAAATTTTCAGCGTGGCAGGTAATTTCTCTTTTCATCATCTTCTTCATTTCTCTTTCGTCGATTTTAGGTTGCTTTGACCCAATTCGTTACTTGTGCGTTGTTATTTTTAAAGAGTTTTTCAACTCCGATTCAACTGCATAAATTTAGGTTTCTCTATTTTGATCCCCTGCTCTTCGTTTCCGCCATGAATGACCATTTATTTGCTTCGGGAAACTTGTAGTGTTAGAGTCGTGTATCTGTGTATGTGTAGAGAACTAAATATTGGATTCATCGTCCTTGTTGCTGATCTTGCAGTTGTAGGTATGGGGAAGGATGTAGATTTCTTCATCCACAGCCGAATAATCCTTTTGGGTTTGGTACACAATCCAGAGATCAGCAACCACTACAGCAACACAAGAGTTCTAATCCTTTTGGATTTGGTGTACAAGGCGGTTTCAACAGACCAAATCAATTCCAGGTTCTGTTGGTTTTCCTCTTTTAAGTATTGTTTTTTTGATAAATTGTGCCGCCTCTCATTGAAGAAAAGAAAGCGTCTTGCTCTTGAATCAATGGTGACATGGTGATGCTTTTTGCAACTCAGCCTTTTGAGAATAAATGGCAACGAACTCCTTCCACACCTAGTGCTGGTGGTGCTTCTGCACAGCAGACTGGTAAACAGACGCAACAGGCAGACCATAAGTGAGTAAATATATATGATTTCTCTCAATCCATTTAGCTCTTTGTTTCTTTGGAAATTTACTGTTTCTGTCTTGGTTACTTTGCAAAGATGCACAGATCCTGCTGCGTGTAAGCGGGTAATGCAAGACGATTATAAGAATGAGAGACCCATGTGGAAGCTCACATGCTACGCTCACTGGAAATAGTATGTATTGCTTCATCATTACATCCTTTGATCTTTACTCATTCTATATAACGTTTTCTGATCTTCCTTTTTTTTCTTTTCTAGCTTTCCTTGTGACGTTACTGGTGATATCAGCTACGAAGAGTTACGTGCGATTGCATATGAAGAAGCTAAACGAGGACTGCCTCTACAGTCTATTGTGAGATTGACTTTTCTTAATGTGTTTTATACTCTTCACAATCACGTCCTTTCCACATTCTAGTTTTTCTCATAAGACATAAGTTGATTTCATCTTTTGCTGGCTTATCAACGATGCATTATATAGGTTGAGAGGGAGAGGAATTTGCAGAATTCCAAAATAGCTGAGTTTGAAAACTTTCTACGGAATCCTTACACAGGCTCTGTTACCACCAATCAAAGCCCCTTTGCTGCAGCCACTCCTAGTATCTTCCCACCAGCTAATCAGATAAATTCCCCTCCAGCGTTCTCGGGCTTTAATCAACAACCTGCATTCCCCAATACCAATCCTGGTGGAGTTAGGTATCAACTTTTGTAGGCTTTCTCCATTTTCTACATCCTTTTAGTTTGTGTTGCCTTCTTAAACTTTCGGTTTCCATATTTCTCTGTGGTCAACTATTCCTCCACATAGTTCATCTGGACCTCCGAATCCCTTTGAACGCTTTAATCAACAACCAAATGCTTTCAGCATCAACACGCCTCAACCTGTTCCTTCAGGTACAACGTTTAAAGTTAAAATTTTCTCAGAGGCTGAGACTCCATCATCTTAAACCTCTTTTTCAAAACAACAAAATGATCACAGGTCCCTCTGGTTTCCAGAGTCAACCATCAGTAACATTCAAACCAGCATCGTTTGGACTTGGACCAGGAATCGCGACAGGTCCAACTGGTTTCCAGAGTCAACCATCAGTAACATTCAAACCAGCATCGTTTGGACCTGGACCTGGACCAGGACTCGCCACAGCTCCACAAAACAGTAACATCTTTCCTTCAATAACTCCAATGCCGGCTCCTAACATTTCCCTGAATAATCAGACCGCATTCAACTTCAATTCCCCTCTTGCATCTTTCACTGCGCCTGTTATAGACACAACAAATACATCTTCCGGGTAAGTGCTCGTACTATTTCCAGATTTAAGTAGATCATCAAAACATGCTATCATGTTTCAACGTTTCTTACTTGAATCATGTGCGAAACCTTGCAGAACCGAGCTGCAAGCAGAAAGTGCTCCTGTTGATACTAGCATCTGGTTGAAGGAGAAATGGAATCCTGGAGAGGTAAATGGCTCAAAAATCCTATTTAAGTTAATTACAAAATTTTACTGGCAAGACTATAATATTGAGATTATACCGTTGCTTTTTTGTTGCCTGCAGATTCCGGAGCAAGCGCCGCCTGGTGCATTTGTATAACAATACAGAAAGAGTCATATTTGTTGTCCCACCCATTGAATCTGTGTTACTCTTATAGCAAAGAAGCTCATTTTGTTATTTTGTGGGAAATCATTTTTGAAGTTTTGAAATTACGTGTAGGGAAGTGTTTCAAAATGACTTTTGTCGATCTTCTTTTGATCATTTGTGTGTATGATTTTATGAACAAAAACTATTAAAGCTCAAAAAGTTACAAAATATGATCTAAAAAAGACTCGAAGACTTCAATGAACAACTGTTCTTTAGTATAAAATAAGAACAAAAACTCATTATGATCATGGATCTATTCACGTTCTTAAGCTGTTGAGTAATAAAATTATTCATTAATGCTTAGCAACGGTGATAAAGCAGGAACTTCAATCAAAACAGTTAAAACTTAGAATTAAAAAAAAAAAAAAAAAAAAAAAAAGATGGTAAAACTTTACAAAAACACACAATCGTCTAAACGCAAGAATAAAAAACAGGGAAACGATCTCCATTACTAAATAAAACAGTTTTAAAAAGTACCCGACGACGTGCGGGAACCTCCCAAGTGATTATAACTTTTGATGGATGAGCAAAACCGTATTCGGAAGAACACATAAACAGATTAGCGTGTAAATAAAGAAACATGGTAGACGAAACAAAAGAAAAATAATAACTCGACTAAACCCAAGCACAGAATCGTAAACGAAAAAAAAAAAAGAACACAACGATTACGAAAAGAGACGCAAATTATTTAAGGACAATTTGCCAAATAACCAATTTTGGATAATTCATTAAGAAAATAGCCATAGATAAAAAAAATTAAGCAAGTAACAATTTGTGTGAGTTTGTGACCATTATGCCCTTGTGATTAAGTGAAAAAAAAATAGACTTGTTATGGTATTTTTATCCAACTGCGAAATAGACTTACTATACACAAAATTCATATATTAAACCATCATTTACAACGTGCCAATACATTCTTATCCAATTACGAAATAGATTTTCTATACACAAATCCTCAAAATCCACAAAATTAGGTTCAATTGGGTGACAGACCTTCTATACATATAAAAATAGACTTTCTATACACAAAAATAGACTTTCCATACAAAATCACTAAACCTCACAAAAATCTCAAAATACATTCCTCTGGTAAAGAGTAATTGATTCCCAGAGGGAGAGAATCAAATCAAAGAGAAAGAGATAAGCTTCTCTGCAATTCGAGAAAATAATTAGAGAGAGAGAGCTCGTTGTGGGCAACGGCGAGGTATTGCCAAACTGCTTTCTTGGTGGTGGGGCTTGTCAGGTTGAAGCGGGTATCAAGGCGGTTAAGGATTGGTGGCCGGCGATCTGGTTTCTGTTGAGTGGCTCCTCTTCTCGATCCTGGATTACTCGGTGAGAGAGGCTACGGCGGACCGGCGATATTGGGTTGGCAAGAGAGGCTGCGGCGGAGGAGATCGACGGGACATGGCAGTGGATTGGCCGCGAGAGATTAGAAAGAAAGAGAGTTTGTGAGGATGAAGATCTGAGAAAGACGCGAAAGAGATAAGTGGAAAATAAATAAAAAATTGCGAAGGGTAAAATTGCATTAATATATAATATATAGAGAATATTTTGTTCATATTTTTTTTGGTTAGTTAGTGAATTATAATTTTTTTATGGTTATACACTGCGATTTCCCAATTATTTATAGGACAATCGATTTAGGGTTTATGGATTTGATTCCCTATTTTTGGTTTTTTATATTATGATATTTATGTATACAACCCGATAAAATTATATATTAAAAGTCTATATATTTTTTATTAACCGTGCAAAATCATGTGGCCGCGGAAAATATTCTCGTCTACATAATTAATTTGTTTTATGTGTCACCGATGGCATCTCTATAAAATTATTTAAGAAGACATTTTTAAAAATGAATTTTGTTTTGTAAGTTATTACATGAAATGCCATTATAAATAACAAATAATAATTGAAATAGGAAATGATATAATAGTCTTTTAAATTTATTGATTAAAATATAGAAAATATATATTTTACATTAAAGAGGTTATTCAATATTTAATTTCTTAATTTTTTTAATACTATATATTTTAAAATAATAATCAATTCATATATATTCAAAGAAAAAAAATATATTCAAAATCTTGCTATATTTTTCACTATAATTGATTATATTTTATAAAAAGTTAGACACAAGAAAACTACATTTTTAAGAGTTCGTAGACTAACCACAAAAACTAGAGTCATTTAACAATGCATATTAGAGTTATGTTTTCAAGATTATAAGTATTTGCGGGTTAGCCCGAATAATATTTTAGTTCACTGCAAAACGGGTTAAATAGACAAATTATTATAAATTGACAATTTTATATATAATCATTAGTTAGCTATATTGTAAATTTCAGATAAAATTAATTTTTTAAATTTCAAAACAATTTTTTATAAAAAAAATACTCTGCGCTATAATTAGCGCGGGTTAAATCCTAATAGAATAGTAATTAAGAGATTGAATGTGGTGCGAATCCACTTTGCGTTTAATATATATTAGATTTTGGCCCGTGCCATGCATGGGATGGGATTTAACTTTTAATGATGGCGTTGATATTTTTTCCAATGAGATGTATAAATAAGATAAGAAAGACTATTAATATAAACATTGAAAATATGTAATTAAATAATTTTGAAATATGACAGTACTTTAATTATGTTTTACTGCGCACGTGATTTATCGTAACTCTTAAATTAGTTTATTAAGTTTTGTCATTCGGTGTATATGTTCGAAAGATTGTTGATGGCTTGTGGCTCAATTCTCGCTATCTTTTATTGTTTTTCTGTCTCAGAGTTTGAAGTTTTATTTTATTTTAAATGCGTGACTTTATAAATTTTTTACTTTAGTTTAAAATCTATAAAGTTTTGATTTATCCAATCAAAGTTTAACACTTCTAAAATCTGTAAATTTCTACTAAAAATTTACACAGTTTAATTTTGTCTTTTTGTGTCGACAATGGTTTATTTTTAAAAAAACCAACAAAATAAAAACTTATTTTTTTTCTTTTAAATAGATACCTATTAATTTAAAGTCCAATTATGTACAGGATTTTTTTAAGTACATTAATAAACTAAAATTCAAGTCCCTACTAATCAATATTGTGCTCGGCCGGCTTTCGATTTATCCACCAAATCCACTCTTTCTCGAACCTTCTTAGACCTTAACCGGTTCCGATAAAGCAATATTGTGCTCAGCCGAAGCCGACAAAACTATACAGAGGAGTGAGACAATGTTAGTGGCGAAAATGGGTAGATCAAAGATCTCTGATCAGAGTATTAATAGAAGAACCAGGAACAAAAAAAGATGAATATGAGAAATAGATGGATGGATGGATGGAGAAGAAGTTAGAGAGAGAGGAGAAGTTAGAGAGATAGACCTGAAATTAGTATGAAAGTTGCGACAATTGTATATGTGTTTCAATAGGAGAAAGGAAGTTGAATGAAGAGATCGTGAATAGTGGGAGAAGATTTAGGTATTTTAGTTTTTTTTTTGGCGTGAATTTTTTTTTTGTTTGTTTGTAGGTTTACCGTATGTCAACATTTGATTGGCCAGGTGACTTGTGCTTTAGTAGATAAAACTTTCACCCCTTTTTATGTTTTACCAAAAAAAAAAAAATACACAAAAAACTGCTTTCGACCATTTTAAGTATCAACTTTTAACAAAGAAACTAAACAATAAAAAAAAAATGTTTTGGAATTCGATTTCCTAGGCCCAACTTCGGAGGCCAATGACGGATAAGCATATTGTATATTTTAGGTCTTGCGTGTATTTGTCCCACATCGATTGTGTGACTTTTGAAGTTTAATAAACTTACGGTATAAAAGGAACCTCACATCATTTTAGTTAAAATATTTTGGACTTCGATTTCCTAGGCCCAACTTCGGAGGCTAATGACGGATAAGCATATTGTAACTTTTAGGCCTTGCGTGTATTTGTCCCACATCGGTTGTGTGACTTTTGAAGTTTAATAAATTTACGGTATAAAAGGAACCTCGCATCATTTTAGTTAAAATGTTTTGGACTTCAATTTCCTTGACCCAACTTCGGAGGCCAATGACGGATAAGCATATTATATATTTTAGGCCTTACGTGTATTTGTCCCACATCGGTTGTGTGACTTTTGAAGTTTAATACATTTACGGTATAAAAGGAAGTTTAATACATTTACGGTATAAAAAGAATCTCGCATCCTTTAAGTTAAAGCATCTTTGCGCTTGGGGCAATGACGCAGCTAATGAGGTACTAACCGAAGCTTGTCTTGGGCCTTCAAGAATTTTTGGAAGGGCTCCCTTAGGGGTAAAACCCTACAATAGTTGAATTTTTTTGGAATGGTACATCACGTCCGAGCTAAATAGATGAGTATGGTGTTCCGATTGCTCGGTAAAACCTTACAAACACACAAAATCGTCTAAAAGCAAGAATAAAACACAGGATAACGGTCTTAGATACTAAATAAAACAGTTTTAAAAAGTACCAACGATGTGCGGGGAATCTCCCAAGTGATTATAACTTTTGATGGATGAGCAAAACCGTATTCGGAAGAACACATAGATAGATTAGCGTGCAAATAAAGAAACATGGTAGACGAAACAATAGAAAAATAATAACTCGACTAAACCCTAGTACATAATCGCAAACGAAAAAAAAGAAACATGATAGACGAAAGTTAAATTCCTTACCAATCACGTCTCTATCAGATCGAGGAATTTTAAGCTGAGAATAATCGTGGAAGTGACACATCAGCAAAAATAAATAATTGAAACTCAAACTAATCGCTCAGACCTTTACCCGATTTATGATATATTAGAACCGTTCAAAATCTAAATTCAACAATCGTCATCCGTCTCCTTCTATACTCGAGTTTAAATTCAAACTCAATCTTATTGATTTTGTTATTTATAATTTCATATCTAACTCGCTCTTTTCTCGCTATCTTTACTGTTTTATCGTGTGACACTTTGAAGAGTTTTATTTTATTTTAAAATCTTTAAAGTTTTAATTCATCCAACTAAAGTTTAACATTGTTAAAAAATTTAAAATTCTAGTAAAAATTTACACAGTCTAATTAACTTCGTCTTTATGTTTCTGCGGTGGTTTATATTTTAAATGCCAACAAAATAAGACATAATTTTTTTAAAAAAATCGTTACACATTCTTTTAAAGTCAAATTCTCAACAACATTTTTTTGAAATACTTTAACAACCTAAGGTTAAAGTCCCTACTAATCACCTCTCTATCAGATTCGGAAACTTACAGCTGAAAATAATTGTAGGAGAGGCACATTCAAAAAAAAAAAAAAAATCAAGCTCAAACTAATTTCTTAGACTTTTACATGTATGGTGAATATATATTAGAACCGTTCAAAATCTCAACTATTATCATCTGTCTCTTGTTTATACTCGGTGTTCTACTTAAACTCCATCTTATCAGTTTTTCATTTGAATCTCATATCTAAATCTTTCTTTTTTAGCAATCTTTATTGTTTTTCTGTGTGACACTTTGAAAACTTTTATTTTATTTTAAATTCTTTAAAGTTCTATTTATCCAACCAAAGTTCAACACTTTAAAAACTTTTAAAATTCTGCTAAAATTTCACACAGTCTAACTTCGTTTTTATGTGCCTACGATGGTTTATTTTTTAAAAGCCAACAAAATAACCTCTACTTTTTTTTTAATCAATACCCATTATTTTAAAGTCAATTTCCCTCCAACATTTTTGTTGAAGTACCTTAACAACCTAAAGTTAAAGTCCCTACTAATCACCTCTTTATGAGATCGAAGAACTTCCAGCTGAAAATAATTCTAGTAGTGCACATCAGCAAACGTTTTTAAAGCAAGTTCAAACTAATCGCTTAGACTTTTACCCGAATGAGAATATACATTAGAAGCGTTCAAAATCTCAACTCAACTATCGTTATCGTTATATGTCTCTTGCTTATACTCGATTTTATATTTAAACTCCACCTTATCAGTTTTTTCATGTGTAATCTCATATCTAAATCGTTCATTTCTAGCTATCTTTACCGTTTTTCTGTGTGACATTTTGAAGACGTTTAATTTATGTGAAATTTTTTAAAGTTCTAATTTATCCAATCAAATTTCAACACTTTTAAACTCTTAAAATTATACTAAAAAATTACACAGTTTAGCTCCGTCGAACACGGTTTATTCTCAAACTCCAATGACAACCCGGATAATAATCCCCTTCTTTTCTTGACGTCTCTTTTTTTGTCTTCATATATTCTAAAATAGCATATTTGACATCTACAACGATCAAGGAACCTATGTGAAAATAAACAAAGCAAGGAAGACATAGTTCTTGTTAAAAGCTAAAAGAAACTACTTTGTTAGAAATTTCTTCAAGGTTTGAAAAAGGTCTCAATTGACAAAGTGAACACCATTTACTATAAAACATTTTACAAATTACACAGTTTCTATTAAAGTATTGTAATGAAATCATAAAACACAAAGCAATAGTTTAAGATTTATAACGTTACTAACGTTCTCTATCAGATCAAGGAACTTCCAGCTGAGAATAAATGTGAAAGTGACACATGAGCACAAAAAAAATGAAACTCAAACTAATCGTTTAGACCTTTACCCATTTTGTGATACATTAGAACCGTTCAAAATCTCAACTCAACTATCGTCATCTGTCTCCTTCTTATACTCGAGTTTAAATTCAAACTCAATCTTATCGATTTTGTTATTTGTAATTTCATATCTAACTTGCTCATTTCTCGCTATATTTACGGTTTTTCCGTGTGACACTTTGAAAAGTTTTATTTTATTTTAAAATATTTAAGGTTTTAATCTATCCAACTAAAGTTTAACACTGTTAAAACTCCTAAAATTCTAGTAAAAATTCACACAGTCTAACTTTGTCTTTATGTTCATGCGGTGGTTTATGTTTTAAATTCCAACAAAATAAGACATAATTTTTTTATAAATCGATACCCATTATTTTAAAGTCAAATTCTCAACAACATTTTTTGAAATACTTTAACAATCTAAGGTTAAAGTCTTTACTAATCACCACTCTATCAGATCCGGGAACCTACAACTGAAAATAATTGTAGCAATGACACATCAACAAAAGTTTTTAAAATCAAGTTCAAACTAATCGCTTAGACTTTTACATGTATGGTGAATATACATTAGAACCGTTCAAAATCTCAACTATTGTCATTTGTCTCTTGCTTATACTCGGTTTTCTACTAAAACTCCATCTTATAAGTTTTTCATTTGTAATCTCATATCTAAATCGTTATTTTCTAGCCATCTTTATTGTTTTTTCTGTGTGATACTTTGAAGATTTTTATTTTATTTAAAATTCTTTAAAGTTTTAATTTATCCAATCAAAATTTAACACTTTTAAAACTTATAAATTTATACTAAAATTTCATCCAGCCTAACTTCGTCTTTATGATGATTTGTTTTTTAATAGCCGGCAAAATAAGATTTTATTTTATTTTTAAAATTTCTACCCAATATTTTAAAGGAAAGTAGATGCTATGTAGGGGTGTCAATTAGGGCCAAAGCCCGAGGTTCGGTCCGGCTCTGAAAAACAGCGGTCTCGGGCCTAGAAATAAAAGCCCGAAAAAATCGGGCCTTTCGGGCTAATGTGTTTTTCGGGTTTAGCCCGATCGGGCTCGGGCTAGCCCGAAAAGCCCGGAACTATTTGATTACGTATGTCTTATTAAATTTGGGTTCGCTTATCATATGATTTCAAAACGTATGAAAAATGTACCAGAAGAAGGAAAGTCTAAATTGACTCTATACTTAGAAGACGATATGTTGGAACTGACTTTTTATGAAAACATTGATGTTTTATAATGGTAGAAGTGTCAGTCACAACATTATGGTGAGTTAGCTCGTATGGCATGTGATGTTCTAAGCATTCCAATAACTACAGTGGCATCACTGATGTTGGTGCGCATGTTTTGGATAAATATAGAAATCGTCTTTTACCAAGAAACGTTGAAGCACTGATTTGTACATGCACTTGGTTGGATGGGTTTACATTTCATGATCCAGGTACCATTATCATTCATCTATATTTACTTCATATTTTTAAAATCTTTATCTATAGACTTTCAATGGCATTTCTATATGATTTATACCTCTAAAAACTTAATATTATTTTACTTTTTTTTATCTGTAGCTCTTGATGGTGATGAAGATTTAGAAGACGATGAATGAGATTATAATCTGAATTTTACTACCTAGATATGAAGTGTTTTGATTTTATGTTTTATTTGGTAATACAATTTTTTTGAATTTTATTTGTTTTTTAGTCAAACTTTTGCTTTTAAATTTAATTGGATTTGATATAATACATTTAAATTTAGATTTATTTTGATAAATATTTTTTTTTAATTATTTTTCATTTGAGAATTGTGATTTTTTGTGTTTGTAAAGAAAAGCTCGAAAAAGCCCAAAAAGCCCTAGAGTCATGTTCGGGCCGGGCCGAGCTTTAGAATATAGGCCCGATTTTTTTCGGACCGGGCCGGACCGGGCTCAAATATATGCGGATTTTACGGATTTCGGGTCGGGCCGGGCCGGACCAGCCCGATTGACATTCCTAATGGTATGACAATAAAAAAATCATAATTACCAAATAACCAAAAAAATAATTGACAGACAATATTCTCAATGTAATCAAACACATTCTCTATCTTTATTGATCCATATATATATATATATATATATATATATATATATATCATTTATCTTATCGAGATTGTCTTGTATATTTAAATTAATTTTTTTAATCAATCTCATTAAGACAATCTAAATTGCTTAAATTAAGATTGTGTTTTTGGACATGAATAATCAAACTTGCCATCCGTACAACCGCAACCATCACTCTATCATATTCGTTTTTCTCAACTGCAGACCAATTCTTAAGTTATGACTACGTTAATTGCATTAGTACTTGCACCTTTCGAAATGCATTAATATAATTTTCTAATGATATTTTAACATTTTGAAAAAAGTTTATTAAAAGTTCCAACAAAAAGACTGGTATTAGTCAAGAGTTTTTGTGATAAATTTCCTTTACGATATGGAACTCATTTTCCAAATGGTCATAATAAATTTGAAGTCAAATTCCAAAGTGTGGCGGCATTTTTATTAAATCTAAAGTATAAAGTTAAACATATCACTTTTGAACGTTTACAAATTTAATTAGTGTTTTTAATAAATTATACAAAATACAATGTTGCCTAATTGCTTAACCAATTTGGCGTGTATGGACTTTAGCCTCAAAACTTTTATTCACTTTTGATGTTTCCTAAGAGCTCACTTTATTCGATCATAACATTATTCCAGACCAATTATTTAATTAATCAAATAATTTTGTTTTGTCGTTATGAGATAGGCCAATAATTATACCTTTCCATTTGGATATCATATCACACAAATAATATAACAATACAGTAGATTCTCTAGCTTAGTCTTCGTCATTAGAAGGCCAACTAGCACCGCATTATGCTGCTAATTAATTAATTAACTAAGATTTAACCCGCGCTATAATTATCGCAGGGTAATTTTTTTTAAAGAAATTATTTTGAAATTAAAATTTTTTTTATTTGAATATTATAATATGCATAACTTATGATTATAAATAAAGTTGTCAAACAGAATACTTTGCTAGTTAGAAGCCCGTTTTGCAGTGGATTAAAATATTATTCGGACTAACCCGTAAAACCTATAATCTTGAAAACATAACTCTATTATGCACCGTTTAATAACTCTAGTTTTGTGGTTAGTTCACAAACTATTATAAAAATTAATTACTTGTGTCTAACTTTTTATAATATTAGTAAAATATTTTTCAACTTTTATTTTGATATAAATTCAAATAAACTATACTGAAAATATATCAAGATTTCGAATAGATTTTATTTCTTTGAATATATATGGATTAATTATTATTAAAAAATATATAGTAGATAACATCATTAATGCAAAATAAATATTTTCCATATTCTAATCTCTAATTGTAAAAGACAATAATATCATTCCTCATTTCAATTGTTCTTTGTTATTTGTAATAAAAAGTCAAGTAATTTTTCTGTTGTTAATTTTAAACAAAAAAGAGTATTATCTTCCGGTTTATTATAAAGACTCAATATTCCGGTTTGACCTGAACCGAATTGTCCACAACCACAGAAACTATCACTGAAGCAAATTGAATCGATAAAAAGAATTTCAAAATATCAGTTCATAAAAGAAGGTAGAAACAAAACAAATTATATGGAGATAGAAGTTTTTTATATAATGTTTTCATTCTCACCCTCAAACTATTACATACAACAAATCAAACCCAACCACGAAGATAGATGTGGAAGAAGGGAAAAGAAAATGGAGAAACCAATTTTTTCATGAGAAAACTGTTGTCAAAAGCAAAAAGGGCAAAAAAAAAACTTTTTTAAAAAAGTTATGAAGAGAAACAACTCTATCAGTAAGTTGTGCAACTGTCTCAATATCTTCTTCCTCAGCTATGGTGTCCTGCAAAACATAGAGAACAGTAATTAAACTCCAACTTCATTTCCCTTTCAAGATGAGCAAATTGCCTCTTAAATCGATCAACCCCACTGCGTAAACAACAAAAGATTTATTGAGTTCAATAACTTTTTCAAGCAAATGCAATATAGCAGTATATATACAATTCTTAATCATCCTCAAATGGAATTTTTTTTATTGGTAAAAAAAACTGTTAAGTTTGATGATTGGAATCTCTCTCAAACTCAACCTCAAATCTCTGTAACTCTTTTATTGAACTATAAACGAAGAACAAGTGTATACAAAAGATAGATTGAGCAAACGAATCTGAAGAACCCTCTCTCACAGATTCGAATCACTCCTCACGATCAAAGATCGCCTCAAGACTCGAAAGTCTCTCTCACCACTCAGGCAATTACCAAATCAAAAATATAATCAAACTACAACGAGGACATCCTGATTTATACTTCCTTCCTTTGACTGCAAAGACTCTGGACCAAGGAGAGTCTCTTAATACTCTGCGAGCTCAGTATCTTTATCTTCATAAGGTGATTACTCTCTTGCTCTGCCTTTGAATCCTTCTTCTTAGTTTTATATTTAAAACTCCAATCCTTAAGAGAGACAATTTTCTTCCTCCTTTGATGTTTTTGTCTTCGAAAAAGCCTTTTGTCGAACACCTGGTGTGTATCTGACCTCCCCTTGATATTGTTAACATCAGATAGTGACTGTACCCCAGTGTTCTTCACAACCGCAGATGGCAATTCCTCAAAAACAGCCAGCGACTCATTGCAAAATGTAAGTCTAGGTTCCAAAACAGAAATTGGTACCTCATTTTGAAACATTGCAATCTGAGGTGAGGCATTTGGTGGAATCAATTTCTTCTCCTGACATACTTCTCCCTCTTGAATCGAATCAGTCATCATAAACGATGATGTATGCGACTTATGCTCTGTCTCTTTGATCGATATCTCCTTCGTCTCTGTTTTTAGACCTTTGTAAAAAATATTGACCAAGTTCTGCTCATCAATCCCTGTCACTTGTGCAGTTAATTCTTCAAATTCACTGATATAATCCTGCACTGATCCTGACTGAGTGATGCTACATAATCGTTTTCCTGGCTCCTCATCAATATACGATCCTTAAACTGTCTCCAATCTGTAAACGGAGCTTCTGCTAACTCACCTTCAAACCAATTGAGTACCCGACCTTCCAAACTTAGCGAAACCAACTCCATCTTCTGTGCTTCTGTATACGCACCAATTCTGAAATATCTCTCAACTCGACAAATCCATCCGTAAGGCATTTTACCATCAAACACAGGTAGACCAATTTTCTTTAACATAGATTCCCGAGTTGCTAACACTACATCGATTCCCCGAGAACCTAGATTCGAGACTTCCGGTTGAGAATCAGGAATAATAATCGGTACCTGAATATCTGCGGCGGACGTTGTCGCAACGTCCTTCCCGTGAGGTCGGGAGTTGAACTGATTGGCTTCAATTCGCCCAATCGCTTGTGACAACGCAAACATCTGCCGCTCTAACGCCTCGAATCTCTTCGTCGACTCCGCCGTCAGCGTCTCCAATTTCCGATCTGTCTCCGCCTTCGATTCTGAAAGTAACGAACAGCCATTTGATATGATTTTCAGCTCATAGTGAATTTCGTCCATTCCTTTCACAATTTCCTCGATCTGCTTCTCTGTATCGCCGATCTGCACCATCGCACTGCTCCGTAGCTCGATCCGATCACAAACGCACCATTTGTTAAGTTTGATGATTGGAATCTCTCTCAAACTCAACCTCAAATCTCTGTAACTCTTTTATTGAACTATAAACGAAGAACAAGTGTATACAAAAGATTCCTCTGATTTCTTCTCTCTTTGCAGCGCTGCTGCCTTGACCCTCTCTCCCTCTTCGTCTACTTCACTCCAGCAGCCGGACCTTTGGATCCGATTAAATAACATCTGCAAAAAAAAATAAACAAAACGTGATTAGGCTTGAGAGAATGAGAGCAGAAGATTAAGAGCGGATGAAAAAGATTTAAATATGCTATTTTTTTTTCTTTTATATAAATCAGGTGATCCGCTGAACTAGAACGTCGGCCGAGAGGTGCAGGATGGCAATTCCTATTACACCCTGGGTCCGCAACACATCTCCCAACACCGACTATTCCTGGGGTCCGGAGAGATCATGTGAAAGCCCCGGTGGCCAAATGGATTAAATGTTGTAATTCTGCTTCCGTGGGGAGTCGATCACTGGTCTTGACCAACAGGGCCTATCCTCACCACATAAGGGAAACCTGGTTTAAAATATGCTATTAACCAATTACAAATGATCTAAAGATTTCAATAGTTGGATTTGGTTTATGAGGAGGTATATATAAGAATGGATATGAGATGACGTGAATGACATTAAGGTTTTTAGAAAATGTTTTTAAAATATATAATTAATTACCATATCTCTTTGAATTTTTCAAATTCAAATATAAAATTAGTTTCAAATATTCTATATACAATTATAATCAATTAAAAGAAAATAAATTTATACATTTAATTCGATGAATATTCGAAACTTAGTTAATATAGATTATATAATTACTTGCAAATCAATGTCAAATCTTAAACACAGTTTAAATAAATAATCATCATAAATATCAACATAAAATCGGGAACAAAATATTTAAAATTCATAACAGATTGAGAAAATATGTTAGTTAATCACGCAATTAATTATACAAAATTTTAGTGATAAATTTAGACTAATTACGAATTATAATTAATATATTAATAATTGGATATTCAAAAATAAAAATTGAGGTGTTTAATAGGGATGTCAATCGGGTTAGCTCGGCACGGCCCGGCTCGAAAAAAAATCCGTAAAGTCCCTATATATTTGAGTCCGGCCCGGGCCGAAAAAAAATCGGGCCTATATTCCAAAGTCTGGCCCGGCCCAGACAAGGCTCTAGGACTTTTCTGGCTTTTTCGAGCTTTTTCGTTCTTTTATTTACAAACACAAAAATTCACAATTCTCAGATGAATAATTAAAACAAAATATTTATCAAAATAAATCTAAATTGAAATGTATTATATCAAATCCAATTAAATTTAAAAGCAAAAGTTTGACAAAAAAACAAATAAAATTCAAATAAATTATATTAACAAATAAAACATAAAATCAAAAAACTTCAAATCTAGGTAGTAGAGTTTAGATTAGAATCTCCTTCATCGTCTTCTAAATCCTCATCACCATCAAGAGGTACAGATAAAAATAAAAATAAAATAATATTAAGTTTTGATATGTATAAATTATATAGAAATGTTATTTAAAGTCTATATATAATGATTTTAAAAATATGAAGTAAATATGGATGAATGATAATGGTACATGAATCACGAAATGTATAGAAAATGTGTCAAATTATTATTTTTAGAAAGATAAATGTTTAAATAAAATCTCTAACTAATTAAAATATAAAGTTTCGGTCTTTTCGGGTTAGCCCGAAAACACACTAGTCCGAATGGGTTTTAGCCCAAAAAACCCAATTTTTCGGGCTTATATTTCTAGGTCCGAGTCCGCTGTTTTTCAGGGTCGGGCCGGGCCGGCCATCGGACTTTGGCCCTAATTGACACCCCTAATGTTTAAGGAGAACTCAAATTAATATATTAACAGTTGGATATCAAATTTATACTAATTAAATTTAAAGTAATATATTAATAATTAGAAATTCGTATCAAATCTCATTTAATATTCAAAAAATTATTGTTAAGATTTATTTTAGGAAATCTATAATGAAAATTAAACAAAAATAGTAAATTTGATATTTATGTCAAATAAGTTTATATTATATACAATATTTTGATTTATATGGAGTTTTTGTTTTAATTGACAATCAAATCTTAACCAAAAAAATAATTTGATTTTATTTATTATTTGCAAATCACGATCAAATCTTAACACAAAAATTTAGAATTATGTCAGATTTAAATTCGATTATTTCAAATATTTTATTTTTTTTGTGTGTATGGTAGTTTGATTTTTTCTATAATAATTATAATATATATTTCGTATATAACTTATAAAATATTAATATTTTTTGGGGAAAAAACGAATCAATTCATAAATTAGGAAAAACAAATAAATTAGTTTTATTAATAGTTTAAAGTTTTAATTTAAATTGGATTTTTTATGTATGTATGTATGTATTTAAATAATAAAAAAATTAGTTAAATGAATAATAACCTAAATTGTGGAAGACTCATATTCTCATTTTTTCTTACGTATGTATGTATCTACATTACGTTAAAAAATTCTAAAATAAGGTTAAAACATTTAAGCAAATGAGGTATTTTAAAATTTTCAAATCATCAATAATAATGTTTGGAAGTAAGGATAGCAAGGAAATAAAATAAAATCTAAAAACAAATACAGAAAATCGAATTAATGTGATGCTGACACCTAAGCAAAATAATTAGTTGTCATTTAAAATTCTGTTTGGCAATAGAGATAGTAGGAGAAAAATAATGAATTAATAAATCAGTCAAATACTAACTTTAATTGTGGTGCTGTCATATGTACTTTTGTGTTTCCTCTTTAATATACTTTAGATAAAGTAACAGAAAAAGAAAATACCAATTTTCTAATTTTGTTAGATTGTTTTTTCCCCCTTTTTTGTGTATCCAAAAACACTAAAATTGAACCGAATGAATGAATTTAAATAGACACATAAAAAAACCGAAGTTCAAGATCGATTTTGCTGCAAAAATTCATAAAACAAAGAAAACTAGACATGGGATTGTAGCTAGGTTTCGTTTAAGATTGGACAATTTTACATTCGCTTTATTTGCAGGTTTGGTTTATATAATATAAATTGCATAAGAGCATGTCCAATGGTGAGGTTCTAAAAATGGGTATCTAAAATTTTTAGAACCTCACCTTTTAGAACCCCAACATTTTGTATGTTAATTTTTAGAATCTGTATCTAAAAGTTCTAACTTTAGAACCCTTCTCTCTTCTTTTTAGAACCTCTCCAATATTTATCAATTATATATCATTATAATTTTTTAGAACTCTTCTATTTAGAACCCCCATTGAACATGCTCTAAGTATCAATGGGGATGTAGCTCAGATGATAGAGCTTTCGCTTAGCATGCGACCCCTCATCTCCATTTAACCTTTCTAACGGGTGGGTTTGTTGGGGACTGCTTCAGCTATCTCTTCATTGCTTCTTTTTTGTTCATGTTTTCTTTGATTGGTGGTTAATCTCATTAAATTAAACCAACTAATTTTGTTTGACCAAAACGAAATTCGCAAAATCACTTGTATTTTATATAGAAAATATATACAACCTTCCCTTGCTACACCTCTTCAAAGTTCAAACTACAGGCAATCTAAGAAATTATCATATTTGAAAAACCAAAATCATACATAACGAACTTTCAGTTAACAACTTGAGATCTATATCTAAGAAAATTAGGATTGACAATATGGCCTTAAAAGTGTCATAAATATAACAACATTGTGATACTATCTAGAACCATTTGTCATAAAATCCTCCAGTCTCAAGAATCTCTCTGTTCTACCGACGCTTGAAGGTACTGAGACTGTCAGTTTCTTCTTTAAAGGGCTGAGTCGACACATCCAATAAAGCCAGGAGCCTAGAAACACTGCCTTTCCCTTTTCTAGCATTTGGACCAATCACTTGTATCATGTATCTCCATCCATCAATCGGTCTTCTTCTGCTGAATATATGTTGTTTTATAAAACTCGCTATCTGCACATCAATCAAATTTCAAGAGCACGGTGAAACCTTAAAAGTCTCTCGAGCTTTTGTCATTAAAGGCAGCAAAAACCGTTGTATAATGTCTTCTTCTCTTTGTGACATTCCCCAGAGATTTCCATCTTGTTCTTTTGCTGTTGATTCCCAACCATCAGGTTTGTTTTTCAATTCAGATCCACTCGAGACTTCCAACTTGTCAAAATCACCGAGTGGAAAATCCTGAGTGTTTTTAACCATCGAAAGATCAAAATCACAAAGAAGCAGACCAAATCTTCAAGCAAGATCATTTATAGAAATAAAACATAACAAGCATGTGAAGAAATTTGAAACACCAGTAAAATCCTCATAGCAATCTCTAATGTTTATTGTGAAACCAAATGCACTAAATGAACATGATTGAGCATCTTGTTCAGGGGTTTAGCTAAGACCAAAAATATAGAAAAGCACAGATGTTCAAAATTACCATCTTAGATAAAACATAAGTATGTACGTGGAAATCGAATCCTCAGAGCAATCTCTATACGTTGATTAGATTTGTCTCCCATGGTTAGGATTAGGATTAGTAAACCCATTGATTGATGAATAGAGTTGGATCTGTTACTTCATGACCATGTTTCTGATTCCGATTTATTTCCGTAAAATGTAATTGTTAATCTGAATTACAAATTTTTACTTGGATAAATCAGTAGAATGACTTTAATGGTCTAAACCAAATTCACCTCTAACCATTTTTTCCTCATAATCTTATTCATTTATTGTCTTGATTTCAAAATTAAAGTTGTCATGAATCTGAAAGCAAAAGTTCTGTTTATTAAATTGTTTTTTAATTGAGTAGATGAATTAATTAAAACTTTGTATTGGTTAAACTAGTTAAGGAAATGGAATAAATTTGAACTTTACTATTTTGTTGTTATTCATAGAAAATATATATAACGAAGATGAAACTGAAATGATGAAAAATGTATTTTCTTGATTTGAAGAAGTGATGTATAATATTTTATCTATGTGTCAATATTGTATTTATTAAATAGCATTTGATTATTTTGTTACATTTTTAGTTGGTTTTGGTATACTAACTTATAAATATTATACCAAATAATACGTTTTCAAGCATAACATATATAGATTCAAAACGATACCAGTGAAACCACACAAACTAGATATAATTTCTTAGATTGAAAAACAATATTTTTTTTATATATATATTATTACAATAACCTATCTCAATAAATATAATTAGTCATCAATACTATCTCGGTGAGTTTCAGAACATTTTTGCTTACGTGTCATTTTTTAAAAGAACTTCGCTTTCGTGTCGAATTCTACTTAAACGAACCGGATTTATTTTAAAATGAACCAAAATCGTAACCGACATCGGAATCGTTGTGTAGTTCGGTTTTGGAATTTAATGGGGTTTGACAATCTTTATGGGCCGTCGTAAGCACACGTTATAATAGTCGGTGAAAAACCCTAATCACTTTCGCTATAAATACGTTCATTAGTCACCAAAAAATCGTTTGTTAACTCTTTATTGTCTTTTTTGTTTTTTTCCTTTGGTTGCCTTTCACTTTGGTTTTGATTGTTGTTTGTTGTTTCGTGGTTCTTCGTTGCTTACTAATTAACTGATTTGTTTTTCTGTTTGTAGGTTGATCTAATTCTTGGTGTATTTAGCACGGTGTGTTCGTCGTCCCTGTTCTACGAGGTATTTGTTTTAAGCACGGTGCTTTTTTAGCTTTGTTTTTCTCTTCTATGTCTTTTTTTATTAGGCCATCGTCTTTTTGTAGCTTTTTCATATTTACTGATTAAAGAATTTGTTTTTCTGTTTTTCTGATTAAACTGTGTGATCGTTTTTCAATAACCAGTAGAGAACTTTTGCTGGAAAACACATGAACACTAGAGGCACTGGTTTGTACCATTGGGATTTTACCTTAATATATCAAGTTGTGAATGCTACCAATACTTTCGAATGGGAACGTTACATGTTGGAGCCTTTTAGAATAAAAGCAAACATGGAACATTAGTCTAAAGATTTCTATAACAAAGGGGTGAATCAATAATCCCAAAGAGGTAGTAGAAGATATATAAGAGCTGAAAGGTTACACAAACTCCCTTCATCTTCAAGAGAGTTTTATGATGATTGTGACGTGCTTTTCTAAATCTTTTTTTTTCTTACTGTGTGCTTATTTACATAATTGGATTTCCATACTTAGAAAAATGCATAATTATTGGTATAACTAAGAAATTGGAGTTGGAGTTCCTTTTTTTCTTGGCTTCTAGAACTATCATCCGATAGTGTATTGTAGAGTTTAGTTAACAACTTTAAATCTGAGTTAAGGGAGATGATGCTAGGTTTACAAATGGAAATCGAGAAGCGGATAAGCATAGGAAACTCTAGAGAAAATGCAAGTTCGTTGGTGTAAGCTCCTATAACAATTGGCTGATGTGGGTCTATTTCTTCCTCTTGATCCTACAAGCAGCCAATACATCATGAACTTATGTTGCCAACTCGAGGTCGCTAGGTTTGTCTCTGACTTACTGAGCAATGACTTGGTCAAAGCAGTGGTAGAGATGGAGATGGAATCAGAGATCTAAGCTAAGAAATTTGAAATCTCTCGGTTATGTAATCGTCTTCGTTGGTACGAGATTGTGAAACAGGAAATGCCCCAACGTAACCAAAATGTAATAGATAGAAAGAAAGAACATGGTGAATGAATTATTATCCCACATAGAAGAGAAAAGTGAATGGTGGGTATTACCAAGTAAAAAATGGTAGAAATTTTTCTTATAAATAGTTATACATTTTCGTCTAATTTAATTGCAAGTGTGCTTTAACTAAAACAAAATACCAACAATATTAATTGAATCAAAAGTCAAATATTTGTGAATAATTAGATTTTTTAAATCATGTTGAGATTCGGTACACGGTATAGAAAGATGTTTACTCGAGTATTGCGTTTGAATTACCTTGGTCGAGCAATTATTCTACTTAGGTGGTTAGATAAATAGTTTCATCATTTTTTTCTTTCAAATATTCTTCTTTTATTTTCTTTTTTCTTCCCGTCTGAATGGGAGACATTTTGTGAAAAACATGAAGAATGAGAAACCAAATAAGATAATTAGAATAAACTAATGCGATGAATTAGGAGAAGGAAACGAATAAAAATCGGAAAAAGAAGAAGTCGATGAAGACGAAGATTATAAAAAAAAAGACGCCCAAGACGATGAAAAATTAAGGAAAATACGAGGAAAAAGAAAAAGTAATATATAAAGAAGAAGAAATAGAAGACGAAGAAAAACCGGAATAAGAGGATGTCGAGAAGACGAAGACGATGAAGAAGGATAAAGAAGAAGAAAAACTGAAAGGAAAAAAAAAACGGAGAAGACGGAGACAATGAAAAAGAGGACAAACTAGGTGAATGAGCAATCTGAGTCGGATTCAAGACGTTGACTTAGTCCACCTGAACCGTGTGACTGTGGAAGGGTTTGAGTTTGCTCTAAGAGCCTGTTGCAACAAGCTCAAGAAGCTTAATTGGTTAGACGTTAGGTAGATATCTTAGAGCATCCGATTGGCGTCTATGAAAATTTTAGTTATTTTATGTATTTAGTCCGAACATATTTGATATATGTAAAAATATCTGATTATTCGATATTTTGCAATTTTGTTCATTTGTATTTTTATAGTTAATATGTATTCTATTCAAAAATCTACTCAATTTTTTTTTTAAAAGTAATAATTAATCAAAATGTGTTTCAAAGTGATTTTTATGGTTTCTATTATAATGTTGATCAATATATTAAAGTTTTCTATGGTTAAGAGATACAACTTCTTATAAAAAAAAACATATTTGTGTGCATGAATGCTTTGATCACGGCTACTTACTCCTCTTTTGCTTTTAATTAATATGGCTGTAACAATACATATTTATGTTTACGTTGGTTCTATTTGAGGTGGACACTAATTTTTCTATATTCTTAGTATTAGGTCGCAGTTTATTTGATCTAGTGTGGGAGGATGAAGTCTAGGACAAATTTCAACAAAAGGGTGACGATTATAGAGATGATGATGATGTAAATTAGCTCAATATATACAAAGTACGGGTAACAGCGCATACGACGAAGGAATGATGTTGTGGTTCTCCACTCGCCCCCTTTAATATACAAAAAATTCGAATGTATTCTGATTATTAGCTATTGTTTATATTTTATAGTTTTATATATTTTCAGGGTTTCAAAATTAAAGTGACAGTGGATATAGGACTGATTGATCATTTTTTAGCTATTGTTTAGGTCGCAGTTTATTTGATCTAGTGTGGGAGGATGAAGTCTAGGACAAATTTCAACAAAAGGGTGACGATTATAGAGATGATGATGATGTAAATTAGCTCAATATATACAAAGTACGGGTAACAGCGCATACGACGAAGGAATGATGTTGTGGTTCTCCACTCGCCCCCTTTAATATACAAAAAATTCGAATGTATTCTGATTATTAGCTATTGTTTATATTTTATAGTTTTATATATTTTCAGGGTTTCAAAATTAAAGTGACAGTGGATATAGGACTGATTGATCATTTTTACTCCTTTTTTGATGAGGGGCAGTGGAAAACAATAAAGAATTTTGATGTTGTTCCTAATATTGGTTCGATTAGTAACACTGTTAGCAATTGAAAAATCAAGATTAATGATCATACATCTGTAACAGCATCTGATGCATTGTAAACGCATGATGATCACATGATTATTTTTTGATGTGATCACATGATTATTTTTTGTCCACTCGCTAAAATTGTAAACGCAAAAATTGATGATATTTCTCCTATAGGTAAACTTTTAAATCTGTATTTAATTGTTATCGTATATTTCTATTATATTTTAATTATAATTTGTCCATTTGTTTCATTGTTGTTTCTTTGCCTACCTAGATGTCATTGGAGAAGATTGTGATGTTGGTAGACTAACGTTTATAGATGATCCGTACGAAGATATATTCACTACAAGAAAACTGCCCTTTTACAACTAACAGAATCGTCGTAAATTGGTCGTAAAACATGGTTTACGACGGATTAGCGACGAATAACAATTCGTCGTAATATGATCGTCGTTAATCGGAAATCATCGTAAATTGGTCGTAACATTAAGGAGGACTAAAAATCGTCGTAAAATCGTCGTATATTATTCGTCGTAAAATCGATGTAAATTTACATCGATTTTACGACGAATACATTACATCGATTTTACATCGAAACATTACATCGATTTTACATCGAATTATACAATTTTTTTTTCGACAATCCGTCGTCAATTCGTCGTAATAGGATGAAACATTAAATCGATTTTACATCGAATTATACAATTTTTGTTTTGACAATTCGTCGTAAATTCGTCGTAATAGGTAGCTGTAAATACGTTGGTAAATCGATGTAAAATATTCGATGTAAATTCATCGTAAATTATTGAACGATGTAAAATCGATGTAAATTTTGAGTCGATGTAAACTCGATGTAATACATATTTATATAATATATTATTTCTTTTTTCAATTAAAATTAAAAAAAATAATTAATAAAATTATATTTATAAATTAAAATTTTATAAATCTATTCAAAATTTAAAATAAAATTTAAAATACAAAATAAAATTCTTAATATAAACTATTCGGGAGCCTTCGCGGATCTAACCGATCTAAAGAATCATGCCCCGGCGACTGCAAAATATCTTCGACATTCAATCCCGCATACAACAACGGCGGTCGAGCACTTTCTTCTGGAGGCGGCGCTGGTTGGGAAAAAGAATCCGGAACAGCGGACGGTATCGCAGAAGATGACGGGAGTTGCGAATTAGCACTCGGTCCCGTCTCGAGAAACTGCCGATAGTGTGTCTTACGTGGCGCCATATCTAAAAAAATATTTAAAAATAACTCAATTCCGATATAATATAATTCCATTCCTAACTAATAAGTCCAATCCTAACTAATAAAAATTACAATCCTAACTAACAATTCAAAATCCCCACAAACAATAATATAATTTAAAAAATCAAAAAATAATTTTTTTACTTTTTTCGTAGGTAGAGAGAGGTGAGAGCGTTTTAGAGAGAGAGTGAGTTTGTGTGAGATTGTGAGGGAGTAAAAATCTGGTCACGTATATATAGATTTTGTGGTCGTCGTAAAATCATTGGTAATTTACGACGATTTTACGACAATTCCGTCGTAAAATCGTCGTAATAGTAAAAATCAAAAATTCAACCTATTGAAATTTTTCCCCCACGCGGTAAATTAAATATTTCGATTTCCAACGGAATTACGACGGATTCGTCGTAAAATAGTTGTAATTTTTACAACGAATTTACGACGAATCCGTCGTAAATTCGTTGTAAAAGATTAAATCTATACCCTAAAACGTAAATCACAATACACATATCCTGGAAGTAAGAACGAAGTATATTTGTGCATCTAATACTTCTAACTTTTAACAACAGATTCAATAACGACGATTGAATCTATATCGTCACCGATTTCCTTATCTTACATAATAATGTATAGCATTCGTTCTTATAAGTATATATTCGTAACATGCATGACTTAAATAATGTAAATAATTTTGTAAAAACTTAAACTTGTTTATACTATGATTAGAACTTACGTAAAACAAGATATAAGATAAAAAAACTAAACATGTAAATCAAACCCTAAACCCTAAATTTTAAGTATTACAACGAAATTACGACGGGTTCGTTGTAAAATCGTTGTAATTTTTACAACGAATTTACGACGAATCCTTTTTACAACGAATTTACGACGAATCCGTTGTAAATTCGTTGTAAAAGATTAAATCTATACGCTAAATCATAAATCGCAATACGCATATCCTGGAAGTAAGAACGAAGTATATTTGTGCATCTAATACTTCTAATATTTAACAACAGATTCAATAACGACGATTGAATCTATATCGTCACCAATTTCCTTATCTTACATAATAATGTATAGCATTCGTTCTTATAAGTATATATTCGAAACATGCATGACTTAAATAATGTAAATGATTTTGTAAAAACTTAAACTTGTTTATACTATGATTAGAACTTACGTAAAACAAGATATATGATAAAAAAAAACTAAACATGTAAATCAAACGGGTCAAAGGCAGATACGCCCCTATTGATTAGAAATAAGGCTGGTATGTCCCTGTCTAATAAATTACTTTTTTACCCTTAATGAAGGGTTGGTAAGGTTAAATATAATTAAATCGGTAAGAGGACAACGAAAACCACGGTAGTTCAGTGGTTTTGAGCTCCACGCTCACCACCCGCGCACGCGCGCGACCAGGGTTCAAATCCCCTTTGCGTGGTATAACCTGGTAATACTGCACTAGTATTACCCTAATACTAGGGTAATACTGGTACAACTAGGAGGTAATACTAAGACATATGGTAATACTGGTACAACTAGCGAGGGTAATACTAGGGTAATACTAAGGCATAGGGTAACACTGGTACAACTAGGGAGGGTAATACTAGGGTAATACTAAGGCATAGGGTAATACTGGTAATACTAGGAGGTAACACTAGGGTAATACTAGTACAATTAGATAATACTTGGTCGGTGATATTTCATTAAAAAAACAATTAAATAGGTGATATTTGATTTAAAAAAACTCAGGGGCATTTTCGTCATTTCGTTAAAGTGAGGGGCTATAGGGATTAGTGGGGGGCTATAGCGATTTGTAAGCACCTCATAAGGATATATGAGGTGATTACCCAAATCAAACCCTAAACCCTAAATTTTAAGTATTACAACGAAATTACGACGAATTCGTTGTAAAATCGTTGTAATTTTTACAACGAATTTACGACGAATCCTTTTTACAACGAATTTACGACGAATCCGTTGTAAATTCGTTGTAAAAGATTAAATCTATACCCTAAACCGTAAATCGCAATACACATATCCTGGAAGTAAGAGCGAAGTATATTTGTGCATCTAATACTTCTAATATTTAACAACAGATTCAATAACGACGATTGAATCTATATCGTCACCAATTTCCTTATCTTACATAATAATGTATAGCATTCGTTCTTATAAGTATATATTCGTAACATGCATGACTTAAATAATGTAAATGATTTTGTAAAAACTTAAACTTGTTTATACTATGATTAGAACTTACGTAAAACAAGATATATGATAAAAAAAACTAAACATGTAAATCAAACCCTAAACCCTAAATTTTAAGTATTACAACGAAATTACGACGGATTCGTTGTAAAATCGTTGTAATTTTTACAACGAATTTACGACGAATCCTTTTTACAACGAATTTACGACGAATCCGTTGTAAATTCGTTGTAATAGATTAAATCTATACCCTAAACCGTAAATCGCAATACACATATCCTGGAAGTAAGAACGAAGTATATTTGTGCATCTAATACTTCTAATATTTAACAACAGATTCAATAACGACGATTGAATCTATATCGTCGTCGATTTCCTTATCTTACATAATAATGTATAGCGTTCGTTCTTATAAGTATATATTCGTAACATTGATATGCTCAATTTAATACCCTAAAGTACTAAAGCAGTTGTAATAGTATAGCTAGGGGTCGAACCACAGAAGACTCACAGAAACGCACAATAGATTATGAAGTGTCGAATTACGCTAAGCCAAACAGTTGTAATTAAAAACAGTGCAGAAATTAAAGGAGTTGTAAATCAATTGAGAAATATAGGCTCAGGGTTTTTCTCAGGAAATCAGTGAATGCAGACTAACTAACTAACAGGATTCAGATTTAGCGCAGTTCTTGAACTCAAATCACTAAAATATAGCTAACCAACTCTCGTTGCGAAAACTATCTAAATCTAAATCCTAGGAATTCCAAATCTCTTTGCGAATCCTAAATTCTAAATCAGCTTTAATATCAGGTTTGATATGTTCACAAATCAATTAAACCAAATCTCTTTGCGAATAATCAATTTGCTCACCTAGGTTCTATCAGGTAATTAATCGCACTCTCGTGCCTAATCAATTATCCTAAGATCTAAGTTCCAGATTCGTCAACCTAGAATTAGCTATGAACACAACCTAAGGTGAAGAACTAATTCAGATGGTGAATCCTAAACAGATAATTAACCTAGCATTCGAAGAAATCCTTTATGAGAAAACCCTAAACCTAAAGTGGATCTACTCAGACATGGCAATTGAATCAAAAGACATGTTTGAATAAATCATCAATAGAATAGGAAGAAGGGTTTAGAGATCTGATCTCGGACGAAGGGAGATTCAGACTTGTCTCTCTAAAACCAAAGTAAAATCAAACTATAAAATAAAGCATAAAAAGGCATAAACAGGCATAGAAAAGCCTCGCCTAAACAATGGCTGTAAAATCCTATTTATAACCTAAAACACGATCTGGGGTCTTCTTGTAATTATTAAAGACTTCTGGGTGCTTTTGCAATTCCTCAAGTCTTGGAAAACTCGCGGGTCGTGTCTTGCTGCGCTGAGTGTCGATCGATACCAAGGGGTATCGATCGATGCTCGACGTGAATTCAGGTTCTCAGCGACACGATCTTTAGCTCTGCTACAAACTGCTCCAGAAAGCTCCAATACTTCCAATAATCCTCCAAACGTGCTATGACCTGTAAAAGACTCTAAAAAGACTCCAAAATACTATAAAGACTCTATAAAAAGGACTTATATCATGGCCTAAATGGGGTAAAAACCATGATATATCAACTCCCCCAGACTTAGCCTTTTGCTTGCCCTCAAGCAAATAGAAGACTAAACCAGAAAAAGAGGTTTGAAAACGTAGAGATTCACCTGTTCCTGAACCATCGAAAAGACCCTTTTCCCAAGTACCCAAATGTCACCTGATAAGCTTTCGATCTAACCACCATGTACTTCTCCGTAGACATTTGCAGCTTTTCCAGACTCCACACAAAATCCCACAGCATTGTTCAAGTAAAGCCCTCATCGCCAGTTTCATCTCTGCAGCTAATATTCAAGAACCTTCTAGACTCTTTACCAGACAATATCATGACAAAGGAACCACCCTTTTTCACACTTTTTTGTATCAATTTCTCTCCCCCAGACTTATTTCTTATTATCTTCTTATTATTTTTTTTTTATTTTCAGCTTAGCATATACATATCAAGGTAGGAGACGCGAGTACTGATGGTGTTTGCCACCAAATCCCCGGTTCTTCCCTCTCAATGTATCAAAGGATGTAGGCGAATAATGGCATCATAGGAAAATCCTAGCCTCGCTTCCAATCCTTTGTGTGATCATCCCCTCTTAAGTAGAATAATGGGATCGCTGGAAATTTTCCTAACCCTCTACTCAGAAGAAAATCATTTCAATCTTTTATGCTCTTAATCTATCAACTTATTTCAGGGGAGAGAGATACCATAATTCTAAACACACGGGTTCCTTTATCAGATATGAATGATGAATCAAGCTCTATGAACACTAACCACATTGATGAAGTGCAAAAATTTGGCTCAGGCTTCAGAAGAACTCTGCTGGAGACATGGATGTTTTCTAGTCAACTGGTCAGCCTTTGGATTTTCCATTAGTCGATCTAGAACTGATCCTGTAACACTGTGTACTCAAAAACAAAATCAAATCAATAGGTTCAAGCACAGGATCATCATCTCCAACAAATTTTGACTCAATAAAACAGTTTTGACTCGATAAAACGACTGACTCTAAGAAAAACGAAAACAATGTCAGCAGACACCTCCCCCAGACTTGAACAACACTGTCCTCAGTGTTATCTAGCCTAGAGCCAGTGAAAGAAACAAAGAAAAAGGATAGAACGAAGAGAAACAAGAAATTACCGTTCTGGAACAGTCGGTGTCGATCGACACACGGCATGGTATCGATCGATACCATGCTTAGATCGACTTTGTGAATTTTCATCCGCGATTGGTGTCGATCGATACCATAGGGGTATCGATCGATGCTTAGGCGATTTCGAGTTGCTCCTTGTTCATCCTGACACAGACTCAAAACAAACGAAAATAAAAATAAAAACGAATCAAAAACATACTCACCAGTGGGTTGCCTCTCACCAAGCGCTCGTTTAACGTCAATAGCTTGACTGTAACGCCCTTCAGGCTGGATAAGAGTGAGAGCTTGCACTAAAACAGGCTCCATCACTTGATATTACTAGCTTCAGAGTTCTGCTTAGCATGCTGTCCACAAATTCCTGCCCTTTCTCTTTCAGCTCAGAAGTAAGAAGGACTCTGGCCTTGGAGAATGGCTTCAAGGCTCCCTTGCATTTGACCTTGTAATCAATCGAATTCCCATCACACTTCTGGGGAATCAGAGTGACATGGGGATTCTCGACCTTTTTGTTCTTGGCCTTCTTCTTCTTTGTTGCCTTAGTCTTCTTCTTGGGGATGTTGGGCGGTTCAGCTGGAACGTTTGTGACAGTAGGCTCATCAGGAGGCTCTTCCAGAAGATCAATTACTAGTGACTCTCCTGTGATAACCTTGATGCTAGAGGCACGTGTGGGAATACTCCTAGGTGGAATGACATCATAGTAGACATCACCGTCAATGTAAGAGAAAGATAGTCTCTTATTAGGTGTGTCTATGATCGCGCCTGCAGTAGCCATGAACGGTCGTCCCAGGAGTATAGGCATACGAGATATCGCACCCATCTCCACAACCTGAAAATCAGTAGGCACCAGACAGTCTCCTACTTGGACTAGCAAACCATGGATAGTACCGTGTGGAAGCGAGGTGGAGTTGTTCGCGAATGTGATAGATGCCTCTGGTGATCGAATATCAGCTCCTAACCGCTCTGCAATTGCCCTTGAGATGACGTTGACACTAGCCCCTGAGTCGACAAGAGACTCTTTGAAATTAACTCCTGAGATGGAGCATGGAACTGCGAATTTCCCTGGGTCTTCCCTCTGTGTCAATTTCCGCGGTTGTAGTGAATTGCGAACTCTTTCTCCTATCACCTCACGTGATTTCTTGGCTTCTGGTTCTTTCTGCGAGGGGTATCGATCGATACCAGGTAGGGTATCGATCGACGCCATGCGATTTGAATCGTTTCTGACAGGTACATCTTCATCAGAAAGAAGCTCCACGTTCGGGTTATCCAGCATATACTGTAGTCTAGCAATCTCCCATTCCTCCCTTGTCAGCTTAGGAACCATAGGATAAGGCATCCTGGTTACATACACTCGTTCTGCAACGACCTTAGGCACCACAGTAGAACTCTCTGTTGTCTCCTCAGAAATCACCTTAGTATCGACCGATACCAATGGGGTATCGATCGATACACGGGTGATTGAATCCATTCTTGCAGACGTCTGGGCTGGTATCGATCGATACTGGGTAGTATCGATCGATGCTTGTGCGATTTCAGGAATGGCTTCGAGATTTTCTGCACGTAAGCTGATGGCATTGACGTGTGCATTGTGTGATTGAACCGCCTTTCCCTTGGAATTTGCTGCAGTCTGAGCTACTTGCGTCTCCAGCATCCTGTGGCTCGTATTTAGTGCCTCGATCCTTCCACTCAAATCGGTGTACATGGTGTCCATCTTACCATTGAAGGTGGCTGTCATCTTCTCCTGCCCTTGAACCAGGTGTTCAAGCATAGCCTCAATCTTACTCTCAGGAGTTTTGGGTGCTGGGGATTGGTACCCTCCTTGGTGACCATAGTTTCGATTGGTGTTGTATCCGAATCGCTGACCCTGAAAACCAGAACCACCTATGTAGTTAACATCTTCCACCTCATTCTCAGTAGCAAAGTGGACGGCCTTTGTTGTCCTTCCCAGCAGAAGACTGTGCATAGAATCCAGCTGAGCTTTCACTTCAGCAATCTGTGACCCATCCATGTTACCAGCCAGCCTCTTGCGCTCGAAATCTGCGCTCTTGGTGCTACTACTAGAGGCAAAGTTCTCGATCAACACAATAGCATCCTCAGGATATCTGGTGTTGAAATTACCATTGCTGGAAGAGTCCAGACCCATCTGATATCTCCAATCTACTCCTCTGAAGAAGATACCCAGCAGCTGCACATCAGAGTATCCATGATGTGGACAATCTCTCTGGTACGATCTGAATCTTGTCCAAGCAGCCTTGAACGCCTCAGTAGGTCCTTGAGAAAAAGTGGAGATCTTATTCCTCAGATCTTCAGATCTTCCGTCATCGTAGAAGTTAATCAGGAAGGCTCTCTTGGTGTCCTCCCAATTAGTTAGCGATCCAGGAGATAGCTGCCTCAGCCAGTAAGTAGCTTCTCCACCCAGAGAGTAGGGGAAGAGCTTGCAGAAGAGATAGTCGTAGGACACTCCATTGCTCTTAATGCTAGTGACCAAGTCCTCGAACCTCTCTACATGGTCCATTGGATGTTCATGAGGAAGACCATGAAAGAGATGCTGTCCCACTAGAGTGAAGTAAGCAGGCTTCAGCTCAAAGTCATTCCTCTCAAACGCAGGAGGACGAATTGCTGAACGATTGGCGAAAAACTGGTCAGGCCTGTTGCATTCACCAATCGTCCTTCCACGATTAACCACAGCATTCCCTGCGTTGGCGCGCCCAGCTGGCGCGACAATCTCAACAACCGCAGCAGGGACAACGATGTTACCAGCTTCATCAAGTCGCTGCCCTCTCTCATTACACACGTGACCCTCTTGGTCTCTCAGAATTCGAACTTCATCAGCTCTTAAAACCACTGGGTTGTTCATCCCTGATGTTTGCTTGGTCTTTCTGTTTGTGCGTTCCACAAACGCTAGCTGTTCCAATGACAGTTCAACTAGCTGTGTGCTCTTGTTGCTCCTGGTTTCACGAACAAGCATACACCTGCAAACAAAACACTAGGCAAAGCACGTAAGTAACCAGAAAAATACGTTGAGTATCGATCGATACCAAGTGGTGTCGATCGATACCAACAAAAGAAGACGACGAATATCGACCGATACTACAGAGTATCGATCGATACCGACGAACTTAGTCGAAATTCTAAACTAAAATCTAATGGCGAATTGAGTCCCCGGCAACGGCGCCAAAATTGATATGCTCAATTTAATACCCTAAAGTACTAAAGCAGTTGTAATAGTATAGCTAGGGGTCGAACCACAGAAGACTCACAGAAACGCACAATAGATTATGAAGTGTCGAATTACGCTAAGCCAAACAGTTGTAATTAAAAACAGTGCAGAAATTAAAGGAGTTGTAAATCAATTGAGAAATATAGGCTCAGGGTTTTTCTCAGGAAATCAGTGAATGCAGACTAACTAACTAACAGGATTCAGATTTAGCGCAGTTCTTGAACTCAAATCACTAAAATATAGCTAACCAACTCTCGTTGCGAAAACTATCTAAATCTAAATCCTAGGAATTCCAAATCTCTTTGCGAATCCTAAATTCTAAATCAGCTTTAATATCAGGTTTGATATGTTCACAAATCAATTAAACCAAATCTCTTTGCGAATAATCAATTTGCTCACCTAGGTTCTATCAGGTAATTAATCGCACTCTCGTGCCTAATCAATTATCCTAAGATCTAAGTTCCAGATTCGTCAACCTAGAATTAGCTATGAACACAACCTAAGGTGAAGAACTAATTCAGATGGTGAATCCTAAACAGATAATTAACCTAGCATTCGAAGAAATCCTTTATGAGAAAACCCTAAACCTAAAGTGGATCTACTCAGACATGGCAATTGAATCAAAAGACATGTTTGAATAAATCATCAATAGAATAGGAAGAAGGGTTTAGAGATCTGATCTCGGACGAAGGGAGATTCAGACTTGTCTCTCTAAAACCAAAGTAAAATCAAACTATAAAATAAAGCATAAAAAGGCATAAACAGGCATAGAAAAGCCTCGCCTAAACAATGGCTGTAAAATCCTATTTATAACCTAAAACACGATCTGGGGTCTTCTTGTAATTATTAAAGACTTCTGGGTGCTTTTGCAATTCCTCAAGTCTTGGAAAACTCGCGGGTCGTGTCTTGCTGCGCTGAGTGTCGATCGATACCAAGGGGTATCGATCGATGCTCGACGTGAATTCAGGTTCTCAGCGACACGATCTTTAGCTCTGCTACAAACTGCTCCAGAAAGCTCCAATACTTCCAATAATCCTCCAAACGTGCTATGACCTGTAAAAGACTCTAAAAAGACTCCAAAATACTATAAAGACTCTATAAAAAGGACTTATATCATGGCCTAAATGGGGTAAAAACCATGATATATCAAACATGGATGACTTAAATCATGTAAATGATTTTGTAAAAACTTTAACTTGTTTATACTATGATTAGAACTTACGTAAAACAAGATATAAGATAAAAAAATCAAACATGTAAATCAAACCCTATACCCTAAATTTTAAGTATTACAACGAAATTACGACGGATTCGTCGTAAAATCGTTGTAATTTTTACAACGAATTTACGACGAATCCATCGTAATTTCATTGTAATAGATTAAATCTATATCCTAAACCCTAAATCACAATACACATATCCTGGAAGTAAGAACGAAGTATATTTGTGCATCTAATACCTTTAATATTTAACAACAGATTCAACAACGACGATTATACGATGGATTATCATGTTTATACTATGATTAGAAGTTATGTAAAACATGATATACATTGATAAACCAAACATGTAAATTAAAACTAAATCGTCGTAAATTCGTCGTAGTTTTACGACGATGTTACGACGTAAATAGTGACATCGGTATCACGTCGACTCTGAGAATTTGGTAAAACACGGTTTCTTATAGGTAACCTAATTATTTACATCAAATATTTTCGACGTAATTTCGGCGTATATTCGATGTAAAATCGTTGTAATGCTATTCGATGTAAAACCGTTGTAAATTTTCGTTGCAAATCCGTTGGTAATTTCTAGAAAATTTCTATAAATACCTTCCACACCTTCAATGGTAACTCAAAAAAAAAAAATACACTAAATATATACATATCCACGTTTCCTTGGGTTCTTATGCTGATCATTGTGTTCCCACTTCTTGATGATCTTGCCAACAAAGAATCATGTGGGATCTTGTTTTCATGTAAAGACAGTTTTCATTACTACCATAGGTGAATGATTCATAGAATTGGACATCTATGTAAATCGTAATATAAGGATGTCCAATTCTATGTATCTTTCACTTATGGTAGTTGGTATTTATGAATGTAGAAAACTAGACCCCTAGAGTTCTTTGTTGGCCAGATCATCAGAAGTGGGAATACAACGGTCTGCTCCTTAACCCAAGACGACATTACGACGATATTACGTCGTAATATCAACGTAATATGCAGAAGCCATATTCGTCGTAATATCGATGTAAAGTTACATCGATATTACGACGATTTATATTGTCGTCGTAATGTCGTCGTAAAATGGTCGTAATTTTACATAATTACGACGACATATATTTACGACGATTTTACATCGAACACATATTTCGTCGTAATGTCGTCGTAATGTCGATGTAAAGTTACATCGATTTAAAACGGTCGTAAATTTTCGTTGGAAATTGACAGTTTTCTTGTAGTGATTCGGTTCATAGAAATCCTATCTTTTCAATTGTAAGATGTGCACATATAGTGCAGTGAACTTTTAGATACGGATTAAAACCAGTTTTAAACCAAACCAATGCTTTGACCTCTGAGTTATTATTAAAACATTGAGTAAAAACATCTTTGTGCTTGGGCAATGACGCAGCTAAGTAAATTTTTTTTTGGATCCAAATTCGGTTTTAATTTGTAAAGCTGTGATGAGGACTACGGCTTTACAAATGCTCTTAGTCAGAACATTTCCGTCATAATTTATCAACGAATATTTTATCAAACGTAAAATATAAAGTTTTTCCAGTACTGATAAACTATTAACGATGACATTTAGCAAAAAAATTATGAATAAAGATGGTAAAGACCGCGTGAACGCATGCCCCCTCTGCCACAAACTATTAACGATGACATAGGTAAGTACTTTGCTCGGTGCGTCCATTTCTTTTTTTATACTCTCTTTCCCCAATCAACTGTTTCTCATGTAACCGACGTTTCTCATGTAACCGACGTTTGAAGCTTCTGATATCGAACAACGTGCTGGTATGTTTTTGAGATAGAAATGGGCCGGAAACTCTAGGCCCGGTTAAGTATTTAGTAATTAGAATCATCCCTGTTGGTATTCACCATTCATATAACATTCTCATTGATTCATTGAGTTAAATTGGCTAAAGCCATGAACGAGAAAATGGTCTCTGATATAAATTAAGATGTACGTTGAATATCAACTGAAAATAGTCTTCTGAATTTCCCCCAAGCGTATCAAATCTTTTGCCTAGGAGACCTAATTTTGTATATGAAACATTGTTCTATATACGAAATTACCACCACCATTTCTCATAACTAGTAGTAACCGGAGCTCTCTCTTCACCAGCACAACTTCTTTTTCTGCTTATGTTCAACAAAAAAAAATCCATGTTTAGAGTATTCATTTTAGAGAGATTCAAATTTATGGGTGAGAAAAAATTGAAAATTGATTTACCCGATGGTACTTCTCATCTTCTTCCCGGTCTATGTAAGCCAAAAGATCATCTTGTCTCATTAACGCCTCATGTAAAGCCTGAATCATTGAGGAGAGTATGAAGTTAATATACAAAGACATTTGCTTTTATATCAACCAAGGGAAACAAACATGGGACGGAGAGATTTTATTATTACCTTCTTTGTTGCGATGAGCTCTGCTTCAAGCGCATCCACGCGATAAACAGCTGTATTAAGCAACTCTTCTTTCTCCCGAGGCATCTCATGTCGCTTTGAATGCAGTGTTTCCACTTGTTTCTCAAGATCTCCCAGTCTGTTTACAACAGAAGAAACCAGATTTCTCTCTCTCACATTTGAAAAAGCCGGTGAAGGAGGACGAGACTCTCTAGCGATTGGCTGATCAACTGAAAAATCAGACTGGGAATGTCCTTTACTCTGTGGCAGAGCTGCCACAGATATGAGAAACGTAAACAAGTTTACAAATAACGCTGTTAGCCACCTCCAGATATGACCAACCGGTCCTATTTTTCCCAAACCAGGTGTATACTTGGAACCTGCACCAACACATTCCATTACAGTGAAACTTTGCATTGATCCGATTCCTGATTTACATATCTTAGTATTGAGCTTCAACTCTTTTACCTTCTGAAGTCTTGGGCTTCTCATGGGGAATCCAAGCAACATCCACAACTTTGTCCACTATGGGTGAGTCATACTCGGATGAATCAGTAGGATATGATTTACCATTGGTCCTAAACTGCAACTAAGGCCAGGCAATTAAGTAAAGTGATCTGAATGCATACTGTGTTCACTTTCGTACAAGAAAACTCTTACATCTTCACAAACAGGAGTCAACTTGGGAACATGACTCTCCTTGTTTGCTTTTGGAGAAACCATCTCTTCCAACTCAGAGCCTGATTCACCTGTTGAGGTGTCACTAACTTTAATCTGAGCCAAAAGGGACAATACTTTTACTGTCAGATACAGATATTATGTTAAGAACTTAAGAGATTAACAAAAACAAGTTTCGCATCTAAGTCCGGAAGACTTTTACCCCAGAAAAAGATGGCTTATCACATGAGTTCATACGGGAATCACTGTTTAGAATCAATGCATGCCTGCAGAGCGTTCCACCACTTTGAACCAGCTACAGGTGGGGAGATCAGTTAGGTAATAAAATTTACTCTATTCTGAATTAATCTGATTAACCGAGCACACAGTAAACAATAAGTTGCGGAAAATCGATTTACATTTAATATCTCTGGATCTTTCCAGGGACCTTTATCAGATCTCATACAACCACCTTGATCTGCACAAGTGCAAGTGCCACCAAGAAAATCTGGCAGCTGACTGAACAAGTTCCAAATATGGTTAGGGAGTTAAATCATGTTTTGGACTCATGAGAGCCAAACAAGAAAGAAAATAAGCTGAGAACTTAGAATTCTCTACCTTGCATCAATTATCTCAAGTAATTTGTTCTGGTACTTGTAACCAACAACCTATTAGAAGAACAAATTGGAACCAGTTGATGGCATGCGATTATAATTATAATTATTTACTAATTTGTTGAAATGTGGATGGATATGTAGAGAGAAAGGTAACTTTACATGAATCTTGGTGACTGTTTTTGGATCAAGGAATGATTTCACCGTGCCCCAAAGTAACTTAAAACCAGGACCAGAATTGATGATGAACATACGATGAAGTGTCTGCACACATGTTAAACGTCATACCACAACGTTCTTTTTTTTCTTTTTCTTTAACTAAGCCGAAAAGACACACACTTTGTTAAGAAACCAATAGCGAAAAGCTCATACCTCAGGGTAGTTATCGTTATCAATCTTTTGCAGCTGGATTATGAGATCCCTTGCAGCCTTAGAAAAATTCTTTAAACCCTGCAAAACAAAACATATTTACAGAATTCAAAGTAAGAAGATACAGGACATTTAACACTAGACAAGAAAAAGACTCTTAGAATTCTGGTTTTTATGTACCACGCCTTGGACGTCAAGAATGGTGGTGCTAGAGTCAATGTGTCTCTTAGCAGCGATGCAGCAAGCTGGAAACTTGATGGTAATAGTTTTCTCAAACTCTCGAACGTGATACCTTATGTATCTTTCCAATGTAGTGACTTGCATAAGTTTGGTCGGATCAACTTTTCCTAATCTCTCAATGTAAACAGGTCTCCCTTCTTTGTCAACACCATGATAACCCTGAGGGTAGTATCTGAGAACTTCATCCACCTCTTCAAACGCAAAGTCCTAAACACACAATTTAAAAAACTCTCATCAACACTTGAATTTAAACGAGAGGGAAAAAGAAAAAAAACATTAAAATTTTACCTCGAAAATTGTGTCTGTACCAAAATCTTTTCTCCATTGAATCATGTTACTCCACATTAATTTGGTTTTCCCAACATCAAATTTCCTCGCTTTCAGGAACCTGCAACAGGTGTTCATCATCTAGAAGCTATAATGCACACAAGGATGAATCTTGGGAGAGAGAAATGACCTCAACATGATGTGATAATCATCAAGCTTTGGAGGGAGCAGATTCTCGGAGATGAGTAAGTTTCGGAATTCATCTACAGCTCGCAATTCCTCGATATCGTGAATGTCTTCGATGGTAAGAGAGAAATTACGATCACTGCTTCTTCTCCTGCTGCTTCCTCCTTTCTTCTTCAGCGAGTGTCTCAATTTGCTTGAAGCTTTGGCTGCTTTCTTCTTAAAGGTTCCGATTCTGGTTTTCTTCTCATCCTCAGAAACTTCAAAATCTGATCTCCGTTCTCTTCTCTCATCATTGCTCGAGCACCCTTCAAAACCTCGAACCCAAGAAACAAAAACAAAATCCCAAAACTTATATATGCATACCTCTTAATCTAATACTTCACAAACTCGATTTACAATCCGGAATCTGTAACTTGAAACACTAGATTTCATGTTTAAGAACTCGAATTGCGTAATTCGCGAAAGCTACAATCGAGGAAGTGGGGTGAAAAATACTCACAAGGTCTCGCGAAATCAAGAGGGCCCGACATGAGGAGAAAGAAACGATCGGAATCCAGAAACAATCCAGGCGAATCCGAGAACCTCGGGATTGCGCAGCCGAGAGAGAGAGAGAAGCGATCAGAGAGAAAGTGAAAGAGACGTAAGAGGGAGAAGTAAAGGGGTCAAGAGCTTGTATACCCCTATTGATTAGAAATAGGGCTGGGATATCCCTGTGGGTAAAATGACAATTTTACCATTAATGAAATATTGTAAGGGTTAAATATAATTAAATCGGTAAGAGGACAACGAAAACCACGGTAGTTCAGTGGTTTTGAGCTCCACGCGTGTCACCCGCAGGCGCGCGCGATCAGGGTTCGAATCCCCTCTGCGTGGTATAACCAGGTAATACTAGGGTATAACCAGGAAATACTGGTAATACTGGTAATACCAGGTAATACTGGTAATACTAGAGTATAACCAGGTAATACTGGTAATACTGTTACCAGTAATACCAGTAATACTGGTAATACCGGTAATACTAGAGTATAACCAGTAATACTGGTAATACCAGTATTACTGGTAATACTGGTACAACTAGGGGATACTGGTAATACCGGTAATACCAGCAATACCAGTACAACAGGTAATACTGGTACAACTAGGGTGATATTAGGGAATACTTGGTCGGTGATATTTCATTAAAAAAACAATTAAAAAGATGATAAATCATTTAAAAAAAATTCAGGGGTATTTTCGTCATTTCGTTAAAGTGAGGGGCTATAGGGATTAATCGGGGGCTATAGTGATTTGAAGTGTCCCCATAGGGGCATATCTGGTGATTACCCGAAGTAAAGTGATGGGTTTTATAATTTTGATTACTATATTTCCCTAATTAAGTTTGACTGTTAAATTTTCCCTAATTAAGTTGAAATCTTCTGTTACAACAACTTAAGAACGGTTTAATCGTGGCCGGAAAACACAACCACCGCCGGTGATTTTTACTTTCTTTCTTCTAAAATCAGCATTGGCTTGCTCTGTTTTCATTTTAAAAGTTTGTCTTGAATTATTTTGTAGATATATATATATATATTGCTCTGTTTTCATTTTAAAAGTTTGTGTTGAATTATTTTGTAATATATATATATATTACTAGATGAGTTCCCGCGCTAAATCGTCATTCATTCTTAATAGGAACTCGATCGATTGTTTAGTGTAATGCTAAAACTCAAACATTGAATTGGTCGGTTAAGGAAGATTGGGTATGTGACTCTTATACCGGTTCTGGGTTCAATTCCCGTTAGAAAAGGTCTTTTCCGAAAGAGTGAGTTTAATATAGTTTGGACTCCGCTCCGGAGATGTACGGACCTACGTATCCGAAACCTCGACGATTCAAAAAAAAAAAAAAAAAAAAAAAAAAAACTCAAACGACTAATTTTTGTATGTGTAGGTTAATGTTTTCTAGATTAGATCATTAACAAAACAAAAAAAAAATCTTTTTCTAAACTAGATTATAGGTTTGAACATTTAAAAATATCTATCAAATTTAAAAAGAAAAAATTCGAACGCTAAATTTATTGTAATACAATATATTAATTATTAAATATGATATAAATAGTATTTAATCTAAACTTGCAAAATTTAGTTGGATGCTTAGAAATAGCTTTTTAAATAAAAAAAATTAGATTTTGATTATTAAAAAATAGTTGCTTTGTAGATTTAAATTGCTTATTTATCATTTAAAAATATATATCATTTTTTGTCAACCAATATCTACACTATTAAAACATGAATATTTTTTTGCAACCAAATAGGTTTTATTAACGATATTTCTATAATTTATATTATTAAATCTGTTATCAAACATCAATTATTTTATTATAAACTATTATGTTAAAAAACAAAAATATATAAAAATTTAATTAAAAACTTTTGGTTTTTTAAAAAACATGTTATAAAAAATCACATGTCCTCGTAAAATTTTTATGTTATTAAAATTTATTTTAATATATTAAATCTATAAAAATATCTGCCGCACGACGGCAAATTATATATATGATTGCTTATCTTAAAAATATATATGATTTGTTGTCTTTTGTATCTATTGCAAATTAAATATACTTTCCTATTTTGTATTAATTATTAAATTTTATCACTATTTATTATTTATTTTTTACTAGTGGTTGTCATGCAATCGGCCCTCCGGAACAGATGTTGGTGATATATTTTGATTCCAATGGATGTGGGCCATGTGGCTTTTGTTTTGTTTTTAAAATTTAAATTTTCCATTTACTGTAAATTAGTTGATATTTAAACCCAAAAAAAAACTATTCTCTGTTTTACATTTTTTTTTTTATTTTACTAAAAATTGTAACTGAACAATCCAACACAGTTGGAAAAAAAATCACCACCAGAAATAATTTTACATATATATTTTTTTATATTAACTGTAGAAGTTCCGGATCTTTCATCCATAATTTTTTTACAATGTCTAGAGCCAGCGATTGATTATAGCATTATTAAAACATAAATTATTCCTTCCAAATGGCTTTCAACTAGTGACTTGAAAGACACTCAAAAATTACTATACTAAAATTAACTTGGTTTATATAGATCTACACGTTATTATCGATTCACCTAAAATAACTACTCGGTTTAGATTAGTTTTTTTTTATAATTGTATTATATTTAGAAAAAAAGTTTGTCAACTGAGTTTACTAACCAATATCTTAAACTTTTGGGAAAATTGAATCCAACTGCGGTGGAAAAAAAAATCGTATAAATGAACTTTAAGTACTTCAATTAAATTTTATAATTAATTTCAGCCAAAACCAAAGTATTTTATAATTATATTTCAGCCCAAGTAGTAGTTCTGTCCGCAAGGCCATCTGGTTTTTCTTTCTTCCAATGTTTTGTTAACATAGTAACTTGTTAACATGTTTTATGCCCACTTGACTAAAAATCCGGTCACACATAATAACTTGTTTTATTGGATAAAAACAACAACTGCAATTAATTCCAACACCAAAAACAAACAACTTCGAACAAGGGGACTTAAAATTAATCAGAGCTTAATTTGCATAAGTAACAAGACACAGATCAATAAGTAATATGTACATATCACGCTACATTTATACTAATATATTATACTTTTTTTTTTGTTTCTGGGAAATGGTGTTAAGTGTAGAAGCATTCCTCGATCTCGAGACTCTGCTTCTTCCTTCACTTTGATCCCGACAATGACTTTTTCTTCTTCTTGTTATGTACATAGACAATACTTGTTGATCGAGCTGTCCGAAAGAGAAACATAAGTAAAGAAAATGATAAAGAGTCATTTACATTCATTTTCGTTTATATTTCCGTACCTTTCATGTGTATTTCCTCAGGTTACGCTTGGCCCGAAACTGACCAAGTTTGTCTCTCCACTCAGCTGCAAATGATAAAACAACAATGTATTGATCTTAAGACCAATAATTAGGAAAAAGATAGATACTAGTCTCAACGATGAGCAATGCAGATACATGGGAAATACGGATCGAGGCAACTAAACTGATTAGTATTAGACAATAAGCTTACCGGCTTCATCATATCGCTCTTCATTAACAGCTTGCATCATGTTGCTCAAAATATTGAACTCTGTTGTATCAAGACAAGCCTGACCATTTGGTCTGCTCAAAGGCAAAACGAAGTTATAAGTTTTGACACTCATATTCACAGCAAAAGAGTTTTGATCTAAGAAGATTTTATCTTTAGGTGTGTGAAAATTTACCGGTCTTGTTCAGTAAATAATAAACCATCTGAAGCAGGTGTCTGTTGTGATAGCTTCCCTGACTCGATGACTCTCATTCCATCACTATATGCAAGGTACTTGTTCACTTGGATAGGTACCTACAGAAGAATCAACACAATTTTCAACCGCAAGTACGTATTTGTGTTTTAGCTGAGATGATAAGTAAACATAGTTATGTATTACCTTGCATCTAACAGCAATATTAATTGCATCTGAAGGCCGAAGGTCGAAGCTGACACAATCCGAGGCATTACCCACCTGCAATATCGCCCCAAAAGCAGCCTCAATAGAGACACTGAATAGATAACATTGTTTGAGTTTCCAGGAATGTATGGAAGTTGCATAGAAGACACCAGTTGCAAACCTTTGAAAGATATAACTGGGCAAAATAAGCCTCGTGAACTCTTTTGGTGACTCTGACAAGTCTAACCTGTAGAAAATTTAAGAAATTTTCCAGTGAACATTCCCGAGAGAAGGAGATTACATTAAGGAGGAGGGACTGAAACCATAAGACATACTTCGTAACCCATCTTCTCCACCATTTCCTTCACCACTTGATACATGGTGGGTCTTGCCTGCAACAAATAACCCGTAAAATCTCCATTAAATCACTCTTTACTGATCCAAACAGAGAAACAAACGAAAAATAAAAGCATACAATTTGGACATTGGTCATTGCTGCCATAAGTAGCACACTAGGCATCTCCACTGCAATAAAAAAAAACAAATCATGGTTACTCAAAACATTGCGAGAGTGGGATAAAAACAACACTTTGAGATCATAAGAACTAAGCTACTCATACACAATTTCACGTACACACAATAATCGGAAGGAGAAGACCAGTTCCATCTTCCATTTTCAACACAATTGCAGGATGTGGAGCATAATCTGGTAAATGCCCTCCTTGAGGATTGTTATGAACACATCGTAGTTGCCTACCGTCTCTCATCTTCACCATGAAACCATCTGCTCCACTCCTTACCTCAACTACAACATTCCAAAACACACAACAACAACAACACATCAAATCGAAAGTGGAACCAAATCAAACCAGAGAAGAAATCCTGATAGTGCACTAGGTTTTACCAGCTTCCACTACACTAGAGTTAACGTAATCCTCATCGTTTTCGTTGAAATTCTCTGCGGTGCTTCCGGTACCATCAGAATGGGAGCTGAAAACACACTTGATACTCCATCGAGGATGCAGACGAAGAGTGATTGTGGTAGCCTGAGGCTTGTTGCCTTTGGTCCGATTACCCCAGAATTGGCTTCTAAGAAGCCTAGGTTTCAGACCAGCGTAGTTAACAAGTGATGAAGCACATGCACCTACTTGTCTTGGACGAATCGCAGGGCATACAACTGGTGCCTGAAGCGACCTCATCTTCCTCTGACTTGGTTACACAACAATCAAAACGTGATTTTTAATATCAAACATTACCATTATCTATAATCAGAAATTTCGGAATATGATTTCTCTTGGCGAAAAACCACTGATCCATACAACGAAGCAACAACTTCCCAAGATTTCTACCCCCAAAAAAAAAGTCAAAACAATCAATCAAACTGACATTGATATCATTTACTCATCGAACAGATACCCACAAAAACTTTTGAATTGATGATCAGTGTGATTAGGAATAGTTTTGATTCACCTACGATTTAGCGAGCGACGATTGGAATCGGAGAGCCGTTGATCAGATGATCGCGAATGGCATAAACAGCCACAGAGCGAAATTGGTAGATTGAAACGGATCGATCAAGAAAAGGATCGAAGAGTTCCTCACAAGCAAAAGAGCGGAGAGGATCAACGAACAAAGGATTAGAGAGACAGAGAGAGAGATTCTTCACTTGAGAGATCAAAAGAGTGAGAGAATCTCTCCATTACTTTATTAACCCAGTTTTTGCTTCAATTGCCGATTTTACCCTTTCACCAAATTTGTTTCATTTTGCCTAAATATTGGCCCTTCCTTTGAATATCTATGGACAAAAATTATTAAAGTTGGCGAATTTTTTTATAGAAGCGAACCAAAAAAAATCCTAATTTTCATTTATTAAAATTAAAATTATAGTATAAAACATATTTTTTTTTTGGAATTATTGTATAACCAGATAATACAAAGACTATTGTAATAATCTCAAATTTATTTATATAAATATGTTGAAAAATGCTAATTTTAAGAATTTTTTTATTTATAAATCTGGTGAAATAATCAAATGTTTTTTGTTTGGTTATAAAACAGATGATATATATGTACTTTGTTCAATTTGAAAAACTAGGAAACCGTCAATTACTTATAGTTTGAGCAAAGATTATTATACTACCAACAAACTAGTGAGAGAGAGGGGAAAAAAATAACTTTTAAAAGTGATTTCGTCATTAATTTGTAATGGAAGGGTGAAAAAGGTAAATCACAAATATAGGTGTGATGACGTGAGAACGAGAAGAAATCATAAGAGGTCGACAGATCATCATTTGCCGGCAAGCCGACGTATTAATCGCTTAGATGGATGCCACGTGTACCTGCGCCTTTGTATCAGCAGATGGTTTTGGATAAGGTCGTAGAATTTATCAGAAACATATAGCCTGCAACTGGTTGTATTTTTAGAAGAAAAAAAATGAGGCGAAAAAATTTTTACCATTTAGATTAAAAATAAAAAATAAATTTTTCAATTCATTCCACGATGAATAAATAATAGAAATATAAGGAAAATTTTCATCCACTAATAAAGAGAGTAACAAATTGAAAAATATTTTTTATATTTTTTCATTAATTTTTATTCATCTTATTATTTTGGAAGACAACCAGTTGCAACCATAGACTCTTTTTTTCCCTCCCGTCTTCTAGACATTATTCTTTGATGTCTTAGTAAAATTATGTCTTTTTTTTACGTCTAGTCAAATTATGTCTTATATCATCTCTATATTATTATTTTAGAAAAAATAAATTTTATTTTATAAATTATTACTATTATATCATTAAAAATATAAAAAATAAATATAGAAAAAATATAATTATTTTTTAAAATTATTGATAAGAATATATAAAATATTTATTTCATATTAATTAAAGAAATTATTTACTATTTAGTTTCTTAATTACTATGATATTATTAAATAATAATAAATTTATATATATTCAAGATCTTGCAATATTTTTCACTATGGTTATTATATTTTATTTGAATATATATTAAAACAAAAATTTAAAAAATATTTTATTAAATTTATAAATATTTAAACACAAAAAATGTTTTTAAAAAGTTTTTGCACTAACCACAAAAATCATAGTCATTAAACGGTGCATATTAGAATTATATTTTTACGGATTAGCCTGAATAATAATTTATGTCACTGTAAAACGGATTAAGTAGACATATTAATCCGAGTTGATATATATAATCATTAGTTAGACATATTATAAAATTCAGATAAATTTATTTTTTCTTAAATTTTAAAATAATTTTTAAGAAATAATTATCCCACGCTATATAAATAACACGGATTGAATACTAATTAAAATTAAAAATCATAGCCGGATCTCTACACGATGAAAATGAATAGGGTCTCCAATTTTAAAAGAACTTTGTTTTAATAATCAGAATATAATCTCAAATTTTCACAATAACTGTTTTTATAAAAAACAATTAAAAAAAACAGATAGTTTCACAATAACTGTTTTTATAAAAAAACAATTAAAAAATCAGTTTCTCTATTTTTCATATAAGATTAGCTCTTTCATAAAATGAGCTTAAACAGAGTCTTATTCGAGGAAAGTGAAAGAAGCAAGTGGAAACTATAATGTAGCTTAGAAGTCAATGTCAATGTCAATGTCAATGATGGGCCCATTGATAATCAAATACCTTATCGGTCCAAAAATTGATTAGTAAATGGCTTCAGAAGCGTTCCTTCGTTATCCAATTTCCCAGCCCCACAATTTTTTCGATATTTTTCTTATTTGGAATTTACTTCGATTTTTTGTTTTGCATTGCTTTGATAGTTGAAAGTGCTCAGATCTCTGGGCATTGCTTTGATAGTTGAAAGCGGTCCTTAATTAGGCCCAATAGGTGCACACGCACCGTAACAATTGTGGTGATTGAAAATATTTAACTCCAAAATGTTCTAAAACATTTTTGATGAGATTGCATATAATTTAATAACAACAAATTCACTAAATTCACCCAAAATCATCTAACAACCTATTAAACCTCAAATCACTCCAAGTATTTGATTGAATACACTCCCAAAAGATTTGAACACGCCAAATCAACTTCGTCAAATATCAATTTTGACTAACTGAAAACTATATTAGCCTTTTGAAATAGCTGAAATTGTTTTATATCAGATTTGGGCCTAAATGAAGCCCAATATTGCAGCCTTTATGGGTGGAAAAAAGCGGTAGAAAATCAGTGGTCAAAACAATAACCGTGAGACGGTAATAAAATGGTAACTGGTGAAAAAATTGTGTTTTGTATTTTTAATGGATGCATCCACCTAGACCTGCGAATTCGATTAGTTCAGGTTTTTCGGTTCGGTTAGTTCAGTTTTTAGATAATTCGTGTTATAGATTTTCTACCAAAAACAACCGAATAAAATATCGGTTCGATTTGGAGAAATTCAGTTTTTTTTTGCCGATTATAACCAAAATTATTGGCAAATTCAATTTAATTTGGATAGTTTCAATAAATTTCGGTTATTTTTAGGTATTCTCAAATTCAGATTTAGTTTAAAAAAAAAATATTATCGGTTAACCATTCAGTTTAGCTGAACCAAACCAAGAACCGAATAAAATTAGAAATATTGTCAATCAGTTCTCTATACATAACCAAGCTAACTAAAACTCGGTTCGGTTCAGTTATAATTCCCAGCCCTACATCTACCAATCCAGGGTTATATTGTTCGTGAAAAAATGTTGTGGAAAAATTAACTGTTATGTATCTTAAGAGACCTCCAAAATATATATGTATAAATACAATAAAATGATGGTTCTAGATAGATGGAGAGGAAGCTTCCTTTTGTTTGAAGAAAAGCTACATTGAAACAAAATAAAATAAAATCGTATTTATAATTAGATCAATTTTATTAAATAATAAAAATATATTCAGATGCGCGTATATGTGTGATAAGGTATTTTGAGATTTTTGCGACTTTTGAAGATTCGATGTCGGCCGAAGCCTCCTTCACGCACTCTCAAGAGTTTAGCCTCTCCCGACCAACCCTACCACTTGTCTTTCTTTCTTCTTTTGTTTTTTTTTCTTTTTTTTTATTACCAAAAGGTTATTAGCCAAAGCATGTAATCCACCATACTCGGAACATACTCGCAACCACAACATATAATACTCTCTATTTCACTAAGATAAATGTTTTTAGAAAAAAAATTTGTTTTATAAAGATACAGTTTTTGTGTGTTTCAATGTAAAATTTATGATCATTTATCTATTTTACCCTTATTAAAGTTTTGCCTTTTTATTTTTTTTTCAAATTCATTCAGTAATAATAATATTATTGCGAGATTAAAACTGGTATTATTAATTATTTCTTAAAATGTGTGAAAATAGTAAAACATACATCTTAGTGTAACGGAGAGAATATTAGTTCTGTTTAAAACATCACTCGATCATGTGATTTATAGTCTTTGCCTAAGGTGTTTTTCCAATCGAACTAATAACACTTAATCTTCTTCTTCTTTTTTTTTATCACTTTGAGTATTTTCCGTTTTTAACTTACATAAAGCATAGTATATTTAATCGATTTGTCATTATTTTGTTTGTTAAAGGTTTAATCGATTGTCATGCTAGACTTGTTTTTAAATCAACTTCAAAACCAAATCGTTTTCTTCAAAATTAGGACGGGATAGTGACTTAAACCCTTTTTTTTAATCGTAACCAAAATATTGGACTAATTATCAAATACAACCCATATCAAATGAAAATTTGTGGTCCGTAGTCATTTTTAATTATCGATATTCACACAACTAGCAAACTTTGCTATGAAACAATTAACATATCATTATAATTTATAGGCTTAAACAACTTGACACATCCATGCACTTCGACAATAGTCTCAGCGACTATAAAATAGTATCTTTATATAAGTGCGTGAACCTCAAATCACGTATCCGTCGTCTTTTTGACTAATTTTTTTAGCAATTAATTATGTCCTTTAGAAAAATGCTCATAATTTAATATTTGATACCGATACGTACACTACAAAAAAATAGCGTTTTACCGATTACAGATGGCGACTAAATAATTAGTCGCTAAAAGTTGCGACTAATTAGCCACTATTTAGCGACTATTTGGCGACTAATAAAATTAGTCGTAATTGAGTCGTTATTTTACGACCAAAGAGCATAGTCGCCAAATTAGTCACTAATTTAGCGACTAACATGCGACTATTCCGGCATATTGCACAGTAGTCGCCTAATAGTCACTAATTTAGCGACTATTAGGCGACTAATTTGGCAGATCGCACAGTAGTCGCATAATAGTCACTAAATTAGCGACTATTTGGTGACTATTTCGGCAGATCGCACAGTAGTCGCCTAATACTCGCTAATTAACGACTATTTCGGCAGATCTGTATAACTTACATATACATGTTGATATTGCAAACAACCTCGCAACCGGATCAATTTCAGTGTAATTTTTCGTCTTTTGATGAAGAACTAGATGACAAAGAACCCTACGAATTAAATATGTTACTTATGTCACAATGTTAATTTGTTATTTATACAATGTTTGAAAACAAAAATTCTAAAAAAAAATCTTTTACATCATGGTCATGTTTTTTTCCAACATTATGGTCATATATATAAATTTTTACTATCATTGAAGATCAATTCTATGGTGAAGATATAAAAAATAATTATACATGAAAATACAAATATTTTTAATAGAAACAGAGATATGGCGACACATATTATATGGTGAAGATATAAAAATTATTATACATAAAAATACAAATAAAAAATATATATATATTAACATGAAACATATCAACAAAATATGTTAAACAATAAAAATTCAGTAACGTAAGTTAATAGGTTTCTTGTTAAAATTAATTTTGTTCCGTCTATATCTCCCTCTCATATTAATAATTAATCTATATATATTAATAATTAAAAAAAAACCTAAATCTAACTTATATATATATGTATAACTTATATATATATATGGCTCTGCTCTAAAAGTGGATTCGAGGGGAAACATTTCAGAGAAACCCAATAAACCTCTATAACTTATATATATACATATGTATATCATTATGTATATTACTAGTCCTGCGCATAATATTTGGATCCGAAAAAATTAACCAAAACTGATCCGAAAAAGAGGAACTGAACCCGAACCGAAACCTATAAAATATCCAAACGGATCCTAGACTCCTATATCTGAAGAACCGAAACCGAACCCGAACCGAATGGATACAAGAAATACAATTATATACCCAAAATATTAATTATATTTAATGATAATCCAAAATTACAATTATAAATATCTTATTCTCTTTTTTTAAGCATATTCTCACATTTGAAATTTTGAGAACAAACTCTTATTCTAATAAACCCAAAAAATAATAACACCCATAAACTATTAATTAATATAAAAATAAATAAATCACAATGAGTTGCCCTAATCACACTCTCTTAATTTTTTGTTGCCTCCTTCTTGTTACGAGAGTGAGAGAGACAAAGGCTAACTTTTTTTTCTTTCTCTCTTGCAGATCCATAAGTCACCAAGGAGTCTCTTCGTCTTCCTCTTCCATGGAAAATCGGAGGAGAAGGAGCTGGTGAAAAGGAATCTACCAGAGATTGCAGCGGCGGAGTCTCTTCGTCTTCCTCCATGAAGGTAAGATGTGAATTCTAAATTTTAGATTTGGGATTTTGCCGAGATGATGAGCGCGGCAAATGGAAACATTGAGGAGGAGAAACAGCGGTGGTGGAGGAGAGCGGTGGAGACGGTGGCGAAGGAGAGCGGAGGAGACGGTGGAGGCGGATGGGTTTCATCGGTGCCGGCGAGGGTGAAGAAATCGAAGCGGTGCCGGTGAGGGAGAAGAAGATGCAGGCGGAGGAGGACGTCGGCACGGAGGAGCTCGGAGGACCTCGCCAGATCTGCTCTCGGGAGAGTGGAGGAGGCACGGAGGAGCTCACCGGATCTGCTCTCGGGAGAAGAAGATCGACGACGCCGGCGGTGGTCGATCCAGTTTTTCTTTTTCTTTTATTTTTTAATTTTTTTTTAATTTTCATTTTTTGTAATTAAATATTTTAATTAATAAAAATATTTTTATTTTTTTTAAAATTATTTTTTACAAGTAGTCGCCAAATAATCGGTATAAATACGACCACTGTTCATAGTCGTAAAATAGTCGCTATTTGGCGACTATTTATACGACTACACACTTTAGCGACTAAGGATTAGCGATTACATGATTTAGTCGCTAATTAGTCGCAATATGGGTTTTAGTGATTAAATAGCGACTATTTATGTAGTCGCCAAAACGCTATTTTTTTGTAGTGGTAGATGATATTGTGAAATTCTTCTACAAACATAGCTAGGACACGAATCCTAAGCAACAAAAACTGATCAGACAACGAATTCAAACCATGCTCAAGTCTATAAGGAGATACACCATTAATTGTATTTAACACAATTGTACGATCTGTATTATGTATTATGTACTATGACTTAACCCGCGTTATAATTAGTCCGGGGTAATTTTTTAAAGAAATTGTTTTGAAATTTAAGAAAAATTATTTTTATTTGAATTTTATAATATGTCTAATTCATTATTATAGATAGAGTTTTCCAACAAAACAATTTGTCTTTTAAACTCGTTTTGCAGTGAACTAAAATATTATTCGGACTAATCCGTAAAACCTATAATCTTGAAAACATAACTCTATTATGCACCGTTTAATAACTCTAGTTTTGTGGTTAGTTCACGAACTATTAAAAAAATAATTTTCTTGTGTTTAACTTTTTATAAAATTAGTAAAATATTTTTCAACTTTTATTTTGATATAAATTCAAATAAAATATAATAAACTATAGTAAAAAATATATCAAGATTTTGAATAAATTTTTGTTCTTTGAATATATATATATATATATATATATATATATATATGTCTAGATCGAATCTGCTTATAATATCCAAGATATGATAGATCATGCATGTCCGATATGCTGGTGTCTGGAACTTGTTCCTCAGAGATTAAATTAATTTTTCGTTTGGTAATTCTTTGGTCTTGGTTTAAAGAGAAGCGCATTCTAGAATTCACATATATTCTAATAGCATTTCTCTCAAGCAAAAGAATATCCCTTCCATTTACATCTTTTAATTTTATAGTAGGTTATTCGTCAATCGATCCATTGAATGACATATAGACGTAACTCCCATAATTAATCTGTTTTTTTTTTTTGAAAAAGGGTATTCAACCATAATTAATCTGTTTATGTTTAGTTAGCAAAATCTTGAATTTTTATCAGTAGGTACATTTTCCCGGACTATGAATATTACGAATACTTTACCCAAAAAAAACTGATTTAGTTTCGAATTCGAAATCATACCTTATAAAACTGAAAAAAATGACTTATAACTGATTGAATTATTTGTTGTTGTTGTTAAAATCTCATTAATTACTTTGTTCGAGACTAACTATGCGCTAATTAGTTATAGTAAGTTATATAATTTCGTGTGCTATATACTAAAGTTTGATAGATACTATAAGTATAATGTTTATGAGTTCGGGTGATACTACTTTAAGTATATATGTTCTAGAGATGTTTCAAACGATTTGTAGACCCTATTCAAAAATTTATGAAAATTATTTAATATGGTAAAATAGTTCTTAGAAAAATATGGGCCCTAATTTATAAAAAAAAAATTTCATTTTAAATTGAGACCATGTTCGACTGCTCCGTGCTAAAAGACGGCTTTGATAAGTTGATATGTTCAATGGTAAATAAATGTTCGTTTCGGTTAAACTCACTAAAATATGTTTGAATGTGCGTGTCATTATATATATGAATGTTCACATTTTGCCTTAGTACCGAAGGAAAAGTCCATGGCCGTACAAAGATAGACAGGAAATACTCGACCCCGAAGTTGCAACATCAGTTTTGATGTGATTGTAAAAAGAAAATGTTTACGTAGGTTTTTCTTTATAATGAATGGCCAATAATATGTAACATTATGTCGTTGTATACATGTGAGGCATATAACGTGCAAAGTGTCCATAAATATTTGAAAATATCTTCTGATTTATTTTTGGAAAATTATAGCGAATAGTTTAGAATAAAATATATATTTTTGAATCTATGATGATTTTTTTAGAATCATAAAACATTGTTGTTATAATTAAATGAAATATAAAAAATGTATTTCGCTCCAATTTATAAATTTGTAGTCTAATGGTTTGTACTAATATCATAATTGTGTGAATTAAATTCGAAAATGTGTACTAATATCCTTTTATTAATTGTGTTCCCAAAACTACCAACCAGAAAAAGAAAAGAATTGGAACTGTTAGATACAACTATTTACATTTTGTTAAAGAAGCTCCTAGAGAAAACCTTGAAGAATGGCTAAGATATTACAAAAAATACCCGTTAAGTGAAAGTGGGGAAAAAGACGGGCAAACCAAAGAACTTCAAGAACATACCCATTATATATAAAATAAAATAATACAGCTTTTAATATAAAAAGAAAGAAATGAACAGCATTTTAAGGCTAACTTTTAGAAATATGAAATTGACCCCAATTGTTTGCATTTACTCATATCTGACCCTACATGACCAACCATCAAGAGTTCAGTGTCTTTTTTCTTTTCTTTTTAAAGATTCAGGATTCAGCAGCCTTCCTATTTTTTCTTTCTCCTTCATTGATTAATTTAATTGCAAGAAGTTATCTTTTCAAACTTCCATGGTAGTAGAACAGTCTAGTCTTTGACTAAACAAATTTGGAATCCCTTGTTAATCTCTGTATATTTCCGTAGGTGGATTAGACAATCGATTGAAAAATTAATGCATGGGTCTGTCTTAGAAATACTAGTATTAATCAAGAAGACAAGAACTAGTATAGAAACGATAGAACAACAAAAACCTTGGGGGTCTCATTAGTTTTTTTATTTTTTTATTTGGGTCTCATTAGTTGCTACTTGCTAATTTTCTAATTTTTTTGTTGTCTTAGATAGACATGCTTAACGAAATAACGAATATTAGGCAACTGTTTTCCATTAAGTGATGTTTTTTGGGGATTACGAACAAACCACCTATATTTATCTATTTCACATTTATGTCAATGTCTTATAACTAAATTATAGAATATGAGTTTTTTTATGTTATTATCATGTTTGATTCTAAGTAGTTTACTGATTACCTAACCCAACAAGTTAAAAATGTAACATAATATTTTTCTAGGATACCTTCATACATAATGTTCTATAATAGATATATACCTTCATATATATATATATATATATATATATATATCTATTTACTAATAAACGTTGATGCTAGCTTTATGAATCTATGGATGTCTACATAGAATTTTAAACAATCAAGTTTATTGGTCCACATCAACATTCAAAATTAAGAAAGTTTCCAAATTCTAATATTATTGTTAATAAAAACTATAAAAGATAAGGAAATTATATATAAAATTTTCATTAACAACAAAAAACCAACATGATATTAAATTATAAAAAATTCTTAATTTTAAAAAGTGGTTTCAATTATATATATAACTAAGAATAATTATAATACTAAAATATTTTTACATGTGTGCATACGCTATACGCACACGTTTAGAGAGCACTTTGTTTATTGTGATAGAATAATTTTACCACCATTTTTGTTACAAACATGAAACATGATCTATTATCTATAAAGCATATATCTTACTTATAAAAGTTGAAGTTACTTGATTCTAAGGCTTTTTACATAAGATTTTAATTAATCAATAATTATGATCTATATTGGCATCTAATTTTTTGCCACATATCCATAAAAACTTCCCACAAGATCGCTTGGAATAGACAGTGCGGGAAGGATATAATAAATTATATTTTTATATTCAGCTTGGGATTGTCATAGATCAATGTAGGAGTTCTTTTTTTTAGTTGTTCTATTTGATATTCATTTTTTGATTTTGTATGTAAGTTGTATTGATTTTCCCTACTTAATTAATTGTCTTTTTGATCAAAGTTATGCTCTGATAGAATAAAAAAATAAAGAACAACATGAGAAAAAATTCATTCATGGATTGAGAAAGACGACTACAATGAAGGAAAAATGACTATGTGTTGGTTAAACTAACTAAGGAAAGATAATAACTTTTAAATTTATTATTTTTGTTGTTTTCATAGAAAATATATAGGGATAATTAGAAATATAGGACCAATTTAGAAGACTCTTGTCCCTTTAAGACTTAAACACTTAATTTTGTCCCATTAAGACTTAATTTAATGTAAAACCAGTTTTACCCCTTATTTTTAATTAAAATATTATTCCCATAAAAACTGTAAAACATATGTAAACATACGACCAAAAAAAAAAACTTTCTTCCCATTAAAAAAAAAAAAGAATTACCCTCTCTGTCTTCTCCGTCGCCTTCCCTCTCTGTGTCCGCCGGCGATTGATTCTTTGGGTAAGTCAAAATTTGGCGAAATTTCAGCTTCCTCCTCCGCCTATCCGCCTCCTCTACCTATTCAAACCCTCTTTTCAGTAAATTTTGCTTTTTAGGGTTTTGAAATCCCAAATTTTTTTTTTTTTTTGGTGCAGCCGGATATTACCGGAGATTCACTCGGAAACTGGTTATTCAAGTCCGGTGAAGGTGAATCTGGTGGAAAAGGTAACTTCTTCTACTCCAATTGTTTGTGCTTCAAACCTTTGAATATCTTCACTTGTAGTTTGATTTTTGCGTCTTAGTTTTTCTTCAATTGTTTATGTTTCTTTTGTTAGAATACCAAAATTAATGTACCATACTGTTTGTACATTGGAGATAATTTTATTCATACCTTTGCTGTTTTCGTTGAGGAAGCATGAAAATCAAGTTCAGAGATTTTCATTCATACCTTTGGTGTTTCCGTTGAGCAAGCATGAAAAGCCTCCATCTATATCTTCATATGAGTTTATGACAACACTACGTTGTTCCAATTGCATGAATTGTATTGCATATTGCTCAGATTTTTGAGGAATTTATAACAAGTAGACTTATCAATAAGAAAATCCGACCCAATCACCTACGTATGAGTGGCTTCAGGTTTTACTTGCTTTCTTACTGCGTATGAGTGCCTTTCTTGCTACGTATGAGTGCCTTCAGGTTTTACTTGCTTTCTTTTGCATTGTTTCTCATTTGATGTTTGTATATATGCTGAAATTCATGTTTGATTACATAAGATTTAAGTATTTGAAGCTGAGATTTCAGTGATTCTACTATGTGATTAATACTGTTGTTTTTCAATTGTTGTTGCTGCGTATGTTGTTGTGATGTACATTGATGTGTATATTGCTGGATATTGCTGCGTATGTTGCTGAACATTGCTGCGATTAATACTGTTGTTGTTTTGTCTACTCTGTGATGTTCATTGCTCCGTATGTTGGTGGACAAATTTAACAATTGCTGTTGTTGTTTTTCTTTTTGTAGGTATGGATTTGGAATTGCCAAAACTGATATTTAGGCAAGGAAGTGAGCCGCAAGTAGCAAAGATTAACAACTGCTGCATGATTACCATTCTAACCCCACTGAAGGAGAAGCTCCGAGATGAGTACGAGAAGGTTTTAAGAGATCCAGTTTTTGGTCCGATTGTGGCAATTCATGAAAACGGTCTTGGGTATTCAGCGAGATTGATCCACACCTTCATGTGTAAACAACTCATCACTGACAAGAAACATGAGCTATGGTTCGTGTTTGCAAGGAGGCCTCTACGTTTTTCTCTCCAAGAATTTCACGCAGTTACTGGGCTCAACTACAAAGACCCTGAGAATTGTGACTTCGAGAAATGGAAAGGTGATGATGGTTTTTGGAGTAAGTTGCTACTGAGTAACAAAGGAATAAGCGTGAAGAAGATAATGGAGGAACACCTAGAAGGTGTACACAACTGGAAGCGTCCGGATAGATTGAGGTTAGTGTACTTGTGTGTTATTGCGGGCTTAATCATGGCGCAGAGTGCGGCTGTTAATATCCCACACAAATACATCAAATTGGTGATGGATATTGGTCAGCTTCGGAAGTACCCATGGGGTCGTCACTCGTTTGACCTTCTAGTTGATAACATCATCAAAACTCGGGTGAAGCTGTCACATCCCAAAGGCTACACTTTGGATGGTTTTTCAATAGCATTGCTGGTTTAGATTATGGAGGCAATTCCAGATTTTGGAACATTGTTGGGGAAAAGAATAGACAATGACATCACATCAGTTCCTAGATGCTCTAAGTGGAAGGGAGCGACTAGAGTTTCGTATGAAGAGAATTATCAGCTAGAATCGACAATGACAAATAATGTGAGTAGTTTTTTTGAATAATTTACATTATTTTTAGTACAACATTTTATTTCTCTAGGATCGATTAAACTGTATTGTTTATTATCTTGTAGGAAGTTATCTATCCATTCATATCTTCCACGGGGAATTTTGATATAATCGATTCATCTGAGTTTGTAAGGGCGGCTGAAATGACTGATGGGAGAGTAGATCTCATGAAAACGATGATCGATGGGAATAATGACTGGAGTGACCATATTTGGGATGTTGAAGAAGCAATTAACACTTCTTTAGAGGTTAATATCCAATCTACAGAGGTAGATAATGTTCTTGATGATGTTGATAGTGAAGTTGGAACTCCAAACGCTATTGGAAGCTCTGTTTCTGGTTTGAGGAGTGGCAGGAAAAGGCTAGCTGATCATGGTTTTGAGGCACATAAACACAAACTGTTGTGCCAACGATCAGCGGGGAAAAACCAAGCTTTCGATGAAGACATTAAGTCTTTCATCAAAGGAATAATTCAGGCTTCATTCAAGACTTTGGAAGACAAGATGATTAAAGGATTTCAAAGTTTAGAGAGTAAGTTTACATTGCTTAATGAACGATTGGACAAATTGGAGACATCAGCAGCTTTAATCCCCTCCACTGCCGAGACATCTGAGCCCAACAAAAAGGTAAGAAAGACAAGAAGCTCTAAGTTATGATCTAGTTTACTTTGTCTCTTCTTGGAACGAGTTGTTTTTTGTTTGTAATATGTGTTAACATATGTTTGACGAACTGTTGTTTGTCTTATTTTGGTATGTAATATAAACTTGTTGTCTTGTTTTGGTATGTAATATAAATTTCTTGGTATGTAATATAAACTAAATGTTGTCGTCTTAATTTGGAATGTCATTTGAATTTTTTTGTGTATTTATTAACAGGCCGACAAAACAGAGAGTCTACACGAAGTATTGTTGAGTCAAGTATCAGAGATCGATTTCAAAATGGGTACACAAGATTTTCTCAAAAAAAACAGTGGGTCACCTCTCTCAAGATTCGTTTGTAACCGGATTTGATTCAACGCCGCCTACAAAAAACGAAGAAGCAATCACAAGTCCGAAAGGACATGGTGAAAAGTCCACAAATTCACCCTTCACCTTCATACCATTGTCATATATGGTACGAAACCCGAAAGACAATGCTGATTACTCATTAGTTTTCGTGTCCGAAGATTCTTGGACACAACTATTTGAGTGGTCTATGTCGCCCAAGTAGGTCTCTTCTAAATCAAACTATTTCCTCTTAATATAATGCCAACTAAACTTTGCCAACTAAACTACACTTTGTCTTGCTATTTCAGAGACTTGCAAATTGGTCCAAGTATTTTTTCATTTGAGTTAGCTCATCGTATAATGGGACGTAATGAATGGCTACGAACCGAAGTGAGTATTAGACATGATATTTAGCTTACGAATATTACACATACACAACATATTTACACATATTTTTCAGGAAATTGATGCAGTTATGTATTTATTTCGAGAGAACACATCTCTACGACGATGGGAAGCAGATCGTGTTGTCTTCATGGACTGTTCATTTAGCATCTGAATCTATGGTGCATTCAAGAAATTTTTGGAGAATAAAAAGATATACAAATTAGACTCTTGGATTTTGCATTATGGAACAGGTGAGCTTCAATCTCATGGAAGAACACACAAAGTTTGGGATGTCGACGTTGATCGTCTCTACACTCCGGTCCATGTAAATGGTAATCACTGGATTTCTTTGTGCATCAATTTCGTTCAAAGAACGATTGAAGTCTTCGATTGTTCAGGCTTGAAACACAACAGATATGTGGAAGCACTCGCAGTTCTGATCCCTAGGATTGTGAAGGAAGTTCAGTCATCAATAAATAGGAAACAACTGAATATTAAACAATGTTCAGTCTCCTACGTCCCGATACAGTCTGGTTTAAATAAGAGTCATTGTCATTGTGGAGTATATGCGTTGAAATACATTGAGTGTCACTTATTTGGACTAAGCCTTTCCTTGATGGACGATGACAACATTTCCGAGGCTCGGCATAAGATTGCATTTGATCTTTGGAAAGCGGCAAATGATCCGGTGATGATTGATAGAATGTCGAAGTATGAACCTACACGAGGTGAGTCCGATTTTGTGGAACTTGACTGAGATAGCCTTCTTTGTTTCCAAAAGAAATACAGACTTAGTCTGATATTTGTAACAAACATTTTTGTCTACTTCATCGATTAAGGGCTAACTTTGATTGTATCTCCTTACTTTGGGTTAACTTTGATGTTTAAGCGACTGCAATCTGCTTTTTATTATTCTCCTCGATCTTATTGTTCTTCTCCTCGATCTCTTCTACTTCCTCATAATACTCTTCACCGAATTTGCGATTTTAAGTCTTAAAGCGACTGCAATCTGCTTTTTATTTGTCTACAAGATAGACTTAGCCCATTTCAAAACATGGCCATACTCACCCTACAACAAAAAATTGAACAAAGGATTTACCAAAAGAAATGAAGTTACACGATATATGGAATCTCGGACTTACTTGTTTTGCAGCAACACATTTGTAGAATTTTCGATTAGGATTCTTAGACGTCGTAGAAACACAGATTAAGGTTTTCTCTCCACAACAACATCTTCTCGGTATCCCTCTACTTGAAATGGCCGTAGAACCTGATGAGATGTAACTCATTTCGTGCCAAGAAGAATTGCAACCTCTTGTGAAGATAAAAGGGACCGATAGAATGCCCATCTCGTGCCAAGAAGAATTGCAACCTCCTGTGAAGATTTTATCGGTCACATGACCGATAAACCCAACCGATAAAAAGGAAGATCATGAGACCAAAGACGTCGAGTTCCTCTAAGGTTTCTGTGAAGGGTTTTATCGGTCACTTGACCGATAAAACATACCGATAAAGACGAAGAGGGAAGCCGAAGAATCGACGTTTCTGCAATTTGTTTTATCGGCCACATGGCCAATAAAACCGACCGATAAAATGGAGAATCAAGTTTCAGAAGTTAATGAAACATAGAAAACGTGAGTCCTAAAAAAAACCAGATTGATACGAACCAAAAAAACAAAAGTTATCAACGGGACAAACATGAGTCCTATATTGCCATGTCACATGTCCCTCTCTTGTGACCTTCAATACCACAGCGACTACACTTATGCTTTTTAGTTTCTTGTGATCTTTGTGAAGAACGTATCTTGTCTTCAACTGTTTTGTGTCTTCGTTTTCTTCGTCTACTAGCTGCTCTTCGTGTTTCCGGTGGTAGAACTTTCGCTTCTTGAACTTCCAATGGGACAAGCCATGAGTCCTCAGAAACACTTATTGGATTAATGCATTCCTCATAAGCCGTTCTCCATGCAGCAGTGGTATACCTTTAAGATGATTTTTTTCTTAATTTATTAGCAAAAGAGGTGCCAAATATTTAGTGTAAGAAATAATTCAGTTGTATACCTGTCATCGGTTATTGGGTGTGACTTCTTGCCCACTGAAAAAGCTGCTTTAATGGCGTGTCTGCAAGAAATTTTTACTAAGTCGTATTTTCGGCATGAACACGTTCTTCTCTCCAAATCAACAAGACAGTCGATTACGTCGCCTTTCACTAGAAATCGATTCTGGTTTACCGGATAAACAATAAATGTTTTACCCTTCTCAATTCTCCTATCAATCTTTTTCTCAACCTCAATGGTTAAAGGGCCCTTCTGCTTTGAGCTTAATCTTCTACGCTCATAAAACCACCGAGTTAACATTTCTCTTATGCTATCCAACAAAGGAATAACTGGATACTCTCTAGGTGATAACAATGCAGCATTTAATGATTCAGCGGGGTTATTGGTTCTAACGTCATACCTGAATCCTGGAAATTTGCAACGAGCCCATTTTGTGACATCAGCCTCCTCTAGATATTTCCCAACAAGCGGACTAATGCTACAAATATCCTTGAATCGCCTATCAAAATCAGCAACCCTATATTCTTTCGAAGCCTTTGTGATCATTCCAGTCAAACCCTTTGTCTTGAAATATGTAACCACATTATTCAACAAATGGTGGATGCAAATTCCATGAGAAGAAAGCGGATACACTTTACCAAGTGATTTAATAACGGAAGTATTTCTATCTGACACAAAAGCCAAACCCAGCTCGTCCCCAATAACAACCTTAAGTTGCATTAAAAACCACTCCCATGAACGGTCGTTCTCTGAATCAACAACTCCGAATGCAATTGGGTACAAGTTAGAGTTACCATCTAGAGCTGTAGCAACAAGCAGGACTCCTTTATATTTACTCTTCAGAAACGTACCATCGACAACAATGATCCTACAAATGGCTTTGTAGAATCCTCTAACTGATTGACCAAAAGATATAAATAGATATTTGAATCTACCATCACAATCAGTTTCGTAATGAGTATGCGTACCCGGATTAGCTTCTTTCAACATGTGCAAGTATTTTGGAATTTTTCCATAACTTTTTTCCGGAATACCTCTAACAGCATTAACTGCATACTCACGAGACTCCCATGCTTGGCTATAAGAAATCTCACATCCATGCTCCGTACGCATAATCTGTATGATTTCTCTCGGTTTAGGCCCTTCCTTGACACCCTCATACTTATTCATAATCAGACTGCCAATTGTTTTCGATGAAGGAGTCCTAGCGTAATTATTCTTTCTGGAAGGAGCACACATATGTTCAGCCACATACTTGTTGATTTTGAAGTACGCAGACCCCTGTAAACTCTCTGCACGAACACGCCAATTGCAGTCGTTATCCTTGCATCGTATGTACCACCATTGTTTTGTTGATTTTTCAACAGTGTAGTCAAAGTTATGCTTCATTGCACAAATTTCCAGAGCCGCCTTCATAAATTTTTTGCTTCTAAAAATTTGGTCATTCTTTAAACCATCCGTCAACCAAAACCGAACTTTCTTTTCACTGTCTTCTTTGTTTTCAGAAATTATCCCATTATCGCTAGCTACATGAAGATTGTTTTTCAAGTCATCAATCGCCTCTACTACTTCTGTCACAAATTGTTCTGGCTTTTCAGGAAACTTAGCATCATCACCACCTCGACTTGAATCAGATGGCAACTTATTCAAATCAATCTTCTCACGTTCATCTGTAAATGTGACACACAAACGTAGCGACACATTCTTCCTTGCATACCCAACAAAGTTTTTCAATTGACGATCATTTGTGATAATAACTGGGGGATATCCTAAATTATCAATCAAATTGCTTGGTAGATAACTAAACTCGACATTCTGTTCGACTACTCCATAGTCCTCCATAACCATCGTTTTTAACTCATCAAGAGTGGTGCTTGATTCCAAAGTTAGTAATTTACCTCGTTTTTCTTCATCTACAATGAAAATCCACCCCTTATTGATATCCGATCTCCATAAACCATATGAAACATACATATGCAGCATATTTGAAGAAGAACCAAAACAAAAAGCTTGAAAAAATCCAAACCACAACGAACAGAATATGTATATCGTGGAAAAGAAAGTTTTGCGTGAGAGAGTAGGGGGAGAAGAGAAAAGGAAAAAAAATATTTTAAAAGATTTTTTCAGTTAATTAAAGATTTTTTCAGATTTTGTTAACTACCAGTAGAATATATATTCTACTATCTATAGAATAAAGACAAAACAGCAGAACTTCGAATTCTGCAAAAAGTAGAATGTAGAGAAATATGTAGAATATGTATTCCAAAATCTGTAGAATGCAACACAAGTTGTAGAATATATATTCTATAGGCGAAGTAGAATGCATAAGAAGTCGTAGAATATTGATTCTACGTTTGATAGATTATAAACACAATACCAGAAAACATATTCTACAGAATCGTAGAATTGGTACGATTTGTAGAATATGTATTCTACAGAATCGTATATATGGTGAAAAAAATATTTTTTAATAAGAAGATTTCCTTAAACAATTATTGAATATATTTTTATTTTCTTTTTTGGAATTTTCGAATTTTCGAAGTATTTTAAATATTAATTTTATAATTAGTAACATTAATTAAAAGGGTATGTGAGTCAAAAAGTGACAAAAAATCATAAAGTCTTAAAGAGACAAGAGTCTTCTAAATTGGTCATATATTTCTAATTGTCCCAAATATATATAACGAGGATGAAACTAAAATAATGAAACAAATTATTATTTTTAATTGAAAAAGCGATGTATAATATTTTATCTTCATATCAATACTATTTGTATTAAATAACATTTGATTACTTTGTTACATTTTTAATTGACTTTGGTATACTAACTTATAAATATTCTACCATTGAAACCTCACAAACTAAATATAATTTATGAGATTAAAACTGTAATATTTATATATATATATATATATATTATTACAATTACCAATATACCCAAAGTAATATCTTAATAAATATAATTGATTATATAATTTTTTATCAAAATAATATTTTAAAAAATACCCATGCGTAGCGTAGATACAAAACCCAGTATATATAGTGTCCATGATCATGCAAATTGACTAGTCACCATAACCCACCTAGAAATAATTTGGCAAAACTTCTTTTGGCTTTTCATTTTCGAGTTCGATCGAGGGATTCCACAGTTAATTGCAAAAGCTAATTTTCTGTTATTTAAAAAATCATTTTCTTTTGGCTTTTCATTTTCCTGTTTATACTATATTATTCATGGAGTTTCCCCCCTGTATGTATGACCAAAATCTATTCAGATCATATTACGTACGTCGAATCGCAATCAATGATATATATCTCTAATCGATTCATCTTTCGGCAAGTTAGAATAATAAAAGTAAAAGAAAAAAAAATCGTTGTTCTATGGTTTTGTAATAATTTTGTGTATATGTGATTTTATCATTCTATTCTATAACATTTTGTTTCATGGTTCTATAATTATACATTAATGTTACCAACAAAAACCATAGATTAATAATTACTTCGCTTCAAGGTAGTACATAAAATAAAAAAGTGGTTTGAATATAAAACAACTCCACAATGCTCGCAAAGAAGAGAGGACAAAGCAAAGGAAAAGAGATCAATGCTCAGGAAGAAAGATAGGGGCATGTGCTTGAGAATTGAGATGTTAGGCAGATTCGGAATCTTTCAAACACCTTTTTTTTTTTAACCTTCATCTCTTATCTCTCTCAAGCATGTGTCTTTTGTAACAATAATAATTATTATCATTACATTTTGATTCCGCTTTTTGACATAAAACCCTGTTTGTGCCAAAACGCAGTACCTTTGCCTTTGCTTTCTTTTATAATACTTTTTTCCATATCTGTGTATATGTTTCACTCAGCAACTTGGATCCCTTTTGCGTTGGGTAAAAAGAGATTTCACACCACTGACCACACACCACTTACCAAACTTTGCAGTACTAAATCTCTCTACTTTTGATCGAATTTGTTGAGTTTTTTTTATCATTTATGAGATTCATATCGAAACTAAAAAGATGATCTTGCATATAAATAACTAGATTCTAATCCGCACGCCCACATACGATAATGTTTTTTATATAGATTAAAATTTTTTTATCACTTAATTGTTTTTAATTGATTTAGTTGGCAACAAGTTTAATAATATATATAATTTACAGAAATACTTTTAATGAGATTTGTTTGGCAACAAAAGTTTTTTTTTTTAATACTGATATAAGTTATGAGAAATACTACAAATATAATTTTACAACGGACAACATTATCCGCTCTACAAAGATCCATGATCACGATGAACGACTCCACTTGCACCACACTGATTATTTCTTTATAAGCTTGTCTCCATTAATCTGCAGAAATTACATCATCTAGAAATCGAACTTCATATCTCTTGGTGTAAAAACGTTAATGAACTATTTGAAAAACCACTAGAATAAAAGAATTTCCACTCAACAACAAAAAGTGTTTATGTTTTAATAGTATATATATGATATTTACAATGTGTATAGAACTTAACACTTTTTAATCGAACTAGTAAGTCAAAATTAGCTTATAAGATAGTATATATTTTTTATCCCGATTTTGTAACTAAGTTAAGCTAGCAATGCTGAATTTGTTAAGATCTATCTAGTTACATTAGTTAAATGAACTAGTTTTATTGATAATTTCTCTGACCTAATGAACATTAAAATAAAATAAAGTTATCTCACCAAATGTATGAAACTATTTTTTTGCGTAATACTTTAACCAAATGGTAGTGGGCTAGTGGTTCCCATTTATGGAATAATTACCATATAAGTCTAGGCCACATATCGATTTTCCGCAAACGCGGAATTATCTGACCACTCTCATTTGGCCAATCGTAATGGTTTCATGTTTTAGACCCATTAGAAAACTGGATAAATTGGCTACTTAACAGTTATACTCACCAAAGAAATATTAGTTGGATGGTAAAATCTATATTATAAAAAACTATAAAAAGGTTTTAACATAAAAATTTATTTTTATGAATGAGACGTGAAATGCCTTAGTAAAAACTAAAAAGCACTAATAGCCACCTTTTTTGTTCAAAGAAGCTTATTGAGGTGGCGATTACTATTTGTTTGGGTAAGTGGTAACCATTTGATTTATAGACATTTAGAGTGGGATGTTTTTTGCATACCCAATATATGTCGCATTTTTGTTCCGTTCTTCAAGTGATTTTTGGTTTATGATAAATTTGGAGATATATTTACTTAATTATACGAAACCCTATTATATGTAGATAGATTGGATATCCAAATTTTTTTGGGATATCTGGATCCGTATTCGGATCTAGAGATTCCGGATATCCACCTAAATATTAAAATATCCGCTGATATTTGGATCCTGATCCGTAAAAAATATTAAAAATAATAATAAAATTAATTTTTATATAATATTTTGTAAAAAAATATGTTATTATAAAAAATATTTAAATTTTATTTAAATAATTTATATATATATATGTAAATATATTAAAAATTTAATAATAAAATATAAAAAATTAATATATTTAACGGGTACGGATATCCAGACTTTATAATTTAAATATTCAAGATTTTACTATCCGGATCCAACCCCTTCATATATCCAAAATTTCGAAGCGGATTGGAGCGGATCTCAGATCACGCATAATAGTTCAACCCCTAGTTATCTGGCTGGGCATCTCTACCTTTAATATTTTTCTTTTCAATTTACGTGGTCGGAATCAACTGTCAATTTCTAGGGTATAAACTTATAAATATTTTTGAGGTTGTTAGTAATTGTTGGACCGTCTCAAACAAATTTTAGGCATTGTTCAAAATGTATAGATATATTTAATATAGTATAATAGTTTCACAGACAAAACTAACCTTAAATTATATACATATTAAAATATTCTCACAAAAAATCATTTTAAATCGAGAGATATGGTCGATTGCTCTATTTACATACTCTAAAAAACTGCATTGGTAATTGTTTTATATATTTTCACCATTAAAAAGAAAAAAAATTATATAAACTTGTTTATAAATAATGAAAACAAGAAAGAGCAAGTGGGCTAGTGGTTGTCACACCTCTACTGTCATCTTACCAGTGTCGAGTTCGACTCCACCTACCTTCCATGTGTGGGGGTATTTGGCTATTGGACCGACCTGTTGTGGCCCAAAATAATGACAAAAATAATAATAATAATAATGAAAACTAAATTAGTATAATTAAACTTTCATTTTAATGTTTTGTTTCTAAGATTATTGTCAAAATATTAAAAATTCAAAAATACAATAAATTTGTGGCTTATGAAGAATTAATAAACATTTTTAAAAATGTTCCAAATATTTTACAAAATGTTTCTATATGATTGAGAGTATTTTTTAGTATAAATAAAAAACACTCCATTGTTTTCACGTATATGTTTTAATATAAACATACTTGCAATATATGATCAAATTAATTATTAATTTACTCTAAGGAAAACAATTGTAAAATAAATTAGGTTTATTAAAAGTGTGGGGGTATTTGGCTATTGGACCGACCTGTTGTGGCCTAAAATAATAACAAAAATAATAATAATAATAATAATAATGAAAACTAAATTAGTATAATTAAGCTTTCATTTTAATATTTTGTTTCTAAGATTATTGTCAAAATATTAAAAATTCAAAAATACAATAAATTTGTGGCTTATGAAGAATTAATAAACATTTTAAAAAATGTTCTAAATATTTTACAAAATGGTTCTATATGATTGAGAGTATTTTTTAGTATAAATAAAAAACACTCCATTGTTTTCACGTATATGTTTTAATATAAACATACTTGCAATATATGATCAAATTAATTATTAATTTACTCTAAGGAAAACAATTGTAAAATAAATTAGGTTTATTAAAAGTGTGGGGGTATTTGGCTATTGGACCGACTTGTTGTGGCCCAAAATAATGACAAAAATAATAATAATAATAATGAAAACTAAATTAGTATAATTAAGCTTTCATTTTAATGTTTTGTTTCTAAGATTATTGTCAAAATATTAAAAATTCAAAAATACAATAAATTTGTGGCTTATGAAGAATTAATAAACATTTTAAAAAATGTTCCAAATATTTTACAAAATGGTTCTATATGATTGAGAGTATTTTTTAGTATAAATAAAAAACACTCCATTGTTTTCACGTATATGTTTTAATATAAACATACTTGCAATATATGATCAAATTAATTATTAATTTACTCTAAGGAAAACAATTGTAAAACAAATTAGGTTTATTAAAAGTTCATTCAAAATGAAACAAAGAATATTTAAAACATCACTTAAAATGAAAATGAAGAAAAATATAAATTAAAAGTCAAGAATAAGTGTCAAGAAGACAATTAGTACAAATTACTTTTCTTAACCGATATTAATAAATGCAGGGACAATTTGACTAGTATAAGGGATACCTAATTAACGTCAGACCTCACTTATTTGGTTGAACCAATTTTAAAATGGCTGAATTTAATAGATAGCTTTTAATACTTAAAAAATTAGTTTTTTAGTTATAGATAACTTAAAATTAGTTTTGCAAAAAGTATTGTGGAGATTTTGACCAAAATACCTCTACAAATATTGCAAACAAGAAAGTGGATTACATGGTCTGATTATCAAGATAACTCATATTTATATATATCTATTTGATTATCAAGATAACTAATATTGATAATTTATCTTATCAAGATAACTCATATTTGTTCATCAATATTTATTCGATTATCAAGATAACTAACATCGATAATTCTTAATATCAAGATAACTCAAATTTGGACCCTAACCCTAATCATAATCTAAACCCTAAACCAAAAATATTAAACCATAAACTTAAACATTGAACCCTAATATTAATGTGTAGAGAAATTATATATAACTTTTTGATATTCGGATAATAATTTTAACTAAAAGATATACAGATAACTATATACGAATAATAATGTTATCATCTAGACAAATAGATATAAGAGGTTTATATGACATTTTTTGTGAATAATACATGTAAATAATGTCTAAACTTAAAAATTAATTTTCAGATTATTGATGGTCAGGGCTATTACTTTTTAAAAAATTTGATTATTAAGTACACTAAAGTGGAAAATGACACGTGTCGATCTGGCATCTCATCTATGCGGTTTTAAATGGGATCCACATGCGCACAGAGCATGTACTCTTGCACGTGAGATGTCCGTACGAAGATGGTCCATCTAACAAAATTTCCTTTTCGATTAATTAGCATTACGTTTTACAAAAATTTTAAATTATAATTGTAAGTTAGCCACAGTTAAAGAGTAAGCATACAAATAAACGGATATTAAATTAAATGTTACCTGCTTAGCATCATTATTACAATTGCCTCTACGAAGTCCGGTTTATATATATATATTCTCTTTTTTTAAGTATGAGTTTGAACGATCTATATATTAGTTTTCTTTTTTTTTTTTTTTTTTTGGTTTAAATATTAGTTTTCTTTTGGATTCATTTATACTATAAAGTTTCGTTGATCTTACGTAGATATTTTGATAAATAATTTTTTTCAGACCATAATATTTTTTTCACACTTATTATATCTGACAGATTTTATATGGCTTTTCTAACCGTTAATTAATCTACTTATATTTTTGCGTGATTTTATTTTGAAAGTAAATAACTATATATAGAGAGAAATTTGTAACGTTAGAAAAAGAAGGATGCCAATGTGCCATGCCAAATCCCAATTTGTGTTTTTGTTCTGATCACGTCGATGCTTTTTAAGGTCATGAGTTTGAATACCGAAGTGAAAAAGAGATTAATTTGTTTGTTTGGTTGTATTATATCTCTTTTCTCTTTTGTTTTTGTTTTTATTAAGGAAATATCACCTGGAGTACAAATTAAAAGAGGACGAAAGAGATACAATAATGAAAAAGAAAAGATCAACGAAAAAAATAGAAACTCATGAAGATAACAATCATAAACTCAATATATCATCAAGTAGAGAAGTGGAAGTGACCGAACCATAAGCTGAGGTGTCGTAGTGATCGATGGAGTTGTTGGCTTAGTCCAGGTTGGCCAGATTACTCCTTAGAGTTTGGTAGATGTCACTAACATTAAGAGAAGCTCTTTGAAACGGCTTAAAAGGTAAGAAAGTCGGGCATTTCTCTTTTCCTAAATCTTATAAACCGTTGTTATTTTTTTATTTATTTTTGAAACAAGGGTGGTTATTTTTGAAAAGAGGATCTTTGAGATGATAACTAGTTTGCGATTAAAGGAGTCTGATTGAGTCCAATCGGACCCGATGATTTAAAATACCCGAACGAATACCACTGAATTTAAACCTGAAAACCAAATTGTAGTTGTGGAATAGTTTCGAGCAATCGAGAAGCATAATGCACACCTTTATCATAAAAAAGAAAAGCATAATGCATACTGTAGTTTTTATAAAGAATTCTTTTTTTTTGGCGATTAAAAAAAATTCTAAATAATAAATATACAGTTTTGTAGGTAAGAAAATTAAAGTCTTAAATCTTGAAGCTTGCATACCATGAAAAATTCAACGGCTGGTTTATTTCAAGCTATAATTATAAAATACGTATTTGATTGAATTATTGACATAGGATGATAGGAGAACGTTAATACCGAAAGTACCCATACATGCACTATGAAATACCACCTCTAGCCTCATTTACCATTTGTCTTTTGCTCCAGGTGTCCGTTGCTGAACGGTTAATTCTGGTACGTTGGGCGGTGATTCTGATGTATTAAAAAAAACGAGAACCAAGAAAAGTTTCAATTATTATTGTTAGGTAAATATTATAAAATATATTATTTTTGTTGTTCCAAATTTATCATTCTAAATTTAAAATTTCGAAAATAATATAAATAATTATGTAAAAATATCTGTTTATCCAAAAAAAAATTAAACATGATATTTTGGTTCATTATTTCTAATTTAGGGTTTATTTTTTTTCCATTAAAAAAGATTTTATATCATTTTAATATTAATTTTATATTATTATTGCCAAAATTTATGATATTAATGTTATTTTCAACCAGTAATACTAAATTTGAAACAAAATTTTCAAAATATGCTATTTTAGTTAATTTCATTTATTATTATTAATATATATTTTAAGGATTTTACAGTATTAGCATTAATAGAAAAATACCATAGCTTGACCAAAAAACTATAAGCGTTACTATTTTATATAGAAAGTAAACATAATAAAAGCAGAGAATAAATCTTTCAAGGTTTTATAAAATATTAAAAAACGAGTCTTCCTTTTCCATATAAAAATGTCTAAAAATGGTTAAATACAGAATCATTAAAAGCCATACACAGAAATAAAAACAAATATGAAAATATTGCAAAACAGCTGGAAACTTGACTGTTTCGGAATATCCCACTTCACATGCTTCATCGCTCAAACAGTTTCCTTTTTTCTTATTTTTTCATAATATCCACTTTACTCTTTTTTTTTTGTTTTTGTTTATTGGGTTCTCACACTCTATAAAATCCCCACCCAAATCCCTAACTTACCTCTTCCCCCTTCGCTCTCTTCTTCTTCTTCTTCATTTCTCTACTTTTTGTTTTTGTTTTGGTTCTTTCAGTTTTTTGTGTGTGGTTTTGAAATATTGATGTGGCGAAAATCTGGATCTTGATGTTCAAACATTCATGTCTCCGGTGATTAGTGAAATCCTTAGATCTGGGTTAACTATAGATTCGTCTCTTAGACGCAGGACCCATCTCGTTCAATCTTTCTCAGTCGTCTTCCTCTACTGGTTCTATGTTTTCTCATAAATCATCTCTCCTTTAGCCGTTTTATATATATATATATATCTATCTTATTATATAACTATATACTATATTTCCTTCCATATCGATCATTTGAATTAGTATTTCGTGTGTGTGTTTTTTAAAAAAATATGAATAAAACTGAAATGGGATCATCGACGAGCGGAAATTGCTCGTCGATTTCAACGACCGGTTTACGAAACTCCGGTTCGGAATCGGATCTCCGGCAACGGGATCTGATCGACGAGCGGAAGAGGAAGCGGAAGCAGTCGAACAGAGAATCTGCGAGGAGGTCGAGGATGAGGAAGCAGAAGCACATGGACGATCTCACGGCTCTGGTCACGCATCTACGGAAGGAAAACGGTCATATCGTCTCCGGAATCTCCGTCACGACGCAGCACTACGTCACGATCGAGGCGGAGAACTCCATTCTCAGAGCTCAGCTCCTGGAGCTCAACCAACGCCTGAATTCCCTCCACGAGATCGTCGATTTCGTCGAATCCGCCGGAGGATTTGGGATGGAGACTGGACAGGGAGGAGGAGTAATCGATTGCGGCGGCGGAGGTGGATTTTACGACGGAGTCATGAATCATCTAAATTTAGGGTTTTATAACCAACCAATCATGGCTTCTGCTTCTACTGCTGGTGATGTTTTCAACTGTTGATAAATCAATTTCGCAATCGCCATCATCGTGAGAGAGAGAGAGACATCAGGTGTAAACTTGTAATTTTCTTTTAAATGATGTGATGCTCTCTGTTTTAGTTTCTAAGATCCAAAAAAAAAAAACATTAATTAACGACTTAATCAGTGGTTAAAAAAGATGGTGTAACAATTTTCATAATTTGTATAATAAATGAGTGAGTGCTCAAAATATTATTTTGTCTTTTTCTTAGAGTTTCTGTTTTCCTTATTTGGGAGCATTTGGTGCCCTTATTAGAAAGATGAAACTTTGGCTATTAGTGAAAAATGTAAATAATGTGAAAGCTCGTGGACGGTTTTTATATATGGTGGTCCATTTAAAATAAACTATATATAAATGGAGTGTTATCATTATTGTGCTCGAGACTATATTGTCCAAAATGTAATAAATAATTATGCATTTTAGTACTTACAGCAAAATGAATTATTATCATGGGTCACTCGAGTTTTCTCTTTTTCAAGAATCTTACGTACGAGGCACATGATCTCAATAATTTCGTTTTTATTTATATTATGTAATTGTCAATTCTATGATTTCTAATCCCGACCAATGAATGTATGTGGGCTTGTATATTATTTATACAATCTACTTAAATTGACAACTCTTATATAGTACAATACTACAAGTTACAATCACCAAGTATTATTATCTCAACTGAAAAAGTACACAAAACCTAAAGATCACATGATCGAGTGATGTTTGAGACATAACTACTATTACATATTATAGTTTCGGGACTAAAGAAATTACGAGTTTTGGCCCATAATCTTCTGGTAATCGAAAAAAAAAAATTATTATATATACAAGTTACAACCTTTTTTGTTTTACCTACTTACAAACCCCAAACTATATATTTTTGTTAAAATTGCTAGCTTTAGAATTTAATTTCCCAATATAGAGATATTCAACAAACTTTTTTTTATTATATATTAATCTAAAGTGGCATGGATCAATTTCATATGGTGTCCAATTACAATGATGACATTTGATGAGATAATTTGACAAACAAATCACCCTCAATGATCGTCAGGCACAAAATTAAAACGATACTTTATGTTAACTTTTACAAATCTACCAAGAACATATACAGGTGAAAGTGGTCATTGATGAAATGATTAAACCAAAAACAAAAAGTTTATTTTCCAATATCTGAAAACTCGTATATGTTCAATGAATCCATATATCATGTTGATTAGCGATCTTGTCCTTCTTCGCTTGTTGCAAAATATATATTATTTACTCTGTGTAAAGGAATTTCAAAATGGGGGCAAGTAGAGATGTTCGTGTCCCTGCCTTAGCGTAAGAATAAAACTATACTTCAGGGTAATTATATGTAAGGTATATTTCTTTGTCGCCCACCGCAATTTATTATCTTGGTGTTGCCTCTTTTCTTTTTTTAATCGATCCGAATAATACACGTACGAAAGGTTGATTAGAATCGATTCTTTAGATAGTTGCACCATTAGCTTCTTCATTTTTGTTGGCGTAAAATTCGTTTCTTCACGATTATATTCCCGTTAACACTAGCTATATATTCAAATTATAAAATATAAACACACGTTCGTAGGTTTGTGTGCACAATCATAAAATGAAAAACAAAACAAATGTTATTGAGCTAATCTTTCAGTACTCAAATGTTATTGTGTGCATATAATGCTTAATTAGTGACAATTATTTGTCTTCTCTAAAATATTGAGGAAATCTACTGAACTGGTTTCCACTTCCACTATAGACCTTGGAGGATTTTCAGTCCAACAATCTTAAACAGAGAAAAAGATAAGAAAGCTTGTCTTGATTCAAATGTTTTCAGCTTAATTGTCTTTTTGTTGATAATGCAGTTTGGAGAACGACGCGAGCTCCGCGTATAGATGAAGCCATTCTTTGTCTTCTTCCACCTCTGATTCTTTCATCTGCGAATCATGTCAACAACATCTTCTCCTCTTCAATTAAGAGAAACTGGGCATGGCTTAAGACTAAAAGGGAGGGCTTTACCTCGTAGTATTGCAGCTTATTACTCGCCGTAAGCGCATCCTCAGGGGGCATATCACCTTTGAAGGAATCATCCGCGGCTAAAGCCACATCGGTAGCCTTCTTCCTCTGAGTTATACACAAGTAGACATGACCAATAAAGATTAATTAGAAACACTAATACAACAAATATATCGAGAGATGTTGTAACAAGCAAACAAACAAAAATTTGTCAAATGGACAACAAAAGGGGCATTATGTCATTTACATTTACCTGGAGATGGTGGAACCGTTGTGCAGCACACCGGTCGTAATTACAGTGAAGGAATCTTTATGATCAAGCGCATAACGAACATGTGCTTCAAACCTGTGGGTGCAACTCTGTATTGGATCCTGATGTAGCGAAGCTTTAAAGGATTAAAATAGTAATTCGTTGATTCTAAGAATACCCGGAAAACTAAGATAGTCGCAAGATTATATTCGTCTCGTTTGAGAATCCCCGAATAAATCAAGCATTCTTAGATTCGTTGAGATATCTCTAGATCTACCGAAAACAAAGAACAAAGAGACAAAACCTCAATATCATTAATCAATCAAAAACTGCAATACAACTTAGTCTGAACGACTTATTTATAATAAATTCAAAACACTAGAAAAATCCTAAAAAAATAAAAAGAAATTGTTTAAATTAATAAATTAGATAATAAAGATATTTGGGATATTTCCAAATATCTCTCTGCATCATTCTCTCCGATGACGAAAAGATTCGTCCTCGAATCTTGAACGATCTCATCTTCTTCTCTCCTTTTTTCTCGTTTTCCATTGATAATATTCTCTAAATAAGTGAACATTAATTTGTTCCACTTCAAGAATTTTGCTCGACCAATAGTGATCAACAAGACACAATTTAATGTGTTGGAATTTTTTGCTTATATGCTCCATGTTATCTTCCAGATTTGAAATCCTTAAGCACCTTTTCTTCACGATGTCCTCGCACGCATTTTTTAATTTTCTGTTGATTTGTTGGGAAACATCGTGGTTTTCTTCTAATGGAATTAAGACACTTTGATGAAAAACTTTAATAAGACTCACGTTTTTCTTATCTAGAACACCGAATAACACTTTGTCTTCTTTTTGAATAAAGCCTTCTTCATCATAAACATCAAAGACTGGATCTCCAATAATTTCTCTGAATTCTGCGCACAGATCTTCATAAGAAACAAACAGATTTTCATCTGTGGGATAAAAAAGCCCAAACTACATGGTAATCGAGCACACAGAATCGAATCTTGATTGAGAAATCAAAGTGATGTCTCTGATACCAACTGATGTAGCGGAAGCTTTAAAGGATAGAATAGTAATCCGTTGATTCTAAGAATACCCGGAAAACTAGGATAGTCGCAAGATTATTCGTCTAGTCTGAGAATCCCCGAATAAATCAAGCCTTCTTAGATTCATTGAGATCTCTCTAGATCTACCGAAAACAAGGAACAAAGAGACAAAAGCTCAATATCACATTAATCATTCAAAAACTGCAATACAACTTAGTCTGAACGACTTATTTCTAATAAATTCAAAACACTAGAAAAACCCTAAAACAATAAAAGGAAATTGTCTAAATTAATAAATTAGATAATAAAGATATTTGGGATATTTCCAAATATCTCTCTGCATCATTCTCTCCGATGACGAAAAGATTCGTCCTCGAATCTTGAACGATCTTATCTTCTTCTCTCCTTTTTTTCTCGTTTTCCATTGATAATATTCTCTAAATAAGTGAACATTAATTTGTTCCACTTCAAGGATTTTGCTCGACCAATAGTGATCAACAAGATACAATTTAATGTGTTGGACTTTTTTGTTTATATGCTCCATGTTATCTTCCAGATTTGAAATCCTTAAGCCCCTTTTCTTCACGCCGTCCTCACACGCATTTTTTAATTTTCTGTTGATTTGTTGGGAGACATCGTGGCTTTCTTCTAATGGAATTAAGACACTTTGATGAAAAACTTTAATAAGACTCACGTTTTTCTTATCTAGAACATCGAATAACACTTTGTCTTCTTTTTTAATAAAGCCTTCTTCCTCATAAACATCAAAGACTGGATTTGCAATAATTTCTCTGAAATCTGCGCACAGATCTTCAGAAGAAACAAACAGATTTTCATCTGTGGGATAAAAAAGCCCAAACGACATGGTAATCGAGCACACAGAATCGAATCTTGATTGAGAAATCAAAGTGATGTCTCTGATACCAACTGATGTAGCGGAAGCTTTAAAGGATAGAATAGTAATCCATTGATTCTGAGAATACCCGAAAAACTAGGATAGTCGCAAGATTATTCGTCTAGTCTGAGAATCCCCGAATAAATCAAGCCTTCTTAGATTCGTTGAGATCTCTCTAGATCTACCGAAAACAAGGAACAAAGAGACAAAAGCTCAATATCACATTAATCAATCAAAATCTGCAATACAACTTAGTCTGAACGACTTATTTATAATAAATTCAAAACACTAGAAAAACCCTAAAACAATAAAAGGAAATTGTCTAAATTAATAAATTAGATAATAAAGATATTTGGGATATTTCCAAATATCTATCTGCATCATTCTCTCTGATGACGAAAAGATTCGTCCTCGAATCTTTAACGATCTCATCTTCTTCTCTCTTTTTTTTCTCGTTTTCCATTGATAATATTCTCTAAATAAGTGGACATTAATTTGTTCAACTTCAAGGATTTTGCTCGACCAATCACTACAAGAAAACACCGTTTTTGCGACCATATCAGTCCCAAATTTGCGACCGTTTTGTGACTATTTTATTTAGCGACGAAATATTTGTGACTACTTTTTTTGGTTCCAAAATGGTCGCAAATGAGTCATTTGCGACCATTTTGGAACCAAAAAAAGTAGTCACAAATATTTCGTCGCTAAATAAAATAGTCACAAAACGGTCGCAAATTTGGGACTGATATGTGACTCCCACTAATAGTCGTAATTTAAAGACTGATATATGACTCCCACTATCAGTCCTAATTTAGAGACTGATATGGGACTACCAGAAAAAAAAAAAAAAAAAAAAAATTAAAATTCCATAATTCGAAAATTCCAATTCCATAATTCCAAAATTATAATAGAAATTGAAATTACAAAAAAAAAAAAATAGTAATTGAAATTACAATTACATAACCTCGTAAATCTTCTTGTGGTTACATACCATGATTGGTCAACGATTCAAATAACTACAAAACTTAAAATTGGCATTCGATTGACACTTGATTTACCGTAGTCAACCTTACGCTTCTCAGCCTTCACAACATAAGGAGCCTTCTCCTGAAATGTTGTAAAACCCAGGTATTAGACTTACTAAATAACTTTGAAAAAAAAGACTTACTAAAGAACCGTGAGTTTTGAGATCATAACACAATTTAAATAAGCTGTTTAGAGAACGTACATCGTCTGACAAGGATTTCCACTTGTCTCCAGCAGCTTTTCCAACCTGTTTTTTTCATCCAAAATTCATCAGCTTTGAAAATCAAGGTAAGGTGATAGAAAGAACTTTAAAGATGAGAACAAATTACTCACAGCAGCAAGTTATCTCACAATTATAAACAGATCAGAATCTCCTTAATGCTTATCTTATCAATAAAGCAAAGAAAAAACTAATGTGATACCTTGTTGACGCCCTGGTTACAAGCATACAAGCATCAGCAAGTGTTAGACGACCTTCAGCATCTGTATTGTTGACCTGCCACTACAAGAAAACAGGGGTATTTCCGACGGATTTAAGCTGTCGGTTACAGTTCGTCGGAAATATGGTATCCGTCGGAATCCGTCGGAAATTTCCGACGGATTGTTGCCGTCGGAAAGCCGTCAGACATTTCTGACGGATTTCCGACCGCGTCCGTTCCGACGGATATTCGACGGACTTCCGACGGATACTCCGACGGATATTCAGTCGTAAATGCCGTCGGAAATCCGTCGGAAATTTCCGACGGATTTCCGACGGATATATTTCCGACGGATACTCCGACGGGTTTTCAGTCGTAAATGCCGTCGGAAATCCGTCGGAAATTTCCGACGGATATATTACCGACAGAATTTCCGACGGATGATTATCGAATGAATTTGTCGGAAGTCCGTCGTAAATCCGTCGGAAGATATTTCTGACGGATTTCCGATGGTAACTATTTTCGACGGAGTTACGACGGATAATTTGATCGGAAGTTGTCTCGGAAGTCCGTCGGTTCTTCGTCGGAAATAGGTTCCGAAGGATTTACGACGGTAACTATAACGCCCCGACCACCCATGCCTGTGGGCCCCATGCCTTCTCTCGGCCCGTGGGCCCCATGCCTTCTCTCGGCCCGTGAGCCCCATGCCTTCTCTCGGCCCGTGGGCCCCATGCCTTATCTGGGCCCGTGGGCCCCACCCTTGTCCGACGGCCGGTGCGTTAATCCGTGAGGCTTGTAATACTTGTTTACTGACCCTGCAATCACCACGTGATCTTTCCCCGTGTTTTGTCCTCACTCACACGATACCGCGAATAACTTCCCGGAATGTCACCCATCCTTAAACTACTCCAGCTCAAGCACGCTTAACTCTGGAGTTCTTTCGGGCAAGTGATCGGAAAAGCTAAGCGCACTTTGGTGTCATAGGTAGCCAAATCAATTCTTATAAGCCTCTCCGCATATACAAGAAATCGGGATGTTACAGGAACTTATTCCGACGGTTTTCCGACGGAATTGGTATTTTGAATTTTATTTAATTATTTATTTTTTGGAAATTTATATATTAAAATTATAGAAATTTGAAATATAAATTAAAAATAGAAATAATAAATATATAAATTCATTAAACAAAATTAAAAAAAGTCATTACACATTAAAATAAATTGTTCAAAAAAAAGCATTAAAAGCAAATATTTAGACGGTTGGAGAATCTCCGTCGTCGGGATTATTATCCCGAAACATATGCGGGAAGCATTTTTCCATCATCTTCTCCAAGCAGGAGAGCTTCTTGGTGGTAGTCTGTTGCTCCGTCCGTAGCTCTTCAACCTGCTGGTCACGGTCTTTCACCGTTTGGGTGAGCCTCTCGATTTCTACCCGGTACTCCGAAGGATAACGAGGAAACGAGGAAGAAGATTCCTGTGTCGGAAGGGTGCCTAACCCAGCGAATCGACCTTTCACTTGCCGGGTTTGCTGCGAATAATTAAAACCGATAATAAATAAATAACGAAAAAAAAAAAACGAAATGAAATTAAAACTTACCTCAAGTACAATCTGGTTTATCTCTTCCCGGGACAAAGAGTTCGAGGACGACGATCCTTCGATAGTGAGCTGCGATGATAGTTCACGGTCCAACTTCGTCTTCTTGCTCTTCTCGACAACATCCCGCATCCCCAAGTCCTGTATCTGACCGGTTTTCTTGTTGGTGTGTCTATTCTCGATGAGTTGAAGATAATCGGGTTCGGAACCAGATGCTCTCGCCTGCGAAAATTTGTTAAGTTAAATAAATATAAAAAACAGAATTAACAATAAAAAATTTAAATTAAACTTACCATTTCCATCGCTTCCCGTTCGATGGTCTTTGCGCCCGCGTTGTGGATGTAGACCCCTTTCCCGCCTCGTTGGCTATTTCGGTTCTTCGACTGTTGCTCGGAGGTCTTTTTTGTCGCAGGCCTACTCCAGTACTCACAGAAGCCTTTCCAGACGTCGTCGTCAAGGTCCTTCGGCTTGTCTTTGTTCTGCTTCCACTTCTGTTTCCACTCGTACATGTGCTTCGAGTACGAGTTTGCGGCATACTTGTCGAATGTGTCAATGACTTCGCGCGTATGATGAGAGTCCCACGTGAACTCTTGCTACAATTTTTTTAAAAAATTTGTTACATATCAAAAAGAAAAATTGACAAAATGAAATTCAAAATAAATAATATATCAATAAAGAACGTACCGCGAAAGTCCGGTGCCACACGTCTTTCTCCTCGGCAGGCATGTCCGAATACTTCTTGTACGGTTTGTCCAACATGTTGTGGAGCATCCGTAATATCGACTTGGTGATCTGAGTCGACAGCTTAAACCTGAAAACATTATGAAAATATATAAATATGTTAAGTTTAAAAATCTAAATAAATTGAAATAATGTACACAAATTTTCTTACCAAGTGCCGTCCTCAAACTTCGGGTCGAGTCGAATGCAATGGCCCCGGTTAGGCTGCCGGACTAGCTCCTCGATCTCAAGGTGGCTCCGAGCAGCGGATTGCTGGGAATCATGGATGTGAGTTCCCGAGATCGTTGGTCCCGGAGGAGGCGTACACCGAGAACTCCGAAAACGGCGTCCTTGGTTGCCGCCTCCCAACTGAAGAACATCGTCGTGATCCCTGCGGAAAACGGTAAAATTGTTAGTAAATTAACAAAAAATTCAAAAGTTACCAACATTTTTGAAATTTCCGGAAAAAAATTTAGGAAAAATTCAAATTTTCTGGAAATTCAAATTTTCCGAAAAATTCAAAGTTTACTAAAAATTCAAATATTTCAAAAAATTTCAAAATTTGCTAAAATATTTTAAAATCAGTTTTAATATATAAAAATATTTAGAAAACGTTTTATTACTATAAAAAATATTTAAAACAATTTTATTTCTAAAATAATATTTGAAAAAGGTTTTTATTATTAAAAAAATATTTTAACATCAACTTAAATATATAGAAATATTTTAAAAACGTTTTTATTAGTTATAAAATATTATAAAATATTTTAATATATACACATATTATAAAAATGTTTTTCAAATTAAAAAAATATTTTAACATCAACTTAAATATTATAAATGATTTTAATATATACACATATTATAAAAACGTTTTTATTACTAAAAAAAATTTTATAAACAATTTTAATATATACAAATATTATGAAAACGTTTTTATTACTTAACAAATATATTAAAAACGTTTTTAATATATAAAAAGATTTTTAAAAAGATTTTTATTACTTAAACAATATTCTAAACGTTTTTATTACTTAAACAATATTTTAAAAACCATTTTAATATATACAAATATTTTTAAAAATTCAAATAATATCTAGATCTAACAATTATAAATCAACAATCTAAACACATAAACCATAACACTAATATTATTCTAAATAACAAATTCTATTATAACCACTTAACAATTCACATAAACAAAATTCTAACAACCTAACTAATATATTCCCTAAAACTAAAATGATATAAAACAAAATTAAAGGAATTAATTAAACTTACATGGTTTTGTTGGAAAGAATTGAGGAATTGAAGATGAGGAGTTGATGAATTGAAGATAAAAACTGAAATTGTGAAGAAGAAGAAGAAAAGAGGGAGAAGAAGAGATTTTCGTTTAGGGAAATTTTGAGAGAATAGGAAGAAGAAGCGACGGAAGAGAGAGAGGAAGATGAGAGAAATAAGGAAAAAAACTTACGTTTCGTCGATATAATTCGATGGCCGTCGGAAATCCATCGGATTTTGAAAAATAATTTCATTTACGCGGTTGATATTCCCGCGGTCTCCTCGAAAATATCAATGTCCGTCGGAAATCCGTCGGAAATTTCCGACGGATTTCCGACGGATTGGAGAAGATAAGGATTCTCGATTAGTCAGTCAACAAGCACGTGTCTAATTTTTCATATCCGTCGGAAATCCGTCGGAAATTTCCGACGGATTTCCGACGGATAAGGTATATTCCTTGCATGTTTGTCGATTGGTCAGTCAACAAGCACGGGTCTATTTTTTCATATCCGTCGGAAATCCGTCGGAAATTTCCGACGGATTTCCGACGGATTTAGGGTATATTTGGGGTTTAGGGTTTCTTTATATGATTTAGGGACATGTTATTTACATGTTTCATTCAATAAATATATTAAGTTCATCAATATTACAGGGTTTGCATTAGTTTAAAAATTATACAACATCAAAACATATCGTTTCACATAAATCAACAATATCTTATACTATAATTTATACAAACACTTCCATCAAAATTTTTAAAATCTATATAACACATTTTCTTGATGTATATACAAGGTTAACCTATTTTATATACATCATACAGGTGTTTGTAAAATTTTGCCACAAAAAAAACCTATACCCTATACCCTAAACAAGATTTTTAAATATCCGTCGGAAATCCGTCGGAAATTTCCGACGGATTGAGTTGAATCTGGGTTATATCCGAGGGATTGATTTTTCAGCCGATGCAACTGAATCCGTCGGAAATCCGTCGGAAATTTCCGACGGATTTCCGACGGATATTTAAAAATCTTGTTTAGGGTATAGGGTATATGTTTTTTTTTTGTGGCAAAAGTTTTCAAACACTTGTATGATGTATATAAAATAGGTTATATAGAATTTATATAGAAGTTATAATATTTTTTTTGTTGCAAAATTCCGATTTTGTTACACTTAATCAAATGTCTAACTTTATAAAACTTCGACATAACTGATATATTACACATTACAATTCTAGTTCAAATGATATGTACATATTTTACGGTTCAAATGTTTGTCCGTTAGCCTTCTCTGTCGTCACCTGCACAATTAAAATAAAAATACTTCAAATAATTAAATCTTTCATTACATATGATGATTGCTAAAAACAAGGCAATTAAAAGACTTACATAATCTCTTAACCAACGTCCGAACTCTTCCTGTTTGAGCTCGATTAGCTCGTCCTCTGTTTTGTCAGGAAATGCAAAACGTTGATAAGCCATATACATCCTGTGAGATTGAAACAATTATCACGTTAGTACATATATATATATAATCAAAAACCCAATACGTAATTAATAATTATGTTCAATATATAATACCTCTCATATTCATCAACTCCGTCGCAGTTTGTGAGAATATACATATGCAAATGCTCTCGCTCTTGTGGTGAAAGTCTCCTCTTCTTGCCTTTTCCACTAAGTCGTCCAATCTGTAAAAATATATGAGGTACATCGACCGGATAGAAAGGTAGGACGCCTCCGTCATCATGTCGAGCTGCTCTACGACTCTTTGTTTTGACTTGTGATGGAAAGTAGGACTCGGCAAAATGTGAGGTTTCTTCATTGATGGTCTGTGCGACGACCCTCCACTCTACTCAAATTTTTCACCTTCTTCTTTAGATGTAACATATACCGTTCGAAAGGATACATCCAACGGTACTGAACCGGGCCCCCAAGCTCTGCTTCTCGAGGGAGATGAATTGTTAAATGTTCCATAACATCAAAGAATGAAGGAGGAAATATCTTCTCCAAATTGCAAAGGATTACAGGTATATTAGCCCCAAGATTTCGGATACCGTCTGATGTAAGAGAGCGAGAACATATATCTCGGAAAAACCCACCAATCCCTGCAATATATGGATAACAAATGAATAATTAAATAATGAAGTATATATTGTATAAAGTAGAGTAAATAAATAATTTCATGATTGTACCTGCAATTGCTTCGTGGACATTACGTGGTAGAAGACATGCAAAGGCAAATGGAAGGAGGCGCTGCATCACCACATGACAATCATGACTCTTCATCCCAGTAAACTTCCCTTCTCCATGATCAACGCAGTTCCGAAGGTTAGATGCGTATCCGTCCGGGAATCTAACACTTTCGGTAATCCAGTAAAAAAACTCGGCCTTTGAAGGTTCATCGAAACGAAAAGCCGGGACCGGAGGCTTCCCGTTCTCTGTCACATGTAGTGCTCTACGAGAACAAATGTCTGGCAAGTCCAATCTAGACTTCAGATTGTCCTTCGTCTTCCCTTTGACATTGAGAACGGTGTTCATAATGTTGTCGAAAAAATTCTTCTCAATGTGCATGACATCCAGATTATGCCTCAAAAGATGGTTCTTCCAATAAGGCAAATCCCAGAAAATGCTCCTCTTGTGCCAATTATGAACGTTGCCACAACCATCAACAGGATGATGTCCGTTACCACCACAATCAACGGTCCTCTCTGCACCAAAATCTCTAAACTGAGTCAACAAATACTCACCATCTAACTCAGGAGGAGGACCGTCAAATACTTTCCGGTTCTTCCTAAACAATGTGGTGCTCCGACGATAAGGATGATCGCTAGGTAGGTATCGCCTATGACAATCAAACCAAGACGTTTTCCGTCCGTGCTTCAATTGGAACGCATCAGTATTATCTTGACAGTACGGGCACGATAACCTTCCGTGCGTTGTCCATCCTGATAACATGCCATATGCTGGAAAATCGCTAATAGTCCACAAAAGTACCGACCGCATGATGAAATTTTGGTGACAAGAAACATCAAACGCTTCAATACCTTGGTCCCATAACATTCGCAGCTCATAAATCAATGGTTGCAAAAATACATCAAGTGATCTCTTCGGATGCTCTGGTCCAGGAACGAGAATGCTAAGGAACAAGAACTCCCTTCGCATGCACAAAGATGGCGGCAAATTGTAAGGTGTTACAATTACTGGCCACAAAGAATATTTTCTGCCGTGCTTCCCAAAAGGGCTGAAACCATCGGTACATAATCCAAGGTATACGTTCCTTGCCTCAAACGCAAAGCTGGGATAAATGGATTGAAAATGTTTCCATGCTTCTGCATCTGACGGATGGGCGATTTGTCCATCTGTTGTATGCTCTGCATGCCATCTCATTGCTCCTGCTGTGCGCTCTGACTGATATAACCTCTTCAATCTCTCTATTAACGGTAAATACCACATCCGTTTATATGGCACTGGCAATCTTCCACCTGTTTCCTTATACCGAGGTTTGCAACAAAAACGACATGTCGTACGATCTGCGTCCTCTCTCCAGTAGAGCATACAGTTGTCTATGCATACATCTATCATCTGATACGACAATCCTAGACCTTGAACAAGTTTCTGTATCTCATAGTATGATGCCGGTGCAAGATTATCTTCTGGCAAAATTTCTTTCACAAAATCAGCGATTGCATCCACGCACTCCTCACTCAAATTGAAATCCGTCTTTATACCCATCATCCTTGTTGCAGTTGATAAAGGGGAATGTTCACCTCTACACCCATCATATAACGGATGTTTAGCAGCGTCTAACATATCAAAGAATCTCCGAGCTTCTAAATTAGGTTCTTCTCCCCTATCTCCATACTCAGCAACCGATGGTATATTTTCACGAAATGCATCGTTCACCATCTGAACATGACCTACAGTACTTTGTTCTTCCATTGCGGGTTCTTCTAAGCTAGTGTTATCCCCAATATAATGTTCACTAGTACTAGCATAATTATCCACCATTGTATCATTTTCTCCATGATAATACCAAATCTTGTAACCCGACATAAACCCATGACAATACAAATGTGACCATACTTCATCTATCACGATAAATCTACGATTCCCACAATTGGTACAAGGGCAATAGATTTTACCGGTTTTTTTTGCTTTCTTCTGCATACCCGCAAATGCCATGAATTCCTGTAGACCTTTTTTGAATTCCTCCGTAACTAGGCCCGTGTCCGGAATTTGATGAGGCTTGTCCATCCATGATCGAAAATAATTATAAGGATTTGAAGAAGACATTTTCGTAAGGAATTAGATAACAGAGATTTTTTTTTGTTGTGATTATAAATGAAGGGTGGAAACGTTTTTATAAGGAAAATTTTGTCCATTTTCCGACGGATTTCCGACGGATATAAAGTAGATATTATCGATGTCGGCAACCATGTCGGCAACCATGTCGGCATCTGTCGGCATCTGTCGGATATCCGTCGGAAATCCGTCGGAAATCCGTCGGCAATCCGTCGGAAATCCGTCGGAAATTGCCGACGGATGAACGTCGTCGGAAATCCGTCGGCAGTATGTCGGCAACATCAGAATGCGTCAAAAAGTCATCGGAAATCTGTCGAAAAGTGTCCGACGGATTATTGTCGTCGGAAATCCGTCGGAATTTCCGACGGATTTCCGACGGGTTAATATTTCCGACGGAATTCCGACGGATTTCCGACGGAATTCCGACGGATTTCCGACGGATGAGAAGTTAGTCGGAAATCCGTCGGAAAGTCGTCGGAAATTTCCGACGGAATTATTGCCGTCGGAATTTCCGTCGGATTTCCACCTGTTTTCTTGTAGTGTGCACATACCATCCCCAACAATTAGCATGACACAAGAAAATCATCAAAGCTCGAACCTTTAGAAAAAAAAGCTCTGACACCTCAATTGTCTTTCCGTTTGAGGCTGTGATGACATCTCCCGGTCTCATTCCGGTTTCACTAATCAAATTCTCACAGGCTGCAACGGTGAGATTAAGCCTCCTGCAACGATTGTGGAAGATCAATTGGTTAGTTACTTTAAGAAACTCTAGCTTCAAAAGGATCTGATGGAAGAAACTAACCTCAACACCAGGAGGCTTAATCTCACCAATAGCTTTCGCAGCGCCAAGAACAGCAGCTGAACCGCCCATGTGTAATTTCATGAGCTCAATTGAGCAAATCTCGTTCTCTGCATCATATAATCTCACTAATGATAATGTAGATAGTAAATTCAAATCCTTTCATAAAAGCAATACGTTTCAATTCTAGAATCATAGCCAAACCAAATTGAAAATTCCATAGCAGCTTCCACAAATCTCATTTAATCTCTAGAAGAAAGAACAATAAACTAAAAATTCAGCTCCTTTCGGACAACCCATGATTTAAGAAAATAATTACTCTAAAATCTATGGCATTACGCGCAAACCCACAAAGAGAATCACATATCAAAAACAGTAGATCGCAGGAAAGAGGAACAAAACGATGACATTATGAAAATTTATACCTTGGACCTGATGTGCTCCGATTCTCGAAGGAAGGGAGATTTTGTTGAGCTTGTTCTTTTGTTTACCTTTTGCTTTCGACTTTCTTGGGGTAATTGTGAGTGGCGCAACGAGAACCGACATTAATGGAGTGTCAGAAAGTTGGAGATTGGTAATAAAATCGAAATCTGCTCACGAGAGAAAGCAAGCTTTCGCCGAGGTCCTTGTCAACGGAAGGGTCGGAGTCGGACCAGATTCTAGAATCAGCTAGATAGAGGAGAGAAATTTATTTAAAAAAGAAAGAAAGAGAGAGCGATACCAACCTGTATATGGTGAGAACGAGTCGAACCAAGAAGAAATCGAGGAGAAGAAACGATGCAGAGAAAAAAGGAGAGTCAATCGACAATAGAAGAAGAAGAAACGATTCGGTGATTGAGTTTGAGAGAGGAGTAGAGAGAGAGAGAGTTTCAGAGATTGAGAGTTGAGACATCGACAATAGAAGGGAAAAGAAAAAGATAAGGATAATAACTTCACTTAGTAATTATTGAAGGATTCCTAGTCGTAAAAGTGGTCGCAAATAGCAAAAAATGAGGGATCAGTTACCGCTTAATATTTCATCAAAATTTTTGAAATGATCGCAAAATTGTCTTAAAGTAGTTGCAAATATGAGATTGTTTTGTGACTATACTTTATAAATCATAAATCTATACCCTAAACCCTAAACTTTCAATCATTCTTATTCTAAATATGACTTTGTAACCATTCTTATTCTAATTATAACACTAAAACACTCTATTTAAACAATAAACTAAGATATGGTAAATAAATTTTGAAAAATTTCTATCTTTCAAAATCATTCCATATAAAAAACATATACATTTACTACATTTTTAAGAATATACAAACATAAATTTAAAAATATTAGAATTTAAAAGTTTTTTTCTCTATTATCATGATTCAATGTGTATAGTAGTTTAAATCTATGTAAAAACGTACAAATTAACATATTTACAATTCAATATTGATGATTTTTAATAAAAAAATCGACTGAAATTTCTAAACGGTCGCAAATTTAGGACCCTTTTGTGACTACTATTAAAAAAATGGCGTGGAGTTGCTAAACGGTCGCAAATTTGAGACTATTTTGTGACTACTTAAGCATGTTATGAGTAGAAGCAAATCAGTCACAAATTTGGGACTACTTTTGCGACTACAAAGTAAAACTACAAATCAGTCACAAATATGCGACTCTTTTGTGACTCCTATGTTTCGTTGTTAAATTTTTAAAAAAAAATCGACTGGAGTGGCAAAACCGAAACAAATCAGTCACAAATTTGGGACTACTTTTGCGACTACAAAGTCATACTACAAATAAGTCACAAATTTGCGACTCTTTTGTAACTCCTATGTTTTGTCGTTAATTTGCGACTGTTTTGCCACTGCATTGCGAGTAGTCGCAAATTAGTCACTCTTTCGTCCCACTTTTTTGCGACCAAAAAAAGAGTCACAAAATTTGGTCACAAAAACTGTGTTTTCTTGTAGTGAATAGTGATAAACAAGACACAATTTAATGTGTCGGACTTTTTTGCTTATATGCTCCATGTTATCATCCAGATTTGAAATCCTTAAGCCCCTTTTCTTCACGCCGTCCTCGCACGCATTTTTTAAATTTCTGTTGATTTGTTGGGAGACATCGTGGCTTTCTTCTAATGGAATTAAGACACTTTGATGAAAAACTTTAATAAGACTCACGTTTTTTTTATCTTGAACACCGAATAATACTTTGTCTTCTTTTTGAATAAAGCCTTCTTCATCATAAACATCAAAGACTGGATCTCCAATAATTTCTCAGAACTTTGCGCACATATCTTCAGAAGAAACAAAAAGATTTTCATATGTGGGATAAAAAACCCAAACGACATGGTAATCGACCACACATAATCGATTCTTGATTGAGAAATCAAAGTGATGTCTCTGATACCAACTGATGTAGCGGAAGCTTTAAAGGATAGAATAGTAATCCGTTGATTCTGAGAATACCCGGAAAACTAGGATAGTCGCAAGATTATTCGTCTAGTCTGAGAATTCCCGAATAAATCAAGCCTTCTTAGATTCGTTTAGATCTCTCTCTAGATCTACCGAAAACAAGGAACAAAGAGACAAAAGCTCAATATAATTAATCAATCAAAAATTGCAATACAACTTAGTATGAACGACTTATTTATAATAAATTCAAAACACTAGAAAAACTCTAACAATAAAAAGAAATTGGCTAAATTAATAAATTAGATAATAAAGATATTTGGGATATTTCAAAATATCTTTTTGCATCATTCTCGCCGATGACGAAAAGATTCGTCCTCGAATCTTGATCGATCTCATCTTCTTCTCTCCTTTTTTCTCGTTTTCCATTGATAATATTCTCTAAATAAGTGAACATTAATTTGTTCCACTTCAAGGATTTTGCTCGACCAATAGTGATCAACAAGACACAATTTAATGTATTGGACTTTTTTGCTTATATGCTCCATGTTATCTTCCAGATTTGAAATCCCTAAGGCCCTTTTCTTCACGCCGTCCTCGCACGTATTTTTTTAATTTTCTGTTGATTTGTTGGGAGACATCGTGGCTTTCTTCTAATGGAATTAAGACACTTTGATGAAAATCTTTAATAAGACTCACGTTTTTCTTATCTTGAACACCGAATAACACTTTGTCTTCTTTTTGAATAAAGCCTTCTTCATCATAAACATCAAAGACTGGATCTCTAATAATTTCTCTGAACTCTGCACACAGATCTTCAGAAGAAACAAACAGAATTTCATCTGCGGGATAAAAAAGCCCAAACGACATGGTAATCTAGCACACAGAATCGAATCTTGATTGAGAAATCAAAGTGATGTCTCTGATACCAACTAATGTAGCGGAAGCTTTAAAGGATAGAATAGTAATCCGTTGATTCTGAGAATACCCGGAAAATTAGGATAGTCGCAAGATTATTCGTCTAGTCTGAGAATCCCCGAATAAATCAAGCCTTCTTAGATTCGTTGAGATCTCTCTAGATCTACCGAAAACAAGGAACAAAGAGACAAAAGCTCAATATCATTAATCAATCATAAACTGCAATACAACTTAGTCTGAACGGCTTATTTATAAGAAATTCAAAACACTAGAAAAACCCTAAAACATAAAAAGAAATTGTCTAAATTAATAAATTAGATAATAAAGATATTTGGGATATTTCCAAATATCTCTCTGCATCATTCTCTCCGATGACGAAAAGATTCGTCCACGAATCTTGAACGATCTCATCTTCTTCTCTCCTTTTTTCTCGTTTTCCATTGATAATGTTCTCTAAATACGTGAACATTAATTTTTTCCACTTCAAGGATTTTGCTCGACCAATAGTGATCAACAAGACACAATTTAATGTGTTGGACTTTTTTGCTTATATGCTCCATGTTATCTTCCAGATTTGAAATCCCTAAGGCTTTTCTTCACGCCGTCCTCGCACGTATTTTTTAATTTTCTGTTGATTTGTTGGGAGACATCGTGGCTTTCTTCTAATGGAATTAAGACACTTTGATGAAAAACTTTAATAAGACTCACGTTTTTCTTACCTTGAACACCGAATAACACTTTGTCTTCTTTTTGAATAAAGCCTTCTTCATCATAAACATCAAAGACTGGATCTCCAATAATTTCTCTGAACTCTGCACACAGATCTTCAGAGGAAACAAACAGATTTTCATCTGTGGGATAAAAAATCCCAAACGACATGGTAATCGAGCACACAGAATCGAATCTTGATTGAGAAATCAAAGTGATGTCTCTGATACCAACTGATGTAGCGGAAGCTTTAAAGGATAGAATAGTAATCCGTTGATTCTGAGAATACCCGGAAAACTAGGATAGTCGCAAGATTATTCGTCTAGTCTGAGAATCCCCGAATAAATCAAGCCTTCTTAGATTCGTTGAGATCTCTCTAGATCTACCGAAAACAAGGAACAAAGAGAAAAAAGCTCAATATCAATAATCAATCAAAAACTGCAATACAACTTAGTCTGAACGGCTTATTTATAATCAATTCAAAACACTAGAAAAACCCTAAAACATAAAAAGAAATTGTCTAAATTAATAAATTAGATAATAAAGATATTTGGATATTTCCAAATATCTCTCTGCATCATTCTCTCCGATGACGAAAAGATTCGTCCTCGAATCTTGAACGATCTCATCTTCTTCTCTCCTTTTTTCTCGTTTTCCATTGATAATATTCTCTAAATAAGTCGACATTAATTTGTACCACTTCAAGGATTTTGCTCGACAAATAGTGATCAACAAGACACAATTTAATGTGTTGGACTTTTTTGCTTATATGCTCCATGTTATCTTCCAGATTTGAAATCCTTAAGCCCATTTTGTTCACGCCGTCCTCGCACGCATTTTTAAATTTTATGTTGATTTGTTGGGAGACATCGTGGCTTTCTTCTAATGGAATTAAGACACTTTGATGAAAAACTTTAATAAGACTCACGTTTTTCTTATCTTGAACACCGAATAACACTTTGTCTTCTTTTTTAATAAAGCCTTCTTCATCATAAACATCAAAGACTGGATCTCCAATAATTTCTCTGAATTCTGCGCACAGATCTTCATAAGAAACAAACAGATTTTCATCTGTGGGATAAAAAAGCCCAAACTACATGGTAATCGAGCAAACAGAATCGAATCTTGATTGAGAAATCAAAGTGATGTCTCTGATACCAACTGATGTAGCGAAAGCTTTAAATGATAGAATAGTAATCCGTTGATTCTGAGAATACCCGAAAAACTAGGATAGTCGCAAGATTATTCGTCTAGTCTGAGAATCGCCGAATAAATCAAGCCTTCTTAGATTCGTTGAGATCTCTCTAGATCTAACGAAAACAAGGAAAAAGAGACAAAAGCACAATATCATTAATCAATCAAAAATTGTCATACAACTTAGTCTGAACGGCTTATTTATAATAAATCCAAAACATTATAAAACCCTATAACAATCAAAGAAAATTGTCTAAATTAATAAAATAGATAATAAAGATATTTGGGATATTTCTAAATATATATCTGCAAATTTGTTTAGATGTGGCCCTTATATTTATATTTTAAAATATGTTTTTTAATTATGTTTTTATATTATTTTATATATTTGTGATAACCAAAACGCATAACTTGATCGAATGCACTATTAGTTAAGTAAGCTAATTTTATAAACTATGAAAAAGATCTGGAAAAGAATATACTTTAGGAGAAGAAAAAACATATATCAAAATACCAGTGGGTATTACCTGAGATGTGAAACAAGGGTGAAAATTATTAAAAGTTTTTAAGGGGACTATTGCCACTAGATTATTATCAACTTCATGTATGTGGCCTCAAGCTAATGCTTTCTTTGCTTTATATCAGGGTCGGGTCTGCCCCTAATGTTAGATGGCGAGAAAATATTCCGGTTTTTGTGAGCTGACGTAAATAGTAAGTTTGTCCCCTACAAAATCAAAATCAGCAAAGAAAAAAAAAGGAATCAACAAGGCAAACAAAACAAAGTTAATCACCACAACTTAGAAAAAAAAAAAAAAAAAGTTAATCACTACAACTTATACGATATACAAACCAAAATAATAGTAGACAGAAGCAAAAGTTGATTAGTGGGCAAACATAAAAGTAAAACAAAATAAACTTTTTTATCTTTTCCAAATTGTAGCAATGAAAACGATGGTAGAGCAGCGTCGAGTCCCTTTTTTCTTAAAAAAAAAACGATTTACCGTAACACTGAAGGTGTCACTGCCTTCTTCCTTGGCCGTTCTTGGAAAATCTCACCCAACCCTAAAATTCTAGAGGGTTAGATTCAATTGAATCCAAATATCGAACCCTAATTTCGAACACGTAATCTATTAAACCACAATCACGAAAACATTGATGAAACAAGAGATCCGATGAAAGAAGATTTGATGCATGACCAAGTTTTAACGGGGGTTGTTGGTTCTTCTATTTTAATGGATTTAGAAATCTTCCTCTTATTTGGAAATTTTTAATGCATTGATTTTAAAACATACATGGATTTCAAAATCTGATAAGTGGATTATTGTAAATCAACCAAATGGATTTATAATAATTTTAGTCTTATAATAGAATCAAAATATTCGTCTCTTCACCATGAACTTGCTGAATATACCATTATTATCACGTAAACCCAAAAAACACAATCTAAGAGTAAATTCATCAAAGTTCTTGTTTTTTGGGGACCCCATTGATGATATGAACATTTTCCTCGTTCTTGATGTGGTTCATGTTGTGATTCTTCAATTGATACTTTAGGTTTTATGGTTTTGTGTTGAAGATTACATAAAAATTATGACAAATATCAATTATATAAAATATTCATTATAAAAAATGGAAAATTCGTTCAAAGATTGTAAAAAAATTGGAAAATTAGAAAATTATTTGAAGTGGTATCATATGATATATGATATACTATAACAAGTAAAAAAAAACCAAAAAACTATATTGAACGTGTGATATGTTTTAACAAATATGACATGGTGATATGCTTTAAAAAGGATGTGTATTTGACTCGTATGGTGATAATACATAGAGGAAGTCTAATAATACAAATACAACCAAATAACAAGGTTTGACTCATTATTTGGTGTTTTATATTTTACTCTTGAAAATACTTATAAATCCATTCAAATCCAACTAAAAATTCAAATATTTATGCATATCTTTACTATTGAATAACACTTTTAAAATCATAGAACCAATAACACAATATTTAAACATAAATTTTAAAATCATAGAACCAATAACACTGGATTTAGTTTAGTTTTATAAATCTAATAAAATACGCAAACCAATAACACATCTTTGATTAATTTCTGAGGAATCAATCTAAAACAGACAAAGTTATTGGGCTTTTTCTAAAAAAGCCCAATTAATAGGGTATCAGTTTTTTTTGTCCTCTGCGCGTGCAACAATTATCAATCCAAAGGAACGCATTCAATTTTTACTTGGGAACGCATTCAATACGAGTCATATAGAAGACCCATTCTTTAAATATTAATTTCAACAATTAATAATCAAATCTATATTGTAATAAAGTTACTAAACAGCACTAGATTGTCCTCCCGTATGGAACCAGGGTATGATTTCATACCATAAATGACCATAAAATATTTAACAAAAAAATATATTTATTTACAAATAAGAAATATTAGTTTACAGAAAACAATAATTTTCAGAATTAACCTAATCGTAATACAAATTAAAAAAATTCGTAAGAAAAAACTTTTGTGTTGTTGTTGTTGATAAAACATTCGAATACTAAAAACATGGTGCGTGCAATTGGTCTAACCTAGTTGCTGACAAGTTTTGGCATTTATACATTGATAATGATATTTAAAGTCTAACTGATGAGGGTTGCTGAACAAATATATCACTTGAGATATTTAACAACAAAAATATATATATATATATATATATATATCACTTGTGATGAGAGTAAAGAAGTTCTTAATTTTGTGATTCAAAAGCGAGTATATATTTAAGTGTTGACAAAAGAGTTATTTAGTTAAGTACAAGTATTAAATAGTATTTTTTGTTGGGGCAGAAAAGTTTTGGCTTTTGCGGCTAATGGAGAAACAGTAACACGTAGAACGCACTCTCCGTGGTCGAGAAGCCACCAATCTCTCCTAATCGATAAAAAAAAATTAACATAATTAATTTTAAAATTTAGAGACTGGTCATTTTTTTTTCTTTTTTTTGATAATCGGAAGGGTTCCAGACCGATTTCCAGACTAATATCTCTGAAGTCTAGACAGACATCCGAGTTTTTTTCTACTTCATTTATAAAGCACTTCTGAGTGATTAAGTGGAGTCGAACTCAGAAATTTTGTATTTGCAAATTATCACAGAGAAACCATCACTTAATTGAGACTGTTAATTAGTAAATTTGTTTATAGAATTTACAGTATTTAAATATTTATCCTCTCTCCCTTCTTCTGTCAACATTTGGAGCATGTGTATGTGTGTACTTATTAAATCTAATGTTTATGACTTACATAATAATGTTTTTATTTTAGTGTCATTCAATTGTTGATTCGGAAAATAGACAAAACTTTATTATAAAGCAAAAGTAAAGAAAAAAAAAAGAAAAAGCGAAAAAAAAACAACAAAAAAAAAAAGAAGAAGAAAAGAAAAAGTGAGGAACGTGGCACAATTCCCCGTGCGTGTTTCTTCCTCCCCAGACGCAGACGCACCCAAAACTGCTTTCTCTTCCCATCGTCTCTCTCTCTCTCTCTCTCAGATCGATTTTTTGTTCGTGCCGATCAACGGTAGTCTCCGACGTTTATTCACCGCCGGAGGATCTGTCACCGTACGTATGCTCTTTCTTTATACGCCCTTCTTGTTTTGATTCGTCGAAACATTCGTTGGTCTGGTGAGCCTTTGTTTCCACCATAGGTGTTGTTGAATCTACCCATTTGCTGGATATACAAACTTTGGATTTTCCTGAGGTGATTACGAATTGACTTTGAATTTTAGGTTGGTTTTTTTTGTTTGGTTACCTGTGTTGTATTGTTAGATCGTTTCTCTGGGTTTTGACTCAGTTATTCAGGACTATGTGAGATAGTTTCAGATATTTGATTACATGAAGATTATCATAATTAGGATATTTGAGTTTGATTTCGAGATTTGTTCAATGGACTTTTTCTTGGTATTTGAAATGATTAATCTCCTTTATTTGTTCTTCTATTTGGCTGTAAAAATCTCTCATTTTTCGATCCCTGCTATGATCTATTCTGCAGGAAGAAGATAAGTGGCTGTTACTGCGTGAGGACGTGAAAGTTGTGTTAAGCAGAGTATTGGAATCATATAAATAGAGAGACACTATCATGGGTTCAGTTTGTTGTGTAGCTGTGAAAGACAGAAAGGTTCCTCCTAGTAGTGGACCTGTGGGTGCAGCTCTTCATCGGAATTCAGCATGCTCGCCACAATGGAGTTTTCGGCGTGACAACAGGAGACGGGTGGCTGATGAGATTGAGGGTTCACCTTATTACAGTCCGTATGTTGGGAGTAGGGGGATTAGCATGGATAAGATATCATTAGGCTCTGAAAGAGGAACTCTATCTGAGGGAGGAACCCCTCCTGATGGCCATTTTGGGACTCCTGCCTCTCAGAAATTAGCCACCCCAGATATGGCCACAAATTCGATTGTCCCACTTTCTTCAGGTAACTATTGCCAGCTTTATCTGATTATGATCTAACCCGTTATTTTGAGTCGGTCTTTACTTCTTTCCTTGAATCTTTTCGTTTCATCAATGATGGAAGAGCATTCTTCGTGGGGTTGCTACTTTTCATTATCTCTATCTTATACTTGACTAGATATAGTTGCCAGGGAGATTTTAAGTAGAATGTCTGTGACCATATTCTATCTTGTAACCAAGAAGCATTTTACTGTAATGAATTAAGCTTGCTTATTCTATACTGTGTCTTATGTTACTCTTTTCTGTGCCGCAGATTCATCCTTGGCAAGCCATGATCCCATCGAGGTGAGATAATCTACTTTTCTCTAGTTGGAGCTTAATTTTGAGGTTAAGAGTGCCGGGTTTTCCCTTTTTTCTTTTGTTCCTCTTAACCCTTTCGGGCTCTTCATTGTTTCAGGTGAAGAATTTAGCTGACTCACCAAGTATTGTTCCATCAGCTCTTCCGAAGCCTTTGTTCTCCACGCCTTCTCTTTCCACTCCTGTCTGTGATCTTTCATCGGCTCACACACGGTTGCTTCCTCCTAAATCCACCCCATCAAGACGGGCTCGGCGTTCACCCGGGCATCAGTTGTTTAGGCAGGTTTCTGATAGTCAAATTTTAGGATTGAAATCCCCAAATAATAATTACTCAGTCTCTGAAGGAAGGTCATCCTTTGTGCTTTCGACCTGTAGCAATGACTTCGCCACTGGATCCCATTACGCTTCTTCTGAAGGTGGCTGGTCCTTGAACACTTTTTCTGAGCTCGTGGCGTATTCTCAAAGGGAGAGATGGTCCTTTGATAGCGAACACTTAGGCTCTGGCAGACGGAAACTTAGTGGTGGTAGCAGCAGATTCTCTTTCTCCCCTTCCATTGTCGATCAGCAGACTTGTGGAGCTTGCTCAAAGTTGCTAACCGAGAGGTCTTCTATTGCCACTTTCGAGCTCCCAATCGCTGCTGTTCTTGCGTGTGGCCATGTTTATCACGCAGAGTGCTTAGAAACCATGACTACCGAGATAGAGAAGTATGATCCTGCTTGCCCCATATGCATGATTGGGGAGAAACGGGTTGCGAAAATAACGAGAAAAGCCCTAAAGGCGGATGCAGAAGCAAAGGCAAAGCACTACAAAAGATGTAAAAACCGTGTGGTGGATAGTTACGGCGAGAGTGAATGCGATGAGTTTATGTTCCAGAAGACGGGTAAACGAGAAGGAAAAGCTCTGAAGATGGAACCTAGTTGTAGTAACAAAGGCTCGTCTAAGTCATTCTTGAAATGGCACTTCGCTTCTATCAGCTCCAAGTGGACTAAACCCTCGTCCAAAGACTCTGCATTGAAGAAAGGGTTTTGGTCTAGACATCGTAGTAACCGCTCTTCGTCAAGCATAGAGGTAAAGATCTATACACTGTGAAATGTGATTTGTGTTTTACTAATTTAGGAGATTTGAAACGGTCTCGTAATAACCGATAATAATACACATTTCAGGGACTTAACCAGACATCTCAGCTTTGATGAAACCCCTCGATCTGGATCAGAGGAATGTGGGTTATTTAGGAAAGCTTTGTAAAAAACAGATATTGAGCTTCAGCTTTAGCCTTCAGAGCTGCTTTTAACGTTTATTTTTTGGATATTTTGTGTGTTTCAGTGTAACCTATGGGGATAATTTTTAGTTATGAAACAAACTTATGATTTTAGAGAGATTAGAGAATTTGCCAGCCATTTACAGAGCCTCTAAGAAGTTCTGTAATCTCCATTACGTGCGGTTTCTTGTTGGAGAAACGGAACAGCATGACGCTTCTTTGATCTAGAATGATCTTCATGTTTACAATTGAAACATGCTGCCTTAAATAAAGTATGAAAGGAGATGAGAAAACCAGATTCGCATTTGTAAGATGTGACAGTAACAATTTTTTTTTTCTTCTTCTAAATACTTGAAAGTATTTGCTTATACCACCATGAAGATTATACACAAAACATTACAATATTGGCTTACCAAAGTGTACATAAGGCTCAATTTCATATACAAATGTAAAGACTAACACTTACAGTTTTCACAAAAATCTAACCTTTATATATGCCACAACAAACATTACAGATATATATATATATATATATATATATATATATATATATATATATATATATTGTATATATATATATACCCTATCTATAAAAATGCGGAAAGCGCGCGTTTTTCTTGCGCTTCAAGAATTATAAACTTTTCAGACAACAAAGTCATGTAATTGATGGGGATTAGAGAATCTGCCATCTTGCTGGTTTCCAAGGCCAATGTAGCGATTGTAATCATCGATACCAAACCCATGATAGTTCATCAAGCTGTCGTAATCTCCAGTAGCACGGTCTGGTTTCAGATCTCCAAAGACGAGGTTTTCTTCTGCATCAGATGTATATGCGATGTTGTTTCCCTGAGTCTGTTGCTGCGAAGAAGAATCTTCGTGTTTGGGTTGAGATGTTTCCTGCATTTTGTTGCTGTTGTTGTCTTGATTAGAGTTAATGAGTAACTCTGATGAATCTCCAAACTCTTCTTTATACATCTCTTCGATCATCGGTTTCCATAGTCGAACTCTCGCGTTAATGAACCAGTTTGCAACCTTAAAAATTGTAAAGGAACCATTCAATCAAAAACAAAAAGATTGACCCAACAACAAAAGTGAGATATCGCCTTTTTCTGTTACCTGGTTTTTCGATAGCCCTGTCTGCTTCGCCAGCATGATTTTCTCTGATTCCTTAGGATATCTACAAAAGGCTTGAAATGGTTACTACTTAAGCAAAGAGGAGCAAAAGAGAATGTGACTCTAAATCAAACACTTACGGATGAAGGAAATGCTCAAAGAGCCAAGCGCGGAGTATAGAGACAGAGTTTTCAGGTAAGCCTCTTTGTGGTCTCCAAGCTGGTCTAACCATTCCAAGCTGTTGATGCAAAGCTCTCTGTTGTCTCAACCTTTGATCTAAATACCTAAGACGCGGTATCCTCTCTCCTTGTTCATCTGAAGTCTCTCTCTCCCCAAGCTTACCTCTGATCACCTGAACCTGCTCTTTTATCGCATCCCGCAAGCAGCGGAAATGGCGGGAGATTCTATTCAGAGCGACCGATGTGTAAGGCTTAGCTGCTCCAAGACCTGTTACCATCTCGAAAGACGAAGCTAGAGCTTCCATTTGATGGTAATATTGGTTATACCTTTTATCTACCTGCAAAAATCCTCAAAAACAAATCATCAACAACAACAAAAAGCTTATTCCAAAAATTGTGGCTTTTTAATTGAATAATTACCTCATCGACCATTGTCAAGAGCTTGTTCTTCTTGCTCTGAAGTTCCTGACGTTCTGAAGGAGATACCTCCTGCTGCAATTTCTCATTTGCTGTGCTGTTTTCACTCGACCCATTAGTAAAGTCATGACCTTTATCGTTCTTGGTCTTCTTATTATTATTACTCCCCAATTTCAAATCTTTCCTGACACTAACAACTTCATCGAGCAATTGCTGTGTTGGTTTAAGGTAACGAGATCTCAGAACGCTACTGACAAACCCTGATGTTTCGTAACGGTAATTGTTGTAGAATCCGACTCCATTGTTGTAACCAGAGAAAGGAATTTGCTCAGATTGATGATGATGATGACTCATGCTCTTCCCATTCTCATCAGACAAAGAAGGATTGGGATTATTGTAATTCAATTGGTTGGAGAGATTCTGGTAATGGTATTGGATCTGATTACCGAGGCTTAAGGAAAGTCCTCCACCGTGAAAGCTTAGATCGTTGTTTGAGACCGTTACATTTCCGTTGAGACCTGTGACGACGACGTCGTCGCTTGTTGGTGGGATAAAAACCATCTCGTTTCGTACACCACCGGAGTTAGGGATTTCCAGACAGTTTCCGCCTCCGCCGGAGACTATCTCGGATAAAGATGCGGCGGAGGAAGAAGAAGCTTGTTGTTGTTGTTGTTCGTTGAGGTAGATGGATTCTTGGTACAGAGATTGCATGCCGACACTAGTTGGGTAATAAGCCGCCATGGTTTTTTATTTGTAATCAAAATGTTGTTACAGTGAGTCTCTCAGTTTTGTCCGAAAACGAGATTTCCTGTAAGAGAAATAGAGAGAGAGAGAGAGACGTGTAAGTTTGAAACCGATTTCTGGATAATAAAAGGAACAATCTTGAGATGAGGTTAAAACATCGTATTCTCACGCCGCAATTACAGATGGAAAAATTCAAGAAAAAAAAAAGAAATGAAACCCAGAAACCTCCAATTTAGGAAAGAATTAAAACCCTAATCTTTATACGCAAGAAAGTCTTTTCCACTTCAATTTCAGTGACGCTAAAACTTCAAACAAAAACAAAAAACAGAGGATGATGAAATCATGAAAGATCAATATATAAAGTGTTTTTTTTTTAATTCTTTTCCCTGATGATGATGATGATGATTTCATACTTTCATAAGCGATGAGGATAATTAACACAGAGAAGATGATAATTTCTATCCAAAAAGGAAAAGCTTTTTATATAAAAAAAAGGAAAACACAGTACAGATCAATCATAGCTTCGAATCAAGAAGCTAAGAACAATATAATAAAGTAAATCACAACCTGAGAGAGAGAGAGAGAGTTTAAAGCCCTACAAAAGAGAGATTGTGGATGTGGCTGAATCAGGGAACACAAGAAAAGAGAAGAGCTTCGAATAGTTGAAGACAAAATGATATAGAGAAAAGAGAAGAAGACATCCAATCCCAAGAGACGATTAATAATTGCAATTATTATAAACAAAATTCCTTTTTTTTTTTTGGTCACTCACAAAGAACAGAACCAACCCATCTTATCATTGGAACCTCGACAACAAACCGCAGATTTTAGAATTAATAAAATAATCTCTAACAAATATCAACAATAATATCATTATCTTTGGAAGAAATTTGACAATCTCTACCAGTAATTTTATTTATTGTGTTTTATTCCACCGAAGCTTCTATATCAAATATCATTTATTTATTAATTTATTTTGGTATTTTCTGTGCCAACCATTTAGAGAATAGCACGCGTGAGCAGAATATTCAATTTTTTATTTTATTTTTCTGTTTGGATTATTATTTATAGATAATAGAGAATATTTTTATAAATACGACTTTTTATATTTCAATCGATAAACAAACAAATATTATTGAACCGGAACGAATACTGTGTTGTCAAATTGACTTGACTTGGTGTTTATATTCAAATAAATAGAATTTAAAAAAATGAGAACTTTTAAAAAACGAAGAAAAGAGTTGAATTTCGTATTGTATTTAATAGCTTGGACATAAATTCAAGCAACCGTTGAATTGTTTTTACTATAAATGTTGTCCACCAAAGCTTAATTGATTAGTTAATTAAGCATCTCAAATTAGTTGTGGTTGTGTTGATAAAATCATAGGTTAGTGTGAGGCAACAACATATGTTTTTTATTTCGTACATAATTGTGAATCCCTGGTTATAAGCGAACATGAAACATGTGTTACGTGACGTGATACGTCATAACTAAATAACTAATTAATCTATAATATATATTATACTGATAAACACTTTATAATTACTGTAATTAAACAGTTTCTGGGGTACCCTATACGTGTATTCTTCGCGTAATACATTGGCCATTGGGCACATTTTTCTTATTAGCTGACGTGCAAATGTGGAAACTGATTAACTCCATTATTCAATTTTTTTTTCTTTTAAATAATTTATAACTAATAAACAAGTAGAAATGTCAACAAATCAATAAGTTAAATATTGAGCTATTAAATTACAAAACTACCCCTATATCTAGATAATTTGATTTGCCAGAAGTGTTCTTTGAGGAAGAAGTGTGTCTGCTCAATTGCTTAATTGAGGGATTAAAGGGCCTTAACAACCAGTTGGTGACTACCCAATTTCCATCCTTGCAACGAAAAATCCAATTATTTGACTAGCAAATAAACATATTTTCTTAATTGATCAAGTAGTTACATATATATGAGATGTAATCCATGTAACCTATTTTCTTGTAACTGTGGGAGTTTGTTCCTAAGGTTGCTTTGGTAATCGTGGGAATGGTAGTTGGAGACAGCTTCTCTGATTGCCCGTTCGGGTTTCCATGCTGTCGGTTGCAAGTTGGTTTGCTAGACAATATCGGAGATCGTGTTAGTTCTCTGAAAAGTTGTAGGCATCTATTTCTATGAGGTTTGAGGACTTGCCTCAGGATAATGCTCATGGCAACTACGATGAGTACTCTAGTTCTTTTGAACTGTGGCATAAACAGGATGATTCACGTTTTTGGCGTGTGATTGCTGTTTTTTCTTCTGGTTTCATTTGAGTGCTTAATTTTGTGTGTTTTTACATGTTTATTTAACCATTTCGTGTTATATGCTGTATTATTTGTCATTTTTGTTTTGTTGTTTGTAGATTTAGCTCGATCTGCTTTCTTTGTTGTATTCATGTAATTGTTGTCGCAAATTAAAATGATATTAAATTTAATTGTTGTCGCAAATTAAAATGGTATTAAATTTAATATTTTACCCCAAATATATATATATATATATATATATATATATATATATATATATATGAGATTAGGAAAGAGTGTTTATTCATAAAAACAATTAAAAAAAAAGGAAGAGTTTAGAGTTTTCTGATAGGTCGATGCTCTTGTCCCAAGGGATCTATGGAGGTTGTGTAATAAATAATTAGAAAAAGTAGAATTGAAATAAAATGATGAGAAATGAAATAAATAAGGTAGATGTGTCGGACGCGAGGGTTGGTGAAAGTGGCCAAAAAGAAAAGACTTGAACGCGATATTGCCTTGTGGATTGGTGCTCACGGAAGGAAGGGAAGCTAACGGCTTTGTGTCCATATTAATAAATGTTGATTTTTTTTTCTCGATTTGTGCGTGTCATCCTTGCGCAGGGGCCATGCTAATCTTCTCTGTATCGTTCCAATTTTATCGGATGTCCCCGAAGGGACATAAATGTTGATTTTTCTCTTCTCTTTATTTTTGTTTTATTCATTGATTCCTTTTTATTATTTTGTTGAGTGTGGATTTTTCGTAGATTGGAACAGCCGACACAAACCTTTCAAGGGGAATCAATGTGTTAAACAACATTATTTGTGAGAGAATTTTGTTTTTTTTTTTCGGATAAACTTAATTTAGTGTAGAATTGATAGCCGCCAGGTGAAATATGAGAAAAATAAATAAATTTAATGGATCAAGTCATTTAACTTTCTAAAGTAGGTTAAATGAATGTGATTTATAAAGCGAATTATGATGAGATTTGAAATAACAATAATAAAAAGGAAAACTGTAATCTTAAAAAAAATAGTTAAAAAATAATCTTTAGTTAATCTCATATTAATCTCCGATTTTTTTTGCTAAATGCTAGGCTAATTCGAAAGCCCGACTAGCGCCTTAGACAAATTTGAACAAAGTAAAAAAACTAATTTTTTTTTTGTTTTCGGTTAAATTGACCTATTTTTTTCAAATTATTGGAAAAATGGAATCACACTGTCGTATTCAAAGAACAAATACTAGAGATAATAACGAAACTAAAACAGTTTTTGTTCGGATAAAAGCTCTTCCAACATTTATTATCTTTGTAATATTATTTAAGAAGACATTTTTAAAAATGACCTTTATTTTGTAAGTTATTACATGAAATAGGGGTGAGACATATTATCCGAGATCTGAGATCCGATACGGGATCAGTTGAGATCCGATCCGAAAAAACGGATATCCGGAGGGGCCGGATCCGGATCCGGTTCCTTTAAATATATTAAATTAATATTTTATTAATAAAATATTAAATATATTGAGATTTTATATATTAAAAAATTTTAAAAAAATTATATTTTTTAAAAATATCAAAATTTATTTATTTTCTTTAAAAATTATATATAATTTTTTTAAATTTATCTTTATTTTAATATTTTATTCTAATTTTTTTTTTTTTTTTTTGGATCCGGATCCGGATATCCGACGGATATCTTAATTTCTGGGCGGACATCCGAGAACAACGGATCCGGATCCGGATAGTTAAAACTCGGATCCGGATCCGGATATCCTGAAATTCTCAGATATCCGGATCCGGTCCACCCCTAACATGAAATGCCATTATAAATAACAAATAATAATTGGAATATGAAATGATATAATAATTTTTTTAAATTATTGATTAGAATATGGAAAATATATATTTTGCATTAAAGAAGTTATTTATTATTTAATTTTTCAATTATTTTTAATACTATATAGTTTAAAATAATAATCAATTTATATATATTCAAAGAAAAAAAATCTATTCAAAATCTTGCTATATTTTTCACTATAATTTATTATATTTTATTTGAATATATATCAAAATAAAAGTTGAAAAATATTTTACTAATTTTATAAAAAGTTAGACACAAGAAAACTATTTTTAAAAAAGATTTCGTAGACTAACCACAAAAACTAGAGTCATTTAACGGTGCATATTAGAGTTATGTTTTCAGAATTATAATTTTTTGCGGGTTATCCCGAATAAAATTTTAGTTCACTGCAAAACAGATTTTTTTAAAATAGACAAATTATCATGAATTGACAAATTTATCTATAATCATTAGTTAGCTATATTGTAAAATTCATATAAAAATAATTTTTTTAAAATTTTAAAACAATTTCTTTAAAAAATTACTTCGCGCTATAATTAGCGCATGTTAAATCTTAGTAAAAAAAACAGATAAACATCTTTTAGAACACGTATATTATGACAGCTTATCCAGTTATACTAAATTTTTTTTTTTTGGTTTTAAAAAATTTGAATTATTTAACTAATTAATATTTTTTTATATAAATAGTCGCAGTTGATTAAAAAAAACAATATCAAGTCGCACCGTTAAACTAGATGAATTTATTCTTGGAGCAAAAATGATCTCATCATTTCATTTTTTGTCATCAATAGATGAATATATATTGAGAATTTATGGTGTATGGAAAAAACCATATTCTTACGTTACAAAATTCTAAAAATGTAAAAACTCAATTATTTGATTAGTCCACAAATAATTTTCAACATCTTGTAGTATCAACCAATTAATATCATGAAAGCTTTTTGTCAAAGTGAAGGTAAGAAAGGGGAAATCCACTCATTTCTGGTTCGACAGGTGGTATGGTATGGGTCGCTTAATAGAGTATACGAGATCACGAGGATTTGTTAATTTGGGTATTCCAACAAATTCTTCGGTTGAACAAGCCCTCAAATTGCATCGGCGTATACATCATAGACACTCCATTCTTAACAATATAGAAGAATCATTAGAAGCAGCACGAAGACGTTATCGAGAAGATGTGGTTCTATGGCGGATCAAATCTGATCTATACAAGTCCACATTTGTCACAAAAACACTTGGGATCAGCTGCGGGAAGCTCGATAAACTGTTCCTTGGTGTAAAGGCATCTGGTTCGGCCATAATACTCCCAAATTTGCATTCCACGCGTGGGTTACGATGCTCAATCGACTTTCAACGGGTGATCGCATGCTATATTGGGATGCGAACATCTATTCGTCGTGTGTTTTGTGTCACAGCACCTTGGAAACACGAAACCACTTATACTTCATGTGTTTGTACTCTCAACAAGTTTGGACTAATCTAGCGCAAGGGGTGCTCCTTCATGATTTCACGTTAGTATGTGAAGAAATTGTTACTCTTCTCACCAGCTCGAGCCGGAACCGAGTACACATGTTCACCATAGGTACTTGTTTCAAACTACCATTTATTTCATATGGCGGGAACGGAATGATCGTAGGCACGGGGTTGGCCATTCCACATCGCAGCAACTAATCCACCTCATTGACAAGACCATGAAAAATCGGTTTAACTCCATTCAGAAATTGGGCGATCATAGATACGAAGAAGGCTCCCAATTTTAGCTAGCTTCTAGACCAAATTAACAATTAAAGTCCTTGTCTTTAGATGTTTTGGTCCTTGTTGAGTTAGCAGATGTAAAAAGTTTCTAGCTTTTTCAAAGTTAGTTCGCATCACAGATATAAAAACGTTTTTTTGGTCGAATAAATTTAACATTCATTCAAAAAAAAAATATCAAGAAAGTAGTCTATTCTTACATCTTCTTACAATGGAATGGAAGCCAACTTTCTATTGTATTCCATAAAGTTTAAAGCAATATCAAAACCAATATTATTATTATCACAATATCACATATTAGTGTGTCGACAAAATCTAATCTTTTTCTTAATATTAAAATGTGCAATTAGTAAGTTTATACTTAGTTTTGGGTTCTAAGTACAAAAAAAAAAAAAAAAAAATCGTCAATGCATTCTTCCATTCATGTAACATGATACGTATTGAAAATAATTTGGAGAGCAAAATGTGTATTTTGCGGATTAAGTATTGTGGGTCATCAAATCCCGACTATAAAATGAGCTCGAAATGCCCGAAGTAAGAATTATCTAGATTTCAATATATTCTTAGCATATTTATTTTATGTTTAGTACAAGATTATAAGGTATATATACAGTGATAATATTAACATAATGTTAACATTCACGTAATATAAACTTTCCTAAACATAAAGTAAATATGATAAAAATATATCGAAATCTAGATAATTTTTTTTTTGCACTTTACGGGCTTCACTTTATAATCGTGATTTGATGACTCACAATACTTGATCTGCAAAATACACATCTTGCTTCACACGTTATTTTTATACGATACGATGGATAGTTATTAGTTATAACAGGTTTCCATTCATAATCTCGATGACTCTTGTCCAATGATAACACCAAGTACGTGATATGCATTCTCCTCGTCGAACAAGCTACTGATAGCGTCCAATTTCGATATAAAAATTCTAAACTATAAATTTAAATTTGAAAGTTGAGAGAAAGGTGGTCGAGTCGTCGTTGCAAACAGTTCTTCACCAACACTAGCGTTACCAGTTCCTTCGCAGCTTTTAATTGGTATTTTTGCACTGATTTTACTTTGTATTAGGGTTCAATTTTTCCATAAATGAATTTCTTCCGCTTTGATGCTTTTCTTCTTCGATTAATTGCTTTTTTGTTTTGTTTTGGCATTTGCGTTATTTTTTCCTCTGTTTCTTACTCTTCTTTGTTTTTTTGTTTCTTTTTGGCTTCTTGTTAAAATCAAGTTAAGCTTAGATATGAAAGTGGAGTTTACTGTTTTAAGGATTTTAATATTAAACCAAGTTGCTTTGGACTAGTGGAAAAGAGTGGGTATGTGTTCTTTTCTACCTAGGTTCGAGTCGTTTTGACCACATTTCCACGATTAAATCAACAAATTGCTGACGTGTACCCGTTTGTTGGGCCATTGGAGATAATACTAATCTAGACGAAGGAAAACTTCTCGCCATGTTAGCGGGTTTGCAAGTCTACTTAACCTTCTCGCTGGCCCAGAGGGGTAATCCTAAGAAAGTGAAAAAGTTACGCTCTCGTAAAAACGGCAAGACTTTCTTCATGAATATTGTGAAAACGCCAAAAACGGCGTGAATTGCAAAGCTTTAAAGACCAAAATTCCTTTTCGAGGTTCTCAGGCCAAAAAAAAAAAAAAAAGGTTGTTTCTTTGAAGCGGCGAAGCCTTTGATCTGCTGCGACAGACAGTGATCCAATTTTCTCCAATTCTCCTTTCGATTAATCACACAAGTTTCCACGCCGGAATATTCTTCGGAGATCATTAGCTTGTTCTTACACCGTAGTAGGATGTATCTGTAGCGGAGAAAGCAATGGGGAAGCCGTCGACAATGCAAAGGAAGAGATGGGCTCTGATGATTTTGTTAGTTTTGTGTGTATCAACCGTGGGGGTGATTCTAGTAAGATCTAGCTTTGACCCCTGCAGCGTTGGTGGTAAGATTAGCGGCCACCACTTCGTGGAGGAGAGGTTTCGTTCAGCTCCGAATCCTCTAGGCTTCATGAAATCGAAGCTCGTTTTATTAGTCTCTCATGAGCTATCGCTCTCAGGTGCTGATTTGATCTGGGTTCTTCGTAAAATCATCCTTTTTTTTCGTTTTTTTTTTTGCTGAGAGGCGATGATGAATTTGTGTGACATAGGTGGACCTTTGCTGTTAATGGAATTGGCGTTTTTGTTAAGAGGAGTTGGTGCTGAGGTTGTTTGGATCACTAATCAGAAACCACTCAAAGCAGATGAGGTTATGTACAGTTTGGAACACAAGATGTTGGATCGAGGAGTGCAGGTTCGAGTCTCGTCTTAATTATCTGTTTTATACTTCATCTGCTTCCCTCACTTACCTTCCAAATTTAGCCTTTTTTTGGGTGAACTCTCTGTCTACAGGTCATCTCTGCAAAGGGTCAGAAAGCTATAGATACAGCTCTCAAGGCTGATTTGATTGTTCTAAATACTGCTGTGGCTGGGAAATGGCTCGATGCCGTTCTCAAGGAAGATGTTCGCAAAGTTCTTCCCAAGATCCTCTGGTGGATTCATGAGATGAGAGGGCACTATTTCAAACCAGATTTGGTCAAACACCTCCCGTCTGTTGCAGGAGCCATGATTGATTCCCACGCAACAGCTGAATACTGGAAAAACAGAACTCAGGCTCGCCTAGGGTCCGTTTTCCTCTTTTGCACCTCTTCCTTCACGTTAATGATTCAGTTTTTTTCTTCTTCTTCATATAGCTTAACATTGTTTTATGATTGTTGGAATGCAGGATTAAAATGCCCAAAACTTATGTCGTGCATCTAGGAAATAGCAACGAATTGATGGAAGTAGCTGAAGATAGTGTTGCCAAGAGAGTTCTCCGTGAGCACGTGCGAGAATCTCTTGGAGTGCGGAATGAAGACATACTATTTGGCATTATTAATAGTAAGCAAGTCTTTCTGTTTCTCAGTTTCCTCCGAAGCATCATCTTTAAAGGAGCAAGAGTTATGTATTCATCTGTTACCAAAGAATTTATTTAGTTTGTTATCATTTCAGGTGTATCACGCGGAAAAGGCCAGGACCTGTTCCTCCGAGCCTTCCACGAAAGTCTTGAAATTATCAAGGAGAAGAAACTTCAGGTACCAACAATGCATGCAGTAGTTGTAGGAAGCGACATGAGCCGACAGACAAAGTTCGAGACAGAACTACGCAACTTTGTCCCAGAGAAGAAACTTCAGAACTATGTTCACTTTGTCAACAAAACCTTAACTGTAGCTCCATATGTAGCTGCCATTGACGTCCTTGTCCAAAACTCCCAAGCCAGAGGAGAATGCTTTGGGAGAATAACAATCGAAGCCATGGCCTTTAAGCTACCTGTACTAGGTACTGCAGCCGGAGGTACAATGGAGATTGTGGTGAACGGAACGACTGGTCTGTTACACAGTGCAGGTAAAGAAGGCGTGATACCTCTCGCCAAGAACATAGTGAAATTGGCGATGCAAGCTGATTTACGGCTAACAATGGGCAGAAATGGGTATGAGAGAGTAAAGGAGATGTTTTTGGAACATCATATGTCGCATCGAATAGCTTCGGTGCTCAGAGAAGTGTTGCAACACGCAAAGGCTCGTGCTTTACGATGAGATATGAGATCATTGAACTGGATTTTTTTTCATCAGCTCATGGGTATGTTCTTTGTGTCTCTCTGGTTAGCTTCCATGGCGGGTTTTGCAGAGGAGGCTTTTTGTATGATAGTTGTAGGCCAATTTTATAACGAATTTCTCAATGTTTCTTATTTATTCTGTTAATAGAAATTTACAACTTTACCGCAGAGGAAACGTTGTTTTTCTGTAATGGTGTTTTTATTACGAATTACGAGCTGAAATGAGTATTTGAGTAGAGTTCCGTCGAAGTAATGGTAGCAAAATCCGCTTGCAGAGAGGAGGAGAAAAAAACTCAGAATCGTAAAGCCTTCGTCCTCTTGATTGTAACTTCAAGGCTTTTGTAGTTTGCTTTCGTCATCTTGATCAATCAAAACTTGGGAGATAGTTCATTGTTAGTGAAAGAGATGTTTAGATATGCTCCTGATCATCAAGTAAGTTCTCTTCTTCTTCTTTTTTCTTGCTTACTTCTTGTTATGATTTGTATTGTTTCCTTATGGATAAGCTGTAATTTTTCTTCTGGTTAAAGCTTTGTATCATCTTTATGCATGGATGAGATTGATGCTATTGTTGAACCAGCAGCGGAAACTCGCTTATGAACCATGAATTTCTACAAATTTCTTTTGTTTAGGTGAAAGTAATAATGGCAACAAACAGACCTGATGTTCTTGACCCTGCGCTTCTTTGACCTGGTAGAATCGATAAGAAGATAGAGATCCCATTGCCTAATGAAGATTCTAGAATGAGAATCCTTAATATTCATGTTTTTGGTATAACTAAACAAGGAGAGATCGATTACGAAAAGGTCGTGAAACTATCTGAGGATTCGTCACACATAAATGTTCTTGTGTTTGTTTAACCAAAACAGAACAAAAACTTCTTTTTATTAAAAACTGTCTTTGCAGGGATTCAGTGCAGCAGATATGCATAACACATGTACTGAAGCGCGGATGTTAGCTCTAGTGCGGATCGTGATTACGTTGTCCCCAACGATTTCATCAAGTTTCTGCGTATTGTATGATGTTTTTATCTTTGATTTGTTGCAATCTTTCTCATCTTATGATCAAAAGATTCAAAACTTAAACCATTTTTTTCAGGCTGTAACAAAACTAGGCTAAGCGAAGAAACTTGAAGTCCAGTGCACATTACAATGCTGATTTTCGGAAAGAGTAAAGATAGAAACATAAAGAAGAAGAACCATAGATGGCGCGAACCTGTGTTCTGTTTTTTTTTCAGTCAGTTTGAATCGTCATTGCCTTCTCTTTGCATGGATTCATCTGAGGAATCTCCAAACTCCTCTCTGTACATCTCTTCTATCATCGGTTTCCAGAGTCGAACTCGAGCATTTATAAACCAATTTGATACCTTTGACCACACAAAAATTTATCTCAATCAGAATCTTCATGAAAACAACTTTTTTTTATATAAGAAAATGCAGGATCTGATTCAGAGGGAGTGTACTTGGTTCTTGGAAAGCCCTGTTTGAGACGCCAGCATCAGCTTCTCTGCATCATTCGGGTAACTGTTTTCATTAAAACAATCAAAATGTTATTTCTCCAACATTTTACTTCCATCTCTACTGTTAAATTTACTTAAGCAGCAAGAAAACTGACGGATGCAAGAAATGTTGGAAGAGCCAAGCTCGGAGAATCGCAACAGAAGTCTCGGGCAAGCCTCTGATTGGTTTCCAAGCATGTCTCTGTGGTCCTTGAACCAAACTGAGACGCTGAAGCGATGATGAAGTGTTGCAATCGAACAAGCTAAGCTGTGACAAACCAGAACTGATGATCTTGGGAACAACATCTTGAGTGATGATGAATCTCCGACGAAGAGAGTTGAGCTGAGAGAGTATAGCTTCTTGGAGATAACCAAAATGTCGAGTCATGGCTTGAAGAGCTAAACCGGTGTATACTTTGGATGATCCTTCTCCTGCTATTTCCTCAAATGATGAAATCACTTGCTCCAACTGATTGCAGTAAATGTCAAACCTTTCTTCTACCTGTTGAAATACCGGCGGAAGTAAACCGGATTTAACCAGGAAAACAAAGTTGAAACTAACATCTAATGACTAGATTATGGGATAATTAGGGGGAAAAAATCTTTAAAAGATCTAAATTTTGAAAATAGACTTACTCTTTCAAAAATAAGGAAATAGACAATCTTGTTTAGATTTTAGGATTCAAAATTTAAGTTTTGAAGATTTGGGTCTAGGATTAATTAAAGTTTAAAATTTGGAGTTGAGAGTTCAAACTTAGAAATTTTTGTTAATTTTTAAAATATAGACTATTTTCATAATTGTAGTGATTTTACCTGTTGCAAAAAAACTCAGATTATAGTGACTTACCTGTTGCAACAAACTCAGAAGCTTGGAGATTTTGATATGAAGCTCATGATTCTCAGGCAAAGACATGAAACCTGAACTGCACAGTTCGGATTTGATCTCAGAGGACAAACCAAAACCGGATCTTCTTCTTCCTGGGAACCGTTGTTGAATAAGAATGTCGTTGCAAAGCTCAACCTCTCTACCACCTATATCGATAACTTCTTCTACAAGGCACCGCACTGCCTTGACGTATCTTGAGTCCAACGAAGTTCTTGTGAGAGATGAGAACTCGTGTGTTACCCTAAACTCCTCCATCTTCTTCTACTTGGAGAACAAATAAGTTAAGAAACAAAAAAAATGATATATAAAAGCTTTGTGGGCACTGTTATCTTTACTCTTTTCGCTCCACATACATAAATGTGCAACCAAGAAACAATATTTAGTATTATTCATACTCATATAAGTCGGGGCAATAAAATATATATTTTGGTCAAAGAAAAAAAAATGTTAGTTGACTTGTAGCGAGGTTAGCTTTTTTGAAACCTATATACACATCTAGGCAGTTGCTAGTTACATACTACGAGTATTATTTATTATTATTAGTCTATCCAACGAGTACCTCAAAATTTCCTGCCAAAATTAACTCACGTTTTTGGTTTGGTTTAAAATTACCCAAGTTTTTAAAAATAAAATTATATTTTTGATGGACTTTCTTGCTTATGAAAAACCAATCTGAAAAGGAAAACTTTTATATATATATATATATATATATATATATATATATATATATATATATGTTTTTTGGTGCAACATTTGACCGTTTAAATGTTTTTGGAAACACTATTCGAGGTAATCAGTGGTCAAAGCGGGTTTATATTCAATTATTGTGTTAAGAAAAGCACTGAAGATTTTGAAATCACGAAGCACCTAGAGAGTAAGAGCAATTGCTGCAGCAAAAGCTCTATGCATAGTTACCTATATACCTCCTACTACTACTAATAATAATTAGTATTTAAAAATTGGCAACTAATTATAACAACATCAGAATGACTTTTGTATATCCTTGTCAAAAGAAAGAAGAAGAGAAGGAATTTGAAATATATATGGTCCCTCCTCTGAGCACGAAACAACAGGCTTTTTGCATAAATGCTTATTCTTATCTTGCATCAGTGTACCCACAATCCCTTTTTGAGCTTCTAACTTTGTTGGGAAGTTCAAAAACCAAAAAGAGAAAAAGACACACATGCAAACAACAAGTACTAATTTCTATTTACTTTTTTTTTTTAAACATTAATATCTATACTATATTTTAAAGAAAGCATAATATATAACGTGCAAATTCTACCACTTCTTTGCTATTTTGATCGCTATATTTTGTTTTTTTATGTCAAACAAAAAAAGAGATCACTATGTTCATTAACTCTCCTTTTTTTTAAAATCAAATTTCATTAACTCTTTAAACATTAGTTATCGGAGATAACTTATCTCTCTAAAACCAGACGGTATGTAATATATATAGTAGGGACCGGGCATAAAACCCGACCGGACCCGAACCGACCCGATCCGACCTGAAAAACACGGTTCGGTTCGGGTTCGGTTCTTCGAAATAATCCGAATGGTTCTATTTCAAATTTGATTCGGATTTTGGTTCGGGTCGGGTTTTACCCGAGACCCGTTCGGGTACCCGATAAACCCAAAAATATTTTATGTTCGAGATTTTTTTCGGGTTTTTTGGATTTTTTCGGGTTTTTTTTTGGGTTTTCGGGTTTTTCTGATTTTCGGTTTTTTCTGGTTTTCGGGTTTTTCGAGTTTTCGGGTAAAACCATACCCGAAATTTATTTTGGGTCCTTTTCGAGTATAATTTAAAATCAAGGACCCGATCCGAACCCGAAAAGATCCGAACCGAACCGAAATTTTCCCGAGACCCGAATGGGTCCAATTCCCAAGATCCGAATAGACCTGAAACCCGAAAAACCCGACCCAACCCGACCCGAGGACCCGAATGCCCAGTCCTAGTTATCACTTACTAAATAAAGGGTAACTAGGTGGGTAAGGTTGACATGATTTTGTCTCAAAATTAACCAAATAAAAAAACAATATAATAATCAAAAGTAACCCAGAGTAAAAAACACTGCAAGCCCTCGTCTACTTTACCCTATATTCAGAAACCGCAACACTAACATCTTTTTTTTTTCTTTTCTAACAACTACTTTATCTATTTCTCTTTCATATACACATGTTATTTTTTTCATTTCTTCTTCCTCACTCAAACCCTGCATTTTAATCACCCCAAATACATCCACGAATCCGTCTTCCTCATCACCGTCTTCTTCACAGTATCCATCCGTCTTCCTCACCGTGTTTCCTCCATCTAACATGTTTTATAGCATGATTTTTTTTCCTGAGATTGAGATTCAACAAATCGTTCGATATAGTTGACTATTCTATTTTAATAACAGATATGTATCTCAAATATATAGTTAATTATTCTATTTTATCTATAGTTGTATTTGAGTAATGGAGTACCCTAGTCTCATGGTTCAATTTGGTGTTGTTTAGAATAGTTAAATATTTTTCAACACAAGTTGTCTGTCTAAAATATTTACATTTTGTTTGCTACAAATTTATGCATATAGTTAACTATGATAGTTGGCTTTGCGTAATGGACTATTTTATTATCATAATTCAAATCTCGGTGTATTTAGAATATTTGTTTATTTATGTAATTTTTATCCTTTGTATATAATTGACTATTTTATTATCATAGTTTCAAACTAGTCAATATAAATAGAGTAGCCAAATACATTCGTTGTGCAAACAACAATTACTAATTTCTATTTACTTTTTTTTTAAAACATTAATATCTATATTTTAAAGAAAGCATAATATATAACGTGCAAATTCTACCACTTATTTGCTATTTTGATCACTATGTTCATTAACTCTCTTCTTTTTTCTTTTTATCAAATTTCATTAACTCTTTTAACATTAGTTATCTGAGGTAACTTATCTCTCTAAAACTAGACGGTATGTAATATATATACTCAAAAGAATAAACTACTCTGAATTGTTATAAAAAAATAAAATAGAAATGTTAATGATTTAATTTTGATAAAAACTCGGATTTCGCATTTCTGCAACTTTTTGTTATCAATCATATTATGACGCAGAATCACAAACACGTTTAGTCATTTCGTTATTTTATTCACAAAAGTAAAACAAAATTTCAAATTCAAAGGGTTAAAGTACAAAATGATAGATTTCTCGTATACAACACATGTTTCTTCACATTAGGCCGCCTACTTCACATTATCATGAGAATTTCAATTAGGTCTGGGCATTCGGATATCCGTTCGGGTTAGGTTCAGTTTTTTCGGGTTTTGGATATCCAAATTTTAAAAATTTAGAATCCATTCGGATATTTTATTTTTTGGATCGGGTTCGGTTCGGTTCCGCCCGGGTTCGGGTACCCGGAATTATCCCAATTCTCGAAAAAACTAAAAAAATGTTTAATTTAAATAAAATTTGGTTAAACTTTACAAAAATTATTAAATTTTGACAAATATAACTAAAGATTTTCGAATATTTCGAGTATTTTTGTTATTTCGGTCTAAACATAACTAATATATACGGTTTATAATTGTAATTTTTAGTATTTTGGTTATTTTTAAATATATAATTGTACTTCGTATATTTTGGGTAGGCCTGGGCATTCGGGTCAACGGGTCGGGTTAGGGTCGGGTTCTCGGGTACCCGAAATCGGAGAAGATAGGAACCGAGTAGAACCCGACAAAAAATCGGTTCGGTTCGGGTCTTGTCGGGTTCGGATCGGTTTTAGGATTTTAAATGAAACCCGATATGGAACCGAAAAAAAACGGGTCGGTTTTGAACCTCAATTACCCGAAATAACCCGAAATAAATTGTTGATCCGTGAATCACACAAAAAGGGTAAAACAGTACTTTGGTCGGAATCTCGTTTATTGATCAAAGGTCGCGGTTACAACAGATTTTAAGTATGAAGGCAAAGACAAAAGACTTGAGATCGGTAATGAGCTCTCTCTAGTATTCTCTGTCTCTGCGGAAGTTGTGGATCTCTTCAATGAGGTGATGTCCTCTTTATTTATAGTGTTTCTGAGGCGGCTGGCAGGAGGATTTCTCCTTTTCCGAGTTCGATTAGGAAAATGAAATCTTCCGGTTTTCTCGCCGAGATAAGGATAAGTTTCCTGATATCACAAGGAATCGGTCAAAGAGAATATTTCCTTTTCCGAGATCGGTGGAAAAGGGAAATATTCCGGCTTTATCTGTTGTAATGGACCGGGCCCGTGATGGGCCTAGATCGGTAGCCGAGATGGGCTTTCAACGAGGTTCCGAGCTCGGCCCAGTGTTTTTGGGCCGACTTATCCTCGATCCGAACTATCGTAAACCGGTCTTGATCGAACCGATCTCGGTTCGAACCGAGTTAAACCAAGGGGGTGCTAATCCCCCCTCTAACAATTAGTCCCCCCCTCAGTTCGGCGAGGGATTCTATGAGTTCGGCGAATTTTTAGGAAGTATTTTTTAGCTCGGTTAAAACTGAGATCGGTACGATCTGATCAGATTCTGTTTCGAACTGCACGAGTTCGGCGAACTACTTAAGTTCGGCTGGATGATACGAACTATTCGAGTTCGGCGAACTGCTTAAGTTCGGCTTGATGTTTCGAACTGTTCGAGTTCGGCGAACTGCTTAAGTTCGGCTTGATGATGCGTACCGTTTGAGTTCGGTTTGATGTTTCGAACTGTATGAGTTTGGCGAACTGCTTAGAGTTCGGCTTGATGTTTCGAACTGTACGAGTTCGGCGAACTGCTTAGAGTTCGGCTTGATGTTTCGAACTGTACGAGTTCGGCGAACTGCTTAGAGTTCGGCTTGATGTTTCGAACTGTACGAGTTCGGCGAACTGCTTAGAGTTCGGCTTGATGTTTCGAACTGTACGAGTTCGGCGAACTGCTTAGAGTTCGGCTTGAGAGGACGGATCCTTTTTAGATTAAGTTCTCACGGTTGAATCGATTTTACGAACTTTCGAATTCGGTAATGATTTTTTTTATATCGATCCCGAACATTCGAGTTCGGTATTTTTTCTTGAGAAGGGGGCGTCGTTTCGTCTTCTCTCGCCGCAGATTTCGAAGAGGCGTGCGTCGATTCGTTATCTCTTGCCGCGGAATTCGAAGAGGCCCGTGTCGATTTGTCTTCTCTGGATGCGCGTTTCGAGGAACTGTCATCATTGCCTTTTTCTTTATAAATATCGCTCGGAGTTCCTTTCGTTTCTCACTTCTGCTCATTTTCTTCGAAAAGGTATTTTCTCTCTCTAAACGCTCTCCCTTCTCTCTAGGATTTTCTCTTATCTTTCCCTCCGACCATCTGCTCCGCCGTGATTTCTCCGATCTGTTTGAAGATCTTCAAACTTTCCGGGCGATCTTCAAGCTGTTCTTCATCAACTTCTTTCGTTTGATCGGCATGGTTTCGAGGACTTCTTCCCCTTCTGCAGAAAACCGAGCTCCTTCATCTGAGCTTCCAGATATTGGACTGTTCGTCAACAGTTCTGATTCCAGTTCGGACGGACTGAGTGACGTTGAACGAGAGATGTTTAGGCGCAACTCTCAGCATGCCGCGGCCGGACCGAGCAGCTCAAGAGTTTCGGTCGAAGTCCCGCATCTCATCGATGAGGCCCTGTCCGAAGAAGAGACTGCTGATTTAAACGAACAAGTTCGGGCAGATGCCGAGTTCGCTGCTCGGCTTGCCGAGGACGAAGATGCAGCCGAGCTGGACAACCGCGCTGTTCCTCCAGCGTGCCATCCCGATGAGGGGGACGATGGCCCCATTTTGGCTGCTAGGCGGATGACTGAAAGACCAGCCAGCATCGGACCATCTCGGTCTACCGCAGAGACAATTCAGATCACCTTGGAGCGGTGCGGTGCTCCGAATGATTTGTTGTTCAAGATCCCGAAGGCCGCTGATCGCCCGTGGGATGCTCCGGATGGCTACATTTGCGTCTACGAGGAGCATCTCAGAAGTTGTGGGCTTCGGTTTCCCATCCCGGAGCTCGTCTACAAATACTGTAAGAGGCGGCACGTCGCGATCTCCCAGTTGATGCCGGCCACAGTGATCAACCTTGTGGGTCTTCTTTCGCTCGGGGAAGAATGCGGTATTCCCATTACGGCGAAGGTCTTCGAAAAATTGTTCCGAGTGAACCTATCGAAGGCAAAGCCGTGGTTTCTATCGGCAATGGCGAAGCCGGAAGCCGACCTTATTACTGGGAATAAACCGAGCAAGGTCAACTATTGGAGCGCCAGATACTTCTTCGTGAAGATCAACGAATCCTCCGTTGAGTGTCCGGGAGGAAGTTACCGAACTCAATGGAGAACTCCTATTGGTAGAGACTTGTTCTTTGTTTCATTTTAGTACCTTATTTTGCCTAACTTATATCTTTCTCTCCTATTCCCAGCTCGTCATCCCCCAAGCTTTCTTATCACCACACCGAGATTCACTTTCGCGCACGCGAAACAACTGAGTGCTGCGGGGAAAGCTCGGTGGCCTGAAGCTTACCAGGAGAAGCTCGATTTAAAGGCAAAAAGGGTTCTTAGAGGTAAATCGGCAAACTCTTTTGCTGTTTGTTTATACCGAACTTCTTCTTATTTACCCGTTGCTTCTTCTCAGCAAAACCGTCTCGTCAAAGAAAGATGAAGTTCGAGGACATCCCCAATCTCTCAGCCGAGATGGATGATGACGAGGTGGACGCGGGTATCCCTTCGTCTGATGTCCGGGCGAGTCCCGAGGCTACGGCCGTTAATGAAGAAGTCGGTCAAGACGAAGTTCCTTCTGGGGATCGCGCTCCCTCGTCGACCGCGCAGGCAGATCCGGAGGCCTCGGACGTTAACAAAGAGGTTCCCGCTGGGGAACACATTTCTCATCCGGCCGAGAAGAAGAAAAAGAAGAAGACCAAAAGGGGGTCTCGGCGGGCTGCTGATTCGGCTGCCGGAGTTAGTGCCGAACACGCCGAAGATGGCGTAGGCGACGAGGGGGTTACCGGGCCCCAGCAAACTGATGCGGAAACAATTGTCCTATCGGACAGCTCTCCGGTGCAAAAGAGGCGTCGGGTATCGGATCCCGCGGAAGATTCCTGGGATTACGTCGAGTCCTACCGGCGCTTGGGTTTCGGCCCAAACTTCCTTCCGCCGGTCGGTTCCCTCCGCCAGTCTGAGGCTTACAAGAAATTGGCCCAGACTACTGCCGAGGTATCCCTTCTTCTTCCCTCTTTTTTTTTTGTTATCCTTTTTCTTTCGATTTCTTACTTTTAAAGCTCGTTATTCCCGCAGATGATTGCTCAGACGAATGAGATCGTCGGGTCTTACGACCGCGAGCTCGGTGAATCACGCCGAAAAGCTCTTGAGGCGAGGGTTCAAGTAGCGGAGCTTCGCAAGGAGCTGCGTATATCCGAGGATCGAGTTGAGGCGGGCGATCGTGCGGTGGATCAACTGAACCGTGAGATCGCTGCCCTGAAGAGGTCCAACGCCGAGCTGATGTTGGAAAGGGACGCTGTATCGGTAAAGCTTTTCGCTGAAACTTCGCGACTGAGGGCTGGCCGCACCCAGCAGATTTCCAGGAGGAAGGCGGTCACTGAAAAGTGCGAAGTTCGGCTTCAGAAGGTGAGGGACCACTTATCGGCCGTCGAACGGGCAAAGAAACCGTTCCTCGTTATCAACCAGGTTCAGGGAATACTCGATTTCTGCGAGGGCCTCAAGAAGAAACACGGTATCGATATCCCCTCGTCTCGTATTGATCGGCTCGAAAAGCTCAAGGCCGAGAAGATGAAGGAGCATGCCGCGGTCGACCTCTGCGAGCTGGATGAGGCGGACTTGGTCGTCACGCCTTTCAGCGATCCGGTGCATCCAGAGGTCTCGACGTCGATGGGTAATGAAGTGCCAGCGGGCCTCGACGAGTTCGGATCAAACCGGGCTTCCATGTCGGCTGATCGCGCTGATGCGATGCGGAAGCAGAACGTCTGAGCTCCCCCTCCCTTCTTTTGTAATATTTTTAATTTTCTTCTGCCCGAATGGGTTTATAACTCGACCTTTTGGACCGGAGGGTTTTTAAAATCCGGTATCCGTCTTGTAACTTTGCCCGAGGGGCTTTTGAACGAATTCGATTTTGATCGATCTTCTTTTTTGAATGTTTAAGTTTTATTATTTCTCGAGTTATTCTTATGACGAATTTTGGTATATTTGAAGTCGTACTTAATACGAACTTCTCAAACTTATCGTACACAGTGGTGCCGTAAATAGTACGGTCTTAGCCGGGTGAAGAGGACAAGTTCGACTGAACCCGTTCGAGGTCGGCAATCCTTATCGTAGATCGGCTTACTGATTTTGCGGTTGTTGAGAAACCGGCTTACTGGTATTTGCGATTGTTGAGAAATCGGCTTACTAAATTTTGCGACTGTTGAGAAGTCGGCTTAGATTTGCGAGGAAGGACGTTCGGCTTGACCCTAGAGTTTAGTTTAAGAGTACGTGAACAGCTCATCTTAATATGCTCTAGGTTTTCTCAGATTGAATCCGAGTGTGCGAAACGGGCTCGGCTTATTTGGCTCGGATAACCTGAGAAGTTGGTGCGAGACTGATCTCGGCTTTGAATGTGGAAAGTGTGTTATCCATTGCACCGTGAGGATGCGTGCGAGCTAAGCTCGGCTTTATCAGGTCGTCTGGCCAGGACGTTGATATGGGAACCGTTGATGGTCCAAAATGCGAACTGTTGTAGTTCGGCAAACGTAAAGTTTGGCTTAATGATACGAACTGTTTGGAGTTCGGCAAACTCAGAGTTTGGCTTTGGAAAATACGAACTGTTTGAGTTCGGCAAACATAAAGTTTGGCTTAGGAAGGTACGAACTGTACGAGTTCGGTAGAATGCCTTGGTAATATATTTTTATTAATGTTATAGCTGCGCCTTGTGAGGGCTGCCTACGTACCTTCGAAAGAAGGATCAAGCCATTCGTAGTTCATGTTACATTTTAGAATCGAGCGTATGTGTAGTAGCTCGGTGATCTTTTTTTTTTTTTTTTTTTTTTTTTTTTTTTTTTTTTTTTGGCGCTTGAAGGTTGGCCTAGATGTAATACCGCTTGAGGTTCATGGAATTCCACGAACGGGGAATGGGGGTTCCGTCTAGCTTCATGAGTTCGTAGACGCCAGGTTTGACTACCCTCATGACCTGATACGGTCCTTCCCAATTTGTGCCGAGCTTGCCGGCATTCTTTTCTTCAGTGCCTTCGAAGACTTTTCTTAAGACGAGGTCGCCGTCGGTGAAGTGACGTCCGCGGACCTTTTTGTTGTAGTAGCGTGCTGCCAAGTTCTGATAATTCTGAATCCGAAGTAAGGCTTGATCGCGTTGTTCCTCGAGATTGTCGAGGTTATCGAGCATGATTTCGTCGTTAAGATCGGGATTTTGTACGAGCATCGTCCGACGGATAGTCGGGATGGTGAGTTCGGCGGGGCATAGGGCTTCCACGCCATAGGCCATGTAGAAGGGGGATTGCCCCGTTGACGACCTTGGGGTCGTTCGGTAAGACCATAAGACGCCGTCGAGTTTATCTGACCATGTCCCCTTACGAGTATCCAATCGTTTCTTGAGGCCGGCTATGATCGTTTTGTTCGTTGCCTCGGCCTGACCGTTGCTCGGCGGGTATCTTGGTGTGGAAAAGCTTAGTCGAATTTTCCACTTGGCGCAGAAGTCGTTGAATAGTGTTGATATGAATTGGGGACCGTTATCGGTGATAATCTCGTACGGAATTCCGTGTCGGCAGATAATGAATTTCCAGACGAATTTCTGGACGTCAGAGGCGAGGATGACGGGATATGCCTCGGCTTCTACCCATTTGGTAAAGTAATCCGTCATGACGAGGATGAATTTTTTCTGCGAAGTGGATCGTCTGAAAGGACCGATGATGTCCATCCCCCATCGCATGAATGGATACGGAGCTGTCGAAGTGGTTAGCAGCTCGGTAGGAAGGTGTATCATTGGGCCATGCCTTTGGCATTTGTCGCACTTTGCGACGAACCTTTCGCAGTCTGCTTGCATACTTGGCCAGTAATAGCTTGCTCTCTTGATTTTCAGGGCTAGAGATCGGCCGCCGGAGTGATTGCCGCCGTCGCCTTCGTGTATTTTTGTTATGACTTCCTGAATTTCATCGCCTGAGATGCATGTGAGGAGGATTCCTGCTGCGCTCCAACGAAACAGTCCGTCTTTGATAAGTATGTAGCGGGCGGCGCGCATTTTGAGTCGTCGAGCGGCCCATCTATGATGTACATTTTTATTTCCAATGTCCAATCGGCAGGAGTCTGCTCGTCGGACTGTTCGAGGTCTATTGGTTCATGAAGTCCGTCTGTCTGTTCCTCCGTTTCATCGTCTGATCGGGCCGTGTCACCGTCTTGCAACGTGTCGCTGTTGCCTTCGGCGGTGTTAGAGTGTTCGGGCTCGGTGCCCTGATCGGGCTCGACGGTTGGAGTCCGTCTTTGTCGATGTGAGACAAGTTCAGTCGCGGGATTTTCCTCGTAATCCCGTCTGCGAGTCGTGACAATGCATTGTTCTGTGCTGCCGATACTAGGTTCTGATATACTTTCCACCGGGATTGTCCGTTTGAGGTGAGGGTCGGAGCTTGATGCCAAGGCAGCGAGTGCGTCGGCTGGAGCGTTTTCGCCCCGCGGAATCTTGGTAAGTTCGAACGAATCGAATTCGGAAGCGAGTTGTTTTACGAGCTTGAGGTATGCGTCCATTCGACCATTCTTGGCATCATACTCCCCGCTGAACTGACTTGCGACGAGCTGTGAGTCGCAGTAGGCGTGAATGCGTGTGACGCCGATGGCCTTGGCCAAACGTAGTCCGGCAATTAGCGCTTCGTATTCTGCCTCGTTGTTAGACGCGTTGAACGTTAGGCGGAAAGATTGCTCCAAGATTTCTCCCGTCGGAGATTTGAGGCGAACGCCTATTCCAGAGCCTCGGTGAGACGACGACCCGTCGACGTGAAGGATCCATCGTTCGGCGGTTATGACATCAGTGTTGATGTATTCCGGAGATAATTCAACGAGGAAGTCGGCGAGGACCTGTGATTTGATGCTTGTCCGGCTTTTGTAATCGATATCGTATTCGCTGAGTTCGATAGCCCATTTAGCCAACCGACCGGACTGGCTTGGGCTATGTAGGATTGTCCGGAGTGGTTGATCGGTTAGCACGGTGACCGAGTGTGATTGGAAATAAGGGCGCAATTTCCGAGCTGAGACGACAACGGCGAGGGCCAGCTTTTCAAGAGTCGGATACCGTCCTTCAGCTCCATCTAGTGATTTGCTGATATAGAAGATCGGTTTTTGTTCGCCCCGGTCTTCCCGAACGAGGACCCCGCTGATCGCTGAGGTTGAGATTGCGATGTAGAGATAGAGGGTCTCGCCGTCTTCGGGTTTTGCCAAAACTGGTGGTGTTGACAAGTAATCTTTGAGCTGCTTGAATGCTTCCTCGCACTTATCATCCCACTCAAGATTTTTGTTTCCGCGCAGTAATTGGTAGAAGGGGAGACACTTATCGGTGGACCGGGAGATAAACCGGTTGAGTGCGGCGATGCGTCCCGTGAATCTTTGCACTTCCCTTCTCGTTGTTGGCGATGGTAGGTCAAGGATTGCCGAGATCTGTTTTGGATTGGCTTCGATTCCCCTTTGAGTCACGATATACCCGAGAAATTCTCCGGAGGTTACACCGAATGTGCACTTGGTCGGGTTTAGCTTCATGCCGTACTCGTTCAGGATATCGAAACAGGTGTTGAGATGTCCGGCGTGATCCTTCGCAACCAAAGATTTGACGAGCATGTCGTCGATGTAAACCTCCATCGTTTTGCCGAGCTGGCTAGCGAACATCCGATTAACGAGGCGTTGGTAGGTAGCACCGGCGTTTTTGAGGCCGAAGGGCATCACCTTGTAGCAGTAGATACCGCGGTCCGTGATGAATGAAGTTTTCTCACGATCATCCGAATGCATGAGTATCTGATTATAACCTGAGAAAGCGTCCATGAACGAGAGGAGTTCGTTCCCGGCGGTGGCTTCGACGAGTCTGTCGATATGTGGGAGCGGGAAACTATCCTTTGGGCAGGCTTTGTTCAGGTCGGTAAAGTCGACGCATATCCTCCATTTTCCGTTTTTCTTTTTTACGACGACCGGGTTTGCCAACCAATCGGGATACCGAACCTCTGTTATCGACCCTGCGCTGAGTAATCTTTCGACCTCGTCGTTCACAGCTCGGGCCTTCTCGGGACCGAGCTTGCGTCGTTTTTGCTTGATCGGTTTGAAGGTGGAATCAACGTTGAGCTCGTGACTTGCTATCTTCGGATCGATTCCGGGCATGTCTGTGATTGACCAGGCGAAAGTTGAAACGTTCCTTTTAAGGAGTCGGATTAAATCCCTTTTGATGTCATCATCGAGTTCGGCCCCGATTCCTACACATCTCTCCGGATTGAAATCGTCGATATTGACTTGGACGATTGTTTCGCGTCGCGGTAAATCGGGATCGTTTGAATTTTTCTTGTTGATCACGCAGGTGCGGGGAGCGGTCCTCAGTTTGCATTCGTTAATGAAACACGTTCGGGACATCACTTGGTCGCCTCTAAGGGTGAAGATTCCAGAAGGTGTTGGGAACTTGACGCATTGGTGATATGTTGACACGACTGCTTTCATCGAGAATATCCATGGAGTGCCGAGTATCACATTGTAGATTGCGGGCTTGTCCAGTACCAAGAACTTGACCATTCGACAAGTGCCTCCGGTATACATGGGAAGTTTGACCGTTCCGGCTGTCATGGTTTGCTCGCTCGAGAATCCGGTGAGTGGTTCGATGTTCGGTCTGATTTGATTGTCGGGAAAGTCCATGTTTTTCAGTGTTTCCCTAAAAATCACGTTAACCGAGCTTCCAGTGTCGATTAAAATTCGTCCGACTACGACATCTCCGATGAGTGCCTCGACGACTAGCGGGTCGTTATGCGGCATATGAAGTCCTTCCGTGTCGGCCTCGGAGAAGGTGATTGGCGTTCCGCAGGGTATAGTCTGATGTGACTGTTTTGCGGCCAATGCTTCCTTGCTGTATGTCTTTAGAGCTCGGACAGAGTAGTTGCACGTTTCCAATGCACCCATAATCATGTTGACGCGTTTCCGAACCTGTGGAGGGTGTTGATTTTCCACGTTGTCCTCCCGATCCCGTTTCGGTTGTTCGTCGTTGGTTTTGTCTTTCCTTTGCTCGGCAGGTTTGTTTGGTCTAAAGGTACGTCTCCTACCGTTATCGTTACGGTACGGTCTGTTTGAGGGTTGGAAGGCTCCTTCGACTGGAACTTCCCCCTTTTTATACTTCATCATTAAAAATTCCTGTAGGTGTCGGCACTCCTCGGTCGAATGATTTCCATACCGGTTATGGAAATTGCAATACGATGCGGATTCAGTGGTGTCGGACTCTTTTGACTCTTTCGGCTCATCCGACCGAACCCAAGTGTTTGACCAGGATTGCTGAGTTTGGACCGTATTGACGGGTTGTTTCGGGGGAAGGTACAGTCTTTCTTTAGTGGCGGGCTGTTTCGTGACTGCGTGTCGCTTATCTTTCTCGGATCTTTCCTCCTCCTCCATGATGAAGACATGCGCCCTGTGCAGGATGTCCTCCAATGTCTTTGGATTATTGCGTTTGATTTCCCTGTGAAAGTCTGATTCGTACCAGGTGGCTTTGTAAAGAGCCTCGATTGCGGCTTCGTCATCGATCGTGCAATGGGATACAACTGCTTTGAAACGTTCCATGAAGTTGCGTAAGGGCTCGTCCTGCTTCTGCTCGAGGGCCCAGAGTTCGGCGTTCTTGGTTTTCTGCTTGACAAACATGGTGAAGCGTTTGAGGAATTTGGTAGTGAGCTCGTTATAGCTGTTTACCGAACTTGGCTCGAGTGTCGAGAACCAATCGAGCGCGGCTCCGGATAAGTTCTCCACGAACAGTTGGCACATGGCTGCGTCCTTCTCAGTTTCCGAGCCGAAACGAAATCGGTTCATTGAGATGGCAAACGAGGTCAAGAAGCGTTTAGGATCGGTAAACCCTTCGTATGATGTGATCTTGACTCTCTCCAATCGCCGAACGGGAGTGTTGATGATCGTATCGGTAAATGGTGTCCTCTGCGACTCCTGAATTACCCGGTCGATTTCTGGTGCCGAACTTGTAGCCTGGTGGACTTTGGTCCGCATCTCTTGCAGCTGGGCCTGTACCTTGGCGAATTCCAGATTTACGGCAGCTTGATCTGCGATGTTAATTTCCGAACCGGACGCGGATCTTCTTGTCGGCAGGTCAACTGTGCCCGGGGGTCGAGCGTCGGTTAAGTCGGATAAGAGATTTCTGCGCAATGTGTTTTCGTTGGTGGGGGTGATCGGGTTTGGTTCGAGGATACCGATCTGATTTCGGCGTTCGAAGTGGGATGCTATCAGTGAGGCGATCCGTTCTTCGTTCCTTTTATTGATCTCGGCGAACTGCGTCGCCATGGCTTCCATGAAGGCGGTCGGATCCGTGAATATCGAAGCAGCCGGAGGCGGCGGAAGGGTTGTCGGGAGGTTGGTTCGATTATCCCCTTCAATAAGTGAGTTCGGAGGAAGCCCTCCTTCGTCTGTTGGTAGCTCGGTATTGACTGGATTGGGTTCGTCAATGGGCGGGTTTCGACCGTTGTTGTCCGAGCTGTCGATGAGGGCTGCGGTGGTATCAGCTGGAAGAACCATTGTCGAACTTCAATCAAACGATATCCGAAAGTACTGTTCTATTTGTCCCCACAGACGGCGCCAATTGTTGATCCGTGAATCACACAAAAAGGGTAAAACAGTACTTTGGTCGGAATCTCGTTTATTGATCAAAGGTCGCGGTTACAACAGATTTTAAGTATGAAGGCAAAGACAAAAGACTTGAGATCGGTAATGAGCTCTCTCTAGTATTCTCTGTCTCTGCGGAAGTTGTGGATCTCTTCAATGAGGTGATGTCCTCTTTATTTATAGTGTTTCTGAGGCGGCTGGCAGGAGGATTTCTCCTTTTCCGAGTTCGATTAGGAAAAGGAAATCTTCCGGTTTTCTCGCCGAGATAAGGATAAGTTTCCTGATATCACAAGGAATCGGTCAAAGAGAATATTTCCTTTTCCGAGATCGGTGGAAAAGGGAAATATTCCGGCTTTATCTGTTGTAATGGACCGGGCCCGTGATGGGCCTAGATCGGTAGCCGAGATGGGCTTTCAACGAGGTTCCGAGCTCGGCCCAGTGTTTTTGGGCCGACTTATCCTCGATCCGAACTATCGTAAACCGGTCTTGATCGAACCGATCTCGGTTCGAACCGAGTTAAACCAAGGGGGTGCTAATCCCCCCTCTAACATAAATGTACCCGAATAACCCAAAAAATCTGAATAACCCGAAATAACCCGAATTAAATGTATCCGAATAATCTGAAATAACCCGAAATAACCCGAAATAATCCGAATAACCCAAAAATACCCGAATATATATATATATATATAAATTATATTTTTCGGTGTAATTTTTTGGATACCCAATCGGGTCTCGGGATTTACCCGAACCGCCCGAGAACCGAAAGAAATTTAGGCAAGAACCGTTCGGGTTCTAGAGGAAAACCAAAACCGACCCGAACCCAATTTTTTGGGTCGGCTCGGTTTGGGTTTTTCGGGTCCGGGTTATATGTCCATGCCTAATTTCGGGTATCCGTTCAAGTTTCGGTTCAGTTCGGATACCCGAAATATTTTATTAGAAGAACCATTCAGATATTTGTAACTATTCGGTTCGGTTCAATACTGTTTAATTCGGTTCAGTTCCAGTTCGATTTTTCGGTTCCGGGTATTTTGTCGAGACCTAATTTCAACCTCATTGAATGTCAATGTACAAAATTTGGTAAAAGGGGGGGGGGGGGGGGGGGGGGGGGGGGGGAAGTCGGTTCAATCAGAGTCTTTTGTTGCTATTAGAGTTTCAGTGATTTTGTCTGCGAGTGAACCATAAAGGCAAAGGAACATGAGAACTTTAAGACTAGTATGTGTATATATATTCGTTGATACTTGATAGTAGCTGCCAATTAGGACAAGTCGTAGATGTTGAAAAGACACTACAAAGATCTTCAAGACATTGCTTAGGCTTCTTATTATGGACCTCTTCGAGTCTTCGAATAGTGACCTACATATCCGTAGCTTCTATTTAATATATTATTATGATTTCTACTATAAGGTTATAAACACTGCTCGTAATATATTAATTTTGGTAGGTTGCGCAAAAAAACAAAAACAAAATTGTTTTGCTTAACAATGACTATTATTGTCCACATGAGCGTAGTCGAGTGGTAGTGAGAAGGTGAGATTGTTCCACTAACGGGGAATCCGGGTTCGATTCCCCTTTTGCGCTGGTGCTCGAAACATTAATCACGACCATGTGTGGAAGCTGGCACTGGGTTTCGGCCCAATTGAAAACCCGTGAGGAGGTTTTGTCAGTTGGGCCAACTCACTCTAGGCAATAGTCGGAAGGCGCGAAGTCTTACTGGTTTGGCATGTGGTAGTCAGTCCCCATCTCTCCGGTAGGATATCGACCGGACAGCTTAGGTTATCAAAAAAAAAAAAAAAAACAATGACTATTATATACATACATATTTCAGCTGCAAATGATAATGGTAGTAAGTAATGCAGCAGGCAGAATGTCATAAATTACAATTATACCCCTAGACCGTTCACGCAGCAAACTTTCACTTGATCCTGGGCTGCATCGCTGACACAAATAAACGGAACGGTCATAGATCTAAAAGCGAGCGATAGTACACGTGGCATCATCGTAACCGTACCTTCTCCCGATCTGAAATATTCTGATAGAGAGAGATCTCTTACGAATCAGAGAGGAGGCCCCACAAATCTGAGCCCTCCGATTTTCGATTCTTCCTCGAACCTTCCTTCTTCCTTCTTCCTTCTTCCTTCTTCGTCTCCAAAGGGGATCATCACTTTCTCTCTTCGTCTCTAGAAAGCCATGACAAGTTCTGCTGCTCCTCACAAGGTTCCCTCCTCTCGTTCTCTGTTTATTGACTTTTGGTTTTCGAATTAGGGTTTTTGACTCTTTTTTTTGTTTTGGGAAACTGCGTAGGCTCTGGGCAAGATCGCGTGTAATCGGCTTCAGAAAGAGCTTATCGAATGGCAGAGGAATCCACCCACAGGGTTCAAACACAAGGTCACCGATAATCTCCAGAGGTGATTTTTGGGATTTTTCTCAGCTATCTAATTCCATCTTGTGATTAAGAATTTCGGAATTGTGATGTGAGATTTATGGATTACAGATGGATGATTGAAGTTATCGGAGCTCCAGGGACTCTGTACGCGAACGATACGTATCAGCTACAAGTTGATTTCCCAGAGCATTATCCTATGGAATCGCCTCAAGTGAGTGCCTCCAATTTTGTAATCCTAAACAAAACAATGCCTCATGATGATCAATGATGGATGTTATCACTTTTGATTATAAATTTTCCCTTATAGTGTTTTCTCACTGTACAGGTGATTTTCCTTCCTCCAGCTCCTCTGCATCCTCACATTTACAGCAACGGGCATATTTGCTTAGGTACGTGATTCTCTGATACCCTCTTGCTTTGGTTATTACCATCTATCACTTTGCCTTCATCTCAAGCTTGATGTGACATCTCAACTCGCTTGTGTCCTGTGGTATGTATATATTAGGATGCTTGTTGTACAAATAGCTAATCTGTTGTTTTTGATATGAAAGTAAAAAGATTCAATAGGACTTTTTTCCATTGCTATGTACATATCGAACAACATAGGAGCTGTATATTAATCATGTGACAAGTGCCGTGAAATCTACATTCCAAAACTAGTTTTGAGTCTGTATACAGAATGACTGAAACGTTTGAATATGTGACCTGCATTTTAAACATAGGCCACTCCAAAAGAAGAATCTGATGTTGTGTATGATTTGTAGATATTCTGTATGACTCGTGGTCTCCTGCCATGACGGTGAACTCTATCTGCATCAGCATCCTCTCCATGCTCTCAAGCTCGACGGAAAAGGTACTTACAACTCTTAAAACTCACCATTATATAATGTTCTTCCACAAAGCTGAACCTTCCTCTCCGTTGGTTGCAGCAACGACCGACTGACAATGACCGATATGTGAAGAATTGTAAGAACGGAAGATCTCCAAAGGAGACTCGATGGTGGTTCCACGACGATAAAGTATAAACCATCCATCAGGCCATAAATGTATAATAATCCGAAACAGCCCCCGAGGTTTTTTTGTTTGTTTGTTGTGTATTTTCAAATTTTAAACCGGGTTTAAAGCTGTCCTAAACCCATTTCCAAGAATCCGTGATGTAAAAGAACAAAACAATAAAAATAAAATTTTGACTAATTTTGAATCTTTCTACTCTAATTTCTAACAAAAGACCCGAACCTAATCTCTCTGATGCTTCTCTATTAGGTCATATATATACATCAGGAAGAATATATTCTCAACAACTACTTTCCCCTCTGATTTTCTCCTGTCACCACGAAGCCGACGAAGAAGACGGTGGAGGAAACAAAGACAAAGATGGGTTGTGAAAGATTCTTTGACCAGTTGCGAGTATATGTCGCGGATCGAACTCAGCCTTCATGCTTCTAAACTGATCCCACTTGTCGCCAAAATGAGCCACCCACTCTTCTTGTGTTGCGTGGTGAGGAAGGTACTGCTTCACATTGATCTTGGCTTTATTACAGAACTCCAAGATCCGACGGTTCTGATCTTTCAGATACTCTAGCTTCTGCGTGTCCTCACCGTCCGATAAAGCTGATCTCAATAGAGCCACCAGGTAGAAAACTTCCTCATCCGGCGTTACTGATGAGCTTCTCTCGTCCCATCTGCCCATTACAACATATTTTGACACGTCAGCACGACAACATCTCTATAGTTAATTAATGATGTGTGGGAAGGTCGTTGAGATCGGTTTGGTTTAGGAGAATCCGATTGGGACCCACCACCATGAGTTCTAGGAACTAAAAAATAACAACAAACCAATCTGGACCGTCGGATTTTGGTTACAAATTGGACGACGAACCAAAAGAAAAACACGAGCCGACTAGGCGTTATTGTCAATCTTAGCTGTGGTTTGATTCCATACACATGTTTTTCGGACAATCCCATCCCATGTACCACGTGTCGCTAGCTCTTTTCAATTTTGACAACTTTGTTTTTTTTTGGACCACTAATCCCCCCACACGATGTCAAAAAAACAAAATTTAATCCTCACAAGTGTAACTTGCATGCATGCAAAACTCGTTTTTTTTTCCTTTTTCTAAAAAGATATCTGGAAGTAAAAAAGACTTACTTGTCTTTGTTCATTGGGTAGATAAGGATAGGGCCACTTGTTTTATTTCCCAAGATGCCCTTGAAAACGCCTTTGTCGAAATCAGAGATTCTTGATTTCGGTACGAATAGGTTGAGCCATGGGTGTGGAACCTCCCATAAATTCTTGGACCGGAGCTTCAACTCGGCCTTGTGAACCCGATCAAGAAAATCCACATACTGCAGATCCGTCGTGAATACCGATGTCGGTATAAAATTCAATTTCTTCATCAAAATCTCTACCTCCTGTAGGTAAAAAAAACAAAAAACCACTTTTAATTTATTAAATCCGGAAACGGATAATAAAGTTAAACGGGGAAAATTAAAAAAGCTATTTATGAAAGCCTACCAAAACCAAGGATAAGTTAATATTCCATTAGAGTTGGTTTTATCAAATTTAATTAGAGAAAAGAGGAATCATTATTTGGTGAGTGGTCCACTACTTAATTAGTAACCATGATTAATTCGCTAGTGATAAACTAAACATAAGAAGAAGAAAAATATATTTATGTGTATTATTAAGTTCAGGTGGAAAAGCTAGATCTCTGTAGATCCCCTCTGGCTTCTTCTTCATGTCTTCTTCCAAATTTAATTTATAATAATAAAGTCGACACAACAAAAATACCATGGAGACCACTTTCAATCATATGAACTAAAAGAAAACCAAAATTCTTAATCATGATTTCCCCAATAATCGCATATCCTTCCAGATACTCATCAATATAAAAATAAAAAATATCTTAATATCTAAAATTAGTGTAAAAAAGCAGAGGAATTAATAATTAAACAGTACCTGATCGACGGTATCGGAGTCGGAGTCGTGGTAGTTCTTGGTGATCTCAAGGCAATACAAAACGGAGCCGTTAGAACTAACGGAGGATATCTTGACGGGGTTACGAGGAGAGAAGAAAGAGGATCTCCAATTGTTGACGAGACCTTCGTCCACAATCACAAACCCTTCCACGTAATCAAACTTTAGTTGACCATGCATCGATATCAAGTACTCTTGGTCCTCCGTAAACACCTTGAAGCTCGAATACAATACTCTTATCCATCTCACCTGTCATAATACATCATATTTAGGGCTTTTTAGTAACATAAATTTGATATATAAATCCATTAAAAAAACAAATGTCACCAACAGTTAAAACGCTATAACTAATGGACCCGCCAAGAAGTTTTATTACGTGACTACATAAAATCAATTTCTAAAAATAAATATTGTACCCTTTGGGGAGCAGGTTCGAGAGAGATTCGTGCTCGTGTAATGATCCCAAATTGACCTAATCCACCAAGAACTCCATGGAATAGCCTTGTGTTCTGTTCTTCTGAACATCTCATCACCTCTCCTTTCCCTATTTTTGTTTCAAATTTTTTTTTTGGCTATTAAAACTTCAACTAAATTCAACAAAACCCATGTATATGAATGTTTTATACTAACCAGTTACAACGTCGAGCTCAAGGACGTTACTAATCTGAGGACCATGGTGAAAAGCTTGACCACTAATTCCTGCATTGGAGAGCGTACCACCAACGGAGAGATACAAGTAATCAGTCCATGACTTTGGTGCTAAGCCATGCTCCAACGTTTTCTTCAACACATCGACCCATAATTCTCCACCCCAAACGTCCACATACATTTCCTCCGGTCGGACAAGTGGCTCCGGCGTCCCGGTTTTGCGGTGGTTCATCTCAACCACCACTCCGTTCCTCCCCGTCGCGGCCTGACCGTTTATGGAATGGCCGTGGCCTCGGGCTGAGATCGGGAACGCCGTGGCTGAACCGTAAGCTGTTCTGACGAGTCGCGCCACGTCTTCGGCCGATGATGGATGAAGCACGGCTAATGGCTCTTCCGGCGACTTTAACATACCGAAGTCCGAAGAGACGGAGGCTAAGTCGGAAGGATGGAAGGTGAAGTGGCCGTCGACATCTATGGCTCCGATTCTGAGGAGCTCGCTCGGACCGACGGCTATGATCAGTGTACACATCGCGAACGTCATGAGAAGAAAGCTTGACGTCATTTCACGAATCATCAAGAATCAAGAACAAGAATAAAGATTTGTGTCTCTCAGGACGCCAAATGGGAAGGGAATATATAGAAGAAGAGAAGATCTGTTAATACTGTTTTCGATGATGAAAGATTTGATATGGGGAAATGAAAAAAACATATATAGGAGATCCTTGGGAGTTCGTGAGAGCTAACGTAAGCCCAGATTACGCTTTGAAGATTTTCTGAGCAACATGCACAGATTCTCTCTCTTTTTTTTTTTGGTTTTTGGTGAAAAAAATTAATATTATAATAAATATATAACCAGCTTTTTTCTTTTTTCTTTTTTTTATCGTACAGATTTAACGAGTTTATATGTGTATGTCTGTTTATAGGACAAAGAGTTGTACCGCAGTTGCCCACATGGGCGTGGTCGAATGGTAGTAGAGAGGTGAGATTGTTCTACCAACGGAGAATCCGGGTTTGATTTCCCCTCTGCGCTGGTGCTCAAAACATTAATCACGACCATATGTGGAAGCTGACACTGGGTTTCGGTCCAGTTAAAAATCCGTGAGGAGGCTTTATCAGTTGGGCCAACTCACTCTAAGCAATAGTCGGAAGGCGCGAAGTCTTACTGGTTTGACATGTGGTAACCAGTCCCCATCTCTTCTGTAGGATGTCGATCGGACAGCCTAGGTTATAAAAAAAAAAAAAAAAGAGTTGTACCGCAGAAGATCACGTCATTTTCTTATTTAACAAATTCATCTTTTCTTCAAAAAAATAAAAAAATAAAAACAAATTCATCTTTAATAAAAATTAATGGAAAAGGACCGTGTGATATCTACGTGTCAATGTGTATTGTTAACTATACTACACGTACGTATTGAATTCGTTTCAGCAAAGACATTTTAAACCGACTACATACGATTTGACTACTTCAAAATTGGCAGTACCAAATTGTTGAAATCAACCGTTTTGATATAGTTATGAAAAAAAAAAAACGTGTTATATATGTGTTTAAAGCTATATATAACCATTAATTTGACTATTGAAAAATTAGCTGTCTCGGGGAATCAAGAACAAAGTAGTAGAAGATTCAACCATTTTTATGTATGTATAATTTATAGAGGTTGGAAGTGGAATTTGATTGAAGAGAATATATTCATCCTAAAATGGGGGATTGGCACTACGATTTTAGTTATGAATAATAAAAGAAAATGCCTTAAATAATACAAATATCCGAAATTTTGATTTGCATTGCTGAGTTTTTTTTATTATAAAAGAATGAATTTAAGGCATTACTGATTCACTGAAAAAATGGATAGAGAGAGAGACATGGGGGAGAGCATGGGAGGTATGGGAGAGACGGAAGGAAATAACGCCACGTGGATATTCACGTGGGAGAGGATGAGGTCACACGTGTGTGGTGAAAGAGGTGGGGTCCGTAATTGGATACGGAGAATCCTAGTGGGCCCTTTTCTCTCCTGAGATGACGTTCACGTGGTTATTTGCACTGTAAAAAAACACACACTATAAAATGGATTATTGTTAGACAATGTTCAAAAAATCTGTAGACGTTAAGCCATTTCCAATGGATTCCAAAACACCAAATTGGTGTAAGTTTTACACTAAAAACTCTTCAATGGGATTTCAAAAATGATATTAAATTTGGTGTTGTGAATAATATCACACTAACAACACTAAACACTATTTATTTATTTTATTAATACAATAATAAATTAAATAAACATAAAATAACAAATACAAATTATAATTTAATAATATAATAATAATTAAAAATGAAAATTGTATTTATCTCATAATTTTTTAGTCAAATACTAATTTTAACAAAATAATAATATTTTTAAAATACATAAATTAATACACAAATTAATTTAAAAATACATAATAGATTAAAATATTGTAAACATAAAATTACAAATATTTTAAGAATAACTAGATTCTATCTCGTGCGTCCGCACAAAAATTTTTGTTTTTTTGTTTACCAAATTTTGTAATATAATTTGTTTTTTGTATTTAGATATAATTTGTGTTATAGATATAATTTTTTTAATAAGTGACAAAGATTTAATTTTGTGTTTAGATATATTTTGTTTTTGTATATTAAATTTTTCTAATATTAAATATGACAGTGATTATAAAAACATAATTCTAACCCGTCTGTTCATATTAATCCGAGAATGACCGCGATTATAAAAACATAATTCTAACCCCTCTGCTTACCGTATAATATATGTTCATATTACCGTATAATATAAATATTTACTAATTTCAAATATTTAACATTTAAGGTTGATTGATTATGATAAAAAATATACAATAACATACTCCTCTGTTTCATAATGTAAGTTGTTTTAGAGGTTTTGTTTTGTTTCAAAATATAAGTTGTTTTCATATTTTTATGCAATTTTTACTTTTATTGAATATTGTGTGACCAATAATATTATGCAGTCTTTTTTATGATTGTCTGAATTGTTTTTAATTTATATATTAATTGATATATTTTTTAAGAAAATTAAATTTCTTAATATTTGTGTTTTTAGCCAAAACTACAAATATTATGAAACTGAGGGAGTATCGTTTATGATTTCTGTCATTATGAGAATATTATTTAAATTAAATCTAAATTAATATCCGGTTTATTATTTTTGTAAAGATATAATAACAACTGGTTTTGTGATTTTTGATAATAGCCTAATATAAAGATTTTCATGATTGAATACAAAAATATATATGTTTTAGTTTTGCTTGTGGTAGAATTCTTAATTTTGAATTTGAATAGAATAATCATTTCTGTTTTAGATTTTATGATAATATTTTTTAATAAATCTTTATTAATATAAACGAATATTAACATAATCTGGACAATCTCGAATTTAATTCTAAATTAACAAATCCTAAAATTGTGTGATTCTTAAAATATTAATCATTTAATATATGTAAATAAAAAATATTGAATTTGTATTAGTAACTGAATGTTGTCCATATGCATGATCAAATTTATGGTTGTACAAATCTAATTAATAATATATTCTTTTATTCACAAAAATCTAAAGTTTAAAAGTTATCCAGGATATGAATATATTTATATTGATATTTTCCTGTTTTGATACAAAATACCACTCTGTTTTAATAGATTAGATAAATTTATTATATTAATTTAAAAATAATAAATTTATATCAAAACTATTCAATAATAAAAAAATAAAAGAATATAGAATATTTTTTTGAGTGATATTTGTTGTTATAGTTGGAGATGGAAAAAGTTTTAGTGCTAAAATTACACCAAATTGATGTAAATTCAACACCAAAATGGTGTTCGTGGTTGGAGATGCTCACATCACGGCAAAACATCAAATATAGTGTAATGTTTTCATCAAACTTTTCCAATGGAACTCTAAAATTAATATCAAATATAGTGTTGTGAATAATAGCACACCAAATCAAACACTATTCACTTATTTTATTAATAAACCGATCAATTAAATAAATATAAAATTAAATAATAATAAAAATATTTAAATTAATAATATAATAATAGAAAATATTTTTTTGATATGAGATTTGGCGTTGTGGTTGTAGATGAAAAATAAAGTGAAACATCAAAACACCAAATTTAGTGTTAGCCTTGGAGATGTTTTTAATCGAGCGATTATGGACTTAGTGCCTAACAAAAAAAAGGGGACTAAGTAGTGATTAGTTTATTTACCTTTTTTAACATATGAATCCATTATAATTTATAATTTTGATATAATAATGTGTTCAAGATTGAATAAAACACAAGAAAACAAATATTATGTCTAATATATTATGATTTTCATTAAAAAATGAACATAAATTGGACTTATCAAATTTTTGAACCAATTAAATTACTTTAATTTTTTATTTTTATTTTAAAAAATAGTCTAAGTGGCTGTCTAAACAAATATTAATCGCCCTAGACAAAAATTAATTGGACACTCAATTTATTCGACCAATAAATCATCGTCATGGACTGCTGCCGCCTAACATTTAGATAACTGTCTGGACTAGACATCCGATTTTTTGAATATGATTATTAGATAACAAAAAACAAAAATATTGAGCATGATTATTAGAAAACAAAAAACAAATAACAAAAAGAAGAAAGAAGAAAAGAGAAAAAGGGAAGATAGATTCTTCTTGTGCAGTACTTTGCAGTCGGTAGATCCTCTCTTTGGCTGCCTCGAGAAAACTGATTTTATTACATTTTTATTTTCAATATTAAAATCAAAACTTATTTGTAGTAGTGATCATTATTGAAGATATGATTCTGTATATCAGAACATCTACATTGGTGAGACATCTATCCTTACAAAATTATTATTTTTTGTTTTTTTAAATTAAATAATTAAATAAAAATAAAAATAAAAATAAAAAATTGGACCTATCACAGTGTTATACTTCAACTTAAATGTCTAAATTTTTTTTTTTGAATGTTTCATTTGAGACATTCATGTCTCTCTCTGTTCTTTTTATCTCCCTCTCTCTTCCTTTTTTTTATTTATTTGGTTTTATTTAATCGTCACGGTCTGCTACCGTCTAACATCTAAATTTATTTGGTTTTATTCATACGGAGTCAATTCTTGTTAAACAATTTCTGACCCCATTATGAATGCTCTTAGTAGGTGATGTCAAAAATTGTTTAACAAGAATCGACTCTGTACGTGGTTATTACTTATTTAAACTTGGAATTTTTTAGCTACTATTCGTCGAGTGACTTGAGTCTGTATATATATTATTAATCGAAATGATTAAAATAATATATACAAATTGGTGCGAGAATATTATGAAGATGCAAGTGTTGATGTGTCAGATGCAAGTGTTGATGTACCATTTGAGAAATAGTACAGGAAGTGCTACAAGCGATCAAATCGTGGACATTGGATGACTTGGAGCCAGCGTGGACTGGAGTAAACTTCTAGAAGCTTCCAGTGACGTGCCAAGAGGGGTAGATGAGCTGGATGAAGAAGATATTATTGTTTTGGAGTGTTTCCATATTCTTAGGAGAAGATATTGGAAAAAGAGAATATTTCCTAAAAGATTTGGAGATATCTTAAATAAAAGAAATATGTTAGACATTGGAGAACATGTTCTAAGGCCAAGACTGCGATTTACAATGTAATTGATGCAAACTACTTCAAGCTGATTTCTCAATGTGCATCAGCTCAGAATGCATGGAAGACATTGGAGAACATGTTTGAAGGTACTACAAGTGTCAAGAGAACTAAGCTGGATATGTTAGCATCTAAGTTTGAGAATCTAAGGATGGATGATGGGGAAACCGTGGCTCAATTTAGTGCTAAGTTGTGTGACATATCTAATGAGTCATTCGCTCTTGGAAAGCAGTACAAGGACAAAAAGCTTGTGAAGAAACTGAAGAGTTCGCTTCCATCAAAGTTTGAGTCAAAAATTTCTGCAGTTGAAGAAGCTCATAATCTTGATGAGATGGCTTTTGATGAATTTGTTGGGATACTTCAGGCTTTTGAGTTGAGTAAATCGTATGAGGACAAAAGTCAAAAGAAGGATGTTGATGTTGGAGTTGCTCTAAAGGTTTCATCTTCTGAAGATCCTATGGCGATGTTGTCAAGACAATTTGCTAAGTATTTGAAGCAGAAGGGAAACAGAACGAAGAAAGGAAAGGGGTTTGGCAAGTCATCGAAGATAAAATGCTATGAGTGCCAAGGCTTTGGACATGTTTGCTCTGAATGTGCAAACTTGCAAAAGAATAAGAAAATCAATGATTCTGAAACTGATTCAGATGATGGTGAAGACCTTAAGAATTTTGTGGCATTTACAACCTTTGAATCTGATTCTGCAACAAAACCTGCATCAGCGTCTGCAGCAGGATCTGTGTCAGCGTTTGCAGCAGAATATGTGTCAGCGTCTGCAGCAGGGTCTGAAATTGGAAGTGACAATGATGAAAGTGATGACGATGCTGGAAGTGTCGATGATAAAGAGTTTGCTGAGAGTTACAAAGCGTTGTATGAGGATTGGTGTAAACAGGTTGAGGAGAATTCGGCGTTGACTAAGGAGAAGGTCAAGTTAGAAGCTCAAGTGGCTGATGTACAAAAGTATGCAACAGAGAGAGAAGAAGAAGCTCAGCAAGCTAGAGTTCAACTTGAAGAAACACAAAAATGTTTGAGGATGTTGACTAATGGCACGAATCAGTTGGATCAACTTCTTAACATTGGGAAAAGTGATCGATATGGTCTTGGATTTAAAGGGAAATCTTCAAAAGTTGATTGTGTTTTTGTGTCTGGTGGAAAAATGAAGGCTGCAGCGACATCTGCTACAGAAGCTTCAACTGGTACAGAAACTGCAAGTGGTACATAAACTACAACTGGTACAGAGAAGGCAGCTGGTACAAGAACTGCTACAGCACCTGCAAAAAGGAAATTTCCAGAAGTACAGAGTGCACCTCGACGAATTTTTCGACATGTGTGCCATCACTGTGGAGTTGTTGGGCATATTAGGCCAAGATGTTTCAGGTTATTGAGGGAGAATAATCGAATGGAGCAAGCTAATGGTGTGAGATTTCATGGTCCAACATGTTATCATTGTGGGGTTGTTGGACATGTTCAACGTAATTGTTCCAGGTTTGTTCAAGGGGTTTTTTGGACTCGGAAATATAATCATTACAGAGATGGTGCAGTAGGAGTTTATCCTCAATTTGGAAGGAGACGGTTCTTGCATTAGTTTTTGACCATGATGTGACTCAAGCAGGGGGAGAATGGTGTTGCTGGTTTTGGTTGTGTTATTGGTGACAAAGCCTTTGGAGCTAAGGTTGCTTGAATTCACATACATAGTCAAAAAGGGGGAGAATGAAGATGCAAGTGTTGATGTGTCAGATGCAAGTGTTGTTGTACCATTTGAGAAGTAGTGCATGAAGTGCTACAAGCGATCAAATCGTGGACATTGGATGACTTGGAGCCAACGTAGACTGGAGTAAACTTCTAGAAGTTTCCAGAGACGTGCCAAGATGGGTAGATGAGCTGGATGAAGAAGATATTATTGTTTTGGAGTGTTTCCATATTCTTAGGAGAAGATATTGGAAAAAAAATATTTCCTAAAAGATTTGAAGATATCTTAAATAAAGGAAATATTTTATATGGAAAAACTTGAAGTGCAAGTTGAAGAATATATATATCAAGGTCGTGACCCTTTAGTAAGGTGAGAGAGCTTGAGAGAAAAGGAAAAACAAAAGGGTTTTTTGGATGTGACATCGTCTGTGTCAGTGAGTGAATCAAAGTCTAGACTTTTCTGCATTTTATTTGTGTCTCACCTACACTTACATATTATTCTAATTCTTAAACAAATAGTTTGACGTTAAGTTACTTATTATTTTAGTTTTTCTTCCCTGAATAATGAAACGGCTAGCTAGATTTGATGATAATTAGTTTGGTTAGTTGATCTGGTACTATATTTTTCTATAAAAACAATGAAGAGCAAGCAAGTTGGGTTCTATTTCATGCCAAACCAAACATTAATAGAGATTGATACGTTTTACCAAATTTTCAGATCTCATACTTGCCAACTTGTTCTCATGTGTTGATTTTTTTTTCTTTCGGATTTGTACGTATAATTACTACCAAATAATATAAATAGGATGCTCCATTTTAACTCTTCTGTTTGCGTTGCTGAGTTGTGTAAATATGATTAAGTCCAATAACACGTGCCGGGTTGTTATACAATTTCCAATCTAAAATTAATAAATCATACTATAGGTTTTCTGCTAAAAAAGGGAAAATAATAAAACTACAGCATAAATATTTGTTTTTAACTATTTATATACAATTTTTTTGGTCATTATCTAATATATTAAAATAAAATGTTATTTTGTGTCTAAACAGTAAAAAATGAAAATAAATATATTCTTATTTTCTATAACTTTTAAATTTTAGATTTTTTAGGAATAACTATTCCCGGTTTCCAAACAGTTGAATTTTGTTCAATTAAAAATTTATTTAATTAATCTAATTCAATTAAAGATTAATTTATTTAATTAATTAATCTTATTATATATATATAAATTAATTTTAATTCGTAATTATAAAAATTTAAACTATATCAGAAATTAAATTAAATATTTAAAAGTATAAATAAAATCGATTATTTCAAAAATATGTAAATTAAATACTTCAAAAATAATTAAAATTTTAATTATTATTTTGTTACAAAAATAATATTAGTTATTTTGAGTTTTTGAATTTCGATTATGCCAAATAATTTAATAATCAAATTTTTTTGAATGATACAGATTCAAAATTAACAATTTTGAAAGATAATATTAAATTTTGAATTTAATGTAGATTTCTGAAATTTCATCAACAATTACAAACAAAATAGTCAGAATTAATAACAAAACATGTGTACTTCTAAATTTAAATCTTATTAATACAATCAGATTTATAATTGAGTATTTTTCAAACTGAAAAATGAATATATTATTAATTAGATTTGCACAACCATAAATTTGATCATGCATATGGACAACATTCGGTTACTAATACAAATTCAATATTTGTTATTTACATATATAAAATCATTAATATTTTAAGAATCACACAATTTTAGAAATTGTTAATTTAGAAATAAATTCGAAATGCAAATATATTTAATCTCGGTAAGATTTTCCAGATTATGTTAATATTCTTTTATATTAATAAATATTTATTAAAAAATTATTATCATAAAATCTAAAACATAAATGATTATTCTATTCAAATTCAAAATTAAGAATTCTACCACAAGTAAAATTAAAACATATATATTTTTTGTGTCCAAACATGAAAACGTTCATATTTGGCTATTTTTTACTTGGATAACTACTATTCAAGTTGCCAAACAAGTAAATTTAGTACAATATTAATAAAAAAAGTTATTTAATTTATATTTAAAAACAATTCCAAAAATTCAAATTTTAATTTAGATTTGTTTGGATTTCCTTAAATCTATGTTAGATTAATTATCAAAAATCACAAAACCAGTTGTTTCTTTACAAAAATAATAAACCGGATATTAATTTATATTTAATTTCAATATTTAAATTTAAATAATATTCTCATAATGGCGGACATGATAAACGATATGTTATTGTATATTTTTATCATAATCAATCAGTGTAAAATTTTAAATATTTGAAATTAATAAATATTTATATTATACGGTAATATGAACGGGCGGGTTAGAATTATGTTTTTATAATCGCGGTCATTCTCGGATTAATATGAACGGACGAGTTAGAATTATGTTTTTATAATCACGGTCATATTTAATACTAAAAAAACTTAAATCTACAAAAACAAATTATATCTAAACACAAAAATAAATCTTTGTCACTTATTAGAAAAATTATATCTAAATACAAAAAAAATTATATTACAAAATTTAGTAAACAAAAAAAATAAAAATTCCCGTGCGGACACACGAGATAAAATCTAATTTTAGGTTACAATAGGCTGGTCCAATAGCCAAATACCTCCATACAGTTAATATACACTTACAATTCCTAACAAATTAGATTATGCGACATTAGAGGCAAATATATTACTCCTTACCACATGTAATCAGGTAGACAACAAATACAGTATTTACATAATACATGTGAAACGCCGTACAGTTTATTTTGCCAAGCGGATGTCTTATATTTTGTGTTCAATTCTAGTTATTTCGTGAACAATATCCATATTGAAAATTGTGAAAATGAATGATAACGATATACCCAGAAGAGGAAGCATGTGGGGGCCAGCATGTTTCAAAATATTTATCTGTTCGTAATTTTCTTGTTCCATTTGTTTGTTTGTAGATTAATCAGTCGATGAATAGTAAACATTGATCAGACAATGAATCGAAAAAAAAATTCACACACTAATCGTGTTAACATCATAATTAAACATCTGACGACTGAAAATATTAAACCCTTGCATATCAGCTACATCCAATCTGTTTTGTTTTGTTTTTAGTATTTAAAAATATATGTAACAAAACATCGAATTTTAGTTTATAGGAATGGTACATGTCAATAGGGCTGGACATTCGGTTAATTAGTTGGGTTCGGTTCGGGTTTTTCAGTTTTAAAATTTTAGGTCCCATTCGGAATTAAATTCTATTTCGATTCGGTTCGGTTTGGTTTTCGGGTTTTTTGGTTTTTACAATTAATAACCAAACTAAAATCACTTTAGGGTAATTTTGATTATTTTATATAATACATGTATTTTTAGATAAAATGAAGAGTTTGACAATTGTGAAAAAAATATTTATCCAACAAAAATGAACAAAGAAAGAAGAAAAAATATTGTCCAAATTACAAAGAAGCAGAGGAGTCGAAGTATCAAATACTCAAATCTGCTACTAAGTCCAAAATCCTATATAGTATTATATGAGTTTGGTTTTAATTCGGTTACCCAATCGGTTAATTCAATATTCGGTTACCCAATCGATTAATTTGACATTCGGTTAATAAACCAAACCGAACCAAAAACCGAATAAATTTAGAAATGTGTCCATTTGAATTATTCGGGTTATCCGAACCCGAACCAAATAACATTATTCGGTTTGGTTTGGTTCGGTTTGATTTGGTTCGGTAAATATGCCCAGCCCTAATACACGAAGTTTAATAAATGTTACTAATCATTCAGGATCCCTTCCTAAACTTTTTTGAACCTTTCTTTTCTTGTGTTTGTACTTTGTTTACATATAAAGATTGTTGTATCATTTTGAATTTCAAATCTTGGTTGGTGATTAAAAAAAAACATACAAATTTGATTTTTTAAAAGAATTTTCCTAAAAAAACTAGACCGTTAATAAAATAAAATAAATACTGAGAGCATCATTATCGGTAGGTTTTAATGAGTTTCTTAATAAGTTTCTTAGAATAAAATATTGTATAATTAATAAAAAGCAGATTTATATCTAAGAACCGATTCTTATTTAAGCAATTTAAGAAGCGGTTCTTAAGTTATACGTGTCATTATGTAATTGGTCTGACGTTTTCTTTCGTCTCGATGAAAATCATTTTTCTCTTCTTCTCCTCGCGAACTCCGTCTTCTTCATCTCCGGCCGAGTCGTTTGGCTTCTCCGGCGGATTCCACTCGTCTTCCGGCGGATTCGATTCGTCTTCCGGCGGATTCGATTCGTCTTCCTCCTCCGTTGTATCGTCGGTTCTTCGCAACAAGAAGAAGAAACCATGGCTTCATCTGTAATCGGTTCGTTCGTCTGCAAATCCTCGAAGGTTATTTATCATCTTCATCACCATTCCTTGTCGATTTCAATATATTTCGAGTTTCTGATTTCGAAATTTAGGGTTTTCTTCAAATTTAGGTGTTCTTGGTAACATATCAACTGGAACTCTGACAACCAATCAGATGGCTGTTTCAAAGCTTGTGGCTATGGGTTCTAGAATTGGAACTCTTCGATCTTTCAGTGTTGAGGGGACCTCATTTGATCCTCGAGATGGAAAGATTGAAGATTGGCCAGCGGGTCGGATGGATGCAAATCTTCAGATGATTGCAAAAATTGCTGCCATTTGCAACGATGCTAGTGTGAATTATATTTGTTACTCATGTTTTCCACAGTTTACAGATGCTAAACTCTTGTATTCTACATTCTTAAACATTATTGAAGGTTGTTGTCGGCTATGGAGTGAACTAGAGCAACAGATTGCCACTCTTGAGTTCGACCGCGACAGGAAATCAATGGGAGTTATGGTGGATTCCAGCTCAGGAAAGAAACTGCTACTGGTCAAGGTCTGTTTTTTTTTCATTTAGCATATCCTGGCTTAGGATGAAGAATGGTTTATGGTTGTGTTAGGTGTGTTAAATGGTTGTGATGAATGGTTTTCTTCAAAGTTAGGTGTGTTAAATGGTTGTGATGAATGGTTTAGGCTGGTAGACATATGTCTACTTAGTTTCATATATGTACTTCTTAGTTGGAAAAGAAACTTGTTTTAGAATCTGGTGGAAAATGATCAGTTTGTTATTGACTTTGCTCTGTCTTTATTCTTTATGTTGCACATGTATACTGTTTTGATCCAACATATTCTTCAAACTTCATGTAAATCTGGTGGAATATACCGGTTAAGCTCTTTTGATCCATTTAATTTCATTTTAAATTTCTAGGTGATCATTGATGCAATTCCAGAGACTGTCGGGGGTAAACTCATTGGACTTGTGACTTCAAGAGAAGAGATTCCTGATTTGCTCAAGGTAAACGGATTTACAAACTTGGAGCTGCAACAAGTCTTTATATCTTGTGTTAAACTGGAAACCACTATTTTTCATTTGTGCTACAGCTTGATGACGTTATAGATCTTGTGATCCCAAGAGGCAGCAACAAGCTAGTTTCCCAGATAAAAAATACTACAAAAATCCCTGTGCTAGGTCATGCTGGTACGGTTTCAAGTTTGTTATTCCATAAAATTCTTTAGTTGGATTGTGCTAGAGAGTGATGGTGCCTTAATTGTGTACTTCCAGATGGAATATGTCATGTATATGTCGACAAGTCTTGTAATCTGGATATGGCAAAGCGCATAGTTTCCGATGCAAAGTTGGATTATCCAGCAGCCTGTAATGCGATGGTAAGAGAACTTTTACCATCCCCTTGAGATTGGAGTTTGAAGAATATCCAAACGCTATGCAGATTGCATTATTTCTTCTACACCCACAATTGTATTAGACTTTGTTTAGACTTTGTATTAGACTTTGTTTTAGATTTTGTATTAGACTATAGGTAATTATGAAATGTATTAGACTATAGGTAATTATGAAATGTATATACATATATAAAACAAGTTAAAGTACGAAAGCAAAATTAAGCCACATGTTTGTTTGGTTGGTGAAGGCAAAAGTACAAATAGTCTTGCAAGCTCGATTTTTCATTGTTAACAACCCATCTCTTTTTTGGGAGAAAGAACAAATAGGAAAAATTATGAGAGCATGCATCATACTCCATAATATGATAGTAGAAGACGAACGAGATGGACACACTCAATATGATGTTTCAGAATTTCAACACGGAGAAGGAAACAGAAGTGCACATGTGGATCTTATTTTTTCTACAGAAATGCCTACAAACCTCCAAAATATGTTGGGTGTTAGAACAAGAATTCGTGATAGAGAACGGCATCAACAATTGAAAGCTGATTTGGTTGAGCATATCTGGCAAAAATTTGGACGTGCTCAAGATAATAATTGAATGTTGTTTTGCTTTTTTTTTAATAAAATCTATGTTTAAAATGTAATATTTATATGTCAACTATGTTTAATTAAAAAAATAAACTCTATTTAAAATAAAAACAAAACTATTAATTTTTTTTTAAGAACTCCTAATAGGGTTCTACCAATAAAACAGCAAAAACAGAAGTTTCTTAACAGAATTTCTTAACTTCAAATTTATAATTAAATATTGCTTAAGAACCCCAAATGGGTTTCTCCCAATAATGATGCTCTGATTCTCTTCAAATTCATAAATGGAGTCCATTTATGGTTAATAAAATAGGAAGATCTGATGGTTTATTTTTATCCAAAAAAGAGAGAGAAGGAAACGGTGCGGATTGGTTGAACGACTCCCTGAAAGTTTGCTTTCGTCGCAGAAGAGAAAAAGGTTGTAGCAACGTCACCACCATCTCTCCCTAATTTTCTGAACCATAATTCCCTTTTTCTTTTCATCAAATCACAGACCTACAAATACTCTTTTTCTTTGTCGGGACAAAACTAGAACTTTTTTTTTATCGTATTTTTTTTGTTTCCGTGTATAAAAGTAGTATTTATAAGACTTAGAGCATGCGCATCTCAAACTTTTACCAAGTTCTTTGGTGAAGGTTTTGATGCAGAACCGGATTAAATAGATTATTATAATGTAGAGAGATTTAGAACCGGATCCTGTTAGAGGGGGGATTAGCACCCCCTGGTTTAACTCGGTTCGAACCGAGATCGGTTCAATCAAGACCGGTTTACGATGGTTCGGATCGAGGATAAGTCGGCCCGAAAACATTGGGCCGAGCTCGGGATCTCGCTGAAAGCCCACCTCGGCTACCGATCTGGGCCCAGCACAAGCCCAGTCCGTTACAACAGATGAAACCGGAATATTTCCTCTTTCCCGCCGATCTCGGAAATGGAAATATTCTCTTCGGTTGATTCATCGAGATATCAGGAATTTATCCTTATCTCGGCGAGAAAACCGGAAGATTTCCTTTTCCTAATCGAACTCGAAAAAGGAGAAGTCCTCCTGTCAACCGCCTCAAAAACACTATAAATAAGGAGGCCATCGCCTCATTCAAAGGATCCCCACAACTTCCGCAGAGACAGAGAATACAAGAGAGCTCATTACCGATCTCAAGTCTTTTGTCTTTGCTTTCTTACTTAAAATCTGTTGTAACCGCCGACTTAGATCAATAAACGAGATTCCGATTAAAAGTACTGTTTTACCCTTTTTGTGTGATTTACGGATCAACAATTGGCGCCGTCTGTGGGGACAAATAGAACAGTACTTTCGGATATCGTTTGATTGAAGTTCGGCAATGGTTCTTCCAGTCAATACCACCGCAGCCCTCGTCGACAGCTCGGACAACAACGGTCGAAACCCGCCCATTGACGAACCCAATCCAGTCAATACCGAGCTACCAACAGACGAAGGAGGGCTTCCTCCGAACTCACTTATTGAAGGGGATAATCGAACCAACCTCCCGACAACCCTTCCGCCGCCTCCGGCTGCTTCGATATTCACGGATCCGACCGCCTTCATGGAAGCCATGGCGACGCAGTTCGCCGAGATCAATAAAAGGAACGAAGAACGGATCGCCTCACTGATAGCATCCCACTTCGAACGCCGAAATCAGATCGGTATCCTCGAACCAAACCCGATCACCCCCACCAACGAAAACACATTGCGCCGAAATCTCTTATCCGACTTAACCGACGCTCGACCCCCGGGCACAGTTGACCCGCCGACAAGAAGATCCGCGTCCGGTTCGGAAATTAACATCGCAGATCAAGCTGCCGTAAATCTGGAATTCGCCAAGGTACAGGCCCAACTGCAAGAGATGCGGACCAAAGTCCACCAGGCTACAAGTTCGGCACCAGAAATCGACCGGGTAATTCAGGAGTCGCAGAGGACACCATTTACCGATACGATCATCAACACTCCCGTTCGGCGATTGGAGAGAGTCAAGATCACATCATACGAAGGGTTTACCGATCCTAAACGCTTCTTGACCTCGTTTGCCATCTCAATGAACCGATTTCGTTTCGGCTCGGAAACTGAGAAGGACGCAGCCATGTGCCAACTGTTCGTGGAGAACTTATCCGGAGCCGCGCTCGATTGGTTCTCGACACTCGAGCCAAGTTCGGTAAACAGCTATAACGAGCTCACTACCAAATTCCTCAAACGCTTCACCATGTTTGTCAAGCAGAAAACCAAGAACGCCGAACTCTGGGCCCTCGAGCAGAAGCAGGACGAGCCCTTACGCAACTTCATGGAACGTTTCAAAGCAGTTGTATCCCATTGCACGATCGATGACGAAGCCGCAATTGAGGCTCTTTACAAAGCCACCTGGTACGAATCAGACTTTCACAGGGAAATCAAACGCAATAATCCAAAGACATTGGAGGACATCCTGCACAGGGCGCATGTCTTCATCATGGAGGAGGAGGAAAGATCCGAGAAAGATAGGCGACACGCAGTCACGAAACAGCCCGCCACTAAAGAAAGACTGTACCTTCCCCCGAAACAACCCGTCAATACGGTCCAAACTCAGCAATCCTGGTCAAACACTTGGGTTCGGTCGGATGAGCCGAAAGAGTCAAAAGAGTCCGACACCACTGAATCCGCATCGTATTGCAATTTCCATAACCGGTATGGAAATCATTCGACCGAGGAGTGCCGACACCTACAGGAATTTTTAATGATGAAGTATAAAAAGGGGGAAGTTCCAGTCGAAGGAGCCTTCCAACCCTCAAACAGACCGTACCGTAACGATAACGGTAGGAGACGTACCTTTAGACCAAACAAACCTGCCGAGCAAAGGAAAGACAAAACCAACGACGAACAACCGAAACGGGATCGGGAGGACAACGTGGAAAATCAACACCCTCCACAGGTTCGGAAACGCGTCAACATGATTATGGGTGCATTGGAAACGTGCAACTACTCTGTCCGAGCTCTAAAGACATACAGCAAGGAAGCATTGGCCGCAAAACAGTCACATCAGACTATACCCTGCGGAACGCCAATCACCTTCTCCGAGGCCGACACGGAAGGACTTCATATGCCGCATAACGACCCGCTAGTCGTCGAGGCACTCATCGGAGATGTCGTAGTCGGACGAATTTTAATCGACACTGGAAGCTCGGTTAACGTGATTTTTAGGGAAACACTGAAAAACATGGACTTTCCCGACAATCAAATCAGACCGAACATCGAACCACTCACCGGATTCTCGAGCGAGCAAACCATGACAGCCGGAACGGTCAAACTTCCCATGTATACCGGAGGCACTTGTCGAATGGTCAAGTTCTTGGTACTGGACAAGCCCGCAATCTATAACGTGATACTCGGCACTCCATGGATATTCTCGATGAAAGCAGTCGTGTCAACATATCACCAATGCGTCAAGTTCCCAACACCTTCTGGAATCTTCACCCTTAGAGGCGACCAAGTGATGTCCCGAACGTGTTTCATTAACGAATGCAAACTGAGGACCGCTCCCCGCACCTGCGTAATCAACAAGAAAAATTCAAACGATCCCGATTTACCGCGACGCGAAACAATCGTCCAAGTCAATATCGACGATTTCAATCCGGAGAGATGTGTAGGAATCGGGGCCGAACTCGATGATGACATCAAAAGGGATTTAATCCGACTCCTTAAAAGGAACGTTTCAACTTTCGCCTGGTCAATCACAGACATGCCCGGAATCGATCCGAAGATAGCAAGTCACGAGCTCAACGTTGATTCCACCTTCAAACCGATCAAGCAAAAACGACGCAAGCTCGGTCCCGAGAAGGCCCGAGCTGTGAACGACGAGGTCGAAAGATTACTCAGCGCAGGGTCGATAACAGAGGTTCGGTATCCCGATTGGTTGGCAAACCCGGTCGTCGTAAAAAAGAAAAACGGAAAATGGAGGATATGCGTCGACTTTACCGACCTGAACAAAGCCTGCCCAAAGGATAGTTTCCCGCTCCCACGTATCGACAGACTCGTCGAAGCCACCGCCGGGAACGAACTCCTCTCGTTCATGGACGCTTTCTCAGGTTATAATCAGATACTCATGCATTCGGATGATCGTGAGAAAACTTCATTCATCACGGACCGCGGTATCTACTGCTACAAGGTGATGCCCTTCGGCCTAAAAAACGCCGGTGCTACCTACCAACGCCTAGTTAATCGGATGTTCGCTAGCCAGCTCGGCAAAACGATGGAGGTTTACATCGACGACATGCTCGTCAAATCTTTGGTTGCGAAGGATCACGCCGGACATCTCAACACCTGTTTCGATATCCTGAACGAGTACGGCATGAAGCTAAACCCGACCAAGTGCACATTCGGTGTAACCTCCGGAGAATTTCTCGGGTATATCGTGACTCAAAGGGGAATCGAAGCCAATCCAAAACAGATCTCGGCAATCCTTGACCTACCATCGCCAACAACGAGAAGGGAAGTGCAAAGATTCACGGGACGCATCGCCGCACTCAACCGGTTTATCTCCCGGTCCACCGATAAGTGTCTCCCCTTCTACCAATTACTGCGCGGAAACAAAAATCTTGAGTGGGATGATAAGTGCGAGGAAGCATTCAAGCAGCTCAAAGATTACTTGTCAACACCACCAGTTTTGGCAAAACCCGAAGACGGCGAGACCCTCTATCTCTACATCGCAATCTCAACCTCAGCGATCAGCGGGGTCCTCGTTCGGGAAGACCGGGGCGAACAAAAACCGATCTTCTATATCAGCAAATCACTAGATGGAGCTGAAGGACGGTATCCGACTCTTGAAAAGCTGGCCCTCGCCGTTGTCGTCTCAGCTCGGAAATTGCGCCCTTATTTCCAATCACACTCGGTCACCGTGCTAACCGATCAACCACTCCGGACAATCCTACATAGCCCAAGCCAGTCCGGTCGGTTGGCTAAATGGGCTATCGAACTCAGCGAATACGATATCGATTACAAAAGCCGGACAAGCATCAAATCACAGGTCCTCGCCGACTTCCTCGTTGAATTATCTCCGGAATACATCAACACCGATGTCATAACCGCCGAACGATGGATCCTTCACGTCGACGGGTCATCGTCTCACCGAGGCTCTGGAATAGGCGTTCGCCTCAAATCTCCGACGGGAGAAATCTTGGAGCAATCTTTCCGCCTAACGTTCAACGCGTCTAACAACGAGGCAGAATACGAAGCGCTAATTGCCGGACTACGTTTGGCCAAGGCCATCGGCGTCACACGCATTCACGCCTACTGCGACTCACAGCTCGTCGCAAGTCAGTTCAGCGGGGAGTATGATGCCAAGAATGATCGAATGGACGCGTACCTCAAGCTCGTAAAACGACTCGCTTCCGAATTCGATTCGTTCGAACTTACCAAGATTCCGCGGGGCGAAAACGCTCCAGCCGACGCACTCGCTGCCTTGGCGTCAAGCTCCGACCCTCACCTCAAACGGACGATCCCGGTGGAAAGTATATCAGAACCTAGTATCGGCAGCACAGAACAATGCATTGTCACGACTCGCAGACGGGATTACGAGGAAAATCCCGCCACTGAACTTGTCTCACGTCGACAAAGACGGACTCCAACCGTCGAGCCCGATCAAGGCACCGAGCCCGAACACTCTAACACCGCCGAAGGCAACAGCGACACGTTGCAAGACGGTGACACGGCCCGATCAGACGATGAAACGGAGGAACAGACAGACGGACTCCATGAACCAATAGACCTCGAACAGTCCGACGAGCAGACTCCTGCCGATTGGACATTGGAAATAAAAATGTACATCATCGATGGCGAAATTCCGGCCGATAGATGGGCCGCTCGACGACTCAAAATGCGCGCCGCCCGCTACATACTTATCAAAGACGGACTGTTTCGTTGGAGCGCAGCAGGAATCCTCCTCACATGCATCTCAGGCGATGAAATTCAGGAAGTCATAACAAAAATACACGAAGGCGACGGCGGCAATCACTCCGGCGGCCGATCTCTAGCCCTGAAAATCAAGAGAGCAAGCTATTACTGGCCAAGTATGCAAGCAGACTGCGAAAGGTTCGTCGCAAAGTGCGACAAATGCCAAAGGCATGGCCCAATGATACACCTTCCTACCGAGCTGCTAACCACTTCGACAGCTCCGTATCCATTCATGCGATGGGGGATGGACATCATCGGTCCTTTCAGACGATCCACTTCGCAGAAAAAATTCATCCTCGTCATGACGGATTACTTTACCAAATGGGTAGAAGCCGAGGCATATCCCGTCATCCTCGCCTCTGACGTCCAAAAATTCGTCTGGAAATTCATTATCTGCCGACACGGAATTCCGTACGAGATTATCACCGATAACGGTCCCCAATTCATATCAACACTATTCAACGACTTCTGCGCCAAGTGGAAAATTCGACTAAGCTTTTCCACACCAAGATACCCGCCGAGCAACGGTCAGGCCGAGGCAACGAACAAAACGATCATAGCCGGCCTCAAGAAACGATTGGATACTCGTAAGGGGACATGGTCAGATAAACTCGACGGCGTCTTATGGTCTTACCGAACGACCCCAAGGTCGTCAACGGGGCAATCCCCCTTCTACATGGCCTATGGCGTGGAAGCCCTATGCCCCGCCGAACTCACCATCCCGACTATCCGTCGGACGATGCTCGTACAAAATCCTGATCTTAACGACGAAATCATGCTCGATAACCTCGACAATCTCGAGGAACAACGCGATCAAGCCTTACTTCGGATTCAGAATTATCAGAACTTGGCAGCACGCTACTACAACAAAAAGGTCCGCGGACGTCACTTCACCGACGGCGACCTCGTCTTAAGAAAAGTCTTCGAAGGCACCGAAGAAAAGAATGCCGGCAAGCTCGGCACAAATTGGGAAGGACCGTATCAGGTCATGAGGGTAGTCAAACCTGGCGTCTACGAACTCATGAAGCTAGACGGAACCCCCATTCCCCGTTCGTGGAATTCCATGAACCTCAAGCGGTATTACATCTAGGCCAACCTTCGAGCGCCAAAAAAAAAAAAAAAAAAAAAAAAAAAAAAAAAAAAAAAAAAAAAAAAAAAAAAAAAAAGGATCACCGAGCTACTACACATACGCTCGATTCTAAAATGTAACATGAACTACGAATGGCTTGATCCTTCTTTCGAAGGTACGTAGGCAGCCCTCACAAGGCGCAGCTATAACATTAATAAAAATATATTACCAAGGCATTCTACCGAACTCGTACAGTTCGTACCTTCCTAAGCCAAACTTATGTTTGCCGAACTACAACAGTTCGTATTTTTAAACCGAACTTAAGAAGTTCGCCGAACTCGTACAGTCGTATTTTCCTAAGCCAAACTTTATGTTTGCCGAACTCAAACAGTTCGTATTTTCCAAAGCCAAACTCTGAGTTTGCCGAACTCCAAACAGTTCGTATCATTAAGCCAAACTTTACGTTTGCCGAACTACAACAGTTCGCATTTTGGACCATCAACGGTTCCCATATCAACGTCCTGGCCAGACGACCTGATAAAGCCGAGCTTAGCTCGCACGCATCCTCACGGTGCAATGGATAACACACTTTCCACATTCAAAGCCGAGATCAGTCTCGCACCAACTTCTCAGGTTATCCGAGCCAAATAAGCCGAGCCCGTTTCGCACACTCGGATTCAATCTGAGAAAACCTAGAGCATATTAAGATAAGCTGTTCACGTACTCTTAAACTAAACTCTAGGGTCAAGCCGAACGTCCTTCCTCGCAAATCTAAGCCGACTTCTCAACAGTCGCAAAATTTAGTAAGCCGATTTCTCAACAATCGCAAATACCAGTAAGCCGGTTTCTCAACAACCGCAAAATCAGTAAGCCGATCTACGATAAGGATTGCCGACCTCGAACGGGTTCAGTCGAACTTGTCCTCTTCACCCGGCTAAGACCGTACTATTTACGGCACCACTGTGTACGATAAGTTTGAGAAGTTCGTATTAAGTACGACTTCAAATATACCAAAATTCGTCATAAGAATAACTCGAGAAGTAATAAAACTTAAACATTCAAAAAAGAAGATCAATAAAAATCGAATTCGTTCAAAAGCCCCTCGGGCAAAGTTACAAGACGGATACCGGATTTTAAAAACCCTCCGGTCCAAGAGGTCAAGTTATAAGCCCATTCGGGCAGGAGAAAAATATTACAAAAGAAAGGGGAGGCTCAGATGTTTTGCTTCCGCATCGCATCAGCGCGATCAGCCGACATGGAAGCCCGATTTGATCCAAACTCGTCGAGGCCCGGTGGCACTTCATTACCCATCGACGTCGAGACCTCTGGATGCACCGGATCGCTGAAAGGCGTGACAACCAAGTCCGCCTCATCCAGCTCACATAGGTCAATCGCAGCATGTTCCTTCATCTTTTCGGCCTTAAGCTTTTCGAGCCGATCGATACGAGACAAGGGGATATCAATACCGTGCTTCTTCTTGAGGCCTTCACAGAAATCGAGTACCCCTTGAACCTGATTGATAACGAGGAACGGTTTCTTCGCCCGCTCAACTGCCGACAAGTGGTCCCTTACCTTCTGGAGCCGGACTTCGCACTTTTCGGTGACCGCCTTCCTCCTAGAAATCTGCTGGGTGCGACCAGCCCTCAGTCGCGAAGTTTCCGCGAACAGCTTCACCGATACAGCATCTCTTTCCAACACCAGCTCGGCATTGGACCTCTTCAGGGCAGCAATTTCACGGTTCAGCTCGGCTACCGCACGGTCACCTGCCTCCACTCGGTCTTCGGATATGCGCAGCTCTTTGCGAAGCTCCGTCGCGTGAACCCTCGCCTCGAAAGCTGTGCGGCGCGATTCTCCGAGCTCACGGTCGTAGTGCCCGATGATCCCATTCGTCTGAGCGACCATCTGCAGAAGTAACGAACTTTAAGAATAAAGCAATCGAAAGAAATTGACACCGAACTTGAAAAGAAAAGTTACCTCGGCGGTAGTCTGGGCCAGCTTCTTATAAGCCTCCGATTGGCGAAGGCAGTCAACCGGTGGAAGGAAGTCCGGACCGAAGCTCAAACGCCGATACGATTCGACGAAATCCCAGGAATCGACTTCAGGACCTGACGCCTGACGTCTCTTCGGCACTGGAGAGCTGTCCGATAGGACAATCGTATCTCCATCGGCTTGTTGGGGCTCGGCAATTCCCCCGTCGCCTTCGCCACCTTCGGCGTGCTCGGTACTGACCCCAGCGGTTGAACCAGCAGCCCGCCGGGACCCGCGTTTTGTCTTCCTTTTTCTCTTCTTCTCAGCCGGGTGAGAAGCGTGCTCCCCAGCAGAAGCGTCCCTTTGGCCAGTCTCTTCGGCCGAAACCTCCGGGTCTGCCCGTTCGGTCGAAGGAATCCGATCCCCAGCAGGAACCTCCTCTTGACCGACCTGTTCATCAGCAGCAGTGATCTCGGGGTCCGTTCGGTCGTCGGGCATGGAAGCGTCCACATCCATATCATCGCCTTCCATCTCGGCTGAAAGATTGGGTATGTCCTCGAACTTCATTTTCCTCGGACGACGTGATGATTTTGCTGTAACAGGAAAAGGCGATATGAACACCTGAAAAATTGGTATCGGTATCGAACTACAAAAATGACATTTATACCTCTAAGGGCTCTCTTCACCTTCAAATCAAGCTTCTCCTGGTAAGCTTCTGGCCACCGAGCTTTCCCTGCCGCACTTAATTCCTTGGCGTGGATAAAGGTGAATCCCGGCGTAGTGATGAGGAAGCCCGGTATGTGACGATCTGAAAAAGAAACGAAGAAATATAACTTAGGCAAAATAAGGTACTAGAAGAAATCAGAAACGAATATCTACCAATCGGCGTCCTCCATTGAGTTCGGTAACTCCCGTTTGGACACTCGACAGAAGATTCATCGATCTTCACGTAGAAATACCGAGCATTCCAGTTGTTGACTTTGCTCGGTTTATTCCCGGTGACGAGGTCACACTCTGGCTTCGCAATGGCTGACAAATACCAAGGTTTCGCCTTCGACAAATTCACCCGGAACAATTTTTCGAAGATCTTCGCCGAGATGGGTATGCCGCACTCCTCTCCAAGAGAAAGCAGACCCATGAGGTTTATTACCGTGGCCGGCATCAACTGGGAGATCGCAATATGCCGCCTCTTGCAATACTTGTAAAAGAGCTCCGGGATGGGGAACTTAAGACCACAGCTCCTAAAATACTCCTCGTAAACACAAAGATAACCGTCAGGAGCGTCCCACGGGCGGTCGGTCTTCTTCGGGATCTTGACAAGGATGCCATCCGGAGCATTGCATCTTTCCAAAGTAACTTGGACCGTCTCGGCCTTGGAACGAGACGGCCCAATACTCGCGGGCTTTTCAACCACCCGTCCGGTAGCCGACCTGGAAACATCATCCTGACGAGCCGCTGGCGATACAACGTGATCGTCCGGACAGGCAACATCACCGCCCTCCGCGAGCCGAACTGCAAATTCCCGATCTGCCCGAATCTGTTCATCTGGCTCAACGACTTCTTCAAGTTCATCCTCATCAGCAAGTTGAGGAACCTCGATCGTGACCCTGGAACTGCTTGCTTCACCACGACGCGAGTTACGTCTGAGTAGATCTCGCATATCCGAGCTCGAAACAGAATCATCCATAAAACGTCTAAGGTCCGGGAAGTCTTGATTCGGAGATCGGTCACCAACAGATATCGAATCACCTTCAGAGATCATTTCGATCGAAGGAAGGAATCGGTGAAGAACAGCTTGAAAACTAACGAAGAACAGTTGAAGATCGCCCGGAAAGTTTGAAGATCTTCAAGCAGATCGGAGAAACCACGGCGGAGGAATGATCGGCGAACGGAAAGAAAAATAAATTCTAGAGAGAAGGGAGAGCGTTTAGAGAGAGAAAGTACCTTTTTCTTTTCGGAAGCAAAGCAGAAGTGAGAAATGAAGGAGGACCGAACAGTATTTATAAGGGAAAACACAATGATGACAATTCCTCGAAATCCGCGATCGAAGAAGACAAATCGACGCGCGACTCTTCGAATTCCATAGTAAGAAAAGACGAATCGACGCGCACCTCTTCGAATTCTGCGACAAGGGAAGACGAAACGACGCCCTCTTCTCAAGAAAAACTCACTAAATTCGAAAGAGGATCCGTCCTTTCAAGCCGAACTTAAGCTGTTCGCCGAACTCATACAGTTCGTATCATCAAAGCCGAATTTAAGCAGTTCGCCGAACTCGTACAGTTCGTATCATCAAGCCGAATTTAAGCAGTTCGCCGAACTCGTACAGTTCGTATCATCAAGCCGAACTTAAGCAGTTCGCCGAACTCGTACGGTTCGTATCATCAAAGCCGAACTTAAGCAGTTCGCCGAACTCGTACAGTTCGTATCATCAAGCCGAACTCGAAACAGAATCTGATCAGATCATACCGATCTCAGTTTTAACCGAGCTAAAGAATACTCCTCAAAAATTCGCCGAACTCATAAACTCCCTCGCCGAACTGAGGGGGGGACCAATTGTTAGAGGGGGGATTAGCACCCCCTGGTTTAACTCGGTTCGAACCGAGATCGGTTCAATCAAGACCGGTTTACGATGGTTCGGATCGAGGATAAGTCGGCCCGAAAACATTGGGCCGAGCTCGGGATCTCGCTGAAAGCCCACCTCGGCTACCGATCTGGGCCCAGCACAAGCCCAGTCCGTTACAACAGATGAAACCGGAATATTTCCTCTTTCCCGCCGATCTCGGAAATGGAAATATTCTCTTCGGTTGATTCATCGAGATATCAGGAATTTATCCTTATCTCGGCGAGAAAACCGGAAGATTTCCTTTTCCTAATCGAACTCGAAAAAGGAGAAGTCCTCCTGTCAACCGCCTCAAAAACACTATAAATAAGGAGGCCATCGCCTCATTCAAAGGATCCCCACAACTTCCGCAGAGACAGAGAATACAAGAGAGCTCATTACCGATCTCAAGTCTTTTGTCTTTGCTTTCTTACTTAAAATCTGTTGTAACCGCCGACTTAGATCAATAAACGAGATTCCGATTAAAAGTACTGTTTTACCCTTTTTGTGTGATTTACGGATCAACAGATCCCGTTTATGAGTTTTTGGATCCGGTCCCCATCCACGTGGCACCTTGCGATTCGGTGATTTTGTTGTTTCCATCGACCATTCGAACACGAAAGGTCACCGAAGAGAAGCTGTGGGCGATTTTGAAGGCGATATCGCGGAGGGTGGGGTTTTCTGCTCGAAATCGACTGTCGAAGCCATTTATGCTCGAGATTCAGGTAAATAGCGACCATTATCTTCATTTTCATGGTTAGATTTACCATTCGAAACCGTTTTGGGGATTAGTTTAGAGTTTGCGATTATAAATTTTAGGGTTCGAATCGAGTTTTGAAAACGGTTTCGTTTCGAAATCTTTGTGGGGTTTGTTTTGGGGTTTCGATATAGGGTTTATGTTTGATTTTTCTTTACGAGTATTTAAACTTATACCGTCTGTTTGGGTACGTTTTAACCAATTCGCACAAGATAAATACTAATATAGAATGATAGGGAAGAATAAATTGTATCAATCAACGAGAATATTAATATTGAATATAATTTTTGAATAACAGGTAAAACATGAATTAAATGTAAAAAAATATATTGGAAACATAGAACGATAATCTTTTTGAAATAAAAAAATGTTCAAAGCAACCTTCTTTGTAAAATGCAGAGAATATATGATACAGTCTTTACATAAAAGAGTCTTTTGAAATTAAAAAAAAATAATAATAATAACAAAAGGAAGGTTGAGCTGTAAATGAGCATGAAAGAAAGAAAAAAAGTGTTGGGAACTCACCTCACTAAGTTGCTCTGTCGCTCTCACTTTTTCAAAAGTCTTAACGAATCTCTTTTATATACTTCTCAAACATCTCCACTTCTCTCTTTCACGTGACACTAATTATCCACCCATTTATTACTATTACAATTAAATAGTCTATCTATTTTATTATAGTAAGAATTTTAAGATAAAAACGTGAATTTAAAACATCATTTATTTCGACCCAAAAAAAAACATCATTTATTGCTTAACTAAAAATAAATCAATGAATAAATAAGATAAAAATACAAAATAAAAGTGGTCACAAAATATCAAATTAAATTAACTTTTGCATAAAAACTTGAAAAATTAAATAAAATGAAGGAAACAAATTCTTTAAACATCTTATATAGGAAATACATTTTGTAACTTTTTATTTCATATGTGTGTCTGCTATGTAGACGTATCTTTTGATCTCAATTCATCTATGATGTACTATGATAATGATATTAAAAAAGTATGATATTTATATACATGTGTAATGGGCTTGCGTCGTATATAAAATCAATAGATGACATTGGCTTCGTTAACCGTTTCCACGGTGATAAAAAGTAATATACAAGAACTCATACTTTAGAAAACATTCCATTATATATTGGACCAAACCAATTCGATGGATTAGAGAGCGATCGCGTAATTAATATTAAAAAGACACCCTTTTTCTTACGGACACCAATAAGTCATTAACTTTATAGGAAACCTAACTTGAATATGTAATCTAAGAGAAAATTATTCACTGATGACGAGTAATATCTTGACCAAATGATCAGATGTATAAAATAATTAAGATTAAATCATGCACGGGACACTTTTTGCATGGGAAAGGTGGATATGTTTGGTTCATGACAAAAAAAAACTCGCAAGTGACAGTTGTGTGTAAGGTCCACTGATTAATTAAAACTCGACATTACAACATATACGGTCCATTCGATATATTATAATGTATAAATATAAATTTATGAACAAAATTTCCTAACCAGTACTTAATTTATGGCTGAGAGGCTGATTCGAAAAAGATGGTTTCGAACTCAAAAAGGAACCCACGATGATGCCACGATAAAGTTACACATACTCATTTTTTAACCAAAGGAATAATTAGACTTTATAGCAAAAGTTTTAAAGTAACGATGGAGTTCTTCGTTCATATTCAGAAAATATTTATTGTTCTTCTTACAATAGTTCCTTTGGTCTGACACGTAAGAGAGTAAGTACTGACTTATCTTCATCGTCTGATTTTTAAAAGAAATTTATAGAATTCATTTTAGAAAAATACATCTTTTCAGTAAAAACATAAATTGATTCCGGGTAGTTATCAAAAAAAAAATCCACATATAAATTATATATATATACATGAATTAAAAAGATTATTTGACCCTTTTTTAGGTCAAACTATACTTTGTTTTCAAATAATAGAGAAGCGTGGGATAAATCCTTTTTTTTTTGTTGACCAAATGCGAAATCCATATTATGACTTACCATCATTCAAGTGGAGATTACTGGAAATATTAAAAAGAGAATTGTGTTACAATTGTAAATAATGGACGTTTGGCGTACTTAAATCTAAAAATTAGATTGAATAATATGTTTTTTTTTCAAAGGAGACGTGAAAAAGATCATGGGACCAATTATCGAAGACTTTGGTAGAAAAAGAGATGAAGAACAAGAATACTATCGTTACAAGAAAAAAAAACATGGACATTTCTGACGGAAATTTCGATGGTCATAATTCCATCGGAAGTTTTTGACGGTTTTTCGACGGATGATACGTTCGTCGAAAATCCGTTGAAAAATCGTACCTGTTGGAAATTCGTCGGAATCCGTCGAACCAATTGTGAAGAATTTCCAACGGATAAAGTTTTAGCCGGGGAGATGTCGATACGAATCCAGTTTAGCTGGGATTTTAAAATCCGTCAGAAATTTCCGACAGAAATCCGACGGAAGTATACTTACCATTATTTTATTTCGGTTTTGTAAACGAGGTAAACGTGTATAAAACCTTATGGTCAACAATTCGTCGGAACTCCGTCAGAAATTTCTGACAGATTTCCGACGGCGTTCCCAAAAAAATATGGTTTAGGGTATAGAGGTTAGGTCTTTTGTAGAAATTGTAGACAAATACTTATATGATGTATATAAAATAGTTTGAACTTGTCAAATTTTAAATATAATTACAATATAAAAAATAGTATATTTTATAAAATTTGATAGAAGTGTTAGTATAAGTTTTAGTATAAGGTATATATATGTTATGAGAAATGTATAGGTTTTGATCATGTAAAAGTTATAAAGTGATAGATAGTCTTTATAATTGATGAATTTACTATTTTTTCAATTAACCGTGTACATTTAGGATTATTAAAACCAATCCCCAAACCCTAAACCCTAAACTCCAAATTTACCCTATATCCGTCGGAAATATCCGACGGATATCCGACGGATCTGGACATTTGGACACTTGTATGTTGATTGGCCAATCGAAACACATGCAGAGAATTTACCGTATCCGTCGGAAATTTCCGACGGATTTAGGGTTTTTCGAGACCGCGAAAAATTTGATCGCCTAAACGAAAAAAATTTCGGGTTCCGACGGATGTATCCATCGGAAATCGATTGATTTATCTAACGAACCGTCTTCTTCTTCTTCATTTCTTCTTCTTCTCTCTCTCTCTCTTTCTCTCTCTCTCACTCCACCGGAAGCTCTCGCCGCGACCGGTATCTTATTGCCGCCCCCGGTCTCTTCTCGCCGCCATGAGTCGCCGCCGGTAAGTTTCCCCTTCATCAATCTCTTCTCTTCTTCTATTAATCTCTCTCTTCCTCAATCTCTAACTTCAATCTTCCTTTTTTTCCAGGTACCGCCGCCGCTCGTCCACTTTCCCTGTAAATGTAAGTGACTAAATTTTTTTTATTTTAGTGAATTATGTTGTAATTTTAGTGATTTAGTGATTTAGATTAATAATTTTAGATTAGTATTTAGATTAGTATTTATAAGTATTTTATAAATTGTGAATTTGTTAGATTAATATTTATAATTTTATATTTAGTAATTTATAATTTTCTTGTTAGGTTTTATTTAGTATTTTAGATTAGTATTTAGATTAGTGTTAAATATTTAGATTAGTATTTAGATTATAATTTTAAATTTAGTATTTTTAGATTTAGATTAGTATTTTAGATTAGTATTTAGAAAATCGTTTTTGTGTGATTAGTATCCTAATTTTATAAATCGTTTTTCGGATTTATAAAATAAAAACCGTTTTTGTGTGAATATAAAAATTATATAAAAATATTTTTGGAAAATATGAAATCAAAATTATAAATACTAATCTAACAATTATATAACAATTATAAAATAAAAATTCTAAAAATGTAAACGTAAGTGTACGTCGAACGATGATTCAATTATATACCTATTTCACTACTTTCTTCTCCGTAATCCTTGCGGCTACCAGACGATGCGTATTGGATCTCATAGCAACTCGGTCTGAAAGCAGTAACTCCTTCAACATGTTTCTGGAGTTGGTAATAGCAATCCCGAGAAGTTCAAATTTCCCGAGAAGTTCAAATTTTTAATAAGAAGATTTCCTTCAACATGTTTCTGGAGTTGGTATTAGCAATCCCGAGAAGTTCAAATTTCCCAACACTTGTGGCACCGGACTTTCGCGGTAAGTCGTTTTTTAATATATCTTTATTTTTTTAGTTCATTTTGTTATTTTTTATTTTGAAAACTAACATTACGTTTTTTTTATTGTAGCAAAAGCTCACGTGGGCCTCTAATCATACGACGAATGTTCTTGGCCATTTCGACAAATATGTCGCAATTTCGTACTCGAAGCAAATGCACGAGTGGAAGCAGAAGTGGAAGTACGGAAAATGAAATGCACGAGTGCAAGCCTAAGGACCTCGAGGACGACGTGTGGAAGGGCTTCTGCGAGTACTAGAGTGAGGCGAAGACGAAGACGAAGACACTCGCCGATATAAACTAGCAAAACCGGAAGAATTAGTTTGAAATTAATGTTTTTTTATTTTGAACATTAAATTAGTTTTGTGTAATGAATTATTTTTTTAATGATAATGAATTTTTATTAATGAATTTTTTTTATTTTTTTTTATTTTATTGTATTTAATAATTATAAAATTTGAATAAAATTATAAAAACTTCAAATTCAATATCCGTCCGAACGTAATCCGTCGGAATCCCGTCGGAAATATATCCGACGGATTTCTGACGGAATTCCGACCTAATATCTGTCGAAATATCCGTCGGAAAGATTGCCGTCGGTAATCCGTCGGAATATTCTGACCCTTTTCCGACGACCTAATTCCGTCGGAATAATCCGACGGATTTCCGACGGATATTAATTTCCGGCGAGTTAGAACCGACAGATAATATCCGTCGGAATTCCGTCGGAAATGGCGATTTTCCGAGGAAATTCCGACGGAAACGGCTGTCGGAAATCACCTATATTCTTGTAGTGTATACATCTTGTACTTCGAAGAATTATTATAAAAAAAAAACGAAATGGAAGAATAATAAACAGCAAAGGAAGGAAGTAAACGATGGGCATGTGAAGAGGGAATGATTGTTAGGTCGACGTCCACTGTTTTTAACGTGTGATCTCCTTTTTAGGTTATCTCCACCATTTGTCCTCAGTTTTATTGCTTGATTACGACTTCTCCTTCACTTTCTCTTTTATTAACCTCTTGCTCATATCTTTATCATACTTCATATATAAAAGTATGTATGTATGCATGCATTTGTAATTGTTACTTTTTAAAAGGGTAGAATTCATGGGTTTAGCTCGTATATTTAATTTTAGGCCGAGAACCATATAAAACTATATACGCAGATTTCAAAAAATTAGACTGATTAATAAAAAAAATTAAGAAGATGATTAGTAACAATATATGAGAATGATTAAAAAAAATATACATACAAAAAAATATATGTATACATGCATGGAGAGTTTTTAACGAATAAGAGTCTGATTGTTTCGTATTTTTTTTTTACATATACGTTTTTTTGTTACTAGTTAAAATATTATCTTTAAATTTTTGTAAACATAAGATATTAACTGTAGACGTACAACATCAAGAAAATTTATTGTTCAAAAAAAAAACATCAAGAAAATTTACTTGTTTGCATTTTATGTTTGAGTCTGTATTTTCCAAATAATATATTCAAATAAAACATAATAAAAGTCATCTTTTTTTAAAAAAATAAACACAATGATATAACATGTAATTAAACCCAATGGAAACTGCAAAGAAAAATAATCAAACAGCAAAAACAATTCTTAAGAAAATTGAAGGTCATATCTGAGTTTAGGTCAAACAAAACCGATAGCAATTAACTGCATTTTGGTATATATATATATATATATATATATATATATATATATATATATATATATATATAAACTAATCAATAATTAAGGCTGATGTTTTTAACAAAAAATTAAAAGGTGTAGTGGTATAATATTTTAATAGGCAATCTATGAGCTTGAGGAGGGATTAATATTGACATATTGTGTATCAAAGAGTGTTGGATTTGGTCCGATTCGGAGAGTAATTTTATACAATTGATGAGAGAACCAATAGAAAACATTCCATGGAAATGCGTAATAATGTGGCGGTCTCCTCTTTTGAGGTAAGGATTTACAAATTGTTTACAACTCTTTCTCTCTCCATCACACAAAGAACCACGAACACTATAGTAATTAGTTATATATATGGGTTGGTTTATCAACGATTTAAATAGATTGATTATAGTGTTAATTAATAAAAGTTTAAAAGGTGATGAGTGTTAAATAATGAAATAAACGATGTAATTTTAAGTTTTGTACTGCATAACCAAAGAAAGAAATTGTTTTGCAAATTAACGTAGATGTACAATTATGAAAAACGTTTGTTCTCTTTCTCTGTAGGCAGTAGGCCACAGTTACAAAAAAAAAATGTGTCAGCATTTTCTCACAGCATATCCAGATTAACCATATATTATTAAATCAATATATGGAATATTGACCATATTTCAAGATGCAAACATTATAAATTCTAGAATGTTTTTTGTTCTCTTTCACGCAGACATGTTACATTGTGCTATTGTCATTTCGTATCTATACTATTAAAACATATATATATATATATATATATATATATATATATATATATATTTGTATCCAAACAAATACACCTTCATTTTATATTTTTTTTGGTGGATAACTACTATTTTTGTTGTCAAATAAGTCAATTTAGTACAATATTAAATAAAAAAACATTACGATAATTAATTTATAAACCCATAAAGAATATTGTCCCATCCTATAATTGGAGAACGCAACCCATACTACTAGTAGAGTCGTTACACTATTGTCAACAAAACAAGAGAAAATCAGATTATCCAGACCCAAAAAAAATGTATTAGATTACAGAGCCTCCAAGCTATTTGCTCTAACACTAGTAACATTTCTTTATGGCAAGATCAAGTATATCTAACGGTGATCGTTTTTTTTTCTTTTAAACATCATTTTCATTATAACTAAAACCGCTTACAATAGACTCGAGGTGGATTCTCGAATGGATTCCTTTGCTAAACTGTCCGCTAACACATTCTCCGTTCGCGGGATGTGTACAAACGAAATAGAAGAAAAAAGATAAGCGAGTGTTTTAATATCATGGACGATTCTGTAGATCTCCTTGAGTTGATTCCCGGTGTTGATAGCTTGGATAAGTTCCAGAGAGTCGCATTTCATACTGAGCTTGTGTATCCCCATATTAGATGCTTCTTTAGCCAATGCTTATGCAATTACCGGTGATCCGACATAGCGTTCTGTTCCTTTTCCTTGTCTAAAGATGGTGAGCTCTGGTCTTTAAAAAATCAGCCAAATCTCGCAAGTTTTTCTATTTTAACTCTAAGCTGCATCCGATTGGCAGATGATAATATCTCGCGTTAAGGGGGTTGCTCGTGCGGTGCGTTGGGGGGTTGTTGTCTTTTTTTCCACTTCCTGTGCTGCTATCCATTCTCTAGCTGTAGCGAGAGCCTTTGCTAACGTTTCCTCGACCAAAATGGTTCTGTATTCGAAGATCAGTTCTGTTTTCGAAACGGTGATCGTTCAATTCGATTAAATAGTTAATCATTTGTTCCTTTTATGATATACCATCGAATTTTTGTCAACTCACAAACAAAATATTTAGGCTATCTTTTTATAGGGTTCGCCATATTACGTAGTCCATTTTTTCTTATGAATTACTGTTTATCTTATTAACATTCCTTTGTACACTAAACATTACCTGTACGTAACTTATACGTCGTAATAATAATATTATGGTGGATGTGAACATAATTAATTTAAGAGAACGATGAAACAAATAAATTTGATTGGGACGCCAAAAAGGGATTTGATTCGAGATCTTCACTATGTCGGCAGTCTGCCTAAAAATGGTTACCGTGTGCAGCAACAAGTTTCACGACACTCTCCACATATTTGGCAAAAAAATTTGTTTTTTGACCCTTTGAAATCATCGAAGAAACAAGAAATACCGTTTATATGGTATATGGTTTGCTGTTTTTTTGTTCTCCCATTTGATTGGCGTTAATCATTGATTATATCTCTTTGATGATATTCCTTGAACTCCTATTTTCACAGTAATTACTTCAAAGTGTACCTGATACACATATATATATATATATATATATATCAATCCAATTTTTATTTTCCTTTTATCCAGCCTAGAGAATCAGTTTGTTGGATGAAAATGAGATGTCACATTTATTGGTTCACTCGAACTTTTTTGTTTGTCTTTCTCTCTTATAGTTAATCGTAGACTATTCATTCAAAAAAAAATGTTCAGAACAACACTCCAAAAACGCATTTTAGGCGGAACAAAGATTATCGTTCTATGTTAAAAAAAAAGACTTTTCATTTTAATAAATAAATGTTTATTAAATGAATGTGATAGCGGTCACTAATTGTTATTTTCCTTTTTAACTAGCCGAGTAGTGATGTAAAAAATAAATAAAAAGATGTAAAAAAAAAACTAGCTGAGTAATTGAAAATAATCAATAGAGACTAAATGTGTTGGTGCATTGGTCACAGGATATAGGATCCCGGAAAATGGAAACTACCATAGAAGGGATGATGTGTCGGAGTTGAAGATGTATCATCTTTGTTGTATGGCGATATTCGTATAATCGTTGAAAATTGACAGTCCCAAATTGTTTTTTTTTTTGAAGAATCAGTACATTGGATTATTAACAGAAAAATATCTCTAGATATAATTTGGGAATTGGCCAATGTAATACAACATAAGAAAATTGTGTTTCAATTGGTTATGCTGATAACCAAAAATGAAGTTCACATTAGATCGAATGCGAGAATGAAAACGAATAAGACTTTCTCCGAAAAACACCGTCATTTTTATTTCTTTTGTTTTATTATTTTCTAAACGTTTATATTTTCTTATCTTTGTACATTCTATGTAATTTTGAATTTTATATATAAATAAATATAGATGTTAAAAAGAGAAGACTAAATAACGAATAAACAGATGACGGGCTAGATATGTGTAAAAGTGTCAAAATGTACATGTTAAAATTTATGGATTGATCCGATCCAATCCAATCCAATCTATTAGCCTTATAATAGATCAAAGGGATTGGATCAAATAAGTTAATGGTATCAAGTGCTTGGTGGTTTAGTGGTACTTGGGGGTTTCCAAGGTCACTAGTTCAAACTCCATTTGGCAGGAGTGATTTACGCATTAAACGTAGTATTATCAACATCTAGTTCCAGATTCCGGGGGAGATTATGGACCAAAGGTCCGGAACTTCATAGGTTTATCAAAAAAAAAAAATTAATAGGTTCAATGGGTTGAATTATAATGGATTAATAGGGTCAAATGGTTAACACTTAATCTATTATTTTTTAACAAAATAACTTAACCAAACCAAAATCAAATATGTAAACCAAAATTAACTAATCTAACCAAAATCAATTGTATAGACTGAATCTAACCAATTTTATTTTTCAACACAAATGATTCTTTACATTAATGGTTTTATTTGGTTATATTTTTAATACATCATTGATTTCACGCCAAAAAAGTAATTCCCCGATTTTTCGTCAAAACGTAATTTTGAGATTATTCCGTCAAAACACAATTCCACGATTTTCCGCCTTAAACATTTTTTCGTGAATTCTTGCCAAAAACGCAATTTCACAATTTCGCGTCAAAAATGGCAATCCACAGTTTCCCGCCAAAACATGATCATTCCATGATTTTCCGCCAAAAACATGATTATGTGATTTCCCGTTGATAGAAGATTTTTCTTGTTAAGTTCATATCAATTCCTCTATGCTTTTCATTGTAGCATATGAGGTGTCAATCCATAGGGGTTAAGATTAATGCACTAGGAATGCATGAAACTTCTTAAGCTAAAGCAAATGGTTTTGGTTTTTATGTTTTTGAATTAAGAAAGTAAAATGTAAGAAAGAAAAAAAAGATAGAAGTGTAGATCATGGATTAGACTATCAAATCATGGATTAGACTATCAAAGAAATGATTAACAATCAAACAATGATTCATTTGGAAGCATTAAACACTATCCTAGAATATGAAATTCACAAATATGACTAATCCATGCTCATGGCACTAATCATTTCACTAATTATCTAATTGATATAGACTCTAGTTTGCAATTAGATAATCAATGAGCATTAATAAACAATTCCAATTAGTTCACTAATCACCCTAAACATTAACTCTCATTGGCTAGGATTGGCTAGGATGTGAAAAGCTCACAATAGGTTTGGTTCAAACATTTCATCGAACACCTCTCGGGGATGAAATGCTTAAGTTCTAGATTTGATTTCTCAATCCTAATCTAGCATTAAAAATTAACCTATGTGAAAGATATAACAATGATCAACCTAAATCATAATCATCTAACCATCAAGACAATTGACTAATGATGCTAATGCACATAATATATGCTATTCCTTAGGCATAGAACACTTGAATAAGATTAATTCATTCTCATGACACTAATCCCTTTGGTAATCACTTAATCAATAGCAAACTCTCATTTGTGATTAAATGACTAACAAGCATTAATAACAAGTTCTATTAACCAAAATACATCTTAACCATCCACTTTTATGGGTTAAGATATGCAAATTCCTTATTTAGTTCTTTGGGGAATTCCATCAAACACCTTGTGTGCATGAAATTCCCTATGATCTAGATTAACTTTCTCAAGCTTAATCTAGCATTAAGAACACTAAATAAGGAAGGAAATCAAGGATCTAATACCTAAACGTCACAAATAAATCATCAAACCATCAAAATCAAGCAAACCATAATCCAACAAAAATCCTAAAGTTTAAACATGAAGAACATAAGAGAAAATACATAAAAATGAAGAACAAGAATTAAATAAACATAATATATAGATAGAGTGAAGAAATCTTCTCCATAATGGCATGAATGATGAAGATCCATCCAAAATCATCATAAGAAGAGTTTGGGATAAAACCCAACTCTAGAGAGAAGAAAGCTTGCTAAACCAAATAGGTCTAGAACACTTAAATAGTAAATGGGGTCGAACCGAGTCAACCCGGAATAAACCGGATATTGACCCGGTGGGTTTGGGTCGCGCATAAACTGCATCGGACAACCACTTCCCGATACCAGAGGCCGATGGAATCCCCTGGTGGACTGCATCGGGCAACCACTGCCCGATACCACTGGCCGATGGAATCCCCTGGTTGACTGGCATGCACGCTAGACAGACATGTCCTTGCTAAATCTGTTGTATCTTTCGGACCACTGTTCATAAGGACTTGAAACCATCTGCAGACGACAACTAACTCAATTGTCTACGAGTTTTTTGAAGACCTCAAAAACTGAATCCGAATGGAGACCCTTTGTCCGGCTCGATATTTCAGACACCTCGGGTGAACTTTGCATTTGCCTTTGCTCCATAACTCCAATCATCCCCAAAATGTCTCCAAGTACCTAGAAAACACTCCAAATGATGCAAGACTCACTAGGACCTAATGAAAACTAGCTAGACTCTAATTTGGACCAAAACACTAAGTTAAATGCATGCTAAAATGAGTAAAATATGAGAATATCACCCGCCAAAAACGCAATTTCATGCCAAAAAGCGATTCCGTGATTTCTCGCCAAAAAGTGATTCCGTAATTTTTTGCTAAAAATACAATTCTGTGATTTCCCGCCAAAACGTAATTTCTCACCAAAAAGTGATTATGTGATTTATAACCAAAGACTCGATTCCGCAATTTTCCGCCAAAAACAAAATTCTGTTATTTCCCACCAAAATTACAATTATGTGATTTTCCGCCAAAAACACAATTTCCTGCCAAAAAACGATTCCATGATTTTTCGTCAAAAAAGTGATTTTGCAATATCCAGCCAAAAATCCAATTCCGTGATTTTCCGCCAAAAACACAATTATGTAATTTTCCGCAAAAATACTATTTCCCGCCAAAACATGATTTCTTGATTTCTACATGGTAAAAGAGGCGTAAATATTTGTTAATTTTATTTATTTTAATGGTAAAAGAGGCGTAAGATATTTGTTAATTTTTATTTATTTTAAAATTATAAAATAAGAATTGGGGTAAATCATATATTAAATTCACGAAAATATTTATCCAAAAAAATCAAATGAGTTTCTGAGAATTATTTTATTAAACGGTTCTTTTTTTTTTGGTCGAGACTTCTAATAATCTTGTGCCGAAAAATATGTTAACAAACATAATACGTTCCACTCATTCTTTTTGAAAAATACGAGTAGATTTGGGATGATGGAACAATAATTTTGTTCCACTCATTCTTTTTGAAATTAACTTTTTAAAAAAATTGTGAACAAAATCAGTTTTTTTCGTATGGAATTGGGTGGATTTGAGTGGATATTTTTTCCCTGTATTTTCATAATAAATGATAAAATTTCGAAAGAATATCCAATTCCACCAAATTTTATTCCTTTAATAATGCATCCATTGTGGAAGTCTTTTAGTTCAGTGGTCGACTAAATGTTAATTAATGCTTCTACACCAGAAAGTCTGAGTTTCGATTCTCAGAAAATGCGATTTCTGCATGTTATTAATGGAGACAAGTTTATACAGAAATTTTCAGCGTGGTGCAAGGAGAGTCGTTCGGTGTGGGCCCAGTCTGCATGGATTCTTGTGAAACGAATATATTGTTAGGCCTTGATTGGTAGAGCATTTCAAAAAATATTAAGCCTTTTATCAACCAATCAACAAAGCATTTAGGGAAGCATTTAGAAGCTCTAAATGCTCTCCAAATGTTCCTTTTTCTATGCTTTCATATGAAACTTTTGATAGAGCATTAACCTATAAAATATCAAAAAAAATTATAATTATTTTATATAATTATTTTATTTTATTAAATAATATAAAAAATTATGTTTATATTAAAGTGTAAATTTTACACTTTTAAAACTAATATTTACCATTATTTTATTATTTTATTAATTTTCAAATAATTTTTTTAAAAATATATAATATAATAAATACAATTAAAATATGAAAAAGTTAATAAAAATTATATTATAAATATAACTATAGATTTAGTGCTTACGAATAAATATATTAAATAATTTTATATATAACATTTCACAACTCTACCAATCACTACATTAATCAGAGCATACAACTTCAGCAGCATACTGCTTCTGCTGCTTAATGCTTATGCTCTACTATCTGTTATACCAATCAGGGCCTTAGTTGAAAAATTATTCTTGAAATAGTTCTTATAATCTTTAATAAAAAAGATTTCAGACGTGGAAAAAAAAAATGCATCCATTTGCACCCTTAGTTTGAACTGGATCTCTTAATTTGGTCAAATATAGAGCCAAACGCATTTAATTCCATAATAATAGTATATATTTATAAAAACTATTATGTTTGTTACCATATTGGTAATCCGAAATTGGTAATTCCAGTACGAAATTTATCGATTTAATAATTAACAATTATAGAAATTATAAAAATTGTGACCGAAAATAGATTTTTCATTTTTTTGTATTGTTAACTTTTATCTCTAATTCTTATATATTTTTTAAACTATTTTGGTATCGTTTATCGCATTCTTTTCGTGCTAAAACTTTTTACCGTTTTATGTCACCTAATAAATATGAGATTCAATGAAACTTTGATCTTATTTGCGTAGATTGTCACTTTCCTGAAACTTCATTTGTATTCTAGTATTTTCAAAATATCTAAATACAATATAACACTTTTTTGACAAAAGTCGTTTTTGCCCTTCAAGCTCATGAAAAAATGAGAGAAGTTAGAGAGAAAGAGAGAAATGGAAGAAATAGAGAAAAAGCGAATAGGAGTAGAGATTGTGGTGGAAGGATTAGAAGAATCAAATGATAAAGATAAAATCAATTAATGTTCCAAAAAAAAAAATGAAATCAATCATCACAGATTCTGTTAACGAGTTTGGACAGATTGAACTCAACAAATCTTCTTATGATCTTCCTCAAGAGTGCCTCCACTGATGAGCTTCAGCCTTCGTTGCCTCTCTCTCCATCGCCGACGCCGTTATCTCTCTTTCCGTCACTTATGCCGCCGCCGCTTCAACATCAATCTCGCTTCCTATACAAGTGTATTGACAATTTGTTAATTTTTGGCGTTTACATATAATACACGCACCAATGAAAACAACACATGTGATCAAAAGAAGATGTATGGCGCATGGATATTGGAAACAGGGGCTCTGATCAAAAATTGTTGTAGCGCCTTTCAGGATATCAATATTTCATCAAGGGCATAAACGTTCGATTTTTTATTTACAGTTCAATAAATGCTATAAATTCTTGCACAATTTTAAAAAATGCTACTATACTCTAAAAAAATCTTAAAACATGACCATATATGCAACATTCCCATCTTATTCCGTCAATCAATCATCGCAAAGGGGACCTAGTGTTTTTCTATTTTGTGGTTATGTTTTCAAATAAAACATAAACAATAATAGTGTTTTGTTCTTTTTGGTTTTACATTTTCATTTTCGACGTGAATTGAGAGCTTTGGAAAGTACCCAATTGGTCAAATTGAAAGTTTTGGACCAAAGCTAAAACCCAAAGCCTCCTCCATCGACATCACATTATGGCCAATCATTTTCCGAAAATCTCGAAAGTCTCTAAAAGAATATTTAAATGTAATGTATTGAATCGTAATGTGGACTTTTATGATGCTTTTGTGTTGGGGATACACATCACATTTCTCTGTCCTCTAAAATCTAAATATTTGTTTTTTAGAGTCCGCTAACATATAAATCTGTTTACATATTAGGTGTTTTGTGGAGTGTGTCTATGTTGTGTGGTCAAAACTTACTGGAGTTCAATAGAATTAGGAGTGTCGAAATAGGTCATGGGTCGATCCAATTTGATCCAGGATTTATGATTTTAATGGGTCAATTTTTTTGATTCTAATGGGTTGATGAGTCAAATGGGTCATTGGTCAATTTGTAATGGGTCATGGATCAAATGGGTGACCCGTTTGAGTCAAACGGTTTGACCCATCATCATGACATTATCATATATTATTATGACATCATCACACATTATTATGACATCATCATGACATTATTATGACATCATAACAATATTACCTATAATACCATCATTTTTCTCAAAAAGCAATAATCCACCATTTTCCCGCCAAAAACGCGATCCCAAGTTTTTCCGCCAAAAACGCGATTCCGCGTTTTCCCGCCAAAAACACGGTTCCGCGTTTTCCCGCCAAAAACGCGATTCTGCGTTTTTCCGCCAAAAACGCGATTCTGCGTTTTTCCGCCAAAAACGCGATTCCACGTTTCCCCGCGAAAAACAGAATTCCGTGTTTTTCCCCCTAAAAACATAATTTCACATTTTCCGTCAAATAAAATGGTTCTAAGAATTCATTAACAATTTACGATAATTAAAAAAAATTTGTCAATTCATAATATAAATATATTATTATATTACTTACTTTTTTTTATTTTATCATTTTTTAAATTATTAATAATATTTATTTAAATAAATTTTTGTTTTTCATTGGTCACCCATTTGATCCATGACCCATGTAATTATAAGGGTCATGGGTCATCTATGACCCATCACTCATGGATCATGGATGACCCATCACTCATGGGTCATGGATGACCCATTTACATATGACCCATTAAAGTCATGGGTCATGGGTCACCAATTTGACTCATTTTAACATCCCTAAATAGAAGTGATGTGTGTGCATATTGTATCAATGAGATGATGTAAAAAATAACATTTGTCTGGAAAAACATAGAACTATATCAAATTTATGGAAAGTTCACAATTAGTCACAATTTTTTTTTTTGGATTAAACAAATTCATTGATATCAAAACGAGTTTACAAAGTCATTACAGAAACATTCGAAACAAATTATTACATAAACAGAAATATGCGACATATACTGAAGACGATAGAGCTAAGAAGTGAATTTGACAACGCTTTTCCGTAAAGCCTTACCCGCTAACGAATTATTTAATCCATTATTTTCCTCCTCTGTAATCAATCTTCTGATGCGAAAGTTGTGCATAACTATCTTCTCTTTATAGCAATTCCAATTTGCACATCGCATTATAAAACTCAATGATTTCGATGATAGCTATGAACAATTGATAATCTGATACCAATTATTCTGTATCAGTGTCATTCTAAAAAATCGTGACTGTGCTTTTTTCTCAATACGATCCCAAATGAACATTAATCCGTCATGTGGTTGACTTTTTTCGTTGACCCTAAACCCGCCAATTCTCAAATCAAAAATCCAATCCGTTGATGGCCTTATTGATCTGACTTGTTCTAATATCAATTCCCTTCCAAACCAGAAATTGAATCCATAGATGACACTTCCGTTGACATTGAAACATGTTTCGCAAATCTCTATTCTGCACAGATCTATTGAAAATTCCACCATCGCAGAACAGTCTCCTCTCCCGCATCATCTTCCTTAATATAAATGCCATTAGTAAGAGGAATAGAGGAAATATTATTCCAAATTCTGTTCTCAAAATCTGAAATTGTTGAAAGTTATTCCACCACAATCAATTGTCAGGATCAACCCAATCAACCAAAGCCTGCAAATTTCTACATTGGAGGCAAATTCGTCTCCGGAGAAAAGACACTCTACGGTGAGAAGACACGGTTACAAAAAACCGTTATGAATATGATGAGAACGGTTACGAATTGAATCGTTAACGTTATCACCACCAAATACATATCTACTTTGAAAGGATGTCTAAGATGATGAAATGAGAGGACTTAAGGAAATAACATTATGACTTCGCGAACAGCGTCTCCTACAAATCTTTGATGACATCATTTTAGAGAACAAAAAAATTTAAAACCACAATCTTGAAATTTATTAAACTATTTTTATGTAGAAACTAGAAGAAAGGAGAGTTACCGACGTATGCCGGCGGTCCCGAAAACAAACGACTTTGCGATCATTTGATACTTTAATTAATGTGTTTTAATTTTTTTTTGTTTTATCATGTGTTTGTTTATTCACAATTTATATAAGTAAAACAGTTAACAAAACTTGATAAAATTTAAAATATTTTTTTTCCTAATCCGTGTTGGATTTTATAAATAATATTTTAAATACTACTAACCTCAATGTTTCACAATTTATGAAGGAAAAAACACACCAAAAGACGAATTGTCAAACTAATAAAACATATACTCTATCGTACGACAAAAACATGGCATATGCTTTGTTTCCAAAGCTCTATATAAACTATTATTTTATCATTATTGGCTAAATTTTGAGATGAAACCACTGATTCGTTTTTCTACGAAAGCGATAATTAGTTTTGTTTCTGTAAATTAATACCGAATGAATTTGCATAATAATGGTTTTGTCGCAACATAGACAAACGATTCCAAAAGCCCACGTGCCTTGAACTCGTCTTTATCCTACTACAATTCTATTGGTTCTCCCGTTGATTTAGTGGCAAGATATAAGTCTTGACATATCCTATTTCTATATATTTGTAAATGTTTTATGCACATTTAATGTAGATTATAAATATGCGAGTTACTAGTTTTTGTGAAATAAAATTTATTGACATGGTATCAGAATATTAAAACTCCAAACTTGTTTTATTCTTGATCGACATATTCGATTTCTTCTTCTTTATTAGAAGTATTTGCACTCACAATCATTTTTAAAAAATATAATAAAAAATTTAATGTGGAATCTCTCTTAGTCTAGTGGTTGATCAAAATATTCATTAATGATTCTACACTAAAAAGTCTGGATTTAGATTCCTATGGAACGCAATTTCAGCAGATTAATGAATACAAACTTATAAGGAAATCTTCAGCATTGTGCAAGTAAAATCGTTCATCGTAATCATAGATCATTGTGGAACGGATAACGTTGTCCGTTGTAGAATTATATTTCTAATAGCTCTCATAATTTGTTCAATATTAAAAAAAAATTAAAAATTTAATACTTTACAAAAAATGGAAAATTATGTAACATTTTCTATTTGAAAAAAAACAATTTTATCCCTGTTTGTTGTTGGTATGCGTATTGTACACAGTTAATTCATGCAGAATTGTACATGGGTACGACTGAAAAGTCAACCGATGTATAATACACAAAATATTACATATTTTCCCGTTTATATAAATTGTTAGATTTTTAATTATGTTTTACATGCAAGAGTTCCTCTCTTTTAATTTTCTTCTTCTTCAATTTCTAATAACGTTTTTTTTTTAAACAAAAAGGAGTTTTGTGAGATTGGTTTCTATCTTTTTGATTTCTTTTTTATAAAATAAAAAAAGATCGTGAGCTTTATTCTATTTATTTATATTGTTTCATAAAAAACATGGTTTGAATATTACATAAAAAAATAAAATATTACGAGAATCAATACACTCAGCTCTCGTGTATTTGATTTTTTATGTTGCCATTAAGATGTCGAAGACAAAGATGTCTTAACTTGGAGTTTGTGGATTTTATGGACGATCACCAAGCCGAGATCACCAAATCGGTTATTATGATAATGCTGTTGACATTTATTTAACTTAAGACACAATTTTTTCTATGAACAAAAATTTCGAAAACCGATAAAGATTTGTAATTTAAATTCGAAACAACTTGAAAATTTCTAGCTTTTTTAAAAATGCGGGAGAGATCTCATTAAAGACTCGGCGATCCAAACAATATACGGCGTTTTGAATTTTAACTTACGGAAAAAAATTGTTTTGAATTTGCCGGAGAATGTTGGGGTATGGCAAGATATACACCAAAGCAGAGCAAAACCAGACCGGAGCAAAGCAGAAATCAAAGAAATCCCCAACTGCAACGGAGCTAATCTCTTACTACTAGAAACGAGGGCTCGAACTAGCCAAAACCTCGGTTAGAGTCATCGAAGAACTACAAAACACGGACATATTTTTAATTTTTGACTAGAACCTCTGATAGGCATAGACTGGCGCTGGCTCGACACATCCTTTTTATATATTTGTAAATGTCTTTATGCATATTAAATGTATATTACTTGGCCTACAAGTATAATTAGGTATAATCTTATTGTAAAAATATCCCAATTATTGGCTCTTTGTGAAATAAGAATAGAAAAACCTTTTTAATAGTTCAAAGGTTTTTGACATCATTTTAGTTTCTGTTTCAGTTTAATTAATGAAAATCTTTCCATATTTATTTTTTACAAATTACACTTTTTTTTTTTTGAATCTAGTCTAGTTAATGAAAAGAACTCTCAGTTCAACAAAATATCAATTTGGATGCAAGTGTGAAGATTTTTGTAAGTTTGTTTCAGCAAATGAAGATTCAAGATCATTTATGATACACACCTATATCCATATAGAATGGGCCATTTTGTATAATGAAGCCGATTTGCATAATTGGCTTATTTAAGGGCCCTTATTCGTTTATCTTCGATATATCTCTGTGTTTGATTTGCTCAAATTCTTTCGTCTTCTGTTGTTGGTGTGATGTTGAGAGGTGTTTAACAGCTGGGCTTGTGAGATTGGGCTTCGTACTTGAGATAATGGTCTAACAGTTAGATCAGTCCATTCCATATCTTGCTTTCCTTTGCTCTGTTAGTCTGTTTTTTCAGGGGCATGCTTCCTTCAGTCTTACAACAAAAAATCTCATAGATTCCATGATGTTGATTAAATTCTATGTGAGGTATAATAGATAAGAAAGTGAGTAGAAAGAAAACACTAATCCATTGTCTGTCATTATATCAAGTAGGGTTGGATGTTTTAACCGTACCTGAATCTGAACCCGACCAAAAAAAATCCGAACCCAATTTGAATTAGAAAAATACCCGAACGGGTCTTAGAGTCTAAGTACTTCGGGTTTCGGATAATACCTGAACCGAACCGAAACCCGAACTACAAAACCCAAATTACCTGAAGTAGTCAATTAACCCATTTGTTATACCTAGGGTTCACTACAAAAAAAAGCATGTATTACATCACTTAAATTGTGCTAAAAAAATAAATGATATTAATTTGAATCTTTTATTAGCAATTGATAAAAAAAAATGTAGTTTAACATCAGTTGATAACTGATTTTACTATTAGTTAATTTAACATCGATTCAATCCTAAATGATACAAAAATTTATTAATTTGGATCACTTTATGAGAAGTGATACAAAAATATGAATGCACATCAATTAGATAATCCATACATCTACTATTTTTTGTTAACATCATTTAAAAAAATGATACAAATATTACATCAATAAAAAAATGATGCTAATAAATTTTTAATTACCTTTGATGTTTGTCCCACATCGAGAACTAAAGAAGGAAGTGAGAGGTTTTGTTTCTTATAAATAAGTACAATTTATTTACAGATTCTAAAAATCAATATTGACGTGTTATCCTAAATAAAAAATAAATAAATTATTTGTGAAATAATTTATAATATAATATTAAAATAATTTATAAAAGTTAGTACTAATTTTAAATTATTACACATATTTTAAAGTTGATAATTATAATATAATATTACCATCAAAGGTAATTAAAAATTAATCAATGATAATTATAATATATCTTTAACATCATTTTTTGCAACCGACACAAATTAACATTGATTACAATAATCGATGCAAATATTTATATCAATTGCTTAAACTGATGCAAATATTTATATCAGTTGCTTAAACTGATGTAAAATATTTTCACAACTGATGTAAATATTTGCCTCACCACTTTCAGAGTCACTTATTTAAGTGATGTAAATTTTTTTTACATCATTTATAACTAATGCAAATCTATAAAATAAATGTTGTGAAACACACTTTTTTGTAGTGGTTAGACGTTTTAACTGTACCCGAATCCGACCAATTTATGGACTTGTTTTGTTGAATTATGGAGACTTTTTTACGGGTATTTTGGGTTTTGATCATAGTACGGGTAAAAATACCCGAACTTATCCGAACTTACCCGAAATTATCCGAAACAATAGTTACTTCGGTTATAACCGAACCCGAACCGAACCCGATTAGTACCAAGCCGAACCCGGCCCGATGATTTAAAATATCCGAACGGGTCCTTTAAACCTAAACCCAAAGACCCGAAAACCTAAACTACCCGACCCAAACCCAAAGTTGGATCCGAACGCCCAGCCCTAAATTATCAAGTTCCGAGACTTCTATTGCCACTCTTTGCAAACAGAAAAATCCATAATTATCAGTCTTCTTTGAGCGCACAATTCAATACCAAGAAGATAAAAAGGGGATATATGTGTTCATGATATTTAGTCTAATGTATTGCTGAGCTGGGGAAAAGCTTCGGGTATGTCAAGAGGGTTTGAATATGAGTGCGAGATCAATCACGTCACGTGCAAGGCACAAGTCTCAGTTACCATTTGACCGCAGCCGTAGAAAGAGCAGCGTCTAGCCGCAGCCTCATACGACATGCAAATGAGCAGATCTAATTATCTCTAACAATTTAAACTAATAATATAAACATTAATTTATAATTATATAAAGAACACGTGGCGTTTAAATTGTTAATGTAAATGGATAATAAAAAAGTTCTTCAACTCGTGGGATATTCCAAAACCACATCCACAGCTTCTTCCTCTCCTCTCGTTTATTATCCACCGCAAAACAAAACGCAATCTCTCAATTCAAATAAGGAATTTTTAAAGTTGGTTTTTTTTTTATAATTTCGGCATCCCCTGTAATGGCGCTTCCACACACAGTCTCTTCACCTTCTTCGTTATCTCCTTCTCCTTCCTTCAAATCCAAGCCTCCGTTTCACTCTTCTCTATCACCGACCGTTGTCTTACGGAGTAGTAATCGCCGGCGGTGTAAACTCAGCTCCTTCCGATGCTCATCATCTTCCTTCTCCGAGAAGCACCACAACGCGAACCCTCCCAAATCCGATGACGTCGTCGAGCTTCCTCTGTTCCCTCTCCCGCTCGTCCTCTTTCCCGGCGCGGTCCTCCCGCTCCAGATCTTCGAGTTCCGTTACCGCATCATGATGCACACCCTCCTCCAATCCGACCTCCGATTCGGCGTCGTTTACTCCGACGCCGTCTCCGGATCCGCCGCCGAGGTCGGATGCGTCGGCGAAGTCGTTAAGCACGAGCGCCTCGTCGACGACCGATTCTTCCTAATCTGCAAAGGGCAGGAGCGGTTTCGCGTCACGAATCTCATCCGCACGAAACCGTACCTCGTCGCGGAGGTGACGTGGCTGGAGGATCGTCCGTCGGGAGAGGAGAATCTGGAAGCGTTGGCTAACGAGGTGGAGGTTCTGATGAAGGAAGTGATTCGATTGTCGAACAGATTGAACGGGAAGCCTGAGAAGGAGGTTCAGGACCTGAGGAGAAACCAGTTTCCAACGCCGTTTTCGTTCTTCGTCGGAAGCACTTTCGAAGGAGCGCCGAGAGAGCAGCAAGCGTTGCTGGAGCTGGAGGATACGGCGGCGAGGTTAAAAAGGGAAAGAGAGACGTTGAGGAATACACTCAATTACCTCACTGCAGCTTCTGCCGTGAAAGATGTCTTCCCTTCGTCGTCTTAGTCCTATCTCTATTACATATACAATCTCTTCTGTGTCTTGTCAGTGATTGAATATATATGCAAACTTGCTTAATTTGTAATTAATGGCTGTAAATTATGGTGTTTGGGATTTTGATATAGGATTATTGCTAAACTGAATGTCGTGCTTCTTGAGTTAGTAGTATTCACCTAGATTAGTCTGTCAAAACTTGCATCTCCACAATACTGGATAGACTCCTCTCATGTAGAATAAACTGGAAACTTACCAAAGGGTCTGATCATAAGAATGGTTCACCGTGGAGTGTTTAGGGTTTTAGCAGAGTGAGTCTAGTGGTGTGTTTATTTCCATTACCCTTATTACGCTTCTTCTATCGAATTAAATTGCTGAGGCTTTTGATGGAACATTGCCTGCCTCAGTTGCTAGTCGGCCATGCTCTTGATCGGAGTTATTTTGCTCGAGAGTTGAGTACTTCTGACTGATGTATGGGTCCATCGTTTTATGTGTCAAATGGCCTTGTGGTAGCTCCCATCATATATACGAAAAGGTGGGATCTTGCTTCAGTCGCATCAAATCTCATGAAAGTTATACCTAAAGCGATATGAATCAGGATATACTTTTCTTGCAAGTATCAGTGTAAAATTGAGTCTAGCAAATGTTCCAGACTGCAAACATTTAAAGCAGATATTAACTAACCAGAAAACGAAAAAATACCAAAAAAAAAAATTCAGAGGAGGCCGAGGTTATGGCCGAAATGGTTATTCACGTGGCCGTGGCTATGGTGGGCGCGATGGTGCCATGGTGGCTATGGATATGATGGACGTGGCCATGTGAGAGGCGTATCTAATCGTACGTTCTAAATGTCGTATGCAAAAAGCATTTCAAAAGACTCAAAGTCTTGGAGTAAGAAGTCAGACAAGTTGGCAATATATAGTCCTTTGTTCTTTGGTGTTTGTATGTTATTTGTTTGAAACTTTAGACTTGACGTTAGTTAAATGCTTATGTCTATATCTTCTTGCTCCTTCAGTGTTTTCCAAAGAGAGGTCCATTATGTATTTACACTTATTGTCAAAGAGAGGTCCAACTCTTTTCGCTGTCTTCAACATTTTATTGTGTTGTAGAGGTGTTTTTGTGCGCTATTTTTCACCAGATATCGGATTCAATTACACCATTAACAAAATCCCAAATCTTATTGTTTTCCTGTATTATCAAAAGACTAAACTGAAATCTACTTAATTCGTTTTTCTTTATTCACAAGAGTGTCTAAAATGTTATTTGTCGCCAAAAATAAAGGTGTTATTAGATATTAGTTTTGCAATTACATTGATTTGTGGATTATGTTTAGTAATTTCCACAATAATCTATTTGAAATTGAACTACTTAAATTTTATAAATATATTAATTTGAAAAGGAAAAGAAAAGTTAGATAAATTGGAACCGGAGCTCTGTAGTTTTTTTGTTGTCAACAAAATCTCATACATTAAATCAAGTTAAAAAGATATGGTGATTGTCTCTAGAAGCATTTTATACCGGTTTGGTCTGACTTATATGAAAAAAATATAGCTTCATGTTTGCGCCGTTTTTGCGACAGCATCGGCACATACATTTTGGTTACGATGAATTTTACTTAATCTAAAAGTCTCAAAATATCACCTAAGATCATGGAAATATTTTAGTTCCGATTGGAAAGTTGGCCAATCCTCTGGGCCTCCCGTCATCTTCAGTAGCTATGCACAATATGTCTCAAAACATGCCGATATAACGTGTTTTTCTCTTAAACATGTCATTACCTAAAAGAGTCCGTCTAGCTCCGTGTGTAGTGCCGAGAGGCTTCTGTGACACCTTTTTGTCTGGTATTTTATTGTCCCGTGATATCCCTTAGATTCTACTCTAATTCACTGACCAGCCTATGATCGATCCAAAAGGCATCGATTTGGTATATCGGAATTCGGGGGTTTAAGGTAAGCACTCTTTGTGTGATTTGGTTGGGCTGGTTTTCTACTGCTTCTTTGCTATTCTTCAGGTTTACGATTCTCCAGTTTTTCTCCTCAAGTTTGACAATTTGGAGAGTGTCTTCTATGGAAATTTTTTTTTTGTTGAATTTTTTTTTTTTTTTTTTTTGTCTTTCAAATGTACCATATGATCTATGAGTACTTGTTTAATTGAAGTTCGGATAGTTTGAACTCCTTTGTTTTTCAAAATAGAAAATTCATAATTCGGTAGAGAAATGTATTCGGAAAAGAACCTGGAACGGAATATCATCCGAAGCTTTGTAGTTATCGGTTATAAGAATATGAGAAGAGGCCGCCTTTTCACGTGTGTCTCGGCCACAAATGTATTTCTGAAAAAGAGAAGAGAAGATTCAGTGAAATTTGTTTTGTCTTCTCTTGAGGAACCAACTTCGGGACACGCACGTTTAGTCTGCGTGTACATATTAGCCACCACATGACTGACTCTCACACACACATATACGTACTTGTGCTCCACGTGACACTTAAAAGTTAAAAGGCCGAGAGAGCGGATAACATAGAAAAAAAATTGGTGACTACATCAACCAAAAGCTTATATGATTTCATAGAATTTACGAATTAGATTATATGATTTATCTGTTGCACAGAAAAATAAGCTTATATGATTTATCTTAATAACTATTAGCGTAGCTTAAGTGCTTAACTAAATGTTTTATCTGCAAATCAAAATTCTTCCTTACGTTTGATATTAGATTACGTCTTTATCATATTATGTTTGTTTCAAAATAAATAATGTGTAGTATTTTAGATACAAAATATCAATCTATTTTTTTATCAGTAAAAAAAGTAATATGGTTAGACAGTTAGTTTTCAAATGAAAAAAAAAAAGTTATTTCAAGTAATTTTTTTGTTGGCCTTTTTATTGTTTTGCTAATTTCGCTATTTGACATCAAATAACTTCATATAGTCATATTTGTCCACTATATATTTGTTTGTAGCTGTTTTATATTGCGTAAAATCCATAATTGGATATTGGAGTGGAAACTGGAAAAGCATTCACACCGATTCATTAATTCGTAGTGATATATATCTTTTATTTCCCCAATCACGGACGACCTTATCCATATCTCTCTCTTTCTCTCTCCTGGTTTTACGATCTTTGTTGCCAAAAAGAGAAGGGCCTCTCGAGACAAGTGTTAGGATTTACACACAACACCAGCTTCCTCTTCTCGACACGACCCTCCGTCATGTCTGCGCCAGCTATGTCTTCATCCTTGCCACGTTTCATCACTCTCTTCCACTATATATACACACTTGCACATTTCCTCATGTCTTTGCCTTATCACTCACCAAAAATCGTCACATAACAACTCATTCGAGCTGTCAACATCAGCATATGTCATCCATAGAGCCAAAGGTAATGATGGTTGGTGCGAATAAGAAACAACGTACGGTCCAGGCTAGTTCGAGGAAAGGCTGTATGAGAGGAAAAGGTGGACCCGAGAACGCGTCTTGCACTTACAAAGGCGTTAGACAACGCACTTGGGGCAAATGGGTCGCTGAGATCCGTGAGCCTAACCGAGGAGCTCGTCTTTGGCTTGGTACTTTTGACACCTCCCGCGAGGCTGCCTTGGCTTATGACTCCGCAGCTCGTAAGCTCTATGGACCCGAGGCTCACATCAACCTCCCCGAGTCCTTAAGAAGTTACCCTGATACAGCGTCCTCCGGGACCACCCCAAGCAGCAACACCGGTGGAAAAAGCGGCGACTCGGTCAATGAGGAATCGCCGTGTTCATCCAACGAGATGATGTCATCGTGGGGAACAGAGGAGATATCATGGGAACATATGAACGTGGATTTGCCGGTAACGGATGATTCTTCAATATGGGAAGAAGCTACAATGTCATTAGGGTTTCCGTGGGTTCATGAAGGAGATGATGATATTTCTCGGTTTTATACTTGTATTTCCGGTGGCTATTCTAATTGGGATTCCTTTCATTCCACACTTTAAGGTTTCACTGAACTCTTCTTAATTATTAAGACCTTATCATATACAATATACATACACAGAATCGTCACTGTGATCTAGGAATATGTGTAAATAATAAATATATATCAGCTCCGTGTAATTACTATATATGTGATTTGTCTGTAGTGTAAAAGCAGATTATTACTACATAAAAAAAGACAGTTGTGTGTCTCGAATGCAAAAATGTGTCTTGGGGAAAATTAGAAGTGCAATGTATCTGTGTAATGAAAACGGAATATTACGTTTTGTGTGTAACGGTCAATGTTAAACAGCATATGTCTGTTTCTGTGGGCTTGCCTATTGTTTGTTTGTTGTGTTGTATCTTTTTCTGTTTTGTTTGTTCTCGCATGTCTTCTGCATGGTCAATCACATCACATAAGCTGGCCCGTTTGTGCCGGCCTAAAACTATATTTTCGGCCCATATCTATGTTCTCCAACTAGAAGTTGATGCAAACACAAATCTTCAATCCACATAATCCACTAACATATAAAATTTTGGTTTTCAATGCCAAACTAGCTTATGCACTTTGTGTCTCTGGTCATAGAATACATAGCAAGTAGGCCTGGAATCGGATCGGATATCCGAAAAAAATGGAGTATCCGGAGGATCCGCTATTTTCCTATCTTTATCCGGATCCGGATCCTGGTTTAAAATTTAAGGCTTGCAAACGATTTTCAGGCACGTGCTGTTGTCAAGAATCTCTACGGTGCAAGGCTTGACGAAGATCGAAGATTGGAGGAGCATATGGATACCAGGTGGCGGAAACCAGGCATGGAGAAGTTGATTGGAGGAGTAGTCATGTAATCGACGATAGATTTGACGTTGATTAGAGTGAGGACACTGATTTGCAATGAAAATTTGCTATGAAAACTCTCTCACAAATTTGCGAGTAGCTTGTGAGAGATTTGCGAGAGATCATAATCTCGTCGCAAATCTTTTGCAAAATTGCGAGGGATTCTGCCGTCGCAATTTGCGACGACTTTGTTACTGTTTTGCGATGATATCGCGAGGCATAATTTTGTCCTCGTAAATTCGTAATAATTTTTCAAAGGATTTACGAGGTCTGTTTTTTTAGTAAATTTGTAAGGGATTTGCGACGGATTCCTCTCAATTCCATTACAAATTTGCATTTTTTATATTCGAGATCGAAAACGTGGTTCTCGGGGATAAAAGTGAATCCAAGAAGCCGTATTTCTAAAGATAGTTTATGATTTGGTGACGTACCACCAAAGATTTGGAAAAGTTTCTGTCATAATAAAATGAACGTAAGATATCCTTTCATAGTGTTTATACTAATTAATAAAGAACTATAAAACTTCTTAAATGAATCGGTCGTTGTAGCAGAATTGGATGATTTTGAAACATATAATTTGTTATATATAATCCTAAATTCTTAATATTTTTTAAAACAATATATCCACGATTTGCAATGGATTTGCTAAGGAACCGTTGCAAATCCCTTGCAAATCGTGAATTGCAATGGATTTATGAGGGAGTCGTCGCAAATCCATTGCAATTGCAAGGGATTTGCGACAGATCCCTCTCAATTCCATTGCAAATTTGCATTCCTTATATTCGAGATCTAAAACGTGGTTTTCGGGGATAGAAGTGAATCAAAGAGGCCGTATTTCTAATGTTAGTTGATGATTTGGCGACGTACCACCAAAGATTTGGAGAAGTTTTCGATATAATAAAATGAACGTAAGATATTCTTTTGATAAACTCAAATGTAATACCATAAAGTACTAACAGCTTTGTTGATTGTAGTATTTAGGGGTCGAATCCACATAGACTCAAGAATCACACAATAGATTAAATATGTTTGAATTAAGCTAAGTAAATCAATAAAATATGAAGCAATAAAGTAATTAAGAGTTATAAATTTAATGGAGGAAGATAGGTTCAGGGTATTTCTCAGGAAATCAGAGAATGCAGGTAAACCAATTAGTCAGGGTTCAAATTAAGCGCGGATACACCCTCATAAGCCTTTAAGATGTTGTACATTTCGTCGCATTGAGCTTCATCTGCTCTACACAGCAGCAGACAATCATCTGCAAATAGCAAGTGATGAATCGAAGGTCCCTGGTCATTGAAAGAGATCCCCTTAATCCTTCCATCGTGTTCCGCCTTGCGCAAAAGGTGCGATAAACCTTTGGTGCAAAGGTCAAATAAAAAAGGTGAAAATGGATCTCCTTGTCGCAAGCCCCGTTCCAGTTTTATTAGTCCATGCGCATTCCCATTTATCAAAACAGTATAAATAACTGAGGAAACACATAACATAATCCAAGTGATGATTTTTTGGTGAAAACCAAGAGCCATGAGAAGAGATTCCATATATTTCCACTCGATTCGATCATAAGCCTTGGACATATCGGTTTTAATAGCCATGTATTCACTCGATATTCGTGGGTGGATTCGCAGTCCATGAACCATCTCATGAGCTATAATGATATTATCCGATATGAGACGATCCAACACAAAGGCTGATTGTGGGGGTGATACAATATCATTTAACCATGGCTGAATCCGTGCCACCAAGACCTTGGAGACAATCTTGTACAGAACCGAACACAGACTAATGGGTCTTAAGTCAGTCATAGATGTAGGCTTGTTGATCTTCGGTATAAGACAGATTTGTGTATAGTTCCATTCAGTCGGAAAAACCCCTGTTTCGAAGAACATTTGTACCTCTTTTGTCACTTGAGGGCCAATAACATCCCAATAATTTTGGAAGAAAAAACCATTCATTCCATCACTTCCTGGAGCGCTCGATGATTTAATTGAAAAGACAGCATCACGGATCTCTCTCCCAGTCACCTCTTTCATCATACTCTTGTTCATGTCACTTGTAACCTTCGATTGGAAACCATCGAAAAAAGATCCCAAGTCTCCATTATAAGATTTCGTGAAAAGCTTTTTGAAATAATCCTCTGCCACTTCCCCCATTGAACCTTCCGACGTAAATGTTCCGCCCGAGCTATCCACCAATTTGTCCAATTGGTTTTTTTGCACGTTGCCCTTTAACCGAAGCATGAAAAAAACTGGTGTTGTTGTCCCCATGTATATTCCATTTGTACTTGCTCTTTTGTCTCCAGAAAATCTCCTCTTCACGGAAACCCTTTGCGATCTCAAATCGTAACTCTCTCATGTAATCCAGTCTTGGAAAGGAGGAAGAGATTTCAAGTTCGAGATCATCCCTGCATTTTTGTATACGATCCATAGAGTTATATTTACTCTCTCGTTTCCACTTTTCAAGTGCCTTCCTACATTTCCCAATTCGATCCATGAGAGTGATTGGTTCAGAGTTATGCTCTCCAATCCACGCACCACAAATAGTTTTCAATACCATAGGTTTCCCCATCAATCACCTATCGAACCGGAAGGATCCTCTTGCACCATTCTGTTTTGGCATCAAGTTGACAAGAACTGGACTATGGTCTGATCTGATCCCAACTTTTCCATGAAATTCTGGTTTGCGAGCGGAAATTGCACTTTCCAAGTTGTGTTAACGAAACATCGATCAAGCTTACTATGAACCCAGTGCGTGTGCCTCATTCCGGCCCAAGTGAAAGCATTTCCGGAACTGTTAAGTTCATTCATCTCACAACTGCGTATCATATTCGCAAAATCAATAAAGGACCGATCGCTACGCTGCGGTCCCCCAATCTTTTCTCCGTTGTGCAAAATCTCGTTCCCCTACCATACACCAGCTTTCTTTTCGTTGTACACCAATTCTTGTGATCTTCTCCCATACATGCTCTCTTCCTTTAGCCACCGGATCACCATAGAAAAAAGAAACAAAAAATTTAAAAGACCCATACTGTACACAACAGTCGATAAGGTGCTTGTCTGCAAACTTCACCTCAACCGATACACTGTTCTTCCAAAGTAAAGCTAAACCACCACTCCAACCAATTGGAACCACCGTAAAAACTATGTCATACCCCAACCAAACTTGTAGATCAACCAATCCATTTTTACACTTCTTTGTTTCCATCAAGAACATCATCTCCGGGAAATGTTTGCCACGCATTTCCTTTAGACGGGGAATTGTCAAGTCTTGTGCCCGGCCCAAGCCTTGACAATTCTAGCTTAGTATGTTCATTAAACTTTTGTCAATCCCTCATTCGAGACCACCTCTGAATTGGTACGCTTTGCGATTTTTGTGAAAAATTCCACCACTTCAATCGCCTTTCTCTTTGGCGCTGCACCTATTTCTTTTCCTTTTCGAGGGGCATTGAGACCACCATTCTCACTCTTCGTCACACCTTTTGTATTACGCTGATTCTTGACGGCCTTTCTCCTCCCCTTTGTTCTCATCAAAACTCCCCGAAGAGCTGGCCTCAGAAGACCCCACTCCAAAAACCATTGCACAATCTTTGAAAGAACTGGAATCGGATTCAAAGTTTGCTGCCGCTCTTTCTGAATACATAATTTCTGCATTCGATATTCTCTTCATTGTAACACCAGCATTAATTGATGTAGCCATCATTTTTTGTTCTCCCGATTTTGCATCTACCTTCTGATTGTCCTTCATCTTTTCTCCCCACTACAAGAAAACACAGCTTTTGCGACTACCAAAATAGTCCCAAAATAGTCGCAAATGAGTCATTTGCGACTATTTTGTGACTAAAAAATTTAGTCGCAAATATTTGGTCGCTAAATACAGTAGTCACAAAACAGTCGCTATTTTGCGACTAATATGTGACTCTAATATCATTCCTAAATTAGAGACTAATTTTGTGACTACTTGTCAAAAAAATATTTTAAAAAAACAAAAACAAAAATTAAAAATATATTTTTTTATTTATTAAATTAATTAATTAATTATAAAAATGAAAAAAAAAACAAAACAAAAAAAACAGATCTACGGACTTCTCCTCCGACTTCTTCTCTCTCCGGCGAGCTGCTCCTCTCCGGCGGCATCAGCAGGTTGAAGCCCCATCTCTCTCGCCATCGGTCTCTTCTCCGACTGCTCCTCTCTCCGGCTCATCCTGACTCGCGAGCACCTCCACCTGCATATTCTTCTCCGACGAATGGCGGCTAAGATCTACGGATTTGGGCGGCGGAGATGCGAGCAACCAAGGCGGTCTGTGTTCCTCCCCATCTTCGGAGGGTTCCTCGTCTTCGGAGGGGACTCCTTCTCCTCAGTAAATTCCGATGGCGGAGATACGAGCAGCCAAGGCGGTCCAAGGCGGCGGCAGTGATGAGGCAAGGGTTTAGATCGGGGAGAAACGTGGGGCGTCGGATCTTGGGTCTTCTCATGGATCTTGGGTCTTCTCATGGTTCTCATGGACCTGGAAAAAAAAAGAGAGTTAGATCGAAGAAGAAGATACAGAGAGAAAAGTATAAATAAAAAAAGAAAGTTAAATCGCAGTGAGAAAGAACATGAACCATTAAAAAAAAATCCTTCACCGTTGGATTAAACCAATCAACGGTGGAGGATCTCAATCCTCATCTAAATGAATTAGCCAATGAGAAGCTTTCATTATTTTTGTCATTTAGTCGCAAATTAGTCGCAAATTTAGGACTATTTTGTGACTACTATTAATAAAAATCGACTGGGGTTGCTAAACGGTCGCAAATTTGGGACTATTTTGTGACAATCAAAAATCTTTACCCTAAACCCTAAACTTTAAGAACCTAGAAAGTTTGAATATGACTTTACAATGATTTTGTGTATATATTCTGTTCAAAAATATGTTACAACTTAAAAATTAGTTACACAAAAACTGGGTTTTAGATTTAGAGTTTATGATTAAGAGTTAGAGGTTTATGATTTAAGATTTAAAGTTTATGATTAAGGGTTAGAGGTTTATGATTTAAGATTTATATTTTAAAATTTAATATTTATAGTTTATGATTAAGGGTTAGAGGTTTAGGGTTTAGAATTTAGGATTTATAAAATGATTATATTTAAAAAAATGTAAGTGTTGAATTTTTTTTTATATTATTTGATGTTTATTTGTAAGATCTAGTTTACAATTTAAGATTTAGATCAAGTTTATGATTAAGGGTTAGAGTTATAGGGTTTAGGGTTAAGGGTTTGTGGTTTGAGTTTAGAATTTAGAATTTATTGATTTCTAAAAAAAAATCAAGTGGAGTTACAAATTAGTACCAAATTTGGTACTATTTTGTGACTACTATTAAAAATTAGGCGCAAATTAGTCTCAAATTAGTCACAAAAACTGGGTTTTAGATTTAGAGTTTATGATTAAGGGTTAGAGGTTTATGATTTAAGATTTATAGTTTATGATTAATGGTTAGAGGTTTATGATTAAGGGTTATAGGTTTATGATTTAAGTTTTATATTTTACAATTTAAGATTTAGAGTTTATATTTAAGGGTTAGAGGTTTAGGGTTTATAATTTAGGTTTATAAAATTATAATATTTAAAAAAATTGTAAGCATTGATTTTTTTGTATATTATTTGATGTTTATTTATTTGATGTTTTTGTATATTATTTGATGATTTAGGGTTTAGAATTTAGGGTTTAGAATTTTTTGTATATTATTTGATGTTTATTTAAAACAAATCGAGTGGAGTTGCTAAACCGAAGCAAACAAGTCACAAATTTGGGACTAATTTTGCAAGTCCTTAAACAATCGCAAATAAGCAACTATTTTCTAACTAAATTTTTTAGTCGGTAATTTGGGACTGTTGTGCATCTGCTTTATGGGTAGTCGCTTATTAGTCGCAAATTAATCACAATACTGTCCCTCTTTTTTGTGACTAAAAAAGTAATCGCAAATGATAGTCACAAAAACTGTTTTTTCTTGTAGTGCCCTTCTCATAAACCAGCCCTTTCCCTTTATTAATATCCGAGGTTATTGCTGGAGGCAGGAGCAGCCTAAGCATCGATCTCTGTCCAAAAACATCATTCTCCAATTCTTTGATCGATTTTTTCAATCTTTCCTCACGTATTTTCCTCTTGGGTCCTTCCACAGCAATAAGGTATTCTCTCATACTTTGCAGAACAGATGGATCGATTCGTAAATTCCCAGTATTTGGATCTATGCCAACCTCGTCTTCCTTTAGAACACCCCATAACGGATCCGTGACGGCAATAATTGGCTCTTCCCCTTGTTTCTCGTCCATTATTCTCTGTCTCCTTTCCAGAGCTTTTTCCTTCCTCTGTTTGATTAACAATGGGCATTTATCCTTCTCATGAGTCAGTCTCTGGCATGCGTAGCACCGTTTTTGTATCCTCTCAAAATCATACCAGATGGTAGTGGATTCACCATCTGGTAAGTTCACAATCTTCGATCTTCGAACAGGCCAAGACACGTCGAACTTAACACGAACCCTCACGTACTCGTTGCTCTGTGGCTTTTCAGGTTCAAAAGCCACTTCTTTCACTTCTCCGACTAGATCCCCTAGGGCCTTGATCGCCTCTGCTGTATAGTAATTCACCGGAATCTTTCGTATCTGCACCCACACCAGTAAATACTGCAGATAATCCATCGGAGGATGCTCCATCCAACGATCAATGATTATGGTCCATTCATTGAAAGTCATCACCTCTTCCAGATCATGTTCATATTTAAAAATGAACTGGAATTTTTCACTTGTTAGCGCTATACCCCGTACTCTGTCATAGACTTGCCATTTACGTGGCATATCGAGGATCAAATCCGCCATATTTTGGCACTCCGGATTCAAAGTGCGACCAATGATGCTCATCGCGTTCCTTTCACGTGAGCAGTACTCCGGCAAGTTTGGCATGTTGAAAGGCACATCATCATCATCTGCCAAAGACATCTCCATGAAAGCTTTATCAATGTTCGCCATCGTCAAAACACTCAGCTCTGAGCCTTTTTTATTTTGTATGACACCCAAAACCAAAGGATAAACTCTTTAAGCAAGAAACGGCGCTTTTAGAACCCTAGAAAAATCACAAAAAATCACTTACCAACAAGTAAATCTTCGTCAAATCTACCATAATATTGTTTTGATATTTTCAAATCTCGACAAAAGAGGAAAAACTCAGCCAAAAGCCCTACTTTCCTTTAGAGTCGAAGACTCTATTTGAAAGAGAGAGTCCTAAGCCCAAAAGAGAGAAACTTGATGATCCACATGTAATTCCATTCCCATTTTCTTTTTTGTTGATGATTATTAGGTTGAATTGGGCTTTATTGTAATTATATTTGAAATTTTAAAGTTAGTATCGGTTTTAATTGAGTTTCAATTAATTTCAAAACAAATGAATACATGTATTAAAATGGATTTTGGATATCGAATCCTAAAATTGCTTATTATACAGATTTAGATTACCCGGATATTCTTAATTTTGGATCGGATCGGATTTTGGATTTCAGATAATAATTTCAGCTTTAATAGCAAGTAATTTTCTTAATGAAGATGATGTATATAAAGAGAATAAGATATGATACGTGCAAGGCGGCTTAGGAAAACCGATACAGAGAATTGGACCGGATTGAAGTATTTTGATTATTTTTGGGATACAGAGCAACATAAATCAGTTTGGTATATGGATATGATTTTGACTCGAGTTCAGTTTTGTCTGTCATAAATATTTTAAATGTTGTTTTTAATTCACAGCTTTTTACTTTTTGTTCATTTGGTTAAAATTCGATTTCAAGATTTTGGATTCATGGATATTAAAATCAAGTTTAACCAACTTGTTTTTCTTGATCAATTTTAACATATCACTTTCTTTACTTCAATTCAGATGATCATCATGATCCAAATTGAATATCCTGACGGTAATCATTAATAAAGACCATAAATGCAAATTATAACATTCTATTGATCATCATGATCCAAAAGGGAAAAGAAAACCCACAATGAAAATGGCACTAATATATCAGCCCAATATTTTATATATAGAGAAGTCCCAATCCAAGCTCCCACATAGTTTGCATCATCATCATCGTCATCTTCACCACCATCCTTCTCATGAAGACATGAACAATGATGCCTCATCCACTTTTTTGTTGTTATCTCCTCAAAAACCTTTCTTAGGTAATTAATATTAAGAAAGAAAAAAAACTAAAAAAAAAACAGACACAAAAGTCATAAACACACAACGGCACACCATTGTTTCCCTTTTAATTGGGGTAATGGCATTTGTAATTATTAGCTCGAGAAAGACTCCAGTGGTCAAACATTGTCCGTTGACTGATGTAGCAGTGGAGCTGTGATGGACGATTTGATGGAGCCACGAGAAACGGGTCCACGTTCGATACCATGCTCCGCGGAGGACTGGATCGCTGCCTTTTCAAGAGCTGCAAATTTCCTCTCCTCGCTCTTACCGTATAACACAAAGTAAAGTCCCGTTATGATCAGCACAGCTCCAATAATCCTGCCATTCGAGAACCGCCACGTGCCACAAAACTGTTCAAATTCTCGTTTCGCTCCTTCGAATAATTTTTTTTTTTAAATTCATATTAACCACCCTTATGTATTGTTTATTAATTTTACATACCCGCCCAAGTAAAACTCTTCGCCTAAAGCAATCGAAGCCATAATCGCAACGACCAAAGTCTGAACAGGTTGGTAAACCGCAACGAAGACTGGACCCCCTCTGTCAATACACCAAATTTGAACCGCAAACGCGATTCCAGACGCCACTATTCCCTGAAATTAACCCAACGTAAGGACTAAATTTGCCTTTTTAAAACAATAGGGCGTAAATGGCAATATTTAAGAGATTAACTGTAGGAGATGAGAAAGTAAAAACAAAAACAAAAACTAACGGCGTAGAGGATGGTGAAAAGCTCCCAACCGGAGTGGAAAACCCAAGCCTGGGAATCTCTTTCACAGAAAGCAGCGATGATCAAGAACTGAAGGATTCCGAAGAAACAAGTGTAAGACGTAACCGAGAGCCTCGCCGGATAAGATTTGAGAACCGGAGCTTGAAAAACGAGCCAACCGGACCATGAGAGACAGTGACCAATCAGATAGATGCAACCAAGGGTCCAGTTTTTCGGCGCGGCGTCTCCTAACGGCGCTAATACGGCGGAGTTGGTGGTGAGGAGCTGAGCGTGGAGATGGCTAGTCGGAGTGTAGATGGTGGGACCCTTGTAGAGAGTGATGACGGAAGCTCCGGCGACGCAAAGAGCTGTTCCTAAGACTTTGGAGATACCGTCTCTTCTGTTTATTCTAACTTTCTCAATCCTGAGATTGTTTTTACACATACATAACGTAAACAGTGTGTTACTATCAATATCACAATATTATTAGTACTGTATAATTTTGTAATTTAATTGGAAATGGCATTGAATGTTGTCTACGTGTATTATTATCCACTTATAGTAGGTTTCTTTCTTCCATGTTGAAAAGTCAAACGAACATTATTAAAGTAGTTGGTTTATTAATTATATCCCCTAGCTCTAGCTGTCCATAAGTTTTTTAAATTATTTCTGTCTCTCTTTTTTGAAAAATAAAAGATGAGAACAAAGAAGAGAGATGGATCGATGCCTGAGAAGAGCAGCCATGAGAAATGTAATGGCGGGAACAGAATTTTGCATGGAAGAAGCAAATGTTGGTGAAGTGTTGTCCAGTCCCAACAAGTAAAACCCTTGGTTCGCCGTTATTCTGTCGTGTAATAACAAATTCATTAATAATCCAATTTTATTACTAATACAAAAAAAATATACAAAGTGAGGAATATAAATAAATATATATATATGTATATACCCGATGAGTGCCAAAAAGAAGAACTGGATGAGAAAGTTGAGAGTAATCGCTGGTCTCTCCTTCCTGATTACACACAAGTATTGTTAATTAATCACAATAAAAAGGAAGAAAAATTAAAGGGTTTTAATTTAAAAAGGTTACTTTTCGAGGAAGTAAGCGAAGGGAAGGAGAAGAAGCAAAGCGATGATGTTACGATAAACAGGGAAGACAAGTTTGCTGATTCCCATGTTAAGAGCAGCTCTGGAAACCACGTGGAAACCCGCGTAACCGAATTGCAACGTAAGCATCGCTATGTGAAGCTGAAGCTTCTCCGGAACTCCCCATAACGTTCTCCGGTTATCGGTGTTATCCGCCATTGGAACTGACCTTTGAATCGACGAAGATGGAGAAGGAATGAGTGTGTTTGATTGAGGAAAAGGAGTGAAGTTGTGGAGATATAAATATAGGTAGATAGCTATCTCATTCCCCTCTTTGGCTGTGGGAACCACACCACACTTGAGAGTTTTAATATGGTATCTCTATTAAATGTATATTGTTATAAACTTATAACAGTGTTAAATATTGAAAGAGAAAAAAAAAATGGATCTAGGTACGGATTTAGGTACATTATGATTTTTTTATTGTCGGTTCCGATCGTAAAAAAACTTGTTAATTTGGTATATACTGGGATTTTTGAAGGCTTTCAACTATGATATCAAATTGGTAAATCGAAATTTATATTATTGTCTCGCTATTGTTATATGAAGGCTTTCATATGGTCATGTTGACACTTGCCGATGGATTGTTATCAAACTTTTTCTCCAAACCATTGTCTATGCTATTTGAAAAGAGAGAAACACAAGAATTTTCATCTTCACCTCCACTCCACCGAACGTGGTCAAGGTTTTGATAGATCGTACGATGCGGAATCGCTTCATTTCTTTCCTTTCAAAGGATAGTACTTCTATTCCTCTCTTTAAATTTTACTTTAGTTGTATTATGATATGATATGTATCTTCTATCTTGGTAAGTTCCATGATAGGTAAGTTGTAAGGATAAGTAGCTATATCATATATTAGTTTATAACTTTAACTCTTTTTTAATATAACATTAAAACTAAAAAAGTATGATCATAATTGTTGCATATCATAACCCCCCCCCCAAGTTTTTTGGTTATTACTCAGTATCTTACATGATATAAGATGTTAAAAGCATGGAGACGAATATATTTTTTTTTTCCAAAAATTATCAATTATTATTTAGTATATAATTTTTTAAAAATTAACTAATTATATATATTTTAAAACTAATTATAAAAAATTGCATAAATTTAATTGGTCACACGGTATCCAATAAATAGAAAAGTTGCAAAGAAATGTCAGAATATTTTATATTTTGAAACAAAAAAAATCTATAAAACATCTTATATTATAAAACAAAGGAATTATTAATTTTTTTTTTTTACTTTCTTTGAGGTTATTCTTGCGTAAAACTTCCCGGATTGCTTTTAACAATGTTTCGTCTACAAAGAGTGAGAGATCAGCCTTACTTAAAATTCGATTTCTGTTGTATAATTTGATTAGTTAACATTTATCATCACTTTTGATAGAATGTTGGTTAATTATATGTGTCATGGTGTCTAAAAGTAATGTTTTTAAAACCGGACTGGTGACCAAACTGGAAAAACTCTTGGGTCATGGGTTAATATAGTTCGACCGGGTTTGATATTTTTTTTTTTAAATAATTGTATATTAGGATTCAACCCGCGCTAGGTATATAGTGCGGGATAATTTTTTCTTAAAAAATATTTTGAATTTTTTAAAAATTATCTCAATTTTATAATTTGTCGAACTAATGATTATATATAGAACTATCAATCCGGACTAACATGTCTACTTAACCCCTTTTGCAATGAATTAAAATATTATTTGGGCTAACCCGCAAAGACTTATAATCTTGAAAACATAACTCTAATATACATCGTTTAATGACTATGGTTTATGTGGCCAATCCACAAACTCTTAAAAAATCAATTTTCTCGTGTCTAACGCTTTATAAAATTAGTATAATATTTTTCAAACTTTTGTATATATATATTCTAATAAAATATAATAATCATAGAAAAAAAATTGCAAAGATCTCGAATATATATATTTTTAGATATGTATGGATTGATTATTTTTTAATAATATCATAATATTTAATAAACTAAATAGTAAATAACTTCTTTAATGGGAAATAAGTATTTACCATATTCTCATCAATAATTTTAAAAGATAATTATATCATTTCTTATTTCAATTATCTTTTCTTATTTGTAATGGTATTTCTTATAATCTTGAAAACATAACTCTAATATACATCGTTTAATGACTATAGTTTATGTGGCCAATCCACAAACTCTTAAAAAATAAATTTTCTCGTGTCTAACTCTTTCTAAAATTAGTATAATATTTTTCAAACTTTTGTATATATATATTCAAATAAAATATAATAATCATAGAAAAAAAAATGCAAAGATCTCGAATATATATTTTTAGATATGTATGGATTGATTATTTTTTAATAATATCATAATATTTAATAAACTAAATAGTAAATAACCTCTTTAATGGGAAATAAATATTTACCATATTCTCATCAATAATTTTAACAGATAATTATATCATTTCTTATTTCAATGATCTTTTCTTATTTGTAATGGTATTTCTTATAATCTTGAAAACATAACTCTAATATACATCGTTTAATGACTATGGTTTATGTGGCCAATCCACAAACTCTTAAAAAATTAATTTTCTCGTGTCTAACTCTTTATAAAATTAGTATAATATTTTTCAAACTTTTGTATATATATATATTCAAATAAAATATAATAATCATAGAAAAAAAAATGCAAAGATCTCGAATATATATTTTTAGATATGTATGGATTGATTATTTTTTAATAATATCATAATATTTAATAAACTAAATAGTAAATAACCTCTTTAATGGGAAATAAATATTTACCATATTCTCATCAATAATTTTAAAAGATAATTATATCATTTCTTATTTCAATTATCTTTTCTTATTTGTAATGGCATTTCTTATAATCTTGAAAACATAACTCTAATATACATCGTTTAATGACTATGGTTTATGTGGCCAATCCACAAACTCTTAAAAAATTAATTTTCTCGTGTCTAACTCTTTATAAAATTAGTATAATATTTTTCCAACTTTTGTATATATATATTCAAATAAAATATAATAATCATAGAAGAAAAAAATGCAAAGATCTCGAATATATATTTTTAGATATGTATGGATTGATTATTTTTTAATAATATCATAATATTTAATAAACTAAATAGTAAATAACCTCTTTAATGAGAAATAAATATTTACCATATTCTCATCAATAATTTTAAAAGATAATTATATCATTTCTTATTTCAATTATCTTTTCTTATTTGTAATGGCATTTCTTATAATCTTGAAAACATAACTCTAATATACATCGTTTAATGACTATGGTTTATGTGGCCAATCCACAAACTCTTAAAAAAATAATTTCTCGTGTCTAACTCTTTATAAAATTAGTATAATATTTTTCAAACTTTTGTATATATATATTCAAATAAAATATAATAGTCATAGAAAAAAAAATGCAAAGATCTCGAATATATATTTTTTGATATGTATGGATTGATTATTTTTTAATAATATCATAATATTTAATAAACTAAATAGTAAATAACCTCTTTAATGGGAAATAAATATTTACCATATTCTCATCAATAATTTAAAAAAATAATTATATCATTTCTTATTTCAATTATCTTTTCTTATTTGTAATGGCATAATAAGTAATAATTTACAAAATAAAGTTTATTTTTCTAAATGACTTCTTAAATAATAATATAGATGTTATTATACTCGACATATATAACCTCTAAATAATTTAATATTAAATGAAAAAAATTAATAATTATATTATTTGAGAAAACTTCAATAGTTTAAATTTACATCAACACCAAAATAAAATAGAATAGCAATGATTAAAAAAAAATACTTCAATAGTTTACATCTACAACAACACCGAAATAAAATAGAGTAGCACATTCGATCTTCTTTGTCCAAACCTTCACCACCTTGAACAATTAAGACTCTTTAGAAATTCTATTATATTGTTTTTAAAAAGTAAAATAATTAAAAAATTCGAACATTGACCTAAAGGTAAAAACTAAAAACCAAAGCAACATGTTTTAAGTTTTTTTATAATTGAACCCGGTTTAATGTGGTTCGTTGGTTCTCCGGTTTCCGGTTTTCTGGCGGTTCAATCCGGTTTTTAACCAGTTTAATTCTTTATGGGTTTTATCATCAATCCAACCCTGGTATATCCCAGTTTGTGGTCTAACCCGGTCGGATACGGTCTAGTTTTAAAAACATTTAGACTATAACCCGGTCTGGTTTTCATTATACATCAAATTGAATTACCCATTGGCTACTGGCATTCCTTGTTAGAGGTTATGATAAACAAACAAACAATTCTGATTGGTTTTACATTTCTAACTATATATGAATGAAGCTGTTAAATTTAAATCAATTGATTAAACAAAGGCCCCGCAATTTTAACTGTTTTATTTTATAGAAAATAAAGAAGAGAGCTTAAAAATGTGTAAAGGGCAAAGGCTGTCTTCCACATTCTTTTTAATTTTTTTCTGCCTGTTCTAGCTGACATGACAACCTTCACGCCACTACTCATTAACGCAGCCATCATTATTCTTCTTAATTTTTTTTTGTAATCTAAAATCATTTTTAATCTGAAAAAATCAAAAAAGTAAAAAGCACAATTGTTAAATCCTGTATTCCCTCAATATGCACTCACTATCTTAGACATTATAATGGTTTTAATTTGTCCTTTCCTTTCATATTTATTGGGCAGCATGGCATTGCGACTAATTATTACTTGTACAGTAGTTCTCCAGGAGAATAACAATCTTATATTATTACTATAATTGAATTTTCGTTTTAACATATTTTTATTTACTTCTTTGTAAATATCTATTAATTGTGTATGCTAAATAATTAATTTTGTGGGGACGAGCCCCACGCGCACTCGCGAACCGTGAGACCCATAGTACCTCCTATTTCGTAGGCACACCCACACGCTCAAGATTTATGTACACGCTTACACCAATATTATTATCTGTATTTGTCCTCAATTATTTTTGTTGTGTTTTCTTATTCTCAATAATCAATTACTTTAGCGTTAATTCAAGTACTCAAATATACTATCTGTATACTTATAGAATTGAATCATCGAACAAATTATGGTTGCTTGTATGCTTTCATTTTTCTCTTTCTTTTTGTTTTGTTTTTTTTGGAAAGACCGACAATATATACACATAGAGACTTATTTGGTAAAATGTGGTCGAAACATGTGCATATCCACGTGAAAACAAACCAAATATGTATTTTTTTCCCCTTCCACGTATGTATAAATATAATCACGACAAAAAAATGCTCATGGAATTTCTCATCACAAAACCGTTTTAGATTAATATATTCATTATACTTTCCGTTTTATTATAACTATCTTTTTATTTTTATGCACAATAAACTATTTCTATGGGAAATATTAAAAACCTTATACATCGAGTTAAACTATTTTTATTTTCACGTAACACTAAGTTATACTCCAAATAACATGATCTTCTCTTTTAAATTTTTCTTAAACTTGTAGGAAACTTTCATACAGAATTAATACTATATATTATTAAACAGCTACAATACTAACTATATGTAGTTGTAGCTACCAATATTATCAATAATAAACAAATAAAAACATATTCCATCGGTGTTAAAACATTTCTAGTGTACCTAAAACAAAATCCTAATTTTTTTGTATACAATAAAAAGTTAAAAACCTAATTAATACTTAATAGAGAGGAGTATTCAACGAAAGAACAAAAAAAGTGAGAGAGGAGTGTCCATTTTTTTTTTACTTAAGAAAATTGAAGATTTGTGATGAAACTGGCCGTACAAGTGGCACACGTATGCTCAACCGTATTCATAATGCCATTTGTCGAGAAGCTCCCTTCATTGCAACTTCAAAATCTAAATACAGTTTGTGTAAATACATATATTTAATCATATACAAAAATCAGTACATTCGTCGTATTATTGTATGTTTGAAATTGGGAATTATTCTTTTCAAATATAATGCTATTTATCAGCAAATCGCAAGAGATAATAGTATTCAATATGAACGGTATGGAAACATAGCAAATCCCGCACCAAAAAATAGTTTCTTAGCTATATAGGGCTTATGATATGATATATAACTTAGCTTCATGATTTATACTATATATATTTTTTTTTTATATCATTCTCAAATGATGTTTCGTAGTTACCTATGCGAAACTAGCATTTAACCTAAATTTTCCCCTCAGCAAATATAATTCAAAATTGCATAACATTCAAAATAATAAGTTAATCATGGAGGGTAGGATCAAATAATACAATGAAAGATCACTCGTGAAAAACAAATTGTATGCAAGATCACTCGTGAAAATAATGATCTTTTATTAACGATCACTAAAGACCATTTTATTATAAAAAGAAGGGCATATTATTGATGGTAAAGATTAAAGGTTTGTTGGAGGTGGGTCTAGCACCCCCAATTAGTTAGGCTCATCTTAGGAAAGACCGTTCTTCAGTACGGTCACCGGACTTAATGTCACCGACCTGCAAGACCGCTCTTCAGCTCGGTAGCCGACCTGAAAGCAACGTACCCCGGGCCCGCGCTGATGCCCCGCCAGAACAGGGAGTGTCAGAAGAATAGGCGAGTGGGAGTTGGTAAGGCAGTACCCTACCCGCGTAGGGATGTGCCTTCGACCCGACGTCCCACCAACTCTACAGAGCTGACAAGGGCAGGAAGGAGCAGGTGGAGCAGAGTTGGTAAAACAGTGCACTGCTCTGCAACACGCCACGCCGAGCTCATCATGACCTCTCTCCTCGAAAGCCGGGACACGCCTCCTAGGCCACCTTACCCGCGAAAGAGGCCGCAGGCGACACGTGGCCCGAGATCCCGGGGAGCAGGAAGCCGACCCCGACTATATATACCCCTCATATGTCATTAATGAGGGGGACTCTGATTTTGACTCTAGAACCTACCACAAGCTACCCGACCTCTCTCTTTGTAACAAGACAACACTTTAGAACGCCGAACTGAACGTCCTTCGGAACCAGTTCGTAATTCTAAAGCGTTTACTTCTCTCTCATCAATAAAACGAAACACGGCCCCGGCCTACTCATATTTCTCCCGACCTGTCTTAAATGTGGTTAAATTGCTCTATTAACGAAAATCTCACCTCCCATCTCCTAATCATTCTTTAAACACACTTAGTGATCCACGGGATCAACAATTGGCGCTAGAAGGAGGGGCGAGATTCTTCTACACGCAAGGAGCAGTTCAACCACCGACACGACCGAAGCAACGATGGCAATCCCGACCCCAAGAGTGTTGTCAGACCAGGACACTCCGGCCCAAACAACGCCCCAGGCCCCGACAACGGCCCCGCCAACGACTCGAACGACGGCGACCATTCCGTCATCAGCCCAAGCAGCTGCCGATCAGGCGATTCCTCGAGAGCAATTCTCCAGGGCCCCGCCCCCGGCGTCAGCACCCGCCCATTCCGACGGCTCCGCCGCCCACAACGCGCCACGAGCACTGGAAGACCAGCCCACGCCGTCCGTCATGATGCAGACCCTGCTCGCCCGGATCGATGAGCTAACGCGAGCCACCGACCAGCGGTTCGCCACGTTAGGGGCCTCCCGTGACCGGTCGGACAATGTCGGGTCCCCCGACGTCCATCCCAGAGAACCGGTCTCTCGGGAAGAAACCCCCCGCTTCCGGACAAGCCGACCGAGCGACTCGCCGTCTGGATCCGAAAGGCCGGACGGACGTTTCGTCCCGGCCATAGGAAGCCACCCGGGCGACGAAGCCCACCATCTCCGATCCAGCGCGGAGCGCTCAAGAGACGCGGAGTTCGAGGCTATGAAGGAGACCATCCGTGCGATGTCCTCCAAAATCCACCAAGCCACCAGCGCGGCCCCAGAAATCGATCGCGTCCTCAGAGAGACGCAGAACACGCCGTTCACCCGCCGGATCGCCTCCGTCCCACTCCAGCACCTCGGAAAGCTCAAGCTACAGCCCTACGCGGGCACCACCGACCCGGCCCAGTATCTCACGGCGTTCACCATCGCCATGGGTCGCGCCCACTTCTCACCAGACGAGCGCGAAGCCGCTCACTGCCAGCTTTTCGTGGAAAACCTCACCGGCCCGGCCCTCACGTGGTTCTCTCGGCTAAAGACGCACTCCATCGACAGCTTCAGGGACCTGTCGACCACCTTCCTCGAGCATTACTCCATCTACATCCGCCAGTCCGCATCCAGCGCGGACCTCTGGGCAATGAATCAGGGAGCAAAGGAGTCGCTCAGGTCCTTCATCGAGCGCTTCAAGGCCACGGCCTCCCAGAGCAACGTGACTGACGAGTCAGCGCTCCCCGCTCTGAGAAAAGGACTGCGGGCCGATTCGGCCTTCAAGGACGATATGAAGCTCAACAGGCCGCGCTCGCTGGAAGACGCCTTGCACCGCGCTGGACTCTTCGTTGAGCTCGAGGAAGAGAAGGCGGCTGAATCAAGAAACAGTGCCTCTCACAAGGCCCCGGCCCCAAAGGAGCGGCCCCAGGAAAGGTATCAGGAGCCCCGTCAACATTACGACGACGAGTACCATCGCAGCAAGGGAAAGCAGGCCGCTGCATTCCTTGTCAACGGACCGCCCTCCGGCCTCCGCCTACACGATCCCGTACTTCCCCCCACCCCCGCCCCAGGGTTGCCTTGGAACAAATACGTACGGGATCCCCGCCAGCAGGATCGGCGTCCCGACGAGCCGAGCGATAGGGAGTTCCGACCAGATGAGCCATACGACAGGACGGCCTTCTGCGACTTCCACCGGCGAAAGGGGCATCCGACCTCTCACTGCCGCGCCCTTCAAGAGGTCCTGCTGAAACAATTTCAGCGGGGAGAAATCAGCGTCCCAGAGCGGCTGCGACCGCATGCTCGGGACGGCGATCACGATCAACCCCGCGACAACCAAGGTCGCGCGGATAACCGGACTAGGCCCTACCACCGCGCCCAGAACGACGACCGGCGGCGACGATCTCCCTCGCGAGACCGGGAAACAGGTAGATCGCCTCCCCCGGCCCGCACTCTGATAGGGATGATCATGGGAGGTCTCCTCTCGTGCAACGACTCAGTGCGGTCCATCAAGCGTCACGAGAGGAGGACCGACGCATCCCTGAAGTGGCACTCCGGGCCGGAGATCGACGCCCAGGACACGAGCAAGAGGGGGATATGTTTCACTGAGGCCGATGCGGCCGGGGTCCACCAGCCCCACAACGACCCCCTCGTCGTACAAGTCCGCGTAGCCGACTGCGACGTTAACCGAGTACTCGTCGATACGGGCAGCTCGGTCGACCTCATCTTCAAGGATACCCTCGCCAGGATGAACCTGAACGGGGTCGAGATCAAGCCGCACTCCATCCCGCTAACCGGCTTCGCCGGGGACACCGTCAACGGAATCGGCACCATCGAATTACCGGTCTACGTAGGTCGGGTCACGAAAATCGTCAAGTTCGTGGTCTTCGACACCACCCCGATCTACAACATCATCCTCGGAACCCCCTGGCTGCACTCGATGAAGGCGGTCACGTCGACGTACCATCAATGCCTCAAGTTCCCCAACCAGGCCGGCACATACACTCTTAGGAGTAACCAGAGGGTCTCCCGCGCCTGCTTCGCCATCGAGCACAAGCTGCGCCGCGCCGCGCCGGCCTGCTTGGCCATCAATGCGCTTCAGCCCGGCGAGCTCGGCGCCCAGGATCTTCCCGGGCGGGACCTTGTCACCCAGGTCAACATCGACCCACGCGACCCCGCCCGCTGCGTCGGCATCGGCACCGACCTCGACGAAAGCATCAAGCAAGAGCTGGTCGAGTTCCTAGGGCAGAACGTCTCCACCTTCGCCTGGTCAACTGGCGACCTGCCCGGCATTGACCCGAACACGTGCAGCCACGAGCTCAACGTGGATCCAACCTGCAGGCCGGTCAAGCAGAAGCGGCGGAAGCTTGGCCCGGAGCGCGCCCAAGCGGTCAATGATGAGGTAGAGAGGCTCACCGCGGCCGGCTCGATCACCGAGGTGAAATACCCGGACTGGTTAGCCAACCCAGTGGTAGTCAAGAAGAAGAGCGGAAAATGGAGGGTCTGCGTGGATTTCACCGACCTCAATAAGGCATGCCCTAAGGACAGCTTCCCCCTCCCCCGAATCGACCAGGTCGTTGAAGCCACCGCGGGAAACGAGCTACTCTCCTTCATGGATGCCTTCTCGGGGTATAACCAAATCCCCATGCACCCTGATGATCAGGAGAAGACCGCGTTCATCACGGACCGAGGCATTTACTGCTACAAAGTAATGCCCTTCGGACTAAAAAACGCCGGGGCCACCTACCAACGGCTCGTCAACCGGATGTTCGCCGACCAAATCGGCCGCACTATGGAGGTATACATAGATGACATGCTGGTAAAGTCTCTGGTGGCAACCGACCACGTCACACACCTCCGGTCCTGCTTCCGCACGCTGAACGAATACAACATGAAGCTGAACCCGGCCAAGTGTTCCTTCGGCGTCACATCGGGCGAATTCCTCGGGTACATCATCACCCAGCGCGGGATCGAGGCCGACCCCAAGCAGATCCGAGCTATCATTGAGCTCAAGTCCCCGGAGAGCACGCGTCAAGTACAACGACTCACCGGGAGAATCGCCGCACTAAATCGATTCATCTCCCGCTCTACCGACAAGTGTCTCCCGTTCTACCAACTACTCCGGGCTAACAAGCGGTTTGAGTGGGACGACAAATGCGAGGACGCCCTCCGACAGCTGAAGGAGTACATATCCACTCCCCCCGTCCTGTCCAAGCCAGAAGAAGGCGAATTCCTCTACCTCTACGTCGCCATCTCCACGTCAGCGGTCAGCGGCGTACTAGTGCGGGAAGACCGGGGTGACCAAAAACCCATCTCCTACATCAGCAAGTCGCTCGACGACGCGGAGAGCAGGTACCCGACTCTGGAGAAGCTCGCCCTGGCAGTGGTCGTCGCAGCTAGGAAGCTCCGGCCTTATTTTCAATCCCACGCGATTGCCGTCCTAAGCACCTACCCCCTCAGAAACATCCTCCACAGCCCGAGCCGATCAGGCCGGATAATGAAGTGGGCCGTTGAGCTGAGCGAATATGAAATCGAGTACCGAGGTCGGACCGCGATCAAATCTCAGGCCCTGGCCGATTTCCTAGTCGAGTTGACACCCGAGCTGACAGTCAGCGAGGTGCCCGAAGTATGGACTCTGCATGTCGACGGATCGGCCTCCAAACACGGGTCCGGCGTCGGCATACGCCTCGAATCCCCGACCAAGGAGATCCTCGAGCAGTCTTTCCGCCTGGCCTTCCCGGCATCAAACAACGAGGCCGAGTACGAAGCTCTGATCGCCGGTCTGCGCCTAGCAAAGGAGGTCGGTGCGAAGAAAATCCGGGCTTACTGCGACTCCCAGCTCGTCGCCAATCAGTTCAGCGGGGAGTACGAGACCAAGAACGATCGCATGGATGCCTACCTCACGGTGACCCAAGGCTTGGCCGCAGACTCTGCCGAGTTCACCCTGACAAAGATCCCCCGAGGCGATAACACTTCCGCAGATGCCCTCGCCGCGCTAGCATCCACCTCGGCCCCGGCCCAACGACGAGTGATCCCGGTCGATAGCATCGATTTCCCCAGCATCGAGCTGCCAAAGGGGGCCTACTTGATCAACCCCCAGGCCGCGGACGAAGAAGCACCACCTCCCGAAGTTCTACCACTACCCCCGGTCGAGCCCGAACTGCCAGACTGGCGAGTCGACCTACTGCTATACATCGCAGACGGCATTCGCCCCCCAGACCGATGGGCCGCCCGACGGCTAAGGAAGAAGTGCGCCCAATATACGATGCTGGACGGCAATCTGTTCCGATGGAGCGCCTCGGGAACCCTGCTCGCCTGCCTCCACGGGCAGGAAACCATCGACGTGATGAAGGAAATGCACGAGGGCGCCGACGGCAACCATTCCGGTGGCCGGGCTCTCGCCCTGAGAATACGAAACCAAGGCCACTACTGGCCGACAATGCTCCAAGACTGCGACAAATTCGCAGCCCGGTGCGAGAAGTGCCAGCGCCACGGTCCCCTCATTCATAGTCCAACCGAGCTCCTCACCACTGCGGTGGCACCCTACCCCTTCATGCGATGGGCCATGGACATAGTCGGGCCCCTTCCCCGATCTCGCCAAAAGCGCTTCCTCTTAGTCATGACCGATTACTTCACCAAATGGGTCGAGGCCGAATCATACGCCAAGATCAAGGCAGAGGACGTCCGAAAGTTCGTCTGGAAGTTCATCATCTGCCGACACGGGCTCCCGTACGAGATCGTCACCGACAACGGTGCCCAGTTCACATCGGCCCTCTTCGAAGATTTCTGCGCGAAGTGGAAAATCAGACTAAGTAAGTCCACTCCGAGGTACCCCCAGGGGAACGGACAAGCCGAGGCCACCAACAAGACCATCCTCGACGGCCTCAAAAAACGACTAGACGACAAGAAAGGGTCCTGGGCCGACGAGCTCGATGGAGTCCTCTGGTCCCACCGCACAACACCAAAGACATCGACTGGCCGAACACCGTTCAACCTCTCCCACGGCATGGAAGCAATGGCCCCATCCGAAGTCGGGCTCCCCACTCCTCGCCGCGCTATGCTCACCCAGCAACCCGCACTGAACAACGCCGTCCTACTCAGCGAGCTGGATTTCCTTGAAGAGCAACGGGACCATTCCCTACTCCGAATCCAGAACTACCAGCAGCTCGCCTCCAAATATTACAACAAGAAGGTTCGAGGCCGGTTCTTCGCCGAGGGCGACCTGGTCCTCCGCAAGGTCTTCGAAAACACCGCCGAGCTAAACGCAGGCAAGCTGGGTGCCAATTGGGAGGGCCCCTACCTTATCTCCAAGGTCGTAAAACCAGGCGTCTACGAGCTAGTCACGATGAACGGCGACGCCATCCCGCGCTCATGGAACTCGATCAACCTCAAACGGTTCTACTATTAAGCCCCCGGGCTCCAATCCGCTCTCCGCTTTTGTAAACAAACGAACTACGATTGGCTTGATCCCTTCTACTAAAGGGTACGTAGGCAACCCCTAACCAGGGCTCAGCTATTAATCTAATAAAACCTTTTAGACAAAGGAAAACGGTCCCCGACCTGCGCACAAGAGCCGAGCTCCAAACGCTCAAACGCTCCCGAGCTCCAAACGCTCGCACTACAAAAAAAAAAAAAAAAAAAAAAAAAAAAGCCGAGCTCCAAACGCTCGCACTACAAAAAAAAAAAAAAAGCCGAGCTCCAAACGCTCGCACTACAAAAAAAAAAAAAGCCGAGCTCCAAACGCTCGCACTACAAAAAAAAAAAAAAAAGCCGAGCTCCAAACGCTCGCACTACAAAAAAAAAAAAAGCCGAGCTCCAAACGCTCGCACTACAAAAAAAAAAAAAGCCGAGCTCCAAACGCTCGCACTACAAAAAAAAGGGGACCGAGCTCCGGTGCTCGCTCTCCCCGGCACACAAGTTATAAGTGCCAAAGCCGGGCCCCAGGGCTCGCACCTCTACTAGACACACAAGCATTAAGTGTCTCTAAGCCGGGCTCGCTACCCGCACCAAAAAAACAAGGTACACAAGCAATAAGTGCCTTAAGCCGAGATTACCTCGCACCCAATACAAGAGCACGGTCCACGACCTGCTTACTTGACAGAGTACGGTTTACGACCTACTCTACCGATCAAAAAAGCCTCGAAATGGCATTTACACAAAAAAGGGGGCCAACGGCCTCTTTCATTATACAAAAGGGCCAACGGCCTCGTTTATTACAAAAGGGGCCCACGGCCTAATGATTACAAAAGCCTCGAAACGGCACTTACAAAAAAGAGAGGGGCCAACGGCCTGCTCTTTGCATAAACGGCCTACGACCCAGTCTACAAAAAGAAAACCAAAAGGAAAAAAGTTTTTACAAGGCCGCATCGGCCGGTCGGTCTTCCCTCCCGTCAGCACGGGTACCATCTAAATCAGCCGGGGCCACCATCCTCGCGTTGGTCCCGTACTCACCAAGGAAGGCCTGCCCAGACCCCTCTTCCTCAACCACGACTCCACCGGATGGCACGTCGGTTCCGGTCTCACCGGACGGCGTGTCCGTATCGGCCTCAGCGGCAGACAGGACCGAGGGATCTGCTTGCACAATCCCAGCAGCTTCGGGGACTCCCTCGTCAGCAGACGGGATCGAGGGATCTGCTTGGACGGTCTCAGCGACCGCAAGAACGTCCTCAGCAGCCAGCGGAGCCTCCAAGGTCAGATCCACCACGGGGGTGCTAGAGGGAGCGACAGGTATAATGTGCTCAAGCAGAACGCCGTGAGCACGGTCCAGAGGGATTTCCAGATCCTCCGGGGTCAAATCCGGAAAGTCCATCCCGTCCAGTACGGCACCGAATGCCGCCTCGTCCTCGTCCAGCTTCTGATACCGGTAGAACGGTACCGACACCCCGTCCTCTGCTTCCATCCTCTTGAGGCAGGCCTTTACGCCGGTCACCTGGCTGTACAGAAGGTGAGGCTCTAAGGCCCGGCGGCGCCCGTCCAGGTGGGCGCGGATCTTCTCCATCTTCGCGGACCACTTCCGGTTCCGCGCTTCCCACCGGGCTGACACCCGATCGCTCTCCGCAGCCACGGCCACCTTGGCCCGGCCTATGGCGGATTCCAGCCCCTTCACCCTGGAGCGGAGTGTCTCCCGCTCCCCCTTCAGGAGCCCGTTCTCCTCCTCGAGCCCCGACGCCCGATCCCACCCAGCTGCAGCACGGTCCCTCTCGGCCTCTAGTGCAGACTGCAGACTGGCCACCTCGACCGCCCGGGCTCTTAACCGCACCGCCTCCTCTTCCAGCGCCGCAGATCGGGCCTTCTCATCTCACAGCTCCTTCTCGAGCCCGTGGAGACGGGTAGACTGGATCTGCGAGCTGGATTCCCGGCACTCCCGGAGGAAGTTAATCGAGGCGGCCTGCTCGGCGAGCCTCTTCTCGTAGGCCTCCGCCAGAAAGGCACTAAGGGCCATCGTCTGCATTAAACAAATTGTTAACAAAGACGCGCAACAAGTCTAGCTAAAAGCAGTTAGACCAGAGCAGAAGCTTACCCGAGCTGCGGATCGCGCCACCTGACGGAAGGTGTCGGACTCCGCCATCTCCAGCGGGACGAAGTGCGGGTACCTCCGCCCGAACATCATGGCCTGCGCCAGCTCGGCGCACTCGTCCGGATCGACGATTACCTGGTTGCTTCCATCCTCGTGGGTAAAGGAGAAGCTGTAGTCCCGAGGCCCATCGTCGGAACCTCCCGAGGCGCCGCCCACTTCGGCGCTGCGACCCTCGGCCTCCTGCACAGCAGCAGGATCCTCCGCGACGACGGTCGTCTCGCCGACCCCATCGCCCCCTCGAGCCCGGGTCTCTTCGACCCCCCCTGCCGGCACGACGGCCAAAGGCACCTCGGGCTCCGGCCCGGGCAGTGTAGGCCGGATGACCTCCCGACCCCCGGAAGAGGACTCTCCCGTCCTCCTCTTCTTTCTGCCGGTCTCCCCACCGGCAGCCCGGTCTTCCCTCCTCTTCGAGGGAGTCGCCGCGGAGGTATCCCCCGCAACCCGTGGTGCCGGGTCTCGGCTGACCGGCACCTCGGGTATCGGCGGCGGCGGTGCAACAAACGAGTCCGCGTACTGCGGATTGGCAAACCTCGCTCTACCTGCGAAGGAAGAACCGTTAATTCGGCAAAAAAAAAAAAAAAAAAAAAAAAAAAAAAAAAACCACCTCCGGTCATTACAGCTTCGATTCTCGCAGCGGTGAAGGACTTCCACTCTCTCTGACGCACTGTCCTGAGCACGGCAAGTAGACCTGCGTAGTCCGGTAGCTTGAATCTGGAGGAGTGAGGGCCTGAAGAACAAGACAAAAAAAATCATCAGTCAGACAACCAAAGAGGAGAAGTCAGCTCGACCTGCAAATCCCTACTCGGGGAAAAATTCCAATCCCGGGTGTATCTCGCCAACGGATCGAGCCCAGCCACGGCGGTAGCCCGGACGTAGAAGTAGCTGCGAGACCAGTCCTCGACCTTCGACAGCTTGCTCGCCCTAGACCCCGAGCTGGGTGCCTCCAGAACGTTCGCCGCGGGCTTGAAAGCGGCATAGAAGGTCCCAGGAATCCCGGGGTTTGCCTTCTGCTGGGTGAACGCCTCGAACATAGGCAACGTCACCTCCACGTCGCATTCGTGCCCTAGGGTCAGCAGCACGATCATCCCCTGGACCGTGGACGGGCAGACCTGCGAGAAGGCCAAGCCCCGCGCCCGGCAATACTGGACGAACAGCTCGGGGAGAGGAAGGCGCAAGCCGCACTTCTGGAAGAACGACTCGTACAAGCAGACGAAGCCCGGCCGAGGAGTCCACGGGCGCTCCTCCGCCCTGGGTACCCTGAGCTCAACGCCGGCGGAAAAGCCACACAGATTCCCCAGGAGGGTCACCGACTCCGCTGTGCTCCAGGTCGGTGACCCTCCCTGCTCGTAGAGGACCAGGGGGGACCTCACCCTGGCCACTCGAGCTCCGCCTCCACGGCCACCCTGACGGCCACCACGGTCGCCCAGACGCCCGGTTCCACCCTCAGCTTGGCCAACACCGCGACCGCCAGAGGATCTAACCACCGTCTTCGGCCGGAGATGGGTCCCCGGGAGCAACGGGGCGGCCCCCGAAGTCGAGGGGGCCAACTGTTCCCCACTGTCTGCCCCTCGTCGCGGAGAAGAGGCATGTTCGGAATCACCGGAGGAGGAACTCGGAGAATCGTTACCGCCACCACGGGACGCCGATTCTTCGCTCGACTCAACTCTGATACCGTCTAACATCGGAGCCATTGCACGGAGAGGAGGAAATCGAAAAGACAGGAAGAAAGTAGGAAGAGAAGGAGGAAATTGGAGAAAGGAGGTTACCTTAAGAGTATGCGCAGAAGGTTTTAACAGTAGGAGGAAGAAGGTTTAAATAGAGGAAGGGGGACAGTGAAGCGACGCCTGGACACGTGTCAAAAGAAGCACGGCTGCCCAAAAAACCTAATGATGACGTCTCTTCGTTTCCCCACGCCAAAAAGCAAAGGACGCCTCGATAAACGCGAAGCGTCTTTTACACGCCGCGCGTGGGCAGTCCACGCGAAAAACGAAGCGTCCTTTGTCGTCCCACGTGGTGAGCACGCGCCAACCTCCTACGGGTTTTTCGGAAAAGGCAAACACAGTTGAGCCCGGAAGGACCGTCCTAAGATGCGCCGAACTAACATTAGATCAACTTCGGCACCCTCACTTCGCCTCGCGATACCGAACTGGGGGAGGGCCTATTGTTGGAGGTGGGTCTAGCACCCCCAATTAGTTAGGCCCATCTTAGGAAAGGCCGTTCTTCAGTACGGTCACCGGACTTAATGTCACCGACCTGCAAGACCGCTCTTCAGCTCGGTAGCCGACCTGAAAGCAACGTACCCCGGGCCCGCGCTGATGCCCCGCCAGAACAGGGAGTGTCAGAAGAATAGGCGAGTGGGAGTTGGTAAGGCAGTACCCTACCCGCGTAGGGATGTGCCTTCGACCCGACGTCCCACCAACTCTACAGAGCTGACAAGGGCAGGAAGGAGCAGGTGGAGCAGAGTTGGTAAAACAGTGCACTGCTCTGCAACACGCCACGCCGAGCTCATCATGACCTCTCTCCTCGAAAGCCGGGACACGCCTCCTAGGCCACCTTACCCGCGAAAGAGGCCGCAGGCGACACGTGGCCCGAGATCCCGGGGAGCAGGAAGCCGACCCCGACTATATATACCCCTCATATGTCATTAATGAGGGGGACTCTGATTTTGACTCTAGAACCTACCACAAGCTACCCGACCTCTCTCTTTGTAACAAGACAACACTTTAGAACGCCGAACTGGACGTCCTTCGGAACCAGTTCGTAATTCTAAAGCGTTTACTTCTCTCTCATCAATAAAACGAAACACGGTCCCGGCCTACTCATATTTCTCCCGACCTGTCTTAAATGTGGTTAAATTGCTCTATTAACGAAAATCTCACCTCCCATCTCCTAATCATTCTTTAAACACACTTAGTGATCCACGGGATCAACAAGGTTCACTATTAATTTGCCCAAATTCCGGAACTAGTGCTTAGAGAGTCTTTACTTAATATACAACTAGTGGAATTAATTAGCAATTTTCGTCTTTGTGACAGAAGATAAACCGTTGTTTGGTTTAGAAGGAAGAAAACAAATCCCTTTTTAAGTTGAAAAAGAAGACAATAAATCCTTTTATATAAAGTTTATACTTTTATAATCTAAGTCTCTCTCTTTCAGCGGGTAAAGGGTAAAGAAACGGGTCGGGTAAGGACCCAGCAAGACACTAACGTAACGGGTCGGGTAAGGACCCAGCAAGACAGTAACGATGACGAGCAGACGAAGAAGAAGAGGGAGACCAATCTTAGTTGGGATATTTAAATGCTTTGTCTCCTTTTTTCTCCACTTTATTTCATTTCTTTATCATCTTTGCTCTCCCACGAGCGAATCTTCTTGTCTCCTATCTATCTCTCTCCTTTTCTCACTCCTCTTCTGAATTATAATACACAGAGATTAGCTTTTAACCTAAATTTATAGATAAAAAAATGTAATTACTTTTAGAGATATTTGAGATGATCATGCATCGTTTTGGAGTCTTAATATGACCAAGTTATAAACTCGTTTCTTATTCTTTTTTTGATAAAGTCGTTTCTTATTCTCTCGCTAATTATCCAATACACTAAACGCTGCCGCTTATTTACGACAATACTTGTGATAAGTTACAATAGTAGTATAGTACTATTGTCTTACAATACAAAAAAAAAAAAAACGTTCCGAACTAAAAGCATATTGTCTGAAGAACGTAGACACAATTCTGCAGAAATGGATCACATTTAATGACTGTGTATACCTCAACAACTGTTCTGGTGTACAGGCAATTCAATGGTGTTTATGTGTATATATGCATGTTGATGATGTTTAAATGGGAATCAAAGAGTGGTGATCTACTGGCGTGGTGTTTAAAAGATCGAATCTCATCAATTACAAACTTCCATTGTTGACCTCTTGATTATAGTCTTATTTATAAGTTACGGCATACGTTTTAAGTTGCAAGAAAACTCGGGTTTTTAGTTTGAATTACGGTATGACACCTATCAGATTTATATATATTTATGATAGAAAGATTTATGTGTATTAAGCATTCATCCGATGTTTTAATCCCCAAAAACCAAAAGTGTTCATCTGATGGGTTGATTGGTATTTGATAGAGGGTCGTTAGATTCGTTTATGAATTGTGATGATAAGTACTGGATGTCACTAAGGAGACACTTTGACGTGCGACAGCACTATGAGGACGAGACAAGTATGACCCTTCAACATATTATTATAAGACTAATGCCACTTTACCCACTAACGTAATTTCATTACGAAAATTAACAGAAACAATTCTATTTTTTTTTCTATCAAAATAAAGAAATTGAAATCCACGAACTATGGGCTATGGCGATCCAAACGTATCAATTTCGAGAAAAAACTAGCGAAAAACTACTCTAAGCGTTTACACTATATATATCTTCAACTTCAATCCATTTTCCATTCCAAACAATATTATGGAGTAAAATCCTCTTTAATCTCACTCTATTTTCCACTTCAAAATAGAGTTATAAACAATAGTATTTTATATTTGACGTAACACTATTTATTTCTCCATTTTTGAGTGAAACTTTCTTTTATTTATAATTTGGTCTTAATTTAGATTTCAGAAGTTATGATCTTTAGATATAAAAAACGTTCAAATTAGCCATTAACAATAAAATAACAAGTGAAATTTTATAAAAGCATGTCATTTTTTTTATAAAAAAACTTGTGAAAGCTTCAATACACTTGTTTAACTTTCTTTAAACTTGCAAAAAAGCCTGTTATAATATTGGAAACATATTTGTATTATTGCAAACAGTTTATGTATACTACAAGAAAATATGTCAAAATACCACGTAAGTTTTCACCGAAATTTTGGTTGGAAAAATTACCCACCGGTTTCCAACAAACATACCACGATTTAATGATTTAGTGGGAAAATGATTACTTATTTGCAACCGAATATATAGATCGAGATTTCGTGAAAAATTTACGACTGATTACCAACCAAAACAAAACAGTCGGTAGTTATATAGAAAATTCGTGAAAAATTAATTGTAAATTCGCCACGGAATTTTTTTCGTCGGAAATCCATGGATTACCAACTGATTTTCCACGGATTTATTAGTTTTAATTAATATTATTTAATTATTGTCCACCACCTCTTATTAACTAGATCTAAATTTCATTATCGTCGCCTCCATCAAAAAATTACCCAAACGCGTACTTATGGCCAAAAAAATGTTTGAAAACTAGATTTACTATAAACAACAATTTTTAACTTACCAATAAGTTGTTAAAACGTGTGAAAGTTTGAAATACTTATGAAAGGTTTAGAAAATTTGTGAAAATTTCCAAATTTTTTAGAAGTTTCAGATTTTTTTAAAAAATATTCAATAACTTTAACCGAGAAAACGTGATGAATAATGTCACATTTTTTAGCACTCAATTAACAGTGGTAAGTGTAACACAAATAAGTTTATATCAACTGAAAAATACTGAACGCATATCGTATGTGGACAAATGAAGTTTTCAAAAGAGGCTGTTTAGCCAATTGTCTATATTTTTACTAGCTGCCTTTATAGTTTTTAGCTAGAATTGGGTTCAATATATATTTTTTAAACCAAAAATGGGTTTTGGGTTTATGTTTTTGTTTGGGGTCTAAATCCAAAAATGGGTTATTATTGTTATATATTCACATGATTTTACGATAATAAAGCATATATATTGTCTCGCAGTGACACACATGAATAAAAAATAATTTGGTTACTAATGATTACTCAAAAACTTGCTCTATTTGTTAAATCAATTAAAACGTATTCAGTTATGTTTTAAAACAAAATTCTAAGTTTTTTCCCTGTTATGCAATTAGTTGTTTCTGCATCTATTTTGTGGGTTGGCTTTTTGCATGCGAGGTCTTCTCTATGTCCAAACACAAACTGACTTTTTTTTTGGTTTTTTTCATCTCGATTGCTTTTGTTTGGCATGCATGCAAAAATTAATTATGGGAAAATCCATTATATTTGACATGAAACTTGGTGGGATTTCTTATTAGAGATAGTCCGACATGATTAAACTACTGATATAATTGTCATAATTTAAGTTCTTATAGTTTTCTCTATAACACCAATTTTTTTATCAAAGGATTACATTTTCCACCTTAAACATGATCATTTTATCTTTTTCTTTTATCAAGTCACGCTTTTGTGCTACATAAGCTATATCTTCCTGTCTAACTAATGTATTTTCGTTGAACACACTCACCTTAACTAAGTTCCCATACGTTTTAAAATCATGTAAATAATTTTAAAATTTTATTTGGGTATTCACATAATTTGTTTTTTTTAAAGATAGTTGCAACGAAAATTGTATAAGTAATGATGAGGATGATCCGAGTGTGTGTAGGTTTTTGGATAATGAAGCCATGTTTGGGAATGATGATTGTAATTTTCAGGAAGCTGAAACAGACTTAATGGAGGCTCTACAATATGAGGACCTAGTGGACTCATCTCTCATGACAAATTAGTGAGGACCGAATTGTCAAAAACCTACACAAAAGTTGCAAGAGATGAAATGAACAATGGTCAAAAGAAAACGTGCTCGTAGAGGCCGTGGTAACTATGGCTAATCTTCATCTTTTTCTCCTAATATAGTTTCATGCTTTTGAAACTTGTCTTCTATTTTCTCATATGTTTCGACCAAATGTATTGTTAATCTTTTTTCTTATAACTCTCTAAAAAATGTATGACCTTGAGTCATAACTGTAATTTATATTTATTTAAATCGCAAACCTTTTTGTACGAAAAACAAAAACCGAAAGCGTATAATTTAATTTAATTAATATAAAAATTATTACAAATACAATTTTACAAGGGACCATTTCTTTTTACATGTCTTCATTGCTATCTTCCTCTGCTTGTTTTCCTCGTTCACGTCTGCGACTTGGTCAAAAAACAATAAGAGAACTTACATCTTTTCAACATTAGGCCCATCGAAAAAAAGGAAAGAAAGATTTTGCTAACAATTAAAGTACCAATGATAGTTTCTTAAATTTGCATACTTTTTTCACTGTTTTCGTCCCATAAATATAAGGCTGTGAAACAACAACATTGTAAATTTTATAACAATGCTTGAAAATTTAATTGTTTTTGTAAAAGTAGTGAATTTGTATCTTTTAAAATCTCTTTTGTCTGATCAATTTATATTTTGATTTGCTAAGAGAACAAGTAAAAACTATTAAAAAAAAATGTAGAACGTGGGTGGCTGGATCAAGTTTTATACTAATTATCTCCAAACATTTTTAGATTTGCATCGAGTATTTAAGTTTCACAGAAACGTCTGAATAAATTCGAGACTGAGTAGCTCATGGATATTGTAACACCCCGACCCCGGCCCGCCTTCCCGAAGGAACCAGACGAATCGGCAATACCACTCTCGATTCCGCCTCTTTATTTCCGTAAAGACGACGTGTCGGCTAACAATAACTCATTACACAAGTACCCATTTTCTGAATAATACTTCTCTCATTTATTTCCCGAATAATTTTCTAAAAAATGAAATAACGAAAATGCCAAATAAAACCCAAAGGAAAACTTCCGAACTCCCAAAACCGCACACCACACCGGAATCACACATCTAGTTCTTCATAGTCAACACCATCGGACTCACCTGAAAAGAAGAGAGAGGGATGAGTAATTTGGATTACCAATGAGAACTAAACCTACACTTTCAACACATCCAAACATTACTTTTTTAAATACGCTAAGAATAAATATAACCAAGCTCAAACATTACGCTCTACCAGCGCACAAACAATTTACACGCAAGGGAATAACTCCAACTTCAACGGCATCTCGATAGCCAAGCCCACCATGGACCATATTTACACGGTATCTCATAGCCCAGTCCACTTTGGACCATATTTCTCTGGGCCCGGGAAGACCCACCCCGATGCAAGCTGACTTCTTCCGCAAGTCTCGGCTCACAACAAACATAATCGTACCACCGTTCCCTTCTCCGGTGACGATCACCTCATTCTAACTACACTACACACACTGATCACACAGCAGAGTGAACAATCAAGGATGCATGTTCTTCATCTAATGCTTTCCTAACTCATTTCGTTAAGCAGATGCAGATCTCACTAAATGCACATAGAAAACGTGTCCGTACTCCGTAACACCCCCTAGCCTAATCAGATCTAGACTCTACATACCAAAAAGGAATGAATCAACGTATGGAAAACCTAGATCTAATCCTCACCTTAGCCATTGGTTGACAACACGATGCAGATGCTCCTGAGCCTCAAATCAGTTATCCTTCAACCGAAAGCTAGATCCACGTGTCCTTATGATCTCTGCAAAGTTTCAGGTCGATCCAGATTGATTTGCTTATCCAAACAACTCATCTCGCTAGGCTGGTCTAACATGAGCGCTGCGCAGAACAGTCTCGGTAAAACTAACATAACTTCCAAACCACAAGGTAGAACACTGAGATATTTTACAGAGACTTAGATCTAAGGGTAACAAACATCCTTACCAAAAATAAGCTTGATCGGATCGCTACCATACCTCCAGATTGGTTTCTCCTTTCACTGGTTGCAGATCCATACTGCACCGATTAGGCCTGAGAAGACATCCATAACTTTCATATCACAACTCCAAATGATGAACCGCTTTCTGTATTGTCTAAATAAGAGAGTCAAGAAAATCCCTACTGATTTTTAAATCAATCCGAACAGTTTTTCCCATCCGTTTCCATTTCCTACTGAAACTACTCAGATTAGAGATTCGGGCAGATTGCAGCGAATACAAAGAAATGACGATACCTTTTGACACATACCTCCGATCATGACGATCTTGGTCTTCCTGGAAAGCAGAGACTCGTGGCTTTCCACGGATAGGTAGATCCTCACCTGGTGCCATACCTGTCGCCGGAAAATCGTCCCTCAAGGTGGCGGTGACAACTTGCTTATGGAGGCGGCTAGGGTTTACGGTGTAAGGAACAAAACGAGCAGGGCTTCGCCCACGCCTCTCAACTTTGTCTTTCCTCTCAGCTTCCTCTCCTTTTTATAGAGACAATATGTAGGGTTTCCTAGGTTTTAAAATGGGCTTACGGGCTTAATAAATTAAATCGGTCCGTTTTTTGATACCCAGTTTAGGGATGTTACAATTCTCCCCCACTTAAACGGAATTCGTCCTCGAATTCATGGGACTACTTCTCCCCACTTGGTTTCCAACCAAACTTCGTAACATCCCGACCAAATCTCGGAGTGTCCTCCTCCTAGGGGTTGCTTGCAAGGTTACTGCTTCATATATAACAAAGGTGGGTGGGTGGTGCTTTAATTTCCAGCGTCCATTTAGCGGAAAAGGGTTTACTCTTGCCTTCAAATTTCCAACTTAGGATCGAACAGAACACCATCTCTGTCCTTGAGTATGGTTCAAGTCGATGCCTACCCGTATGAACACATGGGGCGTCTTGTGTCATAGTTGTTAACTTCCAAAGCTTAGACAGAACACTCATCTTTCGAGTAGTTCTAAAGTTGAAAGAAATCCTCCACTTCCAAATGGATCTTCCTCAATGGATCTTCTTGTGTTGTGCTGTTGTAGCGATGATTGTTGCGCAAGTAGATATTCTTACCTTACCTTATACCATGCTGAAGATAGATGATAGCCATGACCTTTATGACTTCATGAGACCTATGGGTTATGACCCACCACGCTTCCGTTGCACTCACTCTGATTACACAACTGATTTCCAATTCAAGGTTTTCCAACCTATCAAGCCGTTGTAGTGTTTTCCTAACACTTTCTTTGGGGTTCCTGTTCCAATTGGGATTCACGTTTCCATCTGTTTTCCCCGAAGTTACTTCTAAACGCGTCCTTGAAGTCTTTGCACTAGGGATAGCTCCAAATGTGAACAACTACTCCTTACATTTCTTGGTGAATTCCTTTTCACAGTCCTTAGAAAAATTCAATTACCACCTAGCCTTAGTGAATTCCATAACACATGGCTTGATTAGTAATTTATGCGCACCTGACAAGGACTCTTCTTTCTACACCCTTCTATTCAACGGATGACCATTATCCGGAGCTTGTTCCAAAGCCACATTGAACTATACGGGTTATCATGTCCCTTTCTGTTTTTTTTTCTTACTCAATCCGCATTGCAACTACCCAAGTTACTTCCTTACCGCACTCGCTTTGGGCTGACCAGTAGCATATTCTATTGTTACCATATCCCTTTTTCCATTCGGGTAATGATACTTGTCACCATATCCTTTTCCATTCGGGTAATGGTACTTGTCACCATATCCCTTTCCATTCGGGTCATGGTAACTTGTCACCATATCTCTTTCCATTCGGATAACGGTAACTTGATGTAGTCCACTAGGAACTATGAACTTCGCTTTTACAATCTGCACGCCTTACACTTCCTATGATATCTTTTCCGTCAGATAATCATCATCCAAACCCGTACACGCTCCTTGAGGAAGTATATGTGTGGTGTCCTTCCACACTGGTTCTAGTCACTTAATTTCGGATGCTTTCCAAACGTGTAACGAAAAGTGATTGGTATACTCGTTGTAAGATCTCGTCCTCCATATCTTTTCTATCGGGCACACACTGTTATTAGTCGGAACGTTCCATTGTTCGCTACGTGATACCCAATCACTATGTTGTTCATTGCCCTCCTTAGAACTTCACCTTTGCTATACGCCTCGCGGATCCTTCATAACAACACGCTTGATCCAAGGCTTCCAAACCTTATGCTCTTTTTGGCGACATCCGCACACACGATAGCAAGTGAGTCAATCCGGTCCCGTAAAGACTGATCTCCTTGCAAAATAAAACAATAATAACTGGAGGTTCATCTAGGTGGTGGTTTTAAAACGTTTTGAAAAATCCCCATTTTGAAAAACTTTGAAATCCGATTTATCCCAAACCCACTAACCTAGAATTATCCTCCTCTCGAAACCCGCTCTGATACCACTTGTAACACCCCGACCCCGCCTTACCGAAGGAACCAGACGAATCGGCAATGCCACCCTCGACCCCCCTCTTTATCTCCGTAAAGACGACGTGTCGGCTAACAATAACTCATTACACAAGTACCCACTTTCTGAATAATACTTCTCTCATTCATTTCCCGAATAATTGTCTAAAAATGAAATAACGAAAATGCCAAATAAAACCCAAAGGAGAACTTCCGAACTCCCAAAACCGCACACCACACCGGAATCACACATCTAGTTCTTCATAGTCAACACCATCGGACTCACCTGAAAAGAAGAGAGAGGGATGAGTAATTTGGATTACCCAGTGAGAACTAAACCTACACTTTCAACATATCCAAACATTACTTTTTTAAATACGCTAAGAATAAATCTAACCAAGCTCAAACATTACGCTCTACCAGCGCACAAACAATTTACACGCAAGGGAATAACTCCAACTTCAACGGCATCTCGATAGCCAATCCCACCATGGACCATATTTACACGACATCTCATAGCCCAGTCCACTTTGGACCATATTTCTCTGGGCCCGGGAAGACCCACCCCGATGCAAGCTGACTTCTTCCGCAAGTCTCGGCTCACAACAAACATAATTGTACCACCGTTCCCTTCTCCGGTGACGATCACTTCATTCTAACTACACTACACACACTGATCACACAGCAGAGTGAACAATCAAGGATGCATGTTCTTCATCTAATGCTTTCCTAACTTATTTCGTTAAGCAAATGCAGATCTAACAAAATGCACATAGAAAACGTGTTCGTACTCCGTAACACGCCCTAGCCTAATCAGATCTAGACTCAACATACCAAAAAGGAATGAATCAACGTATGGAAAACCTAGATCTAATCCTCACCTTAGCCATTGGTTGACAACACAATGCAGATGCTCCTGAGCCTCAAATCAGTTATCCTTCAACCGAGAGCTAGATCCACGTGTCCTTATGATCTCTGCAAAGTTTCAGGTCGATCCATATTGATTTGCTTATTCAAACAACTCATCTCGCTAGACTGGTCTAACATGAGCGCTGCGCAGAACAGTTTCGGTAAAACTAACATAACTTCCAAACCACAAGGTAGAACACTATAATATTTTACAGAGACTTAGATATAAGGGTAACAAACATCCTTACCAAACATCAGCTTGATCGGATTGCTACCATACCTCCAGATCGGTTTCTCCTCTCACTGGTCGCATATCCGTACTGCACCGATTAGGCCTGAGAATATATCCATAACTTTCATATCACAACTCCAAATGATGAACCGCTTTCTGTATTGTCTAAATAAGAGAGTCAGGAAGATCCCTACTGATTTTCAAATCAATCCGAACAAGTTTTCTCATCCGTTTCCATTTCCTATTGAAACTACTCAGATTAGAGATTCGGGCAGACTGCAGCGAATACAAAGAAACGACGATTACTTTTGACACATATCTCCGATCGTGACGATCTTGGTGTTCCTGGAAAGCTGAGACTCGGAGATTTCCACAGATAGGTATATTGTCACCTGGTTCCATACCGGTCGCCGGAAAATCGTCCCTCAAGGTGGCGGCTTCAACTTGCTTATGGAGCCAGCTAGGGTTTACGGTGTAAGGAACAAAACGAGCAGGGCTTCGCCCACGCCTCTCAACTGTGTCTCTTCTCTCAGCTTTCTCTCCTTTTTATAGAGACAATAGGTAGGGTTTCCTAAGTTTTAAAATAGACTTACAAGCTTAATAAATTAAGTCGGTTCGTTTTTTAATACTCAGTTTAAAGATGTTACAGATATAACGAGTTTACGACCTTATTCCCGAAACCGAGACCATCACACGCGAGTTTCTCTTCTGCTAATATTTGTGTAGTCTTATAGAAGAAAGTATATATTACATGTTTGACGATGAGCAGTGGCAGAGGCAATGAAGGAGCAGGGGGTCAGCTGACGCCATCGCTTTTAAATTTTTATTTCATATAGTCAAAAAATTATAATATATATATTAAAAAATTGGTTAATATTCAATGGTTTGACTCCATTGTACGTCAATTGGGTAATTTGGTTTTGACCCCATTATCAATCACTCAATTGTTCGAAACTTCGTGTTCTTTTTTTTTTTAACATAACAAAACATTAAAAACTTGATGATTTATTATTATTGTCTTTTATTATTTGAACATTCGTTTCTTTCTCAAATAATATTATTAATAATTTTGTAGATTTGGTTGTTTATATATATATTTTTCCTTTCGACCGTGTGATTGCTTTATTTCTTTCTTTTTTCAGTAAAAATATTCAAGTTTTTGAAAAATTAGATTATAGTTTATATATTATATTTCTCTGCCATTGATGATGAGTATATGTCCGAATCTAAAATCCTTAATTTAGTTATTTCAAATGAAATGTCGTTCTTCTGATTCATTCAAAACTTAAGTGATCGAGAAATTGAAATAAATGTAACGTTAGAAGGAGAAACAGAATGTAAACAAACACGATTAGTGTGTCTGCCACAAACAAAAAGAGGGGGAAGTACATTACCATTTATATTGTTGTCTCTGTCATTAATGTTCATCATCCCATTCTACGGCTCAAATGTCACAACTTGGAATCTTCAAAAAGAGAGAGAGAGAGAGAAACAATCGAACGCAGTTTTCAGAAGAAAATCAAGAAATTTCACGTCGTTTTCAAAAATGATCAGTCACGCTTATGTTCAAGCAGTGGAAGACAAATTGACGTCTCGTCTCTTTAGACAAGACTTCATGTTCGTTATATGTTTATATCCAACCAAACGGCCACATGATTTTGTTATTTGTCGTCATAAACAAACACTCACTTTCATAATTTGCCTATTTCGGCTTTAATATTACACATTGAAATATAACCCCTCTTCTCTCTGCTAAAAATTCTCTTACTCAGGGTTTATAAATAAAGTTATGCTCTGGGACATGTATATAGTGCTACACATGGGATTGATTTTACTGCCCACCTGTATCTTCTTCAGCAGCTTTCTTGTATTCTGGTTTAAGCTCATATGTCCCTTGGTTTGATCCTCTCTTATTGTACACGCAGAGCTCGTTTAGTATTTCTTTCAAAAATTGCGCTGGTTGGTCTGTTTCCTGAACCAGCTGCTTCAATGTCCAGTTGGGTTGGCCTTCGAATAGCTTGAACATTATAGCTTCGAGCTCACCACGATCTCTCCTTGTCCTTTTCACTTCGGTTTGCTTAACTGGGGCAGGTTTCTTCTTTTCCTGCTCATTCAGAGACAAACACATACTTCTACATCGGTAAGGCTGATCAGGGCATGACAGATATAGACAGAAGACTGAGATTTCAGATCATGAGTTGAAATTTCCATCCTAAATCATATTTAGTCCGACAAAAGGGCCGAACATTGAAGTTGAATCGTTGCTTCATTAACTTTTACCATCGCAGTGATTACTGCAAAGATCATCGAGAAGAGAATAACATTACCTTTGAATTGGAGGACACTAAACCCTGCATTCCAGGCATGGGCCTCATATGTACTCCGCGATCATTATCAATAACCTTTAGTGTAAATCAAAGAAGAAAAAGCCTTGTATAGTTAGCTAGCAGTTAGAACCCGAGAAGGAGAACAAACACCTAAATGCGCACGTAAAATACCTGTATCTGTCGGTTTTTAACCATGGATTTACTTGTTCTCTCCCGACAAAGCCTTGCATATTCTTCAATGTCTTCGCCGTGTGGCTTCATGTCGAATTTGTGTTCTATCTTTCCTTCAGCAGCTGGGTCAACTATAAGCTCGTTGACAAACAGGTATGAAGAGATGCGTAAATCTCGCCACCTTTTAGCCGGAGAAACTAGAGTAGCTGGGCTAGTATGAGATGAAACTAGCAAACGAAACAAGTAAAATCCAAATGAAAACCTCACCTTGATTGACTTCAGAAAAGACACTCATGGGAACAAAGTCTTTAAACATGTTCAAAGAGTAGCTCTTTGGCATGTTCCCAAACTCAGCACCAAACATCTCCATCTTGAACTGATACCATTACAGGTAAATAAGTTGAAAAAAGAACAACACAAACAGCACTAAACAGAAAAAGACTTGCCTTCCCTAAGCAAGATTTTGAAAATCAACCACATGGGTTAGTGAAATTCCCATGAAAAACTCAAACTTTGTGAACACTATAGATCGCAACCATCCGAAATATGAAGGTCCCATGTATATACTACATCATAACGGTATTACTTACAACTAATGTAATTTCAAGAATATAAACCCCCTCAATCAACAATCTAGGGTTTCGAAACCGGGTTTCAGCTAACACACACAAAATAGGAAACTCGCGAATCAAAATTGAAGATGTTAATCCAATACCTCGGGAGAAGGGTCGGTCCCCAGAAGATCAACGGAGAGAACAACCTTCGACAAACTAGGCGATTCCGAGGAAGAAGACGAATAGTAAGAAGAAGAAGAAGGAGCCTGCTTCTCCCACGCCTTGGCGACAACTACAGGGCTCTTCATCAACCAAACCGGTCGGTCGGCTTTTTCCAAATCGAGATCATGACCGTTACTTCGATCGTCTTCCATCGTTACTCAAATACAATCTCTTCTCCAAATCAAATCTTCCTTCTCTTCTCGCAGTTACTTCTTCTGAGCTCTGATCTAAACTCTGTTTCAGATTTTGTTTTTGTCTCACTCTTCGCGTTTTGACTATAACCCTAAGTCTTCTCTACTCTACTCTGAAGCGGAGGTGAGAAAAAAAAGGGAAAATCTTCTGAGAGACCCGACCCGTTATTAAATATACCCGGACTGAATAATTGGGCCAAGGCCCATATCGAGTGTCCGGAAACCCAGCTTTTAGTTGCCCATTTTACTAAAAGTATTTATTTACCCAAACTATGGTTTATATTGTCACACTTCAATTAAGATCATTTCTAGAATAATTTTACAATTTGTACTTTTGCAGCTGTTTGGTTTTGTATCCTTGTTTTTTTAGCGGTTCTATGAAACTTTTTATATTTTTGCTTTTTTTTATATGGCTTTGTTTCTGGGGAAAATTTGTTTTTTGCCGAATTTGTTTCCAGGAATATATTTTTATTCCATGTATTAAAACTGTATTTCACCATTCACTACAAGAAAACACCCTTTTTGCAACGAATGATATCGTTGTAAAATCGTTGCAAAAGAGAGTTTGCATCGAATTTGCGACGAAAACGAGATCGTCGTTAACTGATCGTCGCAAACCACAAATCGACGTAAATTCGTCGGAAAAGTACGAGGGAAAAATATTCGTCGCTAAATCGTCGGTAAATTTTCGTCGTAAATTCGTCGTAAATATTACATTGAAATTACGACGAATATAAATACGTCGTAAAAACGATGGAAATTCGAAGGGAAATATATCATTGTTAATTCGATGGCAAAAAATTGTCATAGTAAATTCGTTGCTAATCAATCGTCATAAAATCGTTGCTAAATAAGCGTCGCAAAATCGTTGCTAATCAATCGTCGTAAAATCGTTGCTAAATAATCGTCGCAAAATCGTTGCTAATAAATCGTCGTATAATCGTTGTAAATTAGCCACGATTTTATGACGATTAACTTAGCAACGAATCAACAAGGTTTATTGTTTACCATCGAATTAACGACGATTCTATATATGATTTTTATTATTAATTTTAAAATTTTATTAATTTCGAAATTATATAATGAAAATTTTAAAAATAATATATAATAATATTTTATTAGAAAAAAAATATAAGAATCTGTTACAAAAACAAAAAAAAAAAAATTTAGAATTCGAAATCCTAAATCTAAATAATTATATCGTATTCGTCGAGATTGACATCGTCTTCGGGACGTCTCGACGAACAGGATGTGCCTGCCGCTGCTTCTGCCGCTGCCTCTGTCGCTGCCGCTGCCGCTGCATCTGCCTCTGCTCGGAGTCTTCGCTTTTCCCGTAGCATGGCCTGCATTATCGGGTTCCCTGTTGCCAAGATGTCGAAGAGTTCGTCATTCTGCGTAGCATCCAGTTCAACCCGCTGCTGAAGACTCGCAATCTTCGCCTTATATGCCGTAGACCGAGTAGCCTCGGTCTCAACCCGCTCCTGAAGACTCGTAATCGTGGCACGTAACACGACTGGATCATCTTCTGGTGATCGTCGTCGCGGAGCATATGAAGAAGCAGCCGAGACATCTCGAATATATCCCATCCCGACAACCTTCCCCTTTCTCTTAGGGGCAACCTATATTTAAATTTACAATTAGAAATTTTAAAAAAATAAAAAACTAAAAATTAATAAGTACTAACTATTGTATATACCTGCTCGAAGATCCGGTCAATATCGGGTGTGGTCAACCTTCCAGACATGACCGACGAACCACCTGGAGATAGCTGTTGAGAGAGCTGTGTCTCTCGTTCGGTGACCTTGGAAGTCACCTCATTGAAGATGTGCTCGACAGTCTCGGAAACAAAGGAACCATCCTTCTTCCGGTGCGTCCGCTCAAAAACCTTGGTCATCGGAGGGAGTACACCTCCGTCTTCGGCGGCCTAAAGAAAAAAACTATGTTATTGACGAAGTAAATTAAATATATTAATTAATTTAAATAAATTTAATTACCATCTGTAGACGAACACCCGCAAAAGGTGTTTGCCCTGCTGTATGAGGCAAAGCCTTCAGTTTCCCGTCCGAACCAACGGTGTTGCGGGAAGCCGAACACTTCTCAGCAATCATGATGGACTTCAGTTCCAGCCAATACCGCACCAAGCCGTCCCAAACGGCTTTATCCATGTGCAGGGGCTTTGCTAAATCACCAGAAATCTTCCATGCTTTCTTCCACTCACTAACCACGCCTTGGATACGAAACTTCACCTTCTCGAGAAATAAAGTTTTAACCTCGCCATGAATCGAAAGATCCCAGTGATATTTTTGCTGCATGAAAAACAAAAATAATTAAATATTTTATAAAATTAAATTAAATATATATTTAAATATAATTAAAATAATTATGGGAGAAAAAAAAAAATTTCATACGTACCGCAAACATCTTGAACCATGTTTCCTGGACGTGTGTCGGGAGCTGGGTAAAATTGGTATGAGACTCGATAAAATAGGACTTGATGATTTCAGAAACGGTCCGTCCAACTTTGGATTTAACTCCAAACCTGAAACAAAAAATTGTAAAATTTTGAATTGTTATAAATAAATATAAATATGTAATAATAAATGTTAAAAAATAAATATATATATTACCATTCCGACCCGTCAATATGATATGGATCTAATCTCCTAAGCCTATGACGGCCCGGCTGTGCAAGCAAATCAAGAACCGTCATGTGTGCATATGGAGCCGGGGCACGGCCTCTAGGTTGCGGAATCTGAGGTGGTTGTGGCGGCAGAATATTATGTGTTTCCGTCGCCGGGACGAAATCCGTCTCTGTAGCCTCAGAAGAAACGGGCAACCCGGTACCCGAAGCATCACCAATCTCTCTCAAAAACTGAGAGTAATGTGAACGACGATGTGCCATCTGCATAAAAATGAAAAAACATTACTATCTATAAACATCCGAGCAGTCTGCTATTTTTCCGAAATTTGATTCCATTTCTACCGACCTAAATTGTTCTATTCCTATTTAAAGTAATTAAAATTTAAAACATTAAAAAAAAAATTTACCTTTTTTTTGCAAGGAATTCCGGAGGAATGATCAAGAAAGAAGTTTATAGAAAATTTTGAAAGTGATTTGAAAAATTATGAGCGTGTGATTATATAGAATTAGTTATCGTCGCTAAATCGATCCTAATTAGCATCGAATTAGCGACGAATCGTCGCTAAATCGAGACAATAAGATTGTGGCTAATTCGTCGCTAACTTTGCGACGATTTCGCGACGAATAGTCTCACCCCCACGCGGGAGTTTAATTGACCGACATGCGGTAAATTAAATTCATAATACGTTGCGGAATCGTCGCAAAGTTTGCGACGATTGAGCCACGATTTGTCTCAATTCGTTGCCAAATCGTCGCAAATGTTGCAACGATTTAGTGAGGAAATTTGTAAAATCTGTTTTTAAGGTTTAGGGTATAGGTACAAAACTGTAACGTCGATTCCGATATTCCATAAAAAACTTTACATGTTTACTGTAAATCCATATTCATGAAATTATCAATAAGTTCATCGAGGTTGAAAAATAAGTAAAACATATAGTTTGCGTACATGTTAGATTATTAATACAATGATTCAGTTTGTGGATATTACTGTGATTGACCGAGTTTTCATTTTCGGACAATTCTCTAAAGTCACGATCAATTTCATTGAAAGATACATAATACAATGAGATGGTAACATGTTAGGGTTTAGGGTTTAGGGCAAAGGGTTTAGGGTTTAGGACAAATCGTTGCAAAATCGTCGCAATGTGGCATCGATTTTGTGACATTCAGGGTTTGCGACGATTTAGCGACGATTAGTTCAATTCGTTGCCAAATCGTCGCCAATTTGCATCGAATTAGTGAGGATATTTGTTAAATCGGTTTTAGGGTTTAGGGTATAGGTACAAAATTGTAACGTCGATTGCAACATTCCATAAACAACTTGACATGTTTACTGTAAATCCAAATTCATGAAATTATCAATAAGTTCATCGAGGTTGAAAAATAAGTAAAACATATAGTTTGCGTATATGTTAGAGATTATTAATACAATGATTCAGTTTGTGGATATTACTGTGATTGACCGAGTTTTCATTTTCGGACAATTTTTTCTAAAGTCACGATCAATTTCATTGAAAGATGCATAATACAATGAGATGGTAATACGTTAGGGTTTAGGGTTTAGGGCAAAGGGTTTAGGGTTTAGCACAAATCGTTGCAAAATCGTCGCAATGTGGCATCGATTTTGTGACATTCAGGGTTTGCGACGATTAAGCCACGATTAGTTCAATTCGTTGCCAAATCGTCGCCTATTTGCATCGAATTAGTGAGGATATTTGTTAAATCGGTTTTAGGGTTTAGGGTATAGGTACAAAATTGTAACGTCAGTTGCAACATTCCATAAACAACTTGACATGTTTACTGTAAATCCAAATTCATGAAATTATCAATAAGTTCATCGATATTGAAAAATAAGTAAAACATATAGTTTGCGTATATGTTAGAGATTATTAATACAATGATTCAGTTAATTTGTGGATATTACTGTGATTGACTGAGTTTTCATTTTCGGACAATTCTCTAAAGTCACGATCAATTTCATTGAAAGATACATAATACAATGAGATGGTAACATGTTAGGGTTTAGGGTTTAGGGCAAAGGGTTTAGGGTTTAGGACAAATCGTTGCAAAATCGTCGCAATGTGGCATCGATTTTGTGACATTCAGGGTTTGCGACGATTTAGCCACAATTAGTTCAATTCGTTGCCAAATCGTCGCCAATTTGCATCGAATTAGTGAGGATATTTGTTAAATCGGTTTTATGGTTTAGGGTATAGGTACAAAATTGTAACGTCGATTGCAACATTCCATAAACAACTTGACATGTTTACTGTAAATCCAAATTCATGAAATTATCAATAAGTTTATCGATATTGAAAAATAAGTAAAACATATAGTTTGCGTATATGTTAGAGATTATTAATACAATGATTCAGTTTGTGGATATTACTGTGATTGACCGAGTTTTCATTTTCGGACAATTCTCTAAAGTCACGATCAATTTCATTGAAAGATGCATAATACAATGAGATGGTAATACGTTAGGGTTTAGGGTTTAGGGCAAAGGGTTTAGAGTTTAGGACAAATCGTTGCAAAATCGTCGCAATGTGGCATCGATTTTGTGACATTCAGGGTTTGCGACGATTAAGCCACGATTAGTTCAATTCGTTGCCAAATCGTCGCCAATTTGCATCGAATTAGTGAGGATATTTGTTAAATCGGTTTTAGGGTTTAGGGTATAGGTACAAAATTGTAACGTCGATTGCAACATTCCATAAACAACTTGACATGTTTACTGTAAATCCAAATTCATGAAATTATCAATAAGTTCATCGATATTGAAAAATAAGTAAAACATATAGTTTGCGTATATGTTAGAGATTATTAATACAATGATTCAGTTAATTTGTGGATATTACTGTGATTGACTGAGTTTTCATTTCCGGACAATTCTCTAAAGTCACGATCAATTTCATTGAAAGATACATAATACAATGAGATGGTAACATGTTAGGGTTTATGGTTTAGGGCAAAGGGTTTAGAGTTTAGGACAAATCGTTGCAAAATCATCGCAATGTGGCATCGATTTTGTGACATTCAGTGTTTGCGACGATTTAGCCACGATTAGTTCAATTCGTTGCCAAATAGTCGCCAATTTGCATCGAATTAGTGAGGATATTTGTTAAATCGGTTTTATGGTTTATGGTATAGGTACAAAATTGTAACGTCGATTGCAACATTCCATAAACAACTTGACATGTTTACTGTAAATCCAAATTCATGAAATTATCAATAAGTTTATCGATATTGAAAAATAAGTAAAACATATAGTTTGCGTATATGTTAGAGATTATTAATACAATGATTCAGTTTGTGGATATTACTGTGATTGACCGAGTTTTCATTTTCAGACAATTCTCTAAAGTCACGATCAATTTCATTGAAAGATGCATAATACAATGAGATGGTAATACGTTAGGGATTAGGGTTTAGGGTTTAGGGCAAAGGGTTTAGGGTTTAGGGTTTATGACAAATCGTTGCTAAATCGTCGCAACTTTGCATCGATTTGTGACATTCAGTGTCTGCATCGATTTTGTGACATTCAGTGTTTGCGACGATTTAGCCACGGTTAGTTCAATTCGTTGTTAAATCGTCGCCAATTTGCATCGATTTTGTGACTATCACAATTAGCGACGATTTCTTTGAAATCCCTTAAACCCCAAACTAAATCCCATTTCCGATCACCACTGATTTCCCACCGTTGTTGGGGCAATTAATATATTACATGATACATAGACACATATGTCTCGTAATTTATTAATCATTGCACATACGGCGGAAAATGAGTGGAGATCGGAGATGCAATTTAGTTTGGGGTTTAAGGGATTTCATAGAAATCATATCACTTAAATTTCACAATAATTACTCGATCACAATATTATATTAATACATTAAATTCACAATAATTACTAGCTAGCGCGGTCACTCTGATTCATTTTCGGACGAAGAGTAGTACACATCCGTTTCTTGATCATCTGGTTCATCACTTTCTTCGAACTCATCTTCCTCATCTTCTTCCTCTGTATCGTCTGGGAGATATTCAACTTGCCTGTTTTGAGGATCTATCAAAAGGATGTCTTCATTGCTATCATTTAGTTTTGGCATATCAGAGCAATGATCTTGCTGCATTGGTAGTTCCTCATCAACCCCCACAATTCGACCCCTCGGAGAAACTTTTATAACTGATAACCATGAGATACGGGTGGTGCGAACTCGCGGATATGGAACAAAGCTGACTTGTTCTGCTTGTGATGCTAGGATAAATGGCTCATACTTATTGTAACGTCGTGATTGGTTGACATCTACTGCCCCAAATTTGTTTTTACGGACGCCTCGATCAACTGTTGGATCGAACCAGTCGCATTTGAACATAACGCATTTCAAACCTAAGCAACCAGGGTACTCAACTTCAATTATGTCTTGCAACACTCCATAAAAATCTATTTCGCCCCGCACACATACCCCGTAGTTGGCAGTAGCTCTTGATTTCCGTATTTGAATGTATGAAATATATATCCGCGTGTGCAATACATGGGTGCACTCGTTATCTTCGATATGGGGACTTTTATTAACTCATGGAACCATAGTGGATATGCGGTATCCCCATACTCGACCTATATCATTAATTAATTTAATTAAAAAGTAATCAAAATATGTATTATAGGTTAATTGTCCAAGTTAGTAATTAATCAGATCACTTAAAATTTTACGTACTTGCATCTTCAACCACGGGGCAAAATGTTGATCTTTACGCTTGTTGATTTCATCGTCTGAGATTCCTTCAATGGCTTCTCGGACTTGTCTAACAAATTCACTGCATACAAAAATATTTGTAATTGGTATAAAGCTAGCATATATATAATTTAGCTATATATATAAGACGTATGTTTATACACTTATGTCTCAAATTGACTAACTTCTTCGCAATTTAAGAGGATATACGTTTGTGCACTATGATGGTCTTTTTCATTGGCAAACCAAACTGACTTCACTCTTCCACATAATCGACCGATTGAAGAAAAGATATATGGGACACCTTCATTAGCATATGTTCGGCCTACACCTCCATCCTCATATCGCCGTGCTGCCCTTTTCCGTGTGCGAACCTTCGAGCCAAAATAGTACCCCGTGAAGTGAGAAGTTTCTTCTGTTAAACTTCCTGCTACTATTGAGCCTTCAACTTTGGCTAGATTTTTAGCCTTCCGCTTCAAATGTCCCATGAATCGCTCGAATGGGTACATCCATCGATACTGCACAGGTCCCCCAAGTTCTGCTTCGTGAGGTAGATGAATAGGTAGATGTTCCATAACATCAAAAATGGCTGGGGGAAATATTTTCTCCATGTTGCACAACAAAATAGGAATACTAGCATCAAGTTGTGCAATAACATCTTCTGACAAAGTACGGGTACAAAGATCCCGAAAAAACCCTCCAATGCCTGCAATTGCTTCGTGTACATTTCCTGGTAGAAGTTCAGCAAATGCAAAAGGAAGTAGTCGTTGCATAAAGACGTGACAGTCATGACTCTTCATCCCAGAAAACTTTTGGCCATTCTCAACACATTTAGCTAAATTAGATACGTACCCGTCCGGGAACTTGACATCAGATGTCGCCCATTTGAACAAAGCTGACTTTTCTTCCGCACCCACTCGAAATATGGGGACAGATGCTTTCCCATTGTTTGTAATATGTAACTCATTCCGACAACAAAGATCAGGCAAGTCTAACCTTGATTTACCGCTGTCTTTAGTCCTTCCACGCACGTTTAACAATGTATGCATGATGTTATCAAAAAAGTTTTTCTCAATGTGCATGACATCCAAATTGTGTCTAAGCAAATGATCCTTCCAATACGGAAGCTTCCAGAATATGCTTTTCTTATGCCAATTGTGATGCTCCCCATATCCATCCGGCATATTAGCTGGGGTGTGCCAATTTCCACCACGATTGACTGTTTCCAATGCACCATAATGATCAATTTCTGCTTCTAGATCTTCCCCGGAAATATAAACAGGGGGAGGAACACGAACAATTTTGTTCTTTCTAAACAACCGCTTATTTCTTCGATATGCATGATGAATCGGTAGAAATCGGCGGTGACAATCAAACCAACTTGTTTTCCGACCATGTTTCAATTGAAACGCATCTGTCCGATTGAGACAATATGGACAAGACAATCGCCCATGCGTAGTCCAACCTGATAACATCCCGTAAGCAGGGAAGTCGCTTATTGTCCACATAAGCACCGCACGCATTGTAAAATTTTTTTTCCTTGCAAAATCATATGTCTGAACCCCGGTATACCACAATTGCTCCAATTCCTGTATCAGAGGCTGCAAAAACACATCAAGGGAACGCTTCGGATGCTTCGGACCTGGTATTAAAATACTCATGAATAAAAATTCCCTTTGCATGCACATATCTGGGGGTAGGTTGTAAGGCGTTAGGATTATTGGCCATAAAGAATATTGCCTACCAGACATACCAAATGGACTAAATCCATCTGTGCAAAGACCAAGATACACATTACGTTTCTCTCTAGCAAAGTCTGGATGTACCGTCTTAAAGTGTTTCCACGCTTTTGCATCTGAAGGATGAGTAACCTCCTCATCTGTTTGCAAATGATCTGCATGCCATCTCATCGATGCAGCTGTCCTCTCAGATTGATACATTCTTTTTAATCTATCAGTTATAGGAAGGTACCACATCCGCTGGAACGGTACCTTACTCCGACCAGTACCTTGCGGCTTATATCTTGGCTTATGGCAAAATCGACATTCCAGCAACTTATCATCATCTTTCCAAAAAAGCATGCAATTGTCAACACAGACATCTATCATCTCAGAAGGCAACCCAAGACTATAAACCAGCTTCTGTATCTCATAGTAAGTTTCAGCAGCTAAATTGTCCTCTGGCAAATACTCTTTAATCAAATCAGCCCAATCATCCATGCAAACCTCAGCTAAGTTATGATCAGTTTTAATAGTCATCATCCTAGCCGCCAACGACAATTTAGAATGTCCTTCTCTACATCCATCGTAGAGTGGCTGATTTGCAGCATCTAACATATCATAAAAAAAATTTGCATCTAGATTGAGTTCCTCATCATGATGATCATGTGCAAATATACTTACGGTTTCATGAAATGCATCTGTAACCATGTCATGAATCATATCATTATCTTCACCATGCTGCTCCGCATGATCATCAAATTGATTAAAATTATTTGACTCATCAAAATTCGATGCTTGATAATTGCTACTACTACTAGCTGCATTTCCCCCATGACCCTCTCCATGATAATACCATATATAGTAATGCGGCATAAACCCTCTATTTAATATATGCGACCACACCTTCGAGATAATGATAAATTTCCTATTCAAGCATCTGGCACAAGGACAGTACATCTTACCACTGATAATCGTATTATGTATACTTCCTGCCTGATGTATGAATCCCTCCACCCCATCACTGAACTCCTTTGTTAGCGATCCCTCTGAATCAAGACGATTATACATCCATCTTCTAATTTCGTATATTGACATTTTTTGTTGGTCCGAAAGAAGTAAATGTTTTTGAATATGAAATTTTTATTATGAAGTTGGCCACTATATATAGATTTTTATTTTCATTACCATCGAATTACCTACGATTTTACATCGATTTCACATCGATTTTACAACGAATCTAAAAATGTTTACATCGACTTTACAACGACATTAAACATGTTTACCTAACCGAACACCGTGAACTTAAAACGTGCTCACCTAACTGATTAATCGTTGGGAAATCGATGTAAAGTTCAAATTATAATAATCATTGCTAATTCAGGGGTAATTTTACGACGATATTACAACGTTTTATATAAACCTCGGTAAATCGTCGCTAAGTTACAACGATTTTACGACGATTTTGATAATCGTCGTAATGTCGTCGGTAATCGTTGTATAATCGTCCCTAATTCGCGACGATTTGACAACGAAAAGTTTCGTCCCACGTTTGCGATGATTTTACGACGTCTTAAAGAATCGTCGTAAAATCGTCGCAAAAACGATGGCAATTTGCAACGAAATAAAATCGTCGCAAAAAATCGTTGCAAAATGCATGTTTTCTTGTAGTGCTTATATTTCATTGTTGTATTATATAATTGAAAAAATTGAGACGAAAAAAAAGAAGAAGAATTTTACAATAACTTTTTTTTTGTTTTCTTCACGTAAACGACGGCGATGCATTTGGTACGTATGCCATGATTAATTTTCGTATATATGGAGTGGACAAACTGCATACATTAACATATGTAAAACATGCAAGGCCGGTCTAAAAATAATAAAGGTCTCAAGCAAATTTTAAATTGTTGTTATATTCTTTTCAATTCAAAATATTAATGCTATTGATTATGTAAAAACAATATAAATATATCAAATGTTTTTGAAAATATTCAAATTAGAAAAACTAATACATTTAACGATAATCAAGTGTTATCAATACATTTTAATTATTAAATATCAAATAAGAACAAAATAATAAAAATTCATTAAAATATATGCAAACATCAAGCAAAAATAATGATAAATGGTTTAAAAAAGAGAATAAATTATAATTTAAGATACTAAAACAAATATAAATGATTATTATATTTTAATACTTTATGATATGGCGTAAAACATTCCTCCTCTCGGGAATTGAAGTAGGAGCATAACAAGACCAATCTTTGCGATTAAATTAGTCCACTTCATCCGGTGGTGATTATTAATTACCAACTATACCAGAAAATGTAATAATACTACAACCTCCAAAAATATATAATATTGTTTGCCCAAGTGAAACACTTCAGGTTTAACTTTAAAAATAACTACAGCAAGAGCATATCTAATGTTGTAGTAATTTAGGGATCGAATCCACAATGACCAAGTGTAATACTACAAGAATGTAAAAAAAAAAAATCTAAGACGAATGACAGTTGTTTGTGTATTTGTAATTTCTAAATAAGATTGACTACTCAAAACGAAGTAAATTCAGATGAGAAAACGCTATGCCATGGTCAATTCATAGGAAACATGAATAATAATTAAAATATCTTAAACATGGAATGCATTAAGAATCGTTCTAGAACTCAAACAAATAATTAGATTAACTTTTTTTCAAAGTATTATAATCCATATGCTTAGATCTATGAAAACTAACTCCCGTTGAATTTAAAATTCCTAAGCATGCCTTCTAGTCCGATTCGATAAGTTCACAAAACACCTTAACATCAACTCCCGTTGGCTAAGGATATTTTGCTCATCTAGGTTCTTTCAGGCATTTAAACAAACACTTTCGATGCGTTAAACATCCGAATATCATGAACAAAGTGATCAATATAGTTCAAGCACTAAGAACAACCTAGATGGAGAATCCAATAGATAATTCACTACAAGAAAACACAGTTTTTGTGACCAATTTTTGCGACTCTTTTTTTGGTCACAAAAATGCGGGACGAAAGTGTGACTAATTTTCGACTACTCGCAATGTAGTGGCAAAACAGTCGCAAATTAACGACGAAACAGAGGAGTCACAAAAGAGTCGCAAATTTGTGACTGATTTGTAGTCTTACTTTGTAGTCGCAAAAGTAGTCCCAAATTTGTGACTGATTTGCTTCGGTTTTGCCACTCCAACCGATTTTTTAAAAATAAATTCATCAATACATAATTGTAATAGGTTAATTTATACGTTTTATATAGATTTGAACTATTATATAGCCTGAATCATGATATTAGAGGAAAAAACTTGTAATTTTCAATATTCTAAACTTATGTTTGTTTCTACTCATAACATGTATAAATAGTCACAAAAGGGTCTCAAATTTGCGACCGTTTAGTAACTCCACTCGATTTTTTTAATAGTAGTCACAAAAAGGTCCCAAATTTGCGACCGTTTAGCAACTCCACTCGATTTTTTTAATAATAGTCACAAAAGAGTCCCAAATTTGCGACCATTTAGCAACTCCAATTTTTTTAAAAAGAAAATCAACAAAATAGAATTGTAAATATGATAATTCATACGTTTTTATATTGATTTCAACTAATATATACACTTAATATTCATAAAAGTGAAAAAAACTTTTAAATTCTAATATTTTAAACTTATGTTTGTATATTCTCATAACATGTAGTAATTTTATATATATTTTAAATGTAATGATTTTGAAAGATAGAAATCTTTCAAAATTTACTTAACATATCTTAGTTTACTCTTTAAATAGAGAGTTGTAGTGTTAGAATTGGAATACATATGATTGTTAAGTCATATTTAGAATAAGAATGATTGAAAATTTAGGGTTTATGGTATAGGTTTAAGGATCGTCACAAAACAATCCCAAATTTGCGACTATTTTGAGACGATTTTGCGACGATATAAGATTTCATGAATTTTTTGTCAAATGTCTTAAAACGATTTCGGTGAAATATTACGCGGTAACTTATCCCGCGTTAAGAATCATCACAAAACAATCCCAAATTTGCTACCGTTTTGCGACTAGTTAGGGACTCCTTCGATAATTACTAAGTGAAGTTATTTCCCTTCTCTTTCTCTTTTTCCTTCTATTTCTCTTTTCCCATCTTCCCTTCTCTTTCAATTGCCACGCCTCCTCTCTCTTGCCGCCTCGCCCAGTCTCGCCGTGACTCTCTCACTCGACTCCCTCTCTCTCGCCGACTCCGTTTTTCTCGTTTCCGCCGGGTAAAATGAATCGCGACCCAGAAGGTTACGAAACGGAGCTCCAATTGATTTGCAAACAGTTCAAAGCCTCCATCGATCTCTTTCAGCAACAATGACCCCGAGAAAGTCGAAAGCAAAAGGTAAACAAAAGAACAAGCTCAACAAAATCTCCCTTCCTTCGAGAATTGGAGCACATCAGGTCCAATGTATAAATTTTCTTAATGTCATCATTTTGTTCCTCTTTCCTGCGATCTACTGTTTTTGATCTGTGATTCTCTTTGTGGGTTTGCGTGTAATGCCATAGATTTTACAGTGATTATTTTCTTAAATCATGGGTTGTCCGAAAGGAGCTGAATTTTTAGTTTATTGTTCTTTCTTCTGGAGATTAAATGAGATTTGTGGAAGCTGCTATGGAATTTTAAATTTGGTTGGCTATGATTCTAGAATTGAAACGTATTGCTTTTATGAAAGGACTTGAATTTACTATCTACATTATCATTAGTGAGATTATATGATGCAGAGAACGAGATTTGCTCAATTGAGCTCATGAAATTACACATGGGCAGTTCAGCTGCTGTTCTTGGCGCTGTGAAAGCTATTGGTGAGATTAAGCCTCCTGGTGTTGAGGTTAGTTTCTTCCATCAGATCTTTTTGAAGCTAGAGTTTCTTAACGTAACTAACCAATTGATCTTCCACAATCAAGTTCATTTCATCGTTGCAGCCTATGAGAATATTATTAGTGGAACCGGAATGAGACCGGGAGATGTCATCACAGCCTCAAACGGAAAGACAATTGAGGTGTCAGAGCTTTTTTCTTCTAAAGGTTCAAGCTTTGCTGTTTTTCTTGTGTCATGCTAATTGTTGGCGATGGTATGTGCAGGTCAACAATACAGATGGTGAAGGTCGTCTAACACTTGTTGATGCTTGTATGCTTGTAACCAGGGCGTCGACAAGGTATCACATTGGTTTTTTCTTTGCTTTATTGATAAGATAAGCTTTAAGGAGATTCTTTTCTGTTTATAATTGTTAGATAACTTGCTGCTGTGAGTAATTTGTTCTCATCTTTAAAGTTTCTTCTATCACCTTACCTTGATTTTCAAAGCTGATGAAATTTGGATGAAAAAAAAACAGGTTGGAAAAGCTGCTGGAGACAAGTGGAAATCCTTGTAAGACGTTGTACGTTCTCTAAACAGTTTATTTAAATTGTGTTATGATCTCAAAACTCACGGTTCTTTAGTAAGTCTTCTTTTTTTGTTCAAAGTTATTTAGTAAGTCTAATACCTGGGTTTTACAACATTTCAAGAGAGGGCTCCTTATGTTGCGAAGGCTGAGAAGCGTAAGGTTGACTACGAGAAGAACGTGAAAGCATACAACAAGAAACTGGTAAATCAAGTGTCAATCGAATGCCAATTTTAAGATTCGTAGTTATTTGAATCGTTGACCAATCATGGTATGTAACTACAAGAAAATTTACGGGGTTATGTAATTGTAATTTCTAATTCTATTTTATTTTATTGTAATTTCAATTTCTATTATAATTTTGGAATTGGAATTGGAATTTTCGAATTATGGAATTTTAATTTTGTTTTTTTATTTATTTTTTCTTGGTAGTCCCAAATCACTCTCTAAATTAGGACTGATAGTGGGAGTCACATATCAGCCTTTAAATTACGACTATTAGTGGGTGTCACATATCAGTCCCAAATTTGCGATTGTTTTGCGACCATTTTATTTAGCGACAAAATATTTGCGACTAATTTTTTTGGTCCCAAAATGGTCGCAAATGACTCATTTGCGACCATTTTGGGACTCTTTTGGTTGTCGCAAAAACTGTGTTTTCTTGTAGTGATTCCCTATTTAATCAACCATAACTATCAATTCATGAAATCCGTTGAACCCCTAAACCTAACTAAACGACTACTCGCTCATAGTTGCAGAGAAAACACATAGAGATGAAAAGAATTGCATAATAAGATTAGAAATCGAAAACATGGTTCAAAAATCTTCTCAGAATATGCGAAGTCAAAGATTTGTCTACCCAAAGCTTACAAAGAACAATTGCCAAAAACTCTGAATGAAAAATAGGTATAAACAGGTCTAGGGTAGGATTAAACTGTAGCCTTAGAAATTGGCTTGAAATAGGTATAAATAGGTCTAGGGTCGGATTTGGTTGAGTTAGGATGATTCTAAAGAAAAATAGGAAGTTAAAAGCTGCATTTTTCGTCTGGGTGGTAGATCGATCGATCACAGTGGGGATCGGTCGAGCTGGGCTTGAACCGATCGATCCAGAGAAGTCTGGTCGATCTTAAAAATGTCCGCAGAATCACTGGATCTATCGATCCCAAAAGTGGATCGGTCGATCTGCCCTTCCTTTCTGCACATGCTTCTTCTTCTTGCAAGACTGGACTGTATTCACGAAAACTTGCATAACGTTTGATCGCACCGTTGGAATGACCTCAAACTACTTCAAAATGAAATCTAACCCAATGCTATATCTTGCATCAAAATTTGAGCTCGATCGATCGGTGGAAAATCCTTCAACGAATGTCAAACGTCTTACATCTCTGCATGAATATGTTGCATCTTCATATGCTCATTTACACCTAAAATTACTCATTTTGTCCCAGAATGATATAAAATCTAAAAAGACTTGATAAAAGACTAAAATACTCTAAAAAGATACTTTGACTCGATAAAAAATACGAAAAATAAATGTTTTAAATCGGTAAAAACACAGTTTATCACCAAACGTTTAGGTGATTGATCCAAAAAAAATCATGGATGTATCGTGTATGTATTAAATGGATAACATGCAGATTGTTTGGGTTGGACCACGATTGTGCTGAAAAAGACACCGAGTTTAGAAATTGATGCCGCTTTGGAACTTAACCAAATCCTTGAGAAACCCTAACCATTCATTTCACTCAGTTGCTTAATGTACAAAGAGGGGGGACCAACCTTATCTTTATTTAAGGATTTTTTTTTTTCTTTTCTTCTATTTCTGTATCGCTCATTTGATTACACTTCAAAGCTAAAACTAATATAATTATATTTTTCATTAAAACTAGACTAGAGGTTGGAGCCGCGCTATCAACATAACATTTGCTCCAACAGCTACACGATTGGCTCGATGGCGAATATTATGATGGAGGTCACTATTTGACATCTATAGACATGTTGGAGGAATTCTATGATTTTTGTGAAGGAGGTTGATGAGATAAAGAAAGAAAGTGTCCTATCAATCATAATCGAGTTAGGTATAAGTATAACAGAGGTTGAGGATTCATTTCAAAATCTTTGTTCGATACTAGTCTCTCACTTTGACCGCAGACTTTACAATCTTACAATGATGTGTCGAGTATTTGGACTATCGTCACGCTTCTTGACTTATTAGTTTTTGTCCCTTTTTCCTCAACATAATTAATTAACAATTGACTCGCTACCTATCCTTTCAAACTAACCTAGCCTATTTTAATGGTAATTAATGACAATGCCTAACATTTGACATGTGAGGATTGCTCTAAGTATACGTTCGTACCATCGGAACCACATGTATGTCATCAGTACGTAATAATAATAAATAAATAAATACAAAAATGATTACAACTAGTTACAAAAAATTATGGCTAGATATAAAGGTAACGCCAAAAGGAAACCCATAGACTCATCCTATGAGGCTGCAGATTTTTTTGCGAAACAAGAAGTGAGACAGATTAAGCAAAGTATCAGAGGAGACGATCGTGAATTTTATCAATCACAGTTATTGGAAATTAATATTTCTAAAAATTAAACAAAATCATTTTCATCGAGAGAGAGACTGAAAGAAGAGATCACATGTCATGAGTCAGACACTGTACTGTTTTCGAGTAACTTCCATCTTCTCCTCTGTCATTTTTACTTGTCCTAAATGAAGCAATCTATAACAGTATGGTAGCTAATCATTATTATAGTATCAGTTCACGCATAAAAATTGAATATCATTTTACAAGGATAACGAACCCGATTTTAACTTCATCTATATATCAGTCATCATTTGTAGATGTGTGTATACGTTGTAAGAGAAAAAAAAACTAGAATATTAAATGGGGGGTTAATTAGGTACAGACGAATGATAGTCACATCCATGCAAGTAATAATCAAATAGCTAAAAATATCATAGTTCTGCAAGGGAGAAGTTTGATATAAATGCCCAATATTACTATCTGTTTACATTCATCTATGCCGATTAACATTTCACATGTTACGTACGTATTAACTCATAATTTGACGTTCTCCAAATAGTTAACCTTAGCGTTGTAGACATGGGTTGAATCTAGATGGAATGACACAATATTATCTAAGTAATTAAAAACCATAGACTTATAAGGGTCCAATAAAAAAATGTAAATATTTGGCTTATTCAACTAGCAGACTCAAACCAGAGAAAAAATATAAACAAACTAGGTTAAAGTTAATGCATGAATATGAATTTAAAGCCGCCCAGGACCTCCTCTTCTTTTTTTTAACTAAACTTTTACCATATTTTCCGAGATGTTAGTTATATATTTCAATTGAGAATTGATTTTACATCTTTAAGAAAGTCAATTGGGTGAATATAAAACTTGGTTAAAGTTTTCTTAAAATATGTTTAAAAAAAAAATCTTTGATCAATGGAACACGAAACCTAGTTAAGTCATGTTTAGATCCGGCAAGCAAACGGAGAAACGGGGAAAAAAGCAGCTTCGAGCTCAACACCAACCAGAAAGCCAATTCAAAATAACACCCAAAAAATATAATCATTAATTAAAAAAACAAATAATGGATTTTCGATTTGACCTTTACTTAAAAAGAGTTGTAGAAATGGTTTCATGTATAGTAATATATATAACGAATAAACACAAGAAGAAACCGAGAAAGTGCAATAACCAAACATTAAAATAAAAGACCAAATTTTATAACTAGATCATTAAAATTACTTCTCATTGATCTTCTTATAAAAAAACGTACTCGTACGATGTGCATGTTAATCACCACCAAGTAACATACTAGCTAAGGGAGTTTTGTCAAATTGCACGAATTTTCAAAAAGACAAAGACGAATACAAAAACAAACAACAAAGAAAGGCCTCTTGTTATTTTAGCGTTGTAAAGATGAAATAATATTCAGTAACTGAGTCTGAATCTCAAGACCTCGGAGGTGTGAAGAATGGCGTACCGGCGATGAAGGAATTGAGTTGAGCCGGATAAAGCGACGAAGGATCGAGAATTAATCCATTGTTGTTGTTACCAGCAACAGTAACCGCCGTTTTCAAAGCATTCTCTTCGGCATTGGTGGTTGTGGCAGTGGAGGCAAGGAGATTAAGTTGATGATGATGATGATGATGATCTTGATCTGGTCCTTGGTCATAGAGAATGCCTTTGAAGACATGTCCTCCAATGTTCACAGCCGTTTGATAAGCATATTCTTGATCATCTTCATCCTCTTCTATCGAGCTCACTCGAACGCATCGGAAAACCGCCGGTGAGCTAACTTCCGGTGGTAAGTTTTGACTCACCTCCAACCCTAAATTTCATTAATTTCATTAATGAATATAAGAATAATAAAAAATAATAAACCTAAGCTTTCAGTAACATGTTCTTGATTTTATATCCAGTGAAAAATAAAATCTTTAAATATTTACTTCATTCTGTTTACATGAAATCGATCTTGGATAAACCCTTTTATGTCGTCAGGTTTACCAAGAAACAGTAACTTAGAAAAAATAAAGCAGCAATATCCGGCGGACATCCTCATTCACACGCAAATGATGTTGTACTTCTCCACAAACACTCATAATTGAAACTTTGATACTTTTCTTGAAAATTCAATCAATTTTGTAAGCTAAATTCAGTATCATCAATTCGAAAATACACACAACATGATCAAATTTTACCTGGATTAGAATTAGCATTCACCACACGGGTATTAGCAAGAGCCGATCCACCACCACCACAATGGTCTTTATCATCATTTTCACCACTATTAGCTTCTCGTATGCGTTTAGCGTTTGCGTTTTGCGTTTCACGGCTGGAGGCGGAGTGGTGCTGCAAGGAAGCGAGTTGAGCTAAACGCTCACGGCGTTTAGCAGCAGGAACCCAAGTGCTCTTAACGTGAGTTTGACAATGAAAGCCTCGGCTTTTACAACAAGTTCTACATCTCATATGAGGACAATCTTTCTTAGCTTGATTCCCACAATCTTGACAATTCATACCTCCTTGTCTCGTCACCGTGAAACCTCCCGGCTCATGATCGGAGACTACGTTGAAGTATAAACTCCGGCTCCGGTTATTGTTGTTGTTGTTGCTGCTGCTTCCGCTTGGAACCATTCCAAATGAGTAGAAGTTCGAAGGAGCTGAGGCATGTTGTTGTGGTTGATGTTCTTGTTGTTGTTGTTGTTGAAAGTATTGTGGAGGCCAAATCTCGAAACCTTTGTTGGTGTTATAGATCTCGTCTTTGTAAAGATAAAGATAATTATTGCTCTTGTCTTGATGTTGATGATGATCCTTGTCTACTTGATGATGATCTTGCTTGTTGTTGTTGTCTCTCCCTCCTAGATGGAAGAATCCTGCCATTTCTTTTCCAAGTGATAATCCACATCACACACACAAGACACCCCAAAGAGATAAGAAAGAGTCAAAATCTTTTCTTTGCTTGGAGAGATTGAAAGTATATGATGAGGAAGATCGAGTTAACTAAGAGACCGAAAACGCCGCCATGGAATTAGTCTCTCTTCATCATTTTAAGACAACACAATTTTGATCTCTTAAAGTGGAAGTTGCTGGGTTTTCTCTGTGGATAAAGAGAGAGAGAAAAAAGGTTTTCAAGACATAGAGAGTCCCATGAAGATCTTTTGCTTTGGGCACTTCACTACAGTTATCTTCCAGTTTGAGTGAATCCCCATCACATAAATATCACTCACTATATATGTTTAAAAGAAAAGAAAAAGAATAGACAAAAAAAAGAAAAAAAGAGGATAAACTGACATTATTTTAAGTAAATTTTCTTATGGTTTTTTTGCTAAATTTTTTTTTTAATGGTTATCTTGCCATTATGTATGTCTTTTTTTTCATGGCCTCGATTGGAACATTATAACAGAGCAAAAAAAACAAAATTGTATGTAAATTGGTTCCACTTTTTTATAAAAAAAATAACTAATATATCAAGTATACTTTTAATAGATTTGTACACACTAATAGTTTGAGGAGTCATTTGCATCAATTGTCATTTTCACTTTCTATTAATTTGCAAACTAACACTTATTTTATTATTTATTCGTTGATTTTTCGGTTTTACCCCGTACAGTACTGGGTGAATTAGGCTGTGTACGGAACACAAACTAGTATGAAGTGTTGGGCTTTGGTGATGAAAATTATGAGTATTAACTAGGCCCGCGACTTGGGTTAGTCAATTAGGAATGTGTTTTTCCTATTGGGCTTTGGTTTAGGTTTAGACCGTCTTAACTTTGTAATTGTCCTAGTCTATATAAAGACAGACATGTGTGAGGGTTTTCTGCATCCTGGAAACTGTAGAGAGAAACTAGAGAGATCTTTCTTGTTCTTAGAGAGATTGTGAGGAACCCTAATGCTTTGTAATCTATGGTGATAGTGGATTACTGGAAAGCTCCAGGCCGAGACGTAGGATCACACACCGTGATCTGAACTCGTTAAATTCTATGTGTCTTTTACTTATTGCTCAATTCCGTGATCATAGAGATAGGGATCTAATTTCAACAAAGTGGTATCAGAGCCTAGGGTTTTTTAGGTTTGGGAGCAATTGGACAGAGAAGTTCTGCAGGGATCTAGGTTTTAGATCTGGATTGATAGCTGGAATCAAGGTATCAATCGGTTTAGGGTTTCAATCTGACAACCTGGGAGAAAAAGCTGTCTGCGGGGCGAAGAAGAAGATCGCCCAGATCGCTCGGTATCGATCGATACTCTTCCTGGTATCGATCGATACGTCTATTACGGGTTCGCAGAAAGACGAAGGAAAGTTTGGTATCGATCGATACCCCCATCTAGTATCGATCGATACGGTAGCAGAAGCGTGTTAAGAAGTTCGTTTGATCAAGATGTCTTCAGAGAAGAAGCCAAAAGTGAAGATAGCCATCTTCGACGGACAAAGTGATTTCTCTTTGTGGAAGAGAAGGATGTTAGCTCACATGAATCTTCAGGGATTGAAGGGAGAGCTAATAACACCAACCACTGAGCCGGATAAGCTGGTTATCAAGAAGGATGAATCAGCGGAGGATTTCAAACAGAGATTTAAAGCAGAACAAATCAAGAAAGGGGAGCGAGCAGAGAATGTTATGGATATTTTGACACTCCATCTAGGAGATCATATCCTCAGGAAAACAGAGGAGTGCACAACAGCACGTGATCTTTAGGCAGCACTAGAGAGGTTATACAACACCAAGACTCTACCGAGCTGGATTCATCTTTTGTATAAGTTCTATACATTTAAGATGGATGGGTCTAAGTCAATCGATCAGAACGTTGATGATTACTTGAAGACTGTTTCGGAGTTGGCTAGTTTAAAGGTTACAGTGGCGGATGAAGTGCAGGCAATTCTACTTCCCAGTTCCTTGCCACCTCAATATGACTCCATGAAGGAGACATTGAAGTATGGTAGAGAGTCCATCTCTATTGAAGATGTGGTGAATGCGGCGAAATCAAAGGAAACTGAGCTTAAAGCTAAGGGTATATCGACTTCACAAAGCACTGGTGAAGCGTATGTGGCTCGTGGGAGACAGCAAAATAGAGATCAACGAAATTCTGGAAATCTAGGCAGAAGCAGGTCGAAATCGGGAACAAAAGTCACCTGCTGGTTCTGCAAGAAGGAAGGACATGTGAAGGCTGATTGCTACGCTTGGAAAAAGCGGAAGGGCGGCGATGATGAAGATGCCACGGCAGCGGTTGTCATCGAAAAATCAGCAGGAGTTGATGCGTTATCAGTCTCGGAAAATTGGCATCTAGAGAGGTGGGTGATTGATTCGGGTTGTTCATATCACATGACCTCAATGAGAGATTGGTTTGATACGTTTGAGGAGCTCAACTCTGGACAAGTGCTACTGGGGGACGACTATTCTATGGAGGTTAAAGGAATAGGTTCCATCAATATAAAAGCATGTGGTGGCACGGTAAAGACATTGACGAATGTCAGGTATATTCCTAAGCTAAAGAGAAATTTAATATCTACAAGTACATTGGATAAGCTTGGGTTTGATCATGCTGAATGCAAAGGAAAAACAAGGTTCTATAAGAATGGGAAGATGGGTTTTCAAGGCACTCTATGTGGTTCTTTGTATTTTCTTGATGGAGAGACTGTGGTAGGACAGTCAAACATATGTGTTACCAGGAAACCAGCCAAAGACGAGACGGTTTTATGGCATAGAAGGTTGGGACACATGAGCATGAAGAATCTGATGATCTTGGTAAAAAGGGGCATCATTGACAAGAGAAGGATTGAGGAGATGGATTTCTGTGAGAGTTGTGTAATGGGAAAGACCAAGAGACTGAGCTTCAACATTGGGAAACACAATTCAGGTGAAGCGCTGAGATATGTTCACTCAGATCTTTGGGGATCTCCATCGATTACTCCAAGTATCTCTGGTAAGCAGTATTTCCTATCTATCATTGATGACTACACTATAAAGGTGTGGGTTTTCTTTTTGTCTGCTAAGAGTAAAGCTTTCACAAAGTTCTGTGAATGGAAGAAACTGGTTGAGAATCAGATAAACAAGAAAGTGAAATGTCTGAGAACAGAAAATGGGTTGGAGTTTGTGAACAAAGACTTCGACGGGTTTTGCAAGCATCATGGGATTGAGAGGCACAGGACTTGTGCATATATTCCACAACAAAATGGAGTTGCAGAATGCATGAACCGAACAATAATGGAGAAGGTGCGTTGTATATTGGATGAAAGTGGCTTAGGTGAAGAATTTTGGGCTGAGGCGGTTAGCACAGCTGTGTACCAAATTAATAGAAGCCCATCATCGGCCTTAGATGGCAGTATTCTTGAGGAACTTTGGCTGGGAAGAAAGCCGGGTTATGGACACATGAGAAGATTTGGGTCATTGTTCTATGTTCATGTAGATCAAGGGAAGTTAAGACCAAGAGCTATGAAGGGAATATTCATAAGCTATTCGGAGGGAGTCAAAGGGTACAAGGTATGGCTCTTGGATGAATCAAAATGTGTGATTAGCAGGAATGTAGTCTTTGTGGAAGATACAGTATTCAAAGACTTGAGGAATATAGTCTCTATGGAAGAGACTGCGCAGAGGAGCCCGACCTCTAAGAGAGTATCGATCGATACCATCCCGAGTATCGATCGACACGGACAAGTATCGATCGATACCATCCCTAGTATCGATTGACACAGACAAGTATCGATCGATGCCATCCCGAGTATCGATCGACACCGAGGAGGAGCAGATGCGACAACTTATGTTAATGAAGACAATGGGCAAGTTGGATCTTCAGGTGGAGCTGTTGGAGATCAGAAAACTGATGAAGTACCTCTAGAAGATTGGGAGTTAGCTCGAAACAGATCTAAACGAGCAACAAGGCGACCTGAACATCTTGGTGATTATGATTTAGCGAGTTTCGCCTTAATCGCTGCTGTCGAGATGAGTTCTGAAGAACCTAGGGACTATCATGAAGCTGTTGAAAGCAGGGATAAAACTTTCTGGAATGGAGGTATGGATGAAGAGATGAGTTCTCTGGATAAGACCAAGACCTGGAGGTTGGTTAAAAGACTAAAAGGTAGAAAAATGATTGGTTGCAAATGGGTTTACTGGTTGAAACCGGGTATCCCAAGGGTAGAAGAACCGAGATATAAAGCTAGATTGGTAGCCAAAGGTTATTCTCAGAAAGAAGGTATTGACTATCAAGAAGTGTTTGCTCCGGTTGTGAAGCATGTTTCTATCAGGTTTCTTCTATCGGTTACAGCAAATATGGATCTGGAATTGGAGCAGCTTGATTTTAAGACTGCGTTTCTTCATGGTTTACTTGAAGAGGAGATCTATATGGAGCAGCCTGAAGGTTTTGTGGTTAAGGGAAAAGATGACCATGTTTGTTTGTTGGAAAAAGCATTGTATGGACTTAAGCAAGCTCTAAGGCAATGGAACAAGTGCTTTGATCAATTTGTGGTACGTCATGGATTCAAAAGGAGTGAGTTCGATCACTGTGTTTACATAAAGGAGAGCAAAGGTAATTGTTTCATCTACCTACTCATGTATGTTGATGACATGCTAATTGATTCAAAGGATATGAAGGAGATACATATTGTGAAAGATTTGTTGAGCAGTAGATTTGAGATGAAAGATCTAGGAGCTGCAAGAAGGATTCTTGGGATGGATATTGAGAAGGATCGTAAAGGTGGAGTTCTCACCTTGTCTCAATCTGGTTACATCAAGAATATTCTGCAGGTATTCAATATGGATGAAGCTATATCAGTTTCTACACCTATCGGTTCGTACTTCAAGTTGTCTGCTGTGAAAGATGATGAAGTAGAGACAATTTTGGATGATATTTCATACTCAAATGCTATTGGGAGTATCATGTATGCGATGTTAGGAACTAGGTGTGATCTCGCGTATGCGGTTGGCTTGATTAGTAGGTTCATGAGTAAGCCAAGCATGATACATTGGACTGCTGTGAAGTGGGTGCTAAGGTATTTGAAAGGTACCCAGGATCGAAAGATTGTGTTCAGGAAGACAAAGGATTTTAAGGTTGAAGGTTTCTGTGATTCTGACTTTGCATCGGATCTGGACAGAAGTATATCGATTTCAGGTTATGTCTTCACGGCTGGTGAGACGGCTATAAGCTGGAAATCGAGTCTTCAACATATCGCCGCGCTGTCTACAACTGAGGCAGAGTATATGGCGTTGGTGGAAGCTGTAAAAGAAGCTATTTGGCTAAGGGGTTTGACTGAGGAATTCAGATTCAAACAAGACACGGTAGAGATATGGTGTGATTCTCAGAGTGCCTTGAGTTTAGCCAAGAACAACGTTCATCATGAGAGGACAAAGCATATTAACAAGAGGATGCATTTCATCAAGGATATTGTTGCTTCTGGTGAAGTGAAGCTGATATGTTGAGATCCCGACTGAGAGGAATCCAGCTGATATGTTGACAAAGGTTCTTCTTATGGATAAGTTTGAGAAGGCTTTGAGTTTTCTCAACTTAGAAGAGCACTAAGGTGCTGGAATGTCTAGAGCGGCACATGAATGAAAAGATGAAGAAGTTATACTCGGAAATGATTGTCATCAAGGTGGAGTTTGTTGGGCTTTGGTGATGAAAATCATGAGTATTAACTAGGCCCGCGACTTGGGTTAGTCAATTAGGAATGTGTTTTTCCTATTGGGCTTTGGTTTAGGTTTAGACCGCCTTAACTTTGTAATTGTCCTAGTCTATATAAAGACAGGCATGTGTGAGGGTTTTCTGCATCCTGAAAACTCTAAAAAGAAACTAGAGAGATCTTTCTTGTTCTTGGAGAGATTGTGAGGAACCCTAATGCTTTGTAATCTGTGGTGATAGTAGATTACTGGAAAGCTCCAGGCCGAGACGTAGGATCACACACCGTGATCTGAACTCGTTAAATTTTCTGTGTCTTTTACTTATTGCTCAATTTCGTGATCATAGATATAGGGATCTAATCTCAACAGGAAAGAAAGTAAAATCATTATTTAACTCACAAGAAGACAAAAAAAAAGTGATAAAAACATAAAAAGGTTGTAAATAAGTGACTTGTGGTGCAATTAAATCTAGTTTGAGGTGGTCATATTTGTTCTCTACATCTTTCATCAGTATTTTCATAATCCTTTATTACAATCGAAATACATGTAAACGACGAAAGTTAGATGACATACAGACCAAAATAGTGTGCATGAAGCGTTTTTTATTATATGATCTATTCGAGGATTTACTTTTGTCGAATGCAAAATAACCATTCGTCCTTGACTCCTTGTATTAGTAGATTTTGAAATTTAAGATGTGTAAATTAAAAGAAAAGAATCTGCCAAAATAGTAAAAAAACAAAAAAAAATATAGCTCCCATTTTAAGCTAATACTATTAATTTTTATCAATGGTGACTAAAACGCCACGTGTTAGAACAGGGAGTTTTTTCTCCTCTCGTCCCTCCCCCGCAAAACCCTCACCACCGTTTGTTTATCTTTTCTTTCAATCCGAATTAGAATTATATGAAAACATTAAAGGGAAATCTGAGAAAAAAAGAAATTCGAGGAAAAAAACAATAGAAAAAGTGTTAGGGGAAGTCTAACGTCACATTGCTTTGACATTTTATCGTCACGGACGGTCTTATCGTGAGGTTTACAGCTTAATCACGGCGATTAGACCTTCGTGAGTTGAGTCATTGACATATAGGTTCCCAATGAAGAAACCAAATCAAGCGGTGCAGATCAAATAGTTAAAACAGATTAGGTAGATTAAATGCAAATCATGCGGATCAGATAAAATAAATACAAATCAAGCGATTAAAAATATAATATTGAATGATGAAAGCGGATGATAAACGGTTCAAAATATTGTATATAATTACAATAATCTAAATTAAATTGAAAATTGCTATTATGTTTAAAATATAATTATCTAAATAATGAAATAACAAATAAAAAGTAATAACATTAAATTAAAATTACTAATTTAGAAATACTGGAATATTTTTTAGTTAATGTTGTATATGTATGCATTATTTATATAGATATGTTATTAATTGCTAATATATAAGTATATATATATATATATATAACTTTTAGTTAGCATCAACATTACTGATAAAAAAAACTATGCATGTTAATTAAGAAAGAGCAAATTATTTATTGTACACCATTATGATTAATTAATATTTTAAAAGCAAAATAAAATTGCAGCACTATGCGGAACTAGAGGAACCACTCTTCTTTACTCGCGTTTCATTTATCCACTAACAGTACTAGTATTGTATAACAAGCTGAATAGAAACTTACATACGGTTTGTTTGCTTATGTGTTTCATCCGTTTTTCATCCGATATTCCATTCAAATCCTTACTATATTAATCTTGCCTTTTAGGATAAATTATAAATTAAAACTAATTTGATTAATATTTACTTTAATTCATTTGTTTTTTATATTAAACTGACACATGTCAATATCTAAATTAACCGTGACAAATGTCATGATCTCGTGAGTGAGAATTATCCTACGTGTCACACTCCCATTGAGAGATCTAACTTTATATAATACAATATATATATATATATATATATATATATATATATATTAGTAACTTTACCTTTTCGAATTATGAATGTGAAATTTAGAAGCTATCAATTTGGTTATCTAGAGGTGGGGAATGATAATTATTTTTCTATTTAGGATTGTATTCCATTTTAAGTTTTTAGTTTTTTAAGAATTACTAATTGTTCTTTCTTTTTTTAAAACTTTAGTTTTTTTATGATTGCAATCTATTGTTTAATTTCCTTATTCTAAATTAAAACATGTTTTTTAAATAAAATTTGGATTTTATTCCTTTTTTTTATGATTGTAATCTATTGTTTAATTTATTTATTTTAAACTAAAATATAGGTTTTTTTTTAACTTTGTCTTTTCTTTATAATTTTTTTTAACTTTTCTTAATCTAAACATAACTACTTTTTCATTTACTTTTTAGGATTAGGAATCGATTTTAAATCGTATATTAATAATTTTTCTTTTAAGTTTATAGTATATTTATAATTTTCCTTTTTAAGTTTTATCGTGGTTGTAGATTATAAACTTTTAAGTTTCCTTTTGTCACTTTACTTTATTATAAGTTTTCCTTATTTATACTTATACTTTTTTGTTTTGTTTGTAAGATTACCTTTTTACTTTACACCTTTTAATATTTACTTTAATTCATTTTTACTAAGATTGTCTTTTTTTAGTTTAACATTTTTTAATATTTATTTTAATTTATTTTTACATTTTTAATTAAATTGACACATGTCAAGATCTAAATTAATAACCGTGACAAATATCACGATCTCGTGAGTTATAATTTTACCTACATGTCACGCCTACGTCGAAAGATTCAGCTTTATATAATAAGATAATAAAACAGGTAAATAAAAATTTCAATTTATTATAGGGTTTTTTGTTGAAAATGTTATTTTTCAATTATATGTGATCGAATTTATCACCTGGTCAATTCTAGAATCTAACAAAAAATCAGTAATTCATGTTTTTAATTAAAAAAAAATCAAAACAATTATGAGCTTTGGGTGACTAATATATAGAATAATCAAACTAAGTGTAGATCGTATAATCCAATTATACTTATCCTCTTCAGAAAACTAGCTATATGTGTTTCAATAATCAAACCCTAACCGGTGCAATAGATATGTCAAAAATGTTTTTTTAATAATAAACGGTTTTAAGAAATTGAGCTATATATAATATATGTGTGATGTGGTTTAAACGATTTTTGCTGGACAGCGATCCCTACTCGGCTATTCTAAGGTTTAGGTCACGAGTCATTATTATTAGCCGACGAATGGATGTGATCGTCTTCCATCTGTACCCAAACTATTACATGAATATTATGTAATTTTTTTTCTGTATTTAGAAGTCTTAGCTCGTTCCAGGAAAACTTAGCTTTCGCGTTCATATTTTCAAAATTTTGAAAAATATTAAAAACTTTTTTTAAAAAGACAGTCCTTTGGTCATCAAAAAAAAAAAAAAAAAAAAGACGATATCAGGATCAGTTAACTCTTTTTCTAACAAATGAAAATAGAGCAAATTTATGCACCAAAATAACCCATATATATTATATATCATGACAATATTTGTAGTTGGATTGAGTAAAACCGTTAGTGGTTTTTATCTGAAACTAGCTACTATTAATTATAACCTCGCCAATATTTTATACTTAGTACGCAGCAATTGGCATACATATTCGATATAACTTTAAAATTAAAATCACTATAGACTTACTTATTCAGTCATACCCACTCTAGTCTCTCTGATCACGTGGAACCGCGTGAATTAGCGGCGCAATTTGCATTTGATAATGATAATAAAGCGCATTTGCTATTAGATAAATGTTTTGAAAGTTTACATCTTTGGTGAAAGTTCTTTTTAGTTCCGTGGCTGGTAAAGAGTTTATTTGTTTTATAGTATCTGGTTTGGATTGGGTTTAATATTCAAAGAATATGAATTATTACATATTAGTGTAAAAATTTCTAACGTAATACATATAATTGTTCATTTGTTGTGTCGTATGTGTTAAAGATAAAGTATTTATTGTGAAAATATGTGGAATCGTCTATCAAAAACATTATCTTTTTATAGTTTACCGACGAAATATCTATATATCATCAGATGAGTGGTTATTTTTAGATATACTTTTAATATATTTTATATAACCTATGTATTATAACAAACTTTATTTTTAAAAATTTCGTAAAATAAAGATTTACAAATCAATTTTTTCACCCTTTTTTTGATGTCAATCAATATTTTCATCTTATCTTGCGAATTGTTGACGAATTCTCATGCATATTATATTACTCATACATAACATAATATCAGGTCACGAGTGAGATTTGACTTCTCAATTCTTATAGCTAGATTTGATGAAATCGTATCAACGGGCCAATTAATACACAACCAATATCACAACATAAAGTCTTACTAATACAATCAGCTAGTAATGTTGAACGTGAAACCTATCGCTTACTCTCTTCCAAATTGGCGTATCGGATTTTGGATGTCAAAACCAAAATTATATACCATCACTCCATCAGTAATGTCTACATTTATAACACACACTAATCCTTGAAGATGAAATATATACAAGTCTTGAAGAATTGTGAAAAAGTCCTAAGAAAGTGGGAATGCATCTAAAATTAAACAATTTATTTATTTTTTAAAAACTAAAAAAACTAAACAGTTTAAATAACCGAAAACACTATATTTTTACAGATTATATTAACAATTGATTTGGATTTCGCTCCACAATTTTTTTTTATCAAAAACAAAATTTACATTCAAAAACAACAAATAGAATATCAAATACAGAATAAGGCCCATCCCGAACATGAATAGTACCTATAAAAAGCTGGATTTTTTTTTATTGGATTAAAAAATAGTATTTTTATTTTGAGACATCTTGTGGGTGTTTCATGATTTTTCTTTAAATTATTAGGGCAAGTGCATTGGAGTGTCTCAATGAGACATCCACCAATAAAATTAAAAAACAAAAAAAAAGAAGACAGAAGAAGAAGAGTGTCTCATTTGAGACATTTCACACAAAAAATTGAGACACCCTCAAACTGATGTGTCAGCATTTGATTGGTCTAATTTTTTTTAATTTTAATTAGATAACTAAAAAAAAAAATATTTTGAAACATTTTGTGGGTGTTTCACAAATATTGACCCCTAATGTAGATATAAAATGGTTGATCGTACGTATTAGTTACCAAAATAAAAATAAAAATAAAAATTTGATCGTACTTAGGGGCCCGAGACATGAGTCTTTTGTATTTTAGAATTTCTTGTTGACTAAATAACTATTTTTGTCTCTATTTGTAAATGTAATTTTTAATACTTTTTAATTTAATAGAAAACCAAGGACCTCCTAACTTTGATGACTCGGGATCTTCATGATTAAACTAGTTGCCTAATGTCTCTTTTGTCTTTTTTCCTGTACTTTTTTTTGCCTTTCTTTTCTTTTTCCTTTGGTTAGCATTTTTTTTTGTTTTTATCATTTTTGATAATGTGACGGGCTTAGTAGCTTTGATTTGGTTTTTGGCGGATGGTATTTCTCATTAATACTTCACTAGAATTAGTACGGAGTAATTTGTTTTTAAAAAATTATTTTTATATTTAAGAAAATTGATTTTATCTGAATTTTACACTATAATTAACTAATGATTATAAATAAAATTGTCAATTTATAATAATTTATGTATTTAACCCGTTTTGTAATGAACTAAAATATTATTCGTGCTAACCCACAAAAACTTATAATCTTGAAAACATAACTCTAATATGCACCATTTAATGATTCTAGTTTTTGTGGTTAGTCTACGAACTCTTAAAAAAATGTTTTCTTGTGTCTAACTTTTTATAAAATTAGTAAAATATGTTTTAATTTTTGTTTTGATATATATTCAAATAAAATATAATAAATTATAGTGAAAAATATAGCAAGATTTTGAATATATTTTTTTCTTTGAATATATATAAATTGGTTATTATTTTAAAATATATAGTATTAAAAATAATTAAGAAATTAAATAATAAATAACCTCTTTAATGGAAAATATATACTTTTCATATTCTAATCAATAATTTTAAAAGAATATTATATTTTTCTATTTTAATTATTTTTTGTTATTTGTAATGACATTTCATGTAATAACTTACAAAACAAAATTTATTTTTAAAAATATTTTCTTAAATAATATTATAGAGATGTCCAAACAAAACGTAATAGACGATAGATGTCCATCTACTATTGTTAATGAAAATATGTATATAATTAAGCAACTAACACATTCAAGTTGGATATAGATGTTTTCAAATTATACCTTTAGATTATTTTAAAGAAAATCCACCAACAAGAAAAAAAAATCTATATGTAGTCATGCGTAGGCAATGAGATTATATAACATGTTCAAATGATTAACATTCTCATCCAACATTCTTTTATCTTTCTAAAAACACCACACATATCATCATAATTTTTAAAAATATATATATATATCGAATGTATCTATTTAGATTTATAAAAAATTGTGTATATTTTTCGGAGTAGAAAGCTTTAGTCTATTGTAAAACCAATACAAGTTTAACTAATGCTGAATCAATTTTAAACGTACTAAAAACGAATTATGCTGAATCGATGCCACATATTATATAGCCGTAAATCGTTGTGATGAAAACTAATATTTATTATCAAATTGTGTGCATTAGAATGATTTTGAGAGGTGATATGAGATTTTTGTCACCTCCCACAAGTCAGCCAGAGAGTGAAGAAGGAGCAAAAGTCATCTTATTCAAGAATAAGGATTAGCTCCAATTATTTTTAAGTTGTTGTCTTTCACTCTCGAGCCTTGTGCTCACCTTTCTTCTCGCTGCATCTCTTCTCACTAACAGTATTTTCCCGACAATCTTCTCAATGATTATATCTATTATCTATAAGTTGTGTTTAAAAGCTATTTTCTCCGTTCCATAATATAAGATGTTTTAGAAATTTTTTTGTTTTAAAATATAAGATATTTTCACATTTTTATACAATTTTTATTTTTTTAAAAAAATTGTATGACCAATTATATTATACAACTTTTTATGATTTATTGAATTATTTTTAGCTTATATATTAAATGATACGTTGGGTTTAAAAGATATTTAATTAAGTCGAGAGTTAAGCAGTTTATGTTAGGATTTGGATTCGAATCCTATCTTTAGAAAATAGTATAAAGTAAAAAACACACACACACACACACACAATATTTATAGTAGTTCCATTTGAATGTGAGAATTACGCTTATTTTTGTTTTCTTCATCTTGTTAACACACATAAAATAGAAAAATAAATAACCAAATACATAATTTTTCATCAGTCACCATAAAAAAATAACCAACTTATGCTTTCAAATTTTCTATGTCAATCAGCTAAAATATTCTTCAGCAAGTAGTAATTAATACCTATAAAAGGTATTTTTCTTTTTTTTTTCTCTCTTCCTCTTCTATATGTATATATAATGTATCTATGTAAATTCCTCAGGAAATACGAATCACGTTTAGTCGATCTCGCATACAGAATACAGTTAGGGAAGTAGATTAAAGTGAATGGATGGAAATATATATTTTTTTAATTACTATTAGGAAAAATAACATGTTTCTCCATTATGCCTTTGTGACCATCATTTTTGCTTAAAGCTAAGTTATAATTATGCTCTTTCCGCCAGAAACGGGTTTTTGTCTTGTTGAAAATAAAGGAATGAAGTGACTCAAAGCGTCTTTCTAAAGCTAAGATATTCGATTTATTCCGTTAAAAATAAACTTTATTCCAATATACAAAGCGAACAATACTTTGAAAATCAGACGAGGGAGCAACAAAAATATAATTCCTGGTTTCGGCGATGTCCCAACTATTACTAACACATTAACATATTGAAACTCGCGTGTATTCACCTACTTCATACGATTTTCCATCGTATATACAAAATTTTATAAAAAAAGGAAAACAAAATAAGGTGATGTGATTGTAACTGTGGTTCATGAATACATGACAAGTTAAGTATAATAAGCAAGTCTAATTCTGAAACCCTAGGCGCAGGCCCGGCTTAGGCCATAGGTAACATGGGCATTTACCCAGGACCCAATTTTTTTTTTTTTTTGTAATATTAATAATTAAATTTTGGGTCCCAAAATTTTTTTTTTTTAAATAGGAGCCCAAAACAAAAAATTATTTTTGGCCATGGATCCCCAATTACTTTGAGCCGGACCTGCCTACGCGACGAACACTGCATGCCAATAGTAGAAACAGTACGTACGATCACGAGATCAAACTTATACGTACTTTACTCTCTTAGGATCCCTCCACTTGTAGGCACTAGCCCCTTGCCACGTGGTCCCCCTTCATTAGCTTTATGGGCCTCATAAAGCCCGTGGGGCCCGTCTTCCCATCCATGCACATGCTTCACATTAAGCTCTAGCTCTATGTGTGTGTATATATAAATAGTTAAATACTAATCTTATTACAAATATTAAAGTACATATAAACGTATAATATAATAGGCTATACTATATATATATGCCTTTTAAGGAGAAGAGACCGGCCGAAGAAAAGACAGCGTTGTGGTCTCCACGAAGGTTACAAAGACTCATTGTCACGTGACCACCACCATTCTTCAAAGTCTTACAATATGTGTGTATTATATAGCTCACATGTATAAAAACGTTCATTCTATAGAATTTTGATAGTTTTCTATTTTTTTGTAGACCATTCACGAATCTTTAGCACTATACTCTAGTTTCAGGATAAATAAGTGAGTTGGCCTATTTGACCTATGGAATTTTGTAGTAATATTCAGCATCAGTAATTCAATAGTAATCCAATAATTGTATGAAATATTGAAATCCATGGCGGGATTAATGGCCCAAGTGTAGTGGTAATATTCTTTGGGCATAGCATCCGATAATTGATCTTTGGCATGACTTCCAATCTGATGGGCCTAACTATAAAGCCCATAACAGATTTGGAATTCTTGTAACCTTTTTTTCCTTCCGCGCCAACTCATATTATTCGAGAGAGAAACTCATCAAAAAGTACTAAAGATCCAACAAAAAAGTAAAAATACAAAGGGTTGTCACTTTTTCAAAACTTTCTTAATTTTTTAACACTTTCCAAAAACTGATTAAGGATCGAATACTTTGTATACTGTACATGCATTGATTTTCCAGTCAAACCCCTGTACAGCACCGTGAGAAAACAAGTTGTACAGTACCAGCGTGTAAAGCAGGGAGGTAAAATCGTCATTTTGCAAGGAAAAATGTTAAATCATTTTATGAGTTTTGGAAAGTATTAAAAATTTAAGAGAGTTTTGAAAAAATGACTAGGTAGCAAATACTCCAAATACAAACCCACAAAAAAGTAACACTAACAACTCATAAATGTTTAAACATACATTAGATGTTGTGTACCCAAGTTATAATAGGCTAGTGGTTCTTATTTGTTGAGAAGTTACCATGTAGATTCAAGTCAGGGATAGGTTCTCTGCAAACATATGATATCATGTTTTTATACCTATTAAAAAAAACCGATGAATAATCTACTCGACAGTTACACTCATCCTAGATGATTAGTCGGATGGTTAAAGTTTGGATCACCTCATGGTTATACAAAAAAAAACATAAATGATGTATTGTGTGATTTGATTTTATATTGTTTTTTTTGTTTGATTAGTTTGTGATAGAATAAAATATGGTTGTTTTTGTAGATCTAGAATATACTTTACATTAGTATTAGGGAAAAAAGAAGTGTCAAATAGACCAATAGAACAGACCCTTTTTATATATTCTATTTGTTTCACAAACTGTGTCATTTTTATATATTTCACAAATATTAAAAATTTTAATAAAAGTTTCATATTACCTCTTATAAATACACTAAACAATTTTTTCTCTCTAATTAATACACTAAAACAATAAGATTAAAATTAGATTTTTGTTCAAAATTATGCAATGAAAATATAAAATGACACTCTTTGTAAAATAAAATTAAAACCTTAAAATAACATTTTTTATGAAACGAAAGAGTATAAAAAAGAGTTAAGCTCGTTTGAAATGAAATTGCCGGTGCTGCCTATATTTCCTCTCTAAAATCTTCTGGTTGTGTTCCATTCTCACAGAGCTCTGCATCACCATATCAACACCACTAGTCACATAGTGTAACAACTTTGGAGCGATATATATATATATATATATATATGTCAAACCATTGTTTCATTCCATATAAAACACATCGTGTTGGATTATCACTTTGTTCGAAATCAGGTGTAATCAGATTCATGGGCGGATCTAAGTACAAGGTGGTGGGGGCAACTGCCACAAGTAAAATTATAAAATTATTTAATTATATAAGGAAATCTCTGATTTAATTGATTAAATTAGGTAAGTTGTTTTATATGTCCCCGCTCAATTACAAATGCCCCCCCACAACATTTACTTTTTAAGAATTTTTACTTTCTTTTTTCTCCCAGAATTTAGGTTTTCCATTAGTTTTTCATTTGCTATTAAATTGTAATGCATTGTTTCCTTAAATTTTTAAACAGTTTCCGAAATTTTCATATTGCCTTTTTATATTTCCTTTTGTTTGATTTGAATAAAAGCTTTTCATTGAACTGGATTTAATAGTAACTAAGATAAAAAAAAATTAAGCAAAATAAAGCGTATAAATAGATTATAGGTTTTTAAAAAATATTATTTTATATAAAAATCATATTATATTATGCCGCCACTCATGAGATCTCCTTATTTCTATATTCGGCTAAAAGGCTAAAGTTGTTCGTACATCAATAGTAATGGCCGGGGTATGAACGTAAATGGTAATATGTTTTGGGCTTTACATCCGAATCGTTCCATTCGGTTAGACTTCCAAATATAAAGGGCCTAAGTTAAAAGCCCATTATTTGTTTGTATTTCTTAATTAAAAAAAACATCAAAACGTTAATGTCGGTTTGCTTAATTTCGTTTTACTCCTCCCTTTTAGATTACACTTATAAGGGTGCTTTTTGTTTTAAATTAAGTATTGATTTACATTTTCAATACAGAGTTATAGTTAAAATTTTAGTTTTAACCTTAAGACAAAATTATGTTATGTATTAATAAAGAAATATAATAATAATTTTTTGATATATGTAAGAGTTTCTTAAACGACACTTAAAATAAAATAGAATGAGTATTATGAAAAAAATTTATAGTTAATCTTTTGGTAAAATTCTATAAAAATACCTCAACTAAATTTCGATGATTTTTTTGATATCCCAACTATTTTCATGCCCATAAAAATACTCCAACTAATATATTTTTCCATTATAATATCTGAATTTTTAGATTTGTGACCATTTAACACATCCTATTTAATGGAAAGATAACTTCCATTATCTTTTGATTTTTAATAATAAAATATTAATATTAAAATAAAAATTACATTAAAATTCCCAAAAAAATTTCAAAAAATCCCATAAAATTCCAAAAACAAATCTAAAGGCAAGGGGAAATAATTTTAAATTTTAGATAAAAATATATTATATTTTAATTTTGAATCTTTGAACTAAAATTTTTTAAAAACTCAAAAAATACAAAAATTCAAATTTATTTGATAGCTGACAAAAAAGATTATGGAAAATTCCATAAAAATAACTCAAGTAAATTTTGATAAGTTTTAATGTTTTATCATTAAAAAAAAACACACATTATTGTTGTCATTTATCATTAAAAACTATTTTATTTTACAAGAAATAACATAAATCAAATAGGAAAAAAGATCTATGTCGAAATTAAAAAAAAAAAAAAACCAAAACCAAAAGTTTGGGTCAAATTAAAGCATCGAGAAAACGAGAAGACAATTAGTATTTAATTGGCTAAAAAAACGTTAATTTAGAGAAATAAGATTCTGTGGCTGATCCTCCGGAAGATATTACCTTTTTCAATATTTCATCGACTTAATAGAGAGAAGCTTCTTTTGTTTCTTTGCGTCTCTGATGGCGTCTCACTGGATTCCTGAAGATGATTTTCGTCTCAGAAAATCCATCGAGGTTTAGTCTTCACGAAACCCTAATTTCTACTCTCTGTTTTTTTTTTCCCCAACTAATCTTCTACTGTTTGTTTTGTCTTTTCGTATCTCGCGTTCCCGTTACGAGTTGATGTTACTGGATTTCGAACTGAAACCCTAAAATACTGCAGCGTTTAAACATTATCTTGATTATCTTTGTAGAATAGGTGACATGCTAGCTTGTGTCCCAAGTCATCCGATTCTTTCTTTGATCAAACACTTGATTGTATTGACTCTTACGAGTTTTCCAACTGTTTATTCGCCGATTACTAAACGTTCCCCTGAATTCTCCATAATCTATGATAGAAATATTCACTACTTAAATCCATGATTCGCAAATTTTCTAATGATTAATGGAGTTTAATTTTCTTGTTATAATAGAATGGAGCTTCTCTAGAGTCGCTAGCGAAAGGAGCAGTCAAATTCTCTCGAAGATTCACGCTTTCGGAACTAACAGATCGATGGTATTCTCTTCTCTACAATCCCCAAGTGAGATCTCTATCTTCATCAATTGGATTCGATCTCGAACACTCAGATCAATTCCTTCCACAAAGTCGTCGTCATCATCATCATCATCATCACACAACACCAGTCAGATCTCAGTATTACACGGCGCGTAAGAGGATGCGTTTGGAGGAGCCTCTTAATGATGCGTTTGGAGGAAACCTGTTTGGTGGTTCTGATTTCTTAGATTTGCAGTTTGATGATTCAGAGATTGAAATCCTTCACAATTCTTTCCGGGAGATTATTTATCCACAAGATGAAGATTGTGATGATGATCGAATGGCGAATCAGTTGTTAAACATCAACGATGGACAGATTCAAGACTTTAATGTTACTGACACAACAACAACAACATTAGAACAGTTTTTTCATCAAGAAGAGTTTCAAGATCCTCTGTTTCAACTACCCAATACATCCTTCTGTGAGACAACATCACAGTCACATCAGCAAGTAGTCCATGATCAAGCAGAGACTTGGAATGCTCCAGAGTCTTATCAAGACTTGCCAAACAAACCAGAGGAATATTGTCATGAAGCTATGCCATTGTCTAAATTGGATCCACATCCAGAAATCAAGAACGGTCTCTACATATGTACTTTAAGCGAGGCGTTCGGTGAGATTCCAAATAATGATGATATCAACCTGCAACTGTACAAACCGAAAGCTCGAAACTCGATTAATCCTTCTTCATTACCATCATTGAGGAAGCATATGAAACCACCTCTGCCTCCAACCAGAGGATCATCATTATCACAAGTTAAAGGTAATGACTTTATCAACAGTTATGGTATTGGAGATTGCGCTGTTACAGAACAACCAAGTTGTTCTTCTGCATTCAAAAACAGCTATACCGAGAACGCGACATCTAGTTTTGCTGCAACAACTTCAACATCACAACAACACTCTCCAGATAAAGAAATCTGTGAACAGACTTTATGTGCAGAGATGGACATAGACGCTTCAATGTCAGAAGAAGAGGAGAATCATAATCAAATTGAGAGTGATGAAGATTTGCCTTCCTTTTCAGACGTTGAAGCTATGGTATATAAACCCACCCTTACAAGTCTGAAAATTATGGTACTTTACTTGGTCGAATTTACTGAAACTGTGTTTCTTTTTTGAACCAATCAGGTTCTTGACATGGACCTTGAACCGATAGTTCAAGACCGGTACGAGTTGGAAGGTAAGTAAATAAGATGTCTCTCAAACTGTAACTTTGCCATTAATTTGTTATCTTGATAAATTAAACGGAAAAGGCTATACTGATGATTGTGTGTATAGCTTCAAGATATCGAAACGAGGAAATGGCGCGAATGCTAATGAGATTAGAGCAGAGTTCTAAGTCTTACACGAACCGTATCATCGCTTCTCATGAAGCTTTTGCTATTCTATACGGAAGCTCTAAGCACTACATTAACAAACCAGAGGTGATTGAATCTTTTCTCTTGAGATGTTTAATTAGAGTAATTCATCGATTTAGTTGAGTTTTTTTTTAAAACAACTTTCGTAACATTGCAGGTGTTACTTGGAAGAGCAACTGGAGAATATCCAGTGGATATCGACTTAGGAAGGTTAGGGTCTGGAACAAAAGTCTCTCGACGACAGGTAATGAACGGTCATTTAATCATATTAACATCAATTGATTGATTTTTATACGTTTTTGATGGAAAGTTTTTAAAGTGTGAGTTTGATTGGATTTCAATGAAATTAGGCTCTAATCAGGTTGAAGCAAGACGGGTGTTTTGAAATCAAGAACCTTGGAAAGTTTTCAATATGGATAAACGAGAAAGAGATTGAACATAGAGAAATTGTTAATCTCAAGAACAGTAGCTTAATCCAGGTAATTTTTTTTTTTTTTTGCAACTTTTTTTTTGTAACTGATCAATTTCTTTTATTTTGCAGATACGAGAGATGTCGTTCGTATTCGAGACGAACGAGAAAGCAGTTAAAAGATATTTAGATGGAATTCACATATCAGATCATCTATATATAATAGGACGTAGCAGAGACAATATGTTAAATAGTTGTCTGATATTCGAAACTTAACACGTGACATTGATCCAATCAAACGTTGAGTGTTGTTTTTTTTTTTGGTCTTGAGTTTACCCTTACTTTATGAAAATATGTAATACCATTTTATAAAAATTGGAAAAATAAATAACAAGTAGGGATAAGATTATCTTTTCAATTGTATATATGTACAATACTATCCGATTCAACGATATACAATACATAAATCAATAACAAAAATAGGCAAAATTGCCTTTTCAACAAAAAAAATATTATTTATTTTTAAAATTTTAGAAAGAATTAAAACACAAAATATGTTTGATCAAGCGAACGCAATTTTTGTTTTTTCTTTGCTTTCCTTTCACTTAGTCATCGTGAAATATCAAAAACAGTGAAATTAAAAGGTGAAAAAAACTAAATTCGAATCAATTCGATGAGGATGTATTAATGCAAATAATGGGCAGTGTAGTGGACTTGAGAGATGGTGATTGATTGGAAAAGTTTTGTTTTTGAGGTAATATACAAACCCCCTCTCTCATAGTCTGATTTAGATATTTTATACTACTAGTCCCATGACGATGTAAATAAATTATCGAAAACATTTTTTTTTTGGTTCAAATATCGAAAACATTTTAAAATGCTATATTTGTGAATTATAGTGCCATTATCACTTTAAAACATGATTTTCGTATAACTAATACGGATTCACTTAGAATTTTATATTTATATTTATATAGATTATTGATTTCTTTTCCGTTTTGTTAGTTAAGCTCTTATATTAAAATATATATTTCTTTAAAAATGTATTTTTAGCTGCTAAACATAATTTTTGTTTATTTTTATGATGATAATTATAAATAATTTTTATATAATGTTGTTGTTATTTTTTTCATATAATGAAACCAGGTTTTATTTGATAATCTTAAAGCATCCAGTTCCTTTAAATATTAAAAATATTATAAAAATATGAAATAATATAATTTAATATTATAAAAATATTAAATATATTATTTAAATTTTAAATTTTAAAAATATTTATTAATTATAAAAACATTAAATAATAATTTATTTATTTTGTCAATAATTAAGTAGTAATCTAAAATAGTTAAGAAAAGAAGTGAAAGTTTGATGAAACAAAATATAACTGAAAATGAAATATCTTGTATGTGAAAAGAAAATGGTTCAATTATTTTTTTGTAAATAGAACTTAGAAGTGATGTATTGTTAAAAAAAATAGCAGAAACACAAAAAAAAAATGGTAATTGAAATAATGGAAATTAGCCAAATTGAAAAATGGGAATAAATTAAAAAAATAATGGAGTCAATAAACAGATCAAGCAAATATTAAGAAGGTCAATAAACTCATTTTACAATTTTTCACTAATTTTTCTTTTCAAATTACAAGTAAATATTTTTGTAACATAAATCCATATGAGTCATTGAGTACTATCTCTAAAACCTATCTCCGCCAGTAAGTTAATTAATCTTAGTATATATACATAAAAGAAAATTGTTGATAAACATATACTCTAATTGTTGAAAAAATCGTGAGTTCCAGCTGTGACTGTGATGGACACTTTCCTCGCTTCGGACTATTTTTGCATAAGCCATTACGTATATGCATACATATAATAATACTATTTTCGGTTCATCCTTTAAAAAAATATGTTAAAATAATGTAGGGGCGGGAGACATATTCATATACGTTAAATTAATGAAAACTCCCATAGTGGTCCAATAAAATCATTAAATTCGCTTAATAAAAAAACACTATTGAATCAAGAGGTTTCGATATTGTCCTCCCCACCTTCTCTACCCATTCAGATCCAACTAATTCCCTTTTTTTTTTTCTTTATTTTTTTTTTTTTTACAGCCCCTTATTTTTATTCTATGAATGTATAAATAATCCAACAACCAATGGGTATTTATATATATGTCATGAAAATAAATAACCAAAAAAAAAAAAAAAAAGTAGAACGTGTAGGTTAATTTTAATCAGAAAATGAAATGGGTGACCGAGTCGAACTCTAAGTGTGGAGCTTCGAACAACGTACGAGAGACACGACGAACCAAACTCTTAACCACGTGTTGTCTCTCTTCTCTGTACATTCTTTCTTCTACCTTCTTTTTGAGTCTCTCTTCTCTGTACGTTCTTTCTTCTACCTTCTTTTGGACTAAACTTCAAAGTCTTATCTGTTGAAATTAGTTTCAATGTTAAAAGCAAAATATGAATGACTGACTATTTGACATCATGAAATACCTAATTCAGAAAGTTCTTTGTGATTATGTAACATCATCCATGATTCCAAAAATACTATATGAAATTTGACCCAATTTTATTTTTGCCATGATCTTATGATATTTTAAATGTTTTTCCGCCATGATTATCCACTTGCTATTTGCTAAATATAGTACATGAGACTATGAGAGTGGGGCCCATCTTGTTCCCTAGATCACATTCACAAAGTTTTACTTATAACTAATCTTAAAGTAAACTTGCGTTAGTTTTTTTTTTTTTGGTTAAAACTTGCGTTAGTTTTACATGGGAGAGACTGTATTATGTGCTCTATATCATATAATATAATTATATCGATTTTAAATTTTCCTTTAAAATACAGTCACCAAAATTCACACTGCTGCACCGCATCTCGATTCAATATATCCGTGTATCATACAAGTTACTTAAAAAACATTTTGGGGTCGGATCATACAAGTTACTTTAATTTCCTGCTTGGCACAAACTTACTAAACAAAAACTACGTTAATGGTAACAATAGCATTTTATAACAATCACTTAGACAGGGAGGGACATTACATGAGAAATTTTATTACAAAGATCAGTTTCGAACATTAAATTGAGATCCACTCGCGGTGAAGGTCCCGAAGGCTGAAGGGAATTTTAAGGTGGACTCATAATAAAAGAATATAAAATAGCTAGAAACATGGATTCATAAAAGTATAACTTTATAATATTTATAATACCTATATGATACTTTCCACTAAACAAAAAATAATAATTAGTATGATAGTTGGCAGGCTTCTATATGGGTTTAAAGTTTCTTTTAATCATACGCCTTTAGTTAATTGTCGAATCTTTTTATGCTTTTGTATGCTACTTTTTCAAGATTAGAATTTAATAATTTACAAGATACGGTGCTACTAGATTACACTCCTGATCATAAAAATAAAATTCGTTACAATCTTTTGTTCTTACTTGATAATGGGTCTATATTTTAGAAACTTATCCTTCACATCTATACAACCCAATTAATTTATTCTTAGAAACCAAATTAAGGTTTTGATCAAAAACTTTTTTTGTATAATTCAGGTACAAATAATGTTTTATGTAATATAGTATTAGTCTGATCAACTGATTGTGTTTTATTATCTACAAAATTATTTTGAAAAAACTTGAAAATATAGTACTTTATCATTTAGTTAATCTTAGTTTGTTTTTTTTGTTTTTGATTGATGGTGAGCTTTTAGAACTCAAAAAGGTGAATCTATAAGTTGTCAAAAAAGGAATGAAACATATTTTTATGTGTTTAATTATTAACGTAAAGGAAAGACCCACCAGTCAACTTGGTTGGATACCCGCGCTTCACACCACCCACCGATCAGCATCCACGTCCAAGGTAAAGTTCTTGGATGGCTTCAACCATAATCTGCCAAACACAAAGATTACATACAATAATCAATACTGTAAACATATAACACCTATTTAACATATAGCTGGAAATTGCATCTACGTTTGATCTTCATCCTGATCTGTTTGGACTTAGTGCCTGACTACATGAGCTTTACTCTTCTTTTTTTTTGAACAACGCTTTCATTGAAAGTTAAAACCGATTACATAGGAGAGATAATTTCATGAGCTTTACTATAGATGGAATTTTAGTAAACAAGAGACCAACCGGCTATAACAAAGGTAGCGTTATATTTCTCATTCGCATTCCTTGAAATATTAATGTTGACTCTGCAATTTCATGCTTTTAGGGGACAATTCATAGAAAAACAGCGTAGTATTATCTTCCATATAAAGTTATTAGATGATATGATAACAATGCACATGCACGGTTTTCGTTTAAATATACAATATGTTTAACAACATATTTTGCTGTTTGATATATTTATAATTATGCACATGTGATTATTAAACATTTTTAGAGAACTCATATCCTTAGAACATCAATCAACTCATTTACTGCCAATTAATTTATAGTTAAAAGATCAAAAAACTTAACATGATAGTAAAATTTAGATACACACTAGCGAAAAATCAATCCGACTCGAAATTGGTTGGATCGATCCGACTCGATTGAGATTTCATCTCGAAGATTTAAGTAATGTTCCCGTAGGTATTTTAATGTCATGTTTCTAAGGTATCACTTTAGTTATTATTAAATTTATTTATGAATATAAGCTACAATTTAGTGGTTTATGTTCGTATTATTAATTAATGTGTTACCATCTATTTAATTCTACAAATGGTATGACGTTGAACAAAATATATACAATTTTTGAAATGTTCACATTTCTTAGAATGAATTATTAATTTTTTTTTTCAGCTCAACAAACTGAATTATTCAGTCAAATTTTGAAAGAGTTAACTAATGTTCACATACGATGTAAGCCATTAGGGTTATTAATGGTTTAGGAGTGAATATTTTTGTCATTTTTTGTTTTTGTCAAGCTGTCTAGACTCTAGACATCTAAAAATTCCATCTATAAGACGGTTTGAAAAGAGTTAGTGAAGAAAAAAAATGGTAAACGGAACCAGAATAATCAGAAAATATAAAAAATGTAATGATTTAGCTAGAGAGGTATTTTATTCAGAAGGTTGTAACTTTGTTATACAAGTAAAATTATAATTTTTGTTTAATGCAAATCTCATACACTACCATTAGTTTATTTTCACAATATATGGTTTTGTTTCTTTTGGAAGTTTTTAATTATAAATGGGCAGAACTAACATGGGGACTCCGTCTCAATCAAGCTCTCTTTCATTATCACCGCTGTGTTTTATTTTAAAAAGGTGACTGGAGAAATGAAATGGAAAAAAGATAATCTAAGAAAGTAATAATTGTTATAAACTATAATATAATATATGAGGTTTGATATGTTTGGAGAAATGAAATGGAAAAAAGATAATCTAAGAAAGTAATAATTGTTATAAACTATAATATAATATATGAGGTTTGATATGTTTTATCCACTTTGAGGATATGTTTGATATAATATATGAGGTTTGATATAAGAAAGTAACAAGTGAAATTAATCAATATTGGTGGGGATAATTATCCACTTTCAACAATAATTTAGTTATATATTTTTTTCAGGTTAGATACTTCATGGCCATCACATCTCAAGTAAAACAAGAAGTATTTTTTTAGTAGAAAAAAAAAGATATGATTGAGCAAAAAGAAAGAAGAAAATGATGATATTACATAAGCACCCTCTTATATTTGCTTGATATTCTCTTTCCCTTTTATTACAGAGCTCCATAAAATCTCACATCTTCTCTCCCACTCCTATCCTTTTCAACAATCTCTCTCTATCTATCGATCTCTCTACTGATGAAGATCAGGTGCGACGTCTGCGATAAAGAAGAAGCGTCGGTGTTTTGCACCGCCGACGAAGCGTCTCTGTGCGGCGGCTGCGACCACCGAGTCCACCACGCTAACAAACTCGCCTCCAGACATCTACGTTTCTCTCTCCTCTATCCTTCTTCCTCCAATAACTCCTCTCCTATCTGCGACATCTGTCAGGTCTCTTTCCATTTTCTTGTAAGACATGGGGTTTGTCTAGTTCCGTTGATTATCGATTTTTCCGATCAAATAATCTGAAGTTTTCTTGGTAAACTGTAGGAGAAAAAAGCTCTGTTGTTTTGTCAACAAGATAGGGCCATTTTATGCAAAGATTGTGATTCATCGATCCACTCTGCGAACGAACACACGAAGAAACACGATAGGTTTCTTCTCACAGGGGTTAAGCTCTCTGCGACTTCATCTGTTTACAAACCCACTTCAGAAACTTCTTCTTCAAACAGTCAAGATTGTTCTGTCCCTGGATCATCAATCTCTAATCCTCCTATCAAGAAACCTCTCTCAGCTCCTCAGAGCAACAACTCCAAGATCCAACCTTCTTCGAAGATCGATGCGGCTGTGAATCAGTGGGGATCAACAAGCACGATTTCAGAGTATTTGATCGATACGTTACCTGGATGGCACGTCGAGGATTTCCTCGATTCCTCTCTTCCTCCTTTTGGTTTCCTCAAGGTTTGTTCTTCTCTCTCTCTCTTGTCAAGAAAGATCTAAAGTTTTGATATTTCTTTTGTTGGTCAAGATTTGATCTTTTTTAGTAACTTCAGTGACCCTTATATTTGATCCTCTGCTATCATTTCCTCTGTTTACGTAATATCATATCATTTCAGATCTTGAGATATAAAAGAGTAAACAAACTTTTTAGATGTGGATAGATCTTTTCCTAAAAGGAGTTTTTCTTTTCTTGTGGGTTTTATTTTCTGTGATTGCAGAGTAGTGATGATGATGGAGTGTTACCATATATGGAAGCAGAAGATGACAGCACTAAGAGAAACAACAACAATACAGTGTCACTTCCATATAAGAATTGGGGGATTTGGGTCCCTCAGATTCCACAAACTCTTCCTTCTTCATACACAAATCAGTACTTTTCTCAAGACAACAACAACAATAATATCCAGTTTGGGATGTACAACAACAAAGAAACATCACCAGAAGTACAGACTTATGCTCCAATACAAAACATGAAACAACAAGGACAGAACAAGAGATGGTATGATGATGGTGGCTTCACTGTCCCACAGATTACTACTTCTACTTTTACTCATCCTCCTCCTCTTCCTCTTCCTCTTCCTTCTAACAAAAAGTTTAGATCTTTCTGGTGATTCACATGGGTTTTTTCTTTTGTTTGTTTGTTGCCCTTTTGATTTCTCTGGACTTCGATCTTGATAGAATTAGGTTTTTTTTGTTTTTGTTTTTCTGGTTCTGTCTTTTGTAAATTTTGAGTGTGATTGAGGTTGCGGTTTTAATATTTGTAATAATCCTATATTCTCTTTTGATTTATGCAAATGTTCGTTCTTATCCTTTATTGCATCTTTTCATGTAATAAAGGCCCATGACTTATTTTGTGAATCACGGAGCAAGACTTCTCCTTTTTTTGTGGAAGCAAGACTTCGTCTACGTTATTTTCCTTTCTCAAGGAAAGTAGGTCAAAATTTAAAGCTTCAAATTATATCCGTTGACAAAAACAAAAATTTATAGTTTAAAAAAAAAATATATATATATATATATATATATATATATTTTTTTTTTATATCCAAAGTTTAGAGAAGTTTAGATGAAATTTAATTAGTATATAAGAAGTATCAACTAATCTATTTATTATTAATTGATTTTAAGTTAGAAGTTTATGAAATTTAATATGGTATTAGAGTCTAAATTATTACAAATAAGATAGCTGACTAGAATATGTTATCGATGGACTAATCTATTCGTTATTAATTAATTTTGAGTTGAAAACTTACCAAACTCGCTGTAATAATAGAATCCAAATTATTACAAACAATATAGCTAATAGAATATAAAGGAGGAAAACTCGCTGTATTCATTTAAAAAGGAGGAAAACAGAATACAAACCTAGAAGAAGAAAAAAGAAAGAAAGAGTACCAATGGGAGGACGGATTGGCATCTTTAACAAGGAAACTCCCAATAATCAAGAAGCAGCTACCTCAAACCATAAATTGTGAGGATAGAAGATAGATAGAGGGATAGAGTGGGAGAGACCAGTTGGATATTGTTTTGTCGCTTTTATTTCTCTTTTTTAAACGTTTTGTTTCGTGTAAAGTTCTATAAATTTCATTACTAAAAATCTAGATGACAAAAAAGACGTCTTTTTCATTTTCTGCCTCCTCATTTGAGAAAGGATCGTTTTTGGATTTGTTTGGTATTTATTTAGTATATATTTATTAAGAAATAAAGATAAGCAAATATTATATATATTTTTTGTTGTTCAAAGAAAAGAGCATATAAATGGAGACAAATTCACCATAACGTGCCCATCACCGTCGGCATATTTTAGTTTCTGATTGAATATGCCTCGTGGGCTCTGATAATTAAAGACACGTCATTATGGCAGCCAAAACTATTTAATAAAGTACTGCCACGATCGTTTACTCGTTTTAACTACCAAACTACATGGTAAAAAAAAAAACAGATAAAGAAAGCAAAACTAATGGTAAGAAAAGTGAAAGAAAAAAAATCATCTTCGTTGTGTTAAACTAGCCCAATTAATTCAGGCCCATGTTGGATTCGAAATTTATCATTTTGCTTTTCATATGGAAAACCCCCAATTTCCTAAAAACTAGACTTTTCCTTTTCGAAACCTTCTTTTTTTTTTGTTGCATTGAGTGTTTCTAATAATCATCCTAGTTTTGATGTTTCTTTACTGCTGACCGGGATTCTTGCGTGTATGATTAATTTATGAAAACATTGTTTGTGTATTAGCACTTTACAAAAATTGGAAAAAGAAATAACAATTTGTGTATTGTTAACGCGTTGACTTTACAGTCGTACATTTATACAATATTGCGCGAATCAACAATATACAGTACACCGCACACGAACCAATAACAAACAAAGGCAAAAACTGATTTTCACAAGAGAAAGTATTAGTTATTTTTTTAGAATTTGAAAAAATTATTAGAATACAAATTATGTTTTGATTAAGTGATACTGAATGCAAATATTCCGTGATAATTTGACATTATCTTTTTTTTTTTTTTGCGTTGTATTGCAGTCAGCCAAAAATCATGCTTGAAAAGATGAATGGTTAAAATTGAATGCTCCCGAGAAAGATTTCATTCCAACTTTTCGAAGACTTTTTTCTACGGTCATATTCAACAAGATATTATTCTCTTCAACAAGCTTTTCCACTTTCACCTGTTAAAAAAAGAGAGAAGCTTTTCCACTTTCATATTTACAGTTAATAACCTTTTGTGATCCAATTGACCATGGATATATTGAGATCACTTTTAAGAAACAATGAGATATATCGTTAAACATAACCAAGAGTCAAGAGATAATAGCGCATTATATTGGTCATTGTGGTGCTCTAGACTATAAAGGTTGATTTCTATTTGACACATTTTATTTTCTACTTACGGTTGTAGGTTCCGTATACTAGTCTAAAATCTATATAAATTATGATTGTCCTTAATGTGAATAATTGTCGCTCAAAAACACTAAAAAACGAAAGTTTTTTTCTTATAAGGATATTCATTATAGAAAGCAAAAAAAAAAAAAACTTTTACATTGGAGGTTTAATGGCAAAAGAAAAATGGGAATTCTTATATGAACTTTAAGTTCATTATAGAAACTTTCTATTAGAAAGCAAAACAAAAACTAGATGAATCAAGATCCTATTATAATTGCTATTCCCTTCTTTTTTTTTTATCATGCATCACTACTCAAGAAGCACCAAAAGATTTGTAATGAAGAAACCCTAAAAAATAAGGGTACAAAAAAAAATAAAGAAAACCAAACAAACCGAAAAACAAAAAAAAAGACAATCATAAAAACCAAACAATATGGATGGATATCTCTCTAGCGACGGCAATGCGGTTTACAAAGAAAGAGACAATCGTAAAAACAAAAACCTCCACAATGTTGAGGACATTCCAATCTCTTCCCTCTACATTTTCCTTTTCCTTTGCACTCTGCGTATTCTCTTTTCACAAACTCTCCTCTTCCTTCTCTTCCTTTTCCTCTTCCTCCTCCGCCGCAACCCCATTTGTACCATCCTCCACCACCTCCTCCTCCTCCCCATCCCCATCCTCTTCCGCCGCCACCTCCTCCTCCTCCACCGCCTCCTCCTCCTCCTCCTCCTCCGCCACCACCCCATCCCCATCTATAGCTTCCGCTTCCTCCACCATAACTTCTTTTCTTGTCCTTGATAATTACTTCGGCTGTTGTATTGTTTTCACCAGTGGTGTTGTTGATGTTCTTGGCCGTGTCTTGATCAGTGGAACGGACATGCCCACTCTCTAGTTTGCTAGTTTGCAAGATCAGTACGAGAAGGAAGATAATCAGCAATGAAGAATTCGTCTTCATTTTTTTTTTTTATTGTCCGCAAAGTTTGTAAGTAGACTTTGTTTTTGTTTGATTTGGTATGATAGCTTCTTCGTTTTGGTCCTCTCGTTATAGTCCATTGCTTTTTGTCCCCTTAAATAAATTGAAAATTCTCATTGGCAGTTGGGTTTGGTCCTACCAAGAATAAAAATTTTGTCCTACCAAAAATAATTATATTTCCTTGTCAAAAAAAAAAATATTATTTTGTCCTAAAAATGAAGAAGAGAAGACGATCATAGATTCATAATTATGTTTTTTTTGTCAACTTATTATGTGTTTTTTTTGTTGTTGTTGTTATATGTCAACTTATTATGTGTTTTATAAGGAACGCATATTGACCTAATTAGTTAGCTTGATCACAAAATGTTTCTTATAAAGACGAGAGATCTCACATTTCTAATTTATTTAATGTTCCTTGTATCAAAGATTGGAGTTTGTTAGTTGTCATTGGAGTTAATTAGTACTTATACAATTACAGACTATATAGCTAATCCGTCAATTTATTAATAATATTATTATTATTGAAACCCATTAGAGCTTTATGTTATTATTAGTACAAAATGGAGTGGTTAATTAACTAATAATTAAGTGATTATATATATATAAAGAAACATTTTCTCTCTTCTCACGCTGCCACTTCAGCATCATAAAAAACTAATATACATACTAAATACATATATTAATTATAATTTTGATTTTAACATTATGAAAAGAATTTGAAAAGGCATTATTCATATTCTAAATTAAACCAGAAAATAATAAACTTATATGAATATAGTTCTTTGAAATAATAACAGGTTTCATAAATTTGGTTATCATAATATATTTCAACTTTTATAAATATTTAATTAGGTTAAATTGTATCGCAAATATTATAAAAAAACTAAAATATCAAACAAGTCCTAACAATTAAAAAAATAAGTTAAATATGTAACTAAATTCATAAAGCAAAATATAAGTTGGCAAGTTTTACATCTAATAAAGAGACAAATAAATAAAATTAAGGTATACTTAACATAATAATTACAATTATACATAACTATGAAAAAGAGAATAAGAGCCAAAAAAAATTAAGAGACATATTAAAAGTATTTACACGAAAATATAAATTAAGTTTGAAAATTTAAGATCGTTGTGTTTTGTGATATTATTTTTAACGAAAAAAATAAAAATATATGTAACTACAACAGGAAAATAAAATAAAAGCTTTGTATATGCAAAATATATATCATGTGATGTAAATATATTTCAATTCTCATAATAATTACCATCCATTAATACAATAGTTTTCCCTAGAATTTGAAAAGACATTTACTTAATAGAAGATAGATTATATTGAATTAATCTAAAAAAATTTCAATTTAATAATTTACTTTATCAGTTTATTTATATAGTTTAGAAAACTATAGAATTTAGTGTTTATAAATTATGGATTAGATTGTTTCTAAATAAAATCAAACAAATGTTGTGACTTCAAACAATCAGTTATATATGGAAATCTTTTTCAACAAAAATAAAAGAAAAATAGATTTAGGAATCACAAACATATTGCACACATAAATAGGGTTAAAATCATACATGAAACACTCTAAAAATAATAACTTCACATGAAACAAAATAAAATAATTATTATGCAACTTTAAAATGTAAATATCTTCCTTTTAAAAAACTCAACTAATTGCATAAAATTGATCACCAAAGAAAAAAAAAGTTAAAAATGTGTACCATCCAATAAATAAACACATAGATGATCATAAATTAAAAAAAACAAAAACAAATACACAGATCTTAAGCTGATAGAGATAATTAAATTAACTACGAGACCAAATAAAATAAAATACCATTAGATTAAAAAAATTGTTTACCACGTCCGCGCGGATCACACCCTTTGTGATTGAAATTGAAAATAAAATCTCACTAGCGATGGGGAAAGATATCGGAGAAGACGAGGGTTTTAGAGCAGTGTGTAATGTTTTTTACAAGATAATCTTATTCACAATAATTCTCTCTCTCTCTCTTCCTCTCTCTCTCTCTCTCTAAATGTTTGAATCGACGCTCGACCCCATATTTCTTATATTATTTTCAAATCGGCCCATATTATCTCAAATGTTCCCATTAACCCCATACGATGATTTTGATAGTATATTAGTGATAGAAATTAAATCGTTTTTCAAATAAAATTAGATTCATTTTGTAGTCACTAATACTGGATCATCGAAGATGAATAATAGTAAATTATGAACATTTTATTAGTATTCGCTTTTAGGTAAAAATAGATAAAAATACAGTGACTTATTTCGAAGTATTTTTTTAAAAAAAGCTTAGAGAATTCTATATTCACAAAACTAATTTTCCTTTTATTAGTATTCGAAGTAACTTTCGGACTATATAAAACTAACCCTATTTCGAAGTATTTATTTTATTAGTATTCAGTTGGGTTAAAAAATATACAATTCCCTAAACTTTAAAATGACAAAAACTTAACTTTTAAAAACCAATTAATTGAATAAATAGTCAACCAAAAAAAAAATTCAAATTGTGGATCACTCACTAAACAAATACATAGATAAACATAAAATTAAGGAAGGAAAAAGAATAAACAATCCACATTTCTTAAGCTAATAGAGACAAATCCATTAACAATCATACTAATAAAACTAAAATAATATTATACCAAATTTTTTAAAAACAAAATTGTGTTCACGTCCGCGCGTAGCGCGGATCACAAACTAGTATAGACTAAGAAAAAGAAGAGTGATCCCTTAGGTAACACTACTAGTGGTAGTAGCCACCAATCAACACTGCAGGTCTTCTCCTTCAATGAACATCTTTTCTTTTTTTTTCTTTTCAAAATTAGAGAAGAAATCTTACGCAATGATTGATGTCACTAACGCATTTTAACCTTTTTACCAGTGTATGAGTATATAAAAACAACGAATCGAAAGAGTGTAAAACAATCCATTCTTTTTACAAATTATTAAACCCATTGTCTCTGCATCGATCTTTAATTACTATAAACTTCGCATGCCAAATAGAACCAACAAAACCTCGCATGCCATTTTTTTCTAAGAAAATTACAAATAAACATTTGTTGCAAGTTGGTATTTATGGAGTATTTGGTACGGTTGTTTATACTTTCCTTTTACGTTATCCAATTTCATTTCATCTAATTGGAGATGAACAGGACCACCATTTCTCTCCCACTAAAAGTTCCATTGTATAATTTATCTTTTTCGAATTTTGTGTAATATGTATTATGTATACAGGTCTAACAGTTTTATTTCAAGATCGGATCGGCTAACAAATGGAGTTTTCCCGCCAAAATTTCTCGTCTAAAACGTAATTCCACGTTTTCCCGTCAAAAACTTGATTTCACAGTTTTTTGCCAAAAATGCGATTCCGCATTTTCCCGCCAAAACGTGATACTAAGTTTTCCCGCCAAAAACGTGATATTGCATTTTCTCGCAAAAAATGGTATTCTGCATTTTCCCCCTAAAAACGTTATTCCGCGTTTTCCCACCAAAAATGCTATTTTGTGTTTTCCTACCAAAAACGCTATTTCGCGTTTTTCCGCCAAAAATGTTATTTCGCATTTTTCCGCCAAAAACGCTATTTCGCGTTTTTCCGCCAAAAACGATATTTCGCGTTTTTCCGCCAAAAACGCTATTTCGTGTTTTTCCGCCAAAAACGCTATTTCGCGTTTTTCCGCCAAAAACATTATTCTGCGTTTTTCCACCAAAAACATTATTCTGTGTTTTCTTGCCAAAAACGCTATTCCATGTTTTTTCGCCAAAAACGCAATTATGTATTTTCGTGTTAAAAATGTCATTCCTCGTTTTCTGCTCAAACGTCATTCCGTATTTTCTTCGCCAAAAACGTAATTTCACATTTTCCGTCAAAATCATGGTTCGACGAATTCATGAAATAATCACGATAATTAAAAAAAAATTGTTGATTCATAATATAAAAACAACATATATAATATTATTCATCATTTTAAATTTTCTCAAATTTTTATGGTCATGAGTCACCTCTTTAACTTATTGACTCATATAATTAGATAGGTCATGGGTCTATGACCTATTTACACTCAACTCATTAAAGTTATGGATACCAGATGGAGTTTGACTATGAATGGCTAGCTTACTAAAGACATTTATTTACTTGCATACACAATATTATCCTCCTTAAACTTAACTAAACCTTTAAATTACTCGAGATTGGGAGAAAATCAAACATTAAATTTGCTTTCTAATAATATTGGATTCTGAAAACTCAGAACTCTGCATCACACTAATATATTCAATATTTCATACAACACAAGCAATGTATCAAATTTCCCCAAAACCAGCCTTGACTCACTCCAGTAACCAAAAACAAAAAAAGAAACAACAAAGTAGCAACTAAAACAAGAGAGCAAAGCTATAGAATTACCAAACATAAACCTCAAGATCAAGAAGAAGAATGGAACTTCGGTTGGTAGATTTTAGAACTTCAGTACCGGCGGAATCCACGGTCAGCGATTCGAGCAGATGGGCACTCGTAAGCCATGTGTCCTCGGCCACCACAGTTGTGACATATTATAATAGAGCCAACGCCGTCTCTGCCTATTCTGCTCAAAGCATCTCTTTGCGTACCGCAGTCTCTGCCCATTCTGCTCAAACCATCTCTTTGCATACCACCGCCTCGAAGCCTGCTTCCTCTGTCTCTGTCAGAGTAATTGCTGTCCCCTTTTGGGCATTGTCTAGCAACATGTCCAGAGATGTTGCAGATGTTGCAGACTGGATCATTCTGGCAATCACGAGCTATGTGACCTGAAGTCCTGCAATTCTTGCATGCCTTGTCGTTTGTGCAGTCAGCGGCGAGATGGCCTGGTTTGAAGCAGTTGTTGCATAGCCTTAAGTCTCCTGGACGAGAAACCGGGTTAGGGCAGTCTCTCACTCGATGTCCAGATTTGCCACACGAGTGGCAGATTCCTTCGTTTGAACAGTTGCCAGCTATGTGACCCGGTTCTCTACAGTTCCAACACCGTGATTCTGCAGTGCATTCTGCTGCAATGTGCCTGCAGAGAGAGTCTTAGAAACATAACTGAAACGTACAGAAACAGAGGAAAATTCAGTAATTAAGTTAGGGAGGATGTATATACCCTGGAAGGCCGCAGTTGTTACAGACAGAAACATTAGGACAGTCTCTTGCAAAGTGACCAGGTCGCTTGCAGTTGTTGCAGAGATTCACTTGGCTGAACACAATGTTTTCGAAAAGATCAAGAAATTGTGACAATCACGTCATCGCAAAATCCACACTGAAACGCAGTAGTTAAAAGATAACTTCATCCAAAAAGTATGTATGCAAGTAAACCGTAGAACTAAAACCAACCTAACACTATCTATCAATCAAAGAAACAATTGTAGACAAAAATCGAAGAAAAAATGCAATCAACCCTGATCCTACTCTAGTCACATCATCTTGATAACAAGTAGAAGAGGAGAAGGCGGCATGAGACTAGAGAAATTGTTCAGCAAGTCCAAGTCATAAGCAAGTTAGCATAGGATTGTGGCTGCATTGGCAGCTCGGCATAACTAACCTCTAGATCGGTTAGTACATAGAAGAGAAGCATAACAGGATAAGGATTTTCAGGATGTTGTTATGGTTCTGGGGACGAGAGTGAACAGAGTAACGGTTACTACTGAGGAAAGGCTTGATAATAAGAAAAAAGGACCTGAAAGCACGACGTGGCTCCCGCTCCCTTCTATAAGGAGCATCACGGTAAGAAGTTCGTTCAGATCTCATTCTCCTGTCTCTCGGGCTCCGACTACGACTCCGATCACGACTTCGGCTTCTGCTTCTGCTCATTGAACTCATTCCCACCAAAAAACGAAAACTTTAATCAAACACCTGCCAACATTCAACCACACACCAACATTACCTCCTTCACACTCCCATACATCAATTCCACGGATACAAAACCTTCAAATCACTCCAAAGCATTGCTCATACAATTTATTCAAGAAACCGAAATACAGATCTGATTACGTCACAGCACTGAGTATCCATATCCATACCCCGCAACACCAAGTTCTTGTATTTTCAGCATCATCGTCCAAACCACTTTCAGCAAAATTCCTCAGCCTCACAAACTCAATATGGGTTCCGTAAAATCAAAAGCTTTAAATCGCTTTCCGATAAAATACAAACATAATATCCAAGCTCACAGGGAAACAATCAGATCTAACCTGACAAACAATATTCAACCACAGATTATGAACCAACCCTAAACAAATCAATCAAACCCGTGAACAGAGGTCAAAGGAAACCATTCTACGATGATAACAAATCTTTCAGCAGGGAAACAAATGACGTGAATAGCGAGGTAGAGGAAAACAAACATGAAATCGAATCTCGGAAAATCTCCATGGCGAGAAAAAACAAACCTTTGAATGATTGAAGAAGGAGAATAGTTTATAACTAGAAATCTGGGTAGAATAATCACAGCTTTTCCTTCCTCCGAGAAATATCCTGTCCGCACGCGATCCCGGCGAACAATCTATCTATTTATCCGATCCCTGGAGTTTTGTTTGGGCTGGGCTTTTATATGGGCCGAGCTATAACTTTATTCTCAAATCTCAGATGGGCAATATAATCAACTCTTCTTGATAGCGAAGTTGAGGTCAGCACGCAATTCAATTATTAAAAAAGAATATAAAAAACTCCGTTGCCGGGACTCGAGCCCGGGTCTCTCGGGTGAGAGCCGAGTATCCTAACCAGCTAGACTACAACGGATTTGTGGTATCGTTCTCAAGTGATAACTCATTATACTCTCTCTCTCTATCTCCAAATAAAGTCCAAAATGATATTCGACATATCGTGTGGTTTCGACAGACAAATGTATTAGACTATTAGTTAATTCATCATATGGATTTCAATTTTTTCCCTTTTTAAACTGTATGAGCTACATTTGTAATCAGGGGGGACCCACTAAGCAGGGGGTCACATGAAGCCCCTAAAATAATTAAATATATTTTAATATCGTTTCAGATTTTTAAATAAGCTTCCTTATGTAACTTAATTTCGAAATATAAATTCTTGTTAAAGAACTCATTTGAACAATGTATTGCATGATTTCGAATCAGAAAATGGCAATAACTTTTGCAATAAATTGTTTTGAGTTGGTGAAAATTGTGTCTACATCCAATAAGTGGTTGGCTTTTACGTTATACTTGGAGAAGTTAGAAAAGAATAAGGAAAAGTTTTCTTTTTTTCTTTATCGCACACATTCCACACGCAAATAACACAGAGGTATGCAAGTTAGTCCGAGGTGTTCGTGTCTACCCATCAGATTTTATTTATGTAAACTCAGTACCCCGATTTTGTTTACTGAATCGATATAGGTATTTAGATTGTTGACAAAAAAAAAAAATTTAATAATTTACGTCGCATTTTATATGATAAGAAAAAGCAAAAAAACGACATTGGCCAAAAAATGATATAAGGGTTGTTGTGTCTTGCAAATTCGCTTGGAAATAAACATGATGGTCCTTTATGTATTCTGTGTATGCCAACTACTTCCCTGTTGTGGGACCAATCAAAATTAGTATAGTTTCTTTTCTTTTCTTTTCTTTTTTGTAAAAACATTAGTATAGTTTCTACAAAAAAAAAAAAAAAAAGTTTCAGTTTTCATGTGACCAATCACTTTGCTGGAACATGTGAGTTTGGTTTCATTCGAAGACGAGATTCGCAGTTCGTTAGGAACCTTATTCCGTCATCGCCCCGTTTCAATGCATTTTTTATAAACAATTTTACATACTTAAAAATAAACCAACAAATGCGATTGTCACAAGCAGTGGCAGATCCAGAAAAAAAATTAACCAAAGATAAAAATATTTAAACTAAAATATTATCAAGTTTATTTGTAAAATATAATACCATCTAAAAATAGAGAAAAAATTTACAATTATATTTTTTTGATTTTTTTCACCTTACTTTTTTTTAAAGAATTAAAATAATAAAAGTCTACTAAAAAGGGCAATTTTTTTGTCTTTACTTTGTTGTACTATAAATTAGTTAATTACCACATTTATTAAAAATCTACTGCATATATGATTAATCTTTTCAAAGCATTTTCAATTACCTTTTGTAGAAAATTATTACCATTTAGTTAACAAAATAATTAGTTTTATAAAGAAAAAAAGTTTTATAAATTCAATTGCTTCGATTCGATTGAAAAAAATATATATAGTTAAATCTTATAAGATTTGCATACTAGTGTAAGAAAAAAAAAGATGGTAACATATGGTAAATTTTTATATACGTCAATATTATGTCTAGTTAATATATTAACTAAAGGATAAAGTATCGGAGCAAAACAAATAAAGTAATGGGGCAAATATATTATGTAGGATGGGGCAGTAATTATTATTCTTAATAATTTACTTTAATAAGATTTTTTTAATAGGGTTGGCTCTGGCGTCGGTCGTATTCTTTCTTTTGTTTTCTTCAGATTCTAAATCTTCCAAAATAAACGGATGCAAGAGAGATGCGTGAATCCATATGCAACTCAACGTCATCAATTGTGGTTCTTCTTCGACGATGGTGTCTTCACCGTAGTTTGATGGTAACAATAACTCTTTGTCATTATCCTTTGGTGAAAACTTCATTCACATCCATCTGATGGCAACTTTCTCTTTTAGCCTTCATCAGTCATAATGTGTTAAGTCGCTTTCAGATGTATCGTTGGTATAACCGAAGTGTAAATTCCGACGAATATGCCGGTGGTGGTCTGGTGTTTTTCGCCAGTTTTTGGTCCATCATAACTTCTCTAGTTATTGTTGGGATAGTTTCCGGTTGTCATCGTGATCGTATGGTGGCTTACCATTGTTTTGTATAAATTTTAATGGATTTGTTGTGGTAACGACGACTCTAATGGAAACCACCATGGAATCAATACGTTGAGGATGGCTTCATTACCAAATGATATTATAAGGTGATTTCAAATGGAAGAAAATCAAAGTAACAATATTTCAAAATGACTCTCATACGGAAGTGTTGGTATCAGATTATCGAAGTTTCATATCTATTGTCAGAATCATCGGGTTTTATTATGCGGTGTGCAATTCAAAGGTTTAGCCAAGATATGCTACCTACACACATAGTTCGCATCAGATTAAGATCAAATACAAAGAGGAAAAATAATGGATTTCGTGATCCGTTAGGGAGTAAGGCTTTTCTATGGAAAGCATCGTCAAAATCACTTTTTTGTTATATTTTTTATTATTATATGACATATATATATATGATTATGTAATAATTTGTTTTACGAAAGTTTTGTATAACTTTATAATCCTAATTTAAAATTAATAAAATTATTTGTCGTAAAAAGAAAAAAAAACAAAAAAAAATGATAAGCTCGCGGGTTTCTTTATCAGTCGTTTATTTTCAAGTTTTTTGCTAATATTTTGTGTGTACATTTTAAAGAGATAATGAATTTGGAATTGTTTTATCGTGATTAAAATAATTTCTGTAGAAAAAATAATGCAGTGGAATGGACGCGAAGAAGAAGACGAATTACACAGCCAAAAAAATCCAAGAAAAATATATGGCTTGCATGTGCATTTGTTAGACTAGTCGAAGATATTAAATTCGAGAAGCCGTAACGGGTTCGAGTACTGTCATTGTACGAACGAGACACCTTTAAGTCCTTATCCCTTTATTTTTCAGCCTCATCCACACGCTGCTGTTTTGGTAACTGTTCATCTACCAGGCACGTTGCTATTGTACAAACAACAAAGCCATCACGGCATTTCAATTGTTTTGTCTTCGTCTCTCACTCTCGTTTACTAGTTTTATTTCTTTCTTTCCAAGAATCTACGCGAAATGTTTTCTAAGTCTAAGCGAAATTTGTTTTCTTTCGTTTTTTTTTTGTAATAAATGAATTATATTTATACATGCAACAAAATTATACTGTTTTCTGAAGCTCGTATACGTAACTGTGTGTGGGCATGCATTTCGGATTTTAGCAATACCCTTCTGTTACATATTTTTTTTGTTTTTGTTATTTTGGCTCAACATCAAACTTTTCATTAACCAAGTGTTTGTTACATAATTTTAAAATCTAGCCGTTTTTATTTGTTTGTGTGCAATTATGAATTCAGAGAATATGAATCAACCACGTGAGTGTATACATAGCCTATGTGGGATAGTTAGACGCAGGAAGTAAATTTGTAAATTTAATTTGGGGTAGGGAGGGGGCTACTCCTGCAACTTGAAGCTATTTCATTATCAAAACGTTTAAAGTTATCTTGTTATATAATTTAGTTTTTTTTGTTGGTAACAAAATTTATATAATTTAGTTTAACTGACAGTTGCATACATTGCTGATTTAAAGGCCAACTTTTAGCTTTAAACGAAAAAAAATAATACCTAAAGTCCTTAATGAGAAAGATTCATAAATATTTCTTCCGCAATGAGACGCTAAAGTCCTTAATTTATGTTAAACTAAATAATTTTCAATATATATCAATATTCGGTTTAGCACTATCCGTATATAAGCTTGACTTAAGATGGTGGTTAGCATAATAATAAGTTTTAAATTGTAACCTTCTCTAAAAATTGAATGGACAGTTGTATAATCGAAACTTTAAATCTTGAAATTTAAGGAATCTTGAATCTAAGGAAGGTTAGTAATAAAAAAAAAGTGTAGGCAAATTATAGACATAGAGAAGCGTCGGATGTAATTAGGAAGGCATGTGTAGGGATGGCAATAAGGGCTAAAGCCTTGTGTCTGGTTCGGTATAGTCTTGAAAATTATCGGGTTCAGACTTAAAAATATATACTTAAAAAATATCGGGTTTTTCGGACTGAGCTCGTTTGTATTAGTGGTTTTTTTGGGTTTAACCTGACCGGATTCGGACCAGCCCAAAAAGCCCGGAAATAAATATTTTAATTGAGTTAGAGAGATTGTTTAAGAATTTAGCTTCTTAAAATATGGAGTATCTTATCTTATTATATAAATAAAAATGTTTCAAAGTTGCTAACTCGATCCTGACACGTGTTAAGTCAATATATCATATTTTAACATGTGTAAAAAAATTTTTAAAAACATTTACTAAATTTATTATCGAATCCTAATTCTAAAAGATAAAGTTACTAAACAAAAAAAAAAGAATGGAAAATTTTAAAATTAATTAATAAAAAATAAAACTTAAAAATTTGAAAAATCAATAACCAATTCATAATTTCAAAATGTAAAGTTATTAAAAAAAATACAAAATTAAAATTTATTAATAAAAAGTAAAGTTAATAAAAAAAGGAAAAATATAAGTTTTTAAAATCGATTAATAACCGATTAATAAAAAAGGGAAAAGTTAAAATTAAGAAAATATTAATAATCGATTCATAATGTTTAAATGTAAAGTTACTAAATAAAAAGCAAAAATACAAAACTTAAATTTATCATAAAAGGAAAAGTTAATAAAAAAGGAAAAAAAACTTAGTTTTTCCATTTACATTAAAAAAATTAAACAATAAATTACTAATTTAAAAAAAAAAAAACTAATTTCTCACCTATATATAAACAATTTTGAAGTATGTCAATTACATACAAAAAATCAAAAGTCTAATAATTGTTTCCAAAACTATTTACTGCATCTGGTCTACCAATTTTTTTTCTTCAAGTTATATATTATTTATTTCATCGAAAACTTTGTTTCTAAATTTCTATATTATTTATTTCACAAGTGATTTAATTTTGTTTTTCATTTTTCATTTTTAATTTTTTTAACGGGTATAAAAAATTAAATTATAAATCCGCATATATGTGGGTCCTAATCTAGTTTCCTATATATATTTCATTGATCGAACACCCTACTTTCCAAGTTATGACTTACTATAAATCTCAGAGTTTATATTTAGTATTGGTGCACATGTCGTGAACAAATATAAAAATCGTCTTCTACCAAGACACATTGAAGCATTGGTTGTACACACACTTGGTTGGATGGATTTACGTGTCGTGATCCATGTAACATTATCATTCATATCTACTTCATACTTTTAAAATTATTATCGCACTACAAGAAAACATCCCGATTTCCGACCAAAATTCCGACCAATTTTAAATGGTCGGTAATTTCCGACCACATGCCGACGCCATTACGACGAAACAACATCCGTCGAAAATTGGTCAGGAATTCCCGACCATTTTAACTTGCTCAGAATTTTGGTCGGGATTTCTGACCAATTTACGACAGATTGGACACCGAATGAAATCTTCGGAAATTAGTCGGTATTACAGACCGATTTCCGACGAGATATACACGTTAATATACCCGTTGCATTAGCCGTTTATAGTCGTTGGCGAGTATTAGGGTGGTCGGAAATTGGTCGGAAATTTCCGACCAGGAAGGAATCCGACCAACTCCCAACGAAAATATAAACGTTAATCTGCCCGTTGCACTAGCCGTTTCATAGCCGTTTGAATTTTTAGACTGGTCGGAAATCCGCGGAAATTTTAATTATAAATACAACACCACCCTCATTCACAATTTACACCCAAAAAAACATAGAAAATGTCTTCTTCAAATCCAAACACTAGAGATTATTTTCGATCGTGGATGGATAGACCACGACAAGATCCAGCGACGAATCTATTGACGGAGGAGTATGCACAAGGTGTTGAGGAATTCATGACATTTGCGATAAACAATAGCATGACGTCGGAATACGGTAAATTGTATTGTCCTTGTCCTAAATGTCGGAATCATAGATTAGTCTCTGTTGGGGAAGTATGGAAGCATCTTTATAGGAATGGGTTAATCCCGAGTTATAAGATTTGGTATACGCATGGAGAAACTGATGCAATGGTGCAATATCATTGTAGTGGTTTTAATTATTCGGGTAGAATTATAGAGGAACCAACACCGGAAGTAGATGCAAACGTTCAGATGGTGAATGATGCGTATCGCGAAAACGTAGCATCGTATGTTCCAGATGGTATTAGAATAGAGGAACCTAATTTAGAAGCTCGGAAGTTTTTTGATATGCTAGATGCAGCTAAGCATCCACTATACGAAGGATGTAGAGAGGGAATATCGCCTTTATCAACTGCAAGCAGGTTGAAGACAATAAAGACCGATTTCAACTTGGCAGAGGATTGTGTGGATGCGATAGCTGATTTTGTGAAAGATATTTTACCTGAAGATAATCTCTCACCGGCTTCATACTACGAGGTTCAGAAACTTGTAGCTGGTCTTGGATTGCCGTATCAGATGATAGATGTGTGCATCGACAATTGTATGATATACTGGAGAAAGGACGAAAACCGTCGCAAGTGTTGTTTTTGTGGGAAACCTCGGTATCAGGAAACGGGTGGAAGAGTACCAGTTCCACATAAACGGATGTGGTATTTGCCGTTAACAGATAGGTTGAAGAGGTTATATCAATCCGAGCGCACGGCATGAGCTATGAGATGGCATGCAGAATATAACTCAGATGGAGAGATTGCGCATCCTTCAGATGCAGAAGCGTGGAAACATTTTCAAGAGGTGTATCCTAGTTTTGCGGCTGAGCCAAGTAACGTATACCTCGGGTTATCTACAGATGGATTCAACCCTTTTGGGAAACATGGGAGGCAATATTCATTGTGGTCACACCTTACAATTTGCCGCCTAGTTTGTGCATGAAACGAGAGTTTTTGTTCCTCACGATTCTTGTCCCCGGACCGGAGCATCCTTCGAGATCCCTTGATATTTTCTTGCAGCCATTAATTTATGAGTTGAAAATGTTATGGAAAGATGGTGTGCAAGCGTTCGATGTTTCTCTCCAACAGAATTTCACGATGCGTGCGATACTTATGTGGACCATAAGTGATTTTCCAGCATTTGGTATGCTATCTGGATGGTCGACTCATGGAAGGTTGGCGTGCCCGTATTGTCAAGATAACACTGATGCGTTCCAATTGAAGCACGGTCAAAAGACTTCTTGGTTCGATTGTCATCGACGATTTCTGCCGCATGATCATCCATATCGTCGGAGCACGACATTGTTTAAGAAGAACAAATTTTTTTTGATGGTCCACCTCCTGAGCCGGATGGGAATAACATCATCACTCAATTGAGAGATTTTGGTGCTGAGAAGACGGTTTCATGTGGTGGTAATGGTCATTTTCCCGTAGATGGTTGTGGCGAGTACCACAATTGGAACAAGAGGAGTATTTTTTGGGATTTGCCATATTGGAAGAACCATCTGCTGCGCCATAATCTCGATGTCATGCACATTGAAAAAAACTTTTTTGACAACATCATGAATACTGTTCTAAATGTGCAAGGGAAGACGAAATATAATTTGAAGGCCAGATTGGACTTGCCAGAAATTTGTTCTCGGAAGGAACTCCATATAATGGCGAACGGAAAATCTCTGGCCCCCGCTTTCCGTTTGGATGAGCCTTCAAAGGAGGTGTTCTTCGACTGGATTACGCATAGTGTTCAATTCCCAGACGGATACGCATCTAACCTTCGTAATTGCGTTAATATTGGAGAAGGGAAGTTTTCAGGGTTGAAGAGTCATGATTGTCACGTTATCATGCAACGCCTCCTTCCATTTGCCTTTGCCGGTCTTCTTCCTAGAAACGTCCATGGAGCTATTGCAGGTACATTTATAATTTACAAAATTATATCAAAATTTTACTAATTTTATTTATCATTTATGCAGGGATCGGTGCTTTCTTCCGGGATTTATGCACGAGATCACTTACAGCAGACGGTATCCGAAATTTGGAGGAGAAGATACCGACTCTCCTATGCAACCTCGAGAAAATATTTCCACCAGCATTTTTCGATGTTATGGAACATCTTCCTATTCATCTCCCTAGGGAAGCAAGACTTGGTGGGCCAGTTCAATATCGATGGATGTATCCGTTTGAGCGATATATGCTCCACCTAAAGAAGAAGGTGAAAAATCTTGCAAGAGTCGAGGGTTCTATTGTTGCACAGAGCGTGAATGAAGAAGCATCCAACTTTGCTAGCTACTACTTTCCATCTTCGGTGAAGACTAAAAGTAGACGACATGCACGTCATGATGATGGAGGAGAAAAACCGCTGTATCCGGTCTATGTCCCAAATATTTTTACAGAAATTGGAAGGCTTAGTGGAAAAGGGAGGTCTAGACGACTAACAAAGGAGGAACAAAGGCATTTGCATACATATCTTCTGATAAACTGCGAAGACGTTTTCGAATATGAGAGGTACGTCACTTGATTTTGAATAATGTATTTGTTTAGTAATTACCAAAAATTAATCCTTGATAGTATTTTGAATAATGTATTTGTTTTATTCACAGTATATACATGGAGCAAATAAGGAATTGGTTTCCAAATTGCACAGAGGATGAGCTTATGGTCCGTAAACAGAATGAATTCGCGGATTGGTTGAAATATTACGTAAGTGCTCGATTTTCCGCAATTAAACTAAATTTTACATGCTTACACATATTGTTTATAAGTGTCCACAAATTGTACAGGTTGATCAGATGAATACTACCGGGACATCGATTCCCACATGGTTAGTTGAGATGGTGCGTGGCCCTACTTTTGTTCCAAGTGTTTATCCGATGTATTGCACTCGGGGGTATGCTTTTAAGGCTTTTCGTGAAGGGAGTTCAAGGACAACATGCAACTACAGTATTTTGTCTACATCCGGAGAATTTGTCTACTACGGAATACTCCGCGAAATATTAGAAGTCAAATATCCAGGAATGATTGGTTTGAAGTGCATTGTGTTCTATTGCGATTGGTATGATCCAGTGGAAGGCTACGTCAGGACGAATTCGGTGTGACATCTGTTCACGGAGGCAAGCGACATCGGAAATACGATCCATTTATTCTTGCTTCACAAGCAGACCAGGTTTCCTACATTCGATACCCCCGGGTTAGGAACAAGCAAGATCCGTGGATTGCAGTAACATCGATACAACCAAGAGGAATTATATCTGGTGTTTCCGAGCATGACCCTTTACAAGAAATGCCAATTGGTAATTTAGGTGAAATCGAGCATTCTCTAGAGGTTGACCTTGTCGTTGACTTCACCGGCATGGGCGAACTATTTGAGGATTCTGAAGAAGAGAGAGGAGAATTTGATGAGGAATCCGATTCAGCTTCTTCAGATTATTCATCGGACTCAGAATAGTTTTTGTAAAAAATATGTTATATGCATTTATTTTTAAGTAAAAAATATATGAAACTTTTTTCACATGCTTTAATTAGTTGTACGAATATTTTTAATTAATAAGTATTCCTATACATCTATTTCATTTTATTCATCAGTTTCAGAATAAATTTGTAACAATGTTTTTTCATATGCATCTATTTTAAATCAACAAATTTTTCAAAAAATTTCAAATGCTTAAATATGGTGTACATATTTTTTAAATACATTTAGTTATAAATTCCGACCATTTTCCGACCGGACACGAAAATCGGTCGGAAAATGGTCGGGAATGATTGAATAATATTTTCCCCGGCTAAAACTTTCCCCGGCTAAAAACTTTAGCTCAATGTACTTTCAATTTATAAAAACATCATATACTCTATTAAATGTTTATTTTGCCATATATTTGTTAGACATAAGATGTTTACATGTTTTTTAAACGGTATACATTTTGAAAATTAAGAATTTTAAACCCTAAACCCTATATGGTCGGAAATTGGTTTTCAAAGAAATTCTGACCAAATTCCGACCAATATGAATATTTTTGAAAAAATGCCAAGTGTTTAATACATTTAATTCTAAATGCCGACCATTTTATGACCGGACACGAGGATCGGTCAAAAAATGGTCGGGAACGATTGAATTATATTTGCCCCGGCTAAAATTTCCCCGGCTAAAACTTCCCTCGGCTAAACGTTTTAGCCGGGGCAATTCTTTATTTGGTCGGAAACTGGTCGGAATTCCTCGAAATTTCCGACCAAATTCCGACCTTTTGGGGTTTCGAAACCTCAAAACGCATAAATTTGATTTGGACTATGTTTAATATGGTTATATATGATCTTTTGAAAGAATTCAATGTCCATTTATCTTAACTAAACCATTTTTGGGGCATATCCTATAAAACCTAAAAGAAACCGAAAAGTATAAATATAAAGTGAATGTTTCGTTATGAACGGTTTAATTCGATATACTTTCAATTTATAAAAACATCATATATTTTATTATATGTTTATTTTGCCACATATTTGTTAGACATAAGATGTTTACATGTTTATTAAACAGTATACAGTTTGAAAATTAAGAATTTTAAACTCTAAACCCTGTATGGTCGGAAATTGGTCGGAAATTGCAAGGAATTGCCGACCAATTTCCGACCAATATGAATAAATAGTCAGAAATTAGTCGGAAATTACAAAGAATTTCTAAAGTTTTATGTTGGATTTATAAACCCTAAACCGTATATGAAATACTAATTTTTATCTTAAGAATCAATCTTTTTGAACATCTAATCCAAACCTTACAAGAAAACGAATAGTGTAAGTATAAGTTATATGTTTCGTTAAGAGAGGTTAAACCCGTTCTCTTATCGATTCAGAAAAATCGTCATATACTATATTTATGTTTACCTTGCCATATTGTTTTCATTCCTAAGATATTTAGATGTTTTATACGGTATTCAAATTTAGGATTTCATACCCTATTCTCTCTATGGTCGGAAATTAGTCGGAAATTTCCGACCAATTTCCGACCAATGTAATTTTTTCGAAAAAAATGCCAAGTTTTAACAATATATCAATCCGCGACATGCAATATTATGAATAAATGCTCAGTATGGTCGGAAATTGGTCGGAAATACCGACCGATTTCCGACCATGCTGAAATAAAACCCGCGAAAATTAACCGGTAAATGAAATATTTGGATGGTTTTGTATTTTTCTAAAACCGACCGAATTCCGACCATACCTAGATCTAAATACATGTGCCGCATCGTCTTCTTCATTTCTTTGATCTCTCCTCTTTCTCCGATTCTCTCTCTCCGCCGACCATCACCGCCTGAGCTCTCGCCGGTAAGTGTCCCTCTTCCTTCTCTTCTCTCCCTCTTCCTCTTCCTTCTCTTCTCTCCCTCTTCTCTTCCTCTTTTCTTCTCCTAATTGTTTTTCCTTCTCTTGGTTTGTAGATCGCCGGAGCTTGATCCGTCCGCCGGAGCAGCCGTCCGCCGAAGCCGCCGACCGCCGGAGCCGCCTTCCCTCCTCCACCGCCGCCGACATCTTCTCACCATGTAAGTGTTTTTGAGATATGTGGTTGTTGTTGTTGGGATTTGAAGATTAGGATGTTAGTTGTATTAGCTTGAGTTTTGTGGGTAGATTGGAGATTAGGATGTTAGTTCTTATGATTTGTGGTTAGATTTGTGAGATTTGTGGGTTAGATTTGTAGGATTTGTTGTTAGATTATAATTTTTGGATTTGTTGTTTACACATAGTGTTTTTCAAAAAAAAATTGGATTTTTTGGTTTAATTCGATTTTTTGGATTTATGAAAAACATTTTATACAATTGGATTTTTGGATTTTTTGGATTTTTTTATGAATATAAAACTTTAATAGATAATTTTTAGATTAAAAATACAAAAATATATTTTTTAAATGTTATAAAAATCATGTATATAAAACGTTTTTAAATCTAAGATATTTTTAAGACTACGTTGATTTTTTTTTAATTTTATCATTTGTATAAAATAACGTTTTCATTACTTTTGCATAATTAATAAATTTATTATTACTCTTTTTCATAAATTTTTTATAATTTTATGAATTTTTGAAATTTTCATAAAAACCGTTTTGATAATTTTCATAATTTTTTCGGTTTTTTCGTAATATTTTGGGTTTTTGGTAATTGTTACGGTTTTTGGTAATTATTTCACGTTTTTCTGAATATTTTCATAGTAATCGTTTTTTCTTTTGCGTTTTATTTATAGATTGCGTTTTATTTATAGTTTGCGTTTGCGCTTGCGTTTAATATCTAACAAATTTTGCGTTTTTTTTTCAGGTCGTACGAGGGTTTCGCGAACATGCGCATCGGTGGTTCTTCTCAAGGGATGCAACAACCTCCACGTAGCGGTGGTTCAACTCGAGGGGCAGAACCACCAAGTCCGGCCGCATCGACTATCCCAGAGTCGCAGAGTCAAGCTCCTCGAATCATGACCATCGAGGAGTTAGTCCAACAACCGGGCCGGGACTTGCACATCCGGCTTGATCCACATCTCGTTGGAAGATCGACATGGTAAAAACCTTTAGTTCATATATATATATATATATATATTTAATATCAAATTGTTTATAGTTTATCTTTTTTTGTAGGTTTGGTATATCGAACAACGGGATTAGCAAGGCCATTATGAGGATGTTCCATTTGATCCTCGACAAATCGTACAAGAAGTTTTCAGAAGTCCCGTATGATGAGAAGCAAATTTGGTTTAGACAATTTGCGGTAAGTTGTCAATTACTATATTTTTTCTTATATTTATAAGTATTTTTTTTAATATTTTGCTAAGCATTTTTATTTATGTTTTAGTAGCAAGAGTTTACATGGCATCCTTCTCACACTGTCACGGTGGAAAAATTATTTATGAAGGAAGCGAGTACGCAGTTCAAGAGACACATGAACGAGTGGAAGAAAAAGTGGAGGAAAGGGGCAAACAAGCCGGAAGGCTTGAATTTGGAGGTTTGGAATCACTACGGACCATATTGGCAACAACCGGAGACAGAGACACTCTCGAAGACTAATTCAGAAAACCGAAAGAGTGAGCGCAACGGGAAGGGCCAATACATCCACAACTCCGGATCGAGCAGCTTCCAGACCCGAGAAATTCAAATGGTAATCTTTTATTGTTTACATTGTTTTCTCTACTTAATTAATTATTAAATTATTTATTTATATTTAAATTTATTTGTTTTTATAGACTAATGAGGCCGGAGGTGTGCGTCCGAATCATTTGGACTTAATGAAGAGGTGCCACACGAACAAGTCAACCGGGCTTATTCAGGATCCCCTCATAAGGGAGATCTACGAGAACGTGACGAAGCAGAAGACCGACATCGAGCTGACCCAACAGTCACAAGGTGACTCCTCCTCCTCCTTCGAGATGTCGCGGGAAGCGATCAACCAACTCGTTATGAACGTAAGTTTTTTTTTCTTATAGTTTTACATTATAATTTTATTATGTTCTAATTTATTTATATTTTATACAGAAATTTCCCCTTGATAAAAAAGGGCGACGCCGTGGCGGTTTGGGTACGATCCCGTTTATGGACGACGGGTCTTCTTCTGGTTCTTTTTTCTCTGAAGATCTCATCAAGCAGAATGAAGAGCTCAAGTCCAAAGTAGAAGCTTTGGAGGCAGCAAAAACGGACACCGAATTCAAGTTAGGTGCCACGCAAGATGAGCTTTCGGAGGCGAGGTCAGATATCGCTAGCATGTCGTCTTGGATGAGAGCGAAGTTTCCGGATTACCCGGGAACGGGATCCGGATCCGGATCTGCAAATGTTAATAATGTTAATGTTTAATGTTTTAAAAACACTTTTTCTTATTTCTAAACTATTTTATTTTCAAATATTTTAATGTTTAATATTAATTTTAATTTTCATTTTTGAATAAATTTATTTTCAATTGAATTAAATTAATCAATATTCATAATTTTTAAAATAATTTCAAAATAATATATTTTGTCGGAATTTGGTCGGATATTAGAAAGGTCGGAATTTGGTCGGAAATTAGAAACGTCGGCATTTGGTCGGAAAAAAGGTCATCGGACTTTTGTCGGTAAATCGTCGAGAATTATTATGGTCGGAATTTGGTCGGAACTTAGTTTGGTCGGTATTTGGTCGGGAATTAGAAAGGTCGGAATTTGGTCGGAAATTAGAAACGTCGGCATTTGGTCGGAAACAAGGTCATCGGACTTTTGTCGGTAAATCGTCGGGTATTATTATGGTCGGAATGTGGTCGGAACTTATTCTGGTCGGTATTTGGTCGGGAATGGGCGCATCGGACTTTTGTCGGTAAATCGTCGGGTGATATTTAGCGTCGGTAAATGGTCGGGAATGGTCTGGTCGGGAATCCGTCGGGAATTACCGACCAATTTCTGACCATATTTGATTTCCGACGCGATAGTTCCGACGGGCCAAATTGGTCGAAAATTCGTCGGGAAAGACGTTTTCCGACCGTTTTCCGACCAATATACCCGTCAGAAATCGAGTGTATTCTTATAGTGTCGGTAAGCTTTCAGTCATATTTCTATATGATTTAAATGTTCAAAAAATCGTTAGACGTACGGTAGCTAGGTGTTTAATAGGGGACTAGCGCCTAGGCGGATTAATCGGGGCCTAGACGGGCTTAGGCGTTAACGAATTATTTATTTATTTATTATATATTATATATTTATATTAGATGTTTTTAAGTTTTTTATGTTTTATTTGAAAATTACGTTTGTGAAATGGTTTAAAACAAAATAGTAAACTGATACGACAAAAATATAGTGAACAAAAAGATATAAAAGCATAATATGAAACTTGATAAGAGTACAAATAAACTAAACGAAAAGAAAAACCCAAAATAAGAAGGAAAAAATGAAAATAAAGAAAAATGGCGATTCAGAGTTCACAAAGGAAGAAACAAAATGGTGGTGGAGATGATATAATTACATCACCCTAACTTACTTTGACGTTTTAATTGTTTTTTCATTTACTTAGACGGCTTATTTTTGAAATTTTTTTTAAAAAATTAGACCATATATTAAACCGGCGCTTAGGTCTAGTTGGACCGATTTGAATCGATTTGAACCGCCTAAATTAGAATTCTAATTTATCTCACCAATTTTAGTAAAATTGTTTCGGTTTTAACCGATTTGGTGCCTAGCCTAGCGTCTAGGTTTCGCCTAGAAAGATTTTTAGAACATGCATATCAAAGAAAAATCAGAAAATGTCAGAATAACCCTATAATCATGTTCGAGCTAGACCGAGCTTTAGAATATAAGTCCGATTTTTTTTTCGAACGAACTGGGCCGAATAAATGTTTACATGTTTTACGGGTTTCTGGCCGAACGAGACCAAATCAACCCGATTGACATGCCGCATGTGAGTCAGTTGAGACGGTTGGAGAGTCCCCGTTTGATTACTACAATTTTTCTTCGTTTTAGTTTTTGTGGTCCGGAAACATCGACCCCTTCCCTCTGCTTCTTTGTTTTAATTAATTTTTCCTTTATTTTTTGACGCATTTCAATTTTCAACATACTATAAAGATTCACTGTATATGGTTTTCCAAGTGGACAGAAATTCGGTTATACTTGTTGTGACTTACGACTTCCGAATTATCATTTTCTCGTAATCATATATATATATATATATGTAAGTGACAAAAAAAGAAAAATAATATTACTCACTAGTGGGTCATTGGGTACAACAACTCTCCTTTTATCCTTCTTTTATATCCTCATGAAGTTTCAGCTTTGATGTCTTTTCTTTTATTCTTCTAGATTCACGGGTTCGATAACCAAGATCGTGGTACTCTTATGTACTTTTCTTCGCAATTGGAGAAATGTACAGAAAAAAGTTTGATCGATTTTCAAATTTAATTTCTGAGTGTAGATATTGACCTACCATCTTTGACGCAACAATATATAGACCAAAAGTATGAAGTTTATTTGTAACAAATATATTACAATCGATAGAAACAAATTTTCGTTTTCTATTTTTAGATGTTGCATGCTTTATTTTGGTATGATACATTTATTATGGTATTTACACCTAGTACTTTGTTAGTCGTTCATCTTTAATAACAGAAGAATTTGCATTATCCTCACCTTTGTACTAACATTTGATCATATTTGAAAAAAGATCTACAAGACGTAAGTTGTATTTTTCCTTACAACAAAAGTTGTATTTTCCTACAATACTGAAACAACACCTCTTAACCAAATACTTATATTTGAAAAGAGAAATATTTATGGATGATCGTCCATCATACTGTTTGACAACGTGCATGAAGTAGCACGTTGAGTGTTTCGCACTTCGTACATGTGATCTTTGCTTGTTAAAATTACGTGATATTGAATAATTCAATAACAAGTTGGATAAAATCATAAAAGCCCTACGCTCGATGTAATAAAGAAATTGGGACAAGTAAATGGGAGAATGTGTCACGATAACCATAAAGTGGAGACAATAAAAGATAAAATACGAATTTAGAGAAATATACAACAAATTCGAATAAAAGACCCTAATCAATCTCGAAGGATGAGAATGGAACCCTAATTAATTAACAAACCAGCGAGCATGCATGAACCAAAAAGAAATCAGTAGTTAGATGATATTCAAATATATTTCCAAACACAAAAAGCGAAAGGAAGTTCGATATCAGACCGTCCGTTTAACAAATTCCACACATACTCGTCTCAATTTGGACCCCACATCTTCACATGCTTTGAAAAAATACCTTTCACATTTTTTGAACAAGTTGAAATGGATATTAATCTAAATTACACACCTCGATATTTTTTTTCTTTTTCGTTTGTATAAGAAAATATTTTGGAGCCAAACCAGATGACCCAAGCGGTCGCTTTCGAGTTTCTACATTCTATCAATTCTGCAACAAATTAAATATTTGTATCATCTTAATGCACAACAAATGGTTACCCGTAGCAAACACGCAAATTCATATTCAGACAACAAACACATCATAATCTCCTCAACGCCTCGATGTCACCATCTCCCTTTCTCTCTCTGTATATATATATACACACATATATATATACATATATATATATATATATATATGTGTGTGTGCATAAATTCGTGTATACATTTTAAATTCCGTATATTCTTTTTTTATTTGTATTAAAAAAAAAAATCCACTCGCCCTAGTCTTCAATAAATACCCCCAACCACAATTCCGTGAGCCCTCCCTCACTCTATTCACACTCACCCTTCATTGAGTGATAACAAAAACGAAAGATCTTGAAACTCAAACCACGCACACAAAAAAAGGAGAGTTATTTTGGAAGGATTTGAAGAGAATGGCGATGAAAAAAGCAAACAAGCTAACACAGACGGCGATGATCAAGCAAATCTTGAAGAGATGCTCGAGCTTGGGAAAGAAACAGAGTAATGTGTACAGCGAAGACGAAAACGGACATCCTCTTGACGTCCCTAAAGGTCATTTCGTCGTCTACGTCGGAGAGAATCGGGTTAGGTACGTTGTGCCCATTTCGTTTTTGACCCGACCCGAGTTCCAGCTTCTTCTCCAACAAGCAGAGGAAGAGTTTGGTTTCGATCACGACATGGGTCTCACTATCCCTTGTGAAGAAGTCGTTTTCCGATCTCTCACTTCCTCCATGCTCAGATGAATATATCTTTTAGGGTTTCTTTAATTTTATTTTTATTTTGGAGATTTTAGATGGATTATGATGATGAGAGGGGAAACAGAGGAAGCTGCTGAGTAAATGCTTCTCTGTTTGAGCAAACTAATTTTATATGTTTTGGCTAATATGGGTTTAGTGTTGTATTAGAGTGAGACTAACCCTTAGAGAAAACCCAACAAGAACGATTACTATTTTTGGTGCTCTTCTCAGATTTGTATCACTCCCATGGTGGTGTGGTTGTTGAATGAGTACCCTATGAGAGAGATTTTACTATTTTGATGAATGAGTCTTTTAATAATATATCATCAGCTTCGCCAGTAAAAGCTAGTCAACAATTTTTTTTAAAGAGAAAACTTTCATGGGCGAGATGTTGTAGACCCCAAAAATACAAAAAAGAAAGTAACGTCGCCCTTGAAAACAGAGCAATAAGACAGGGTCGTTACTTTTTAGAGTTTTGTCTCTGTCTCTCTCTTTCCATATTTCCTAATATTGCAATATTTTTCCCATCTTTTGTTAAAAACTCCCGAGGTTCTCTCTCTCTCTCTTTTTCCAAAGAACGATGGTGTCTCTTTCTAAATCGGCGGTTTTTTAGCCGTTAAAACTGTTGAAATTAACTAAAAGATAAAATAAAGTTTCTGGATGGAATGTTAGTTACAGAATCGTATATATAGGGCTCTCCTATATTGAGCTTCGAAAAAAGCGTTTACTGTTTGTATTAATTTATGAGATTAGTAGGTAAGAATAAAGGTGGGACCGATTGAATATCCAAATGAGTATCCGGTGTTTTAGATATCCCAAGTTCGGATATCTATCTAGATATCCAGATTCGAATCCAGATCTATATAAAAAATATATTAAAATATAAAAAATAATGATAAAATTAAACTGTTATATAATATTTTATAAAAAAGCTGTTATTATAAAATTATTTAATTTTTATTTATATATAAATCTTAATAAAATATAAAATTTTAATATATTTAAAATATCCGGATCCGGATATTCAAACTTTATAATTTAACTATCCGGATCCGAATCCGAATCCAAATCCGAATCCGAATCCAAATCCGAATTTGACCCACTAAGATATTCAAATTTCCGGAATAAATCGGAGCGGATCTCGGATCCCGGGTAATAATTCCACCTCTAGGTAAAATAGAAATATTATTATCATGATATTAAACAAATTTGGAATCACCATCGCATATTTGTTTGAAGTTATTATTTATTTAAATTAGAAGTTTTGTTTTGCCCTATTCGGCTAGCTTGGATTAAAAAGTCGTAACAGCTATAATATTTTCTGATAGATATAGATACGTTTCAGGAATTATTAACTTTCATTACTCCTATATATATGGACCCAAAAAAGTTAAAAGCTATTAACCCATAACTCCTAATGAGCTAGCATTAGATGTTGATGTACAACCGCTAAATTAATTTCGATAATTATTGCAATATGGCATTTAGTTTGGTTTCTTTATAAAACCACACACACTTTTTTACAAACACGTACTTCTTTCTTATCAGAAATTATGATTTTTTGGATTTTTTACATAGATTAAGAAACAATTAATATTTAATTATAAATATATCATTTTCTTTTACTAAACACTTTTCCATAATTATGAACTAATAACAATTTAATAAATTTAAAATTTATCATTAATATTTTTTGAAGTTTACAATTTCTTAACATTAATTAATAAAAATACATAAAAACATAAAAATTAAACTTTTTGATATAAAAATAAAACCCCAAAAATCAAAATTTTTGATACGGAGGAGTATAATAAAATCGTGAATAAATATATTAAAAGCAAAGAATGCGAAGAGTTTTATGTTTTGCTTGATATATATATATATATATACATTCGTCCCTTCTGCAGAGATAAAAATAAATTAATAGTTGAAAATAGAAGAAATTGGAGATGTCAAAATCAACGTCAGAGAAGGGTAAGCACATGCGAGTGGGACCCACGGGTTAAGAGAAATCTCGTATCGTATGGAAAGCCTACAAGATTCTGATGGGTTAATAATCCTCTAGAACACAGCGTGGTTGGTGATGGACCCTACTTCAATCATTTGGACGGCTACGATAAACTTGACTCATTATGGGCTTCGAGATCACGATAAGATTCACCGTATCCCTTAATGCACGATCTGACCTAAATAAACAAAAACAAAATAACATAATCAGTTGGCGAACTATCATAAGAGCATGTCCAATGGTGAGGTTCTAAAAATGGGTATCTAAAATTTTTAGAATCTCACCTTTTAGAACCCCAACATTTTGTATGTTAATTTTTAGAATTTGTATCTAAAAGTTCTAACTTTAGAACCCTTCTCTCTTCTTTTTAGAACCTCTCCAATATTTATCAATTATATATCATTATAATTTTTTAGAACTATTCTATTTAGAACCCCCATTGAACATGCTGCTCGATGATTTCAAGCTCAAACTACACATGCAGGAGACGTTTTTTTTGGGTTTTAATGATAAAATTTTATACTAAAAAATAGAGGTTACATACTACTAGAGCTTATATTAAAACTTACCTTTTCAACTTACCATATATACTAACATATAAATAGAACCAAACAAGATAGAGATTATTTCAAATCGGATGAGAAATATAACCAAAATACAATTTAAGGAAAGATGGAGAGTTGCTATCCCGTGGAGGGAAGGAAATTAGTCGGTTTCGAATCCTCATGTTTGTTAGTGATGAGTTTAGCAATCCCCGATTTAATCCGGTTGGAATTAAGATCAGCCCAACGACCAGTCTCAAGCTCATCAAGACCGACATACGAAATAAAAGAAAGATTACATTTTATTTGATAAAGGAAAATCCCAAGAAAAGAGAGTTATCCTTATTGACTTCGGAAAAAATGATAATTGCCAATACAAATTCAAGAAGGAAAATGAAGAGCAACCGACTTCAAGACTTATAAATAGGAGAGCTTCTCATTCATTCCTAATAATCGGAAAATCATGAACAATTCTCTATGTAACAAGAATTACGTTCGACTTGATCTCTATTTTCAGGATACGTAGGTAGCCTTCACATGCACAACTATGATTCTAATAAAAATAATTCTCCTAAACCCTAAATTGATTTCACCGATCTACGATATGTGTGAAATCTAGTCCCAAAAATGTCCACCAAAGCTTTGATGAGAGTCGGAGGAGAAATTATGTTGGTGAAATCACAAACGTTGCGTTCAAACCAAATTGTTGGAGAAATTATAATGGTTTGAAGAAGAAGTTTCAAGATAATGACCTGCTCTCTCTCGAGATTACCTTGAGCTTGCATGATGAAGTCAACGGATGACATGATCTCAGAAGGAGGATTGCTTGCTAGTCCTCTAGCAAAAGCTTGCCAGATGGACTGCGAGAAGACGCACTCTCGAAGAACAAATGCTCATGAGTCTCTGAAATTGAAGAGCAAAGAGGAAAAAGGTGGGAGACGTTCATACCCCATCGAAGGAGCCTGTCTCTCATAGTAAGACGACCAAGAACCGCCAACCAGAGAAAAAGAGGCACGAGGAGTTGCATGCCTAAACCAGACCGTCGAGGCCCAATGAAACCGGAGGAGAAACGATTCTGAAATGCTCCCACGTGCTTCGGGAGGAGAATTTTGTTGTATAAAAGCATGCCGCAGATCTCCAAAGGAAAGCATCGTTACACTGAGCAAGATCCGAAGGAGGAACCGTGGTTAAGAGGATCATGAGGTTTTGGAGCTCCTCGGATCTAGCGCTCGGAAAGTGCCACTCTCCATGCCTGGTAGTGTCAATGACTTTTGCATCCCGCCCAATGAGCAACAAACTAGGACCTCTCCGACCCACAAAATCAAGCAAAGGCCCTAAGTCAGTCCATGAATCCCACCAAAAAGAAGCAGAAATACCATTCTGCAGGTCACACTTGAGGAAAAGAGCTAGAGTTGGTTTTAGCTGAAGCATACTTCTAATCGATCCAGAGAACCTGATTGAGTCTTCCGTACACCAAAAGCTTTTTCGATTAAAAACATTACCATTCACCCAAGCAACCCATAATGAACATGAGTTTGAAAACAAGTTTCAAATCTGCTTGAGCGAAACACAACTTCAAAATCCTCTAGCAATCAGATCCCTAAACCATCTTCATTCTTTGGCTTGCAAACTTCAGACTAAGCCACCCTAGCACCTGCAGCAGAATGAGTGCTATTTTTCCACAAGAAAGCATCGCAAAGAGAGTCCACTTTGGCATAAAACTCCTTAGGCAACATAAAGACACTTTACTCCAAAAATTTACCATTCCATAAATCACCGAGGAGACAAGCTTAATCTTACCGGCAAAGGAGAGACACTTAGAAGTCCATGAGTGGAGCTTCTTCGTGATTATTTCTAAGAAAGATTGCAAAACTGAGAATGCAAGTCTTGTAGAACTCAGCGGAAGCCCAATGTACCTTGTTGGGAAACTGCCTAATTTGATCCAAAGATCTTCACTTAAAACCGCAACTACATCATCTGGGTACCCACTGAAAAACATATCTGATTTTGATGGATTCATGTCCAGGCCCGAGAGCGATTTAAAAGCAGACATTATCTCTACAATACCTTCCATTGAGCTCCTAGAGCCATCCGAGAAAACAAGCATATTATCTGCGAAGAGGAGATGAGTAATCCTAGGAGAAGAGCAAAGAGGATGCAGACCAAACCTGCCCTCATCAGCAGTCGAGTCTAGAAGACGAGAGAGAAGCTCCATTACCATGATGAAGAGGTAAGGAGAGATTCTGTCTCCTTGCCTCATACCCTTTTTGCCTTTAAAGAACCTAGTTGATTCCCCATTAACCAAAATTGAGAATCTTGCAGTCAAGTAGCACTGTCTAATCCATTCCCGAAACATAGGTGGAAACCTGTGCGTCTCAAGAATTTTTCCCAACAAAACCTATCTGACAGAATCGAAAGCTTTTCGGATATTCACTTTGAGCATAGATATTTTGGGGCAACCAAACTTTTAATACTTCCTTATTAGTTATGTGGCAAACAAGACATTTTCGCCTAAGCACTGACTCTTCTGAAAATGACAATCTGTATGTATTACATGCAATTTTTATGTGATATATACGAAAATTAATTTCATTACGGTTATAAATGGCAATCTTAAGTTGAAAAAAAAAACAGTAAGTTCCAAATATTTTTTTTCAAAATTATTTGAATATGAAAAAGCTCATGTTTTCACAACACCAAATGTTTTTTTTCATAACTAACAAAAAGTTTTATAGATACTTCAATATAGTATATATCAAAAATTAAACTAATTTTCTCTTAAAAAATGGTCGGTAATATAAAATTGGATTTACTTGATTTTTTTCATATCAGTTTTTTTGTTATATCCAACAAATACGACAATTGACACTCTCTACGTTTTGTTATTGTGGACTGACATGTACAGCTCGCGAAGTGATACGTCGTAATATTATCGCCGTCGTAGGTCCATTTATTACCGTACACCCCATTAACTGTTTTGTTTGATAGAAATATTTAGTACGGATATAAATTTCTTCTCTTCTTATTCAAATAATTTGCTATAATTATCCATTTCCTTTTGGTCGGCAAATTTCGTCAAATAATCCAAAAGAATTGTATCGCAGCCTGATGTATATTTTTTTTCAAAAACGAAAGATTAAATTAAATGCTTGAGAATGAGTCGGTAAAGAGATCACAATCCCACCAAGTCCGAAAGTGCTACATATCCACTAATTAGCATATCATACACAATTTTAATAAGGGAAGAAACACACAGACGAGACCAAATTTATCACTTTTTTGTGGCATCATTACGATTACGACGAGTCATATTTCGAATTCTTATCATTCTATTTAATTAAGTTGTTTGATGTTTTACATCTACATTTGTTGTAAATTTGATTAAATGTGACGATATAGCTTAGCTAATTTACTTTATGGAAAAACCGGACAAATTATTTCGCGATAGTTTTTTTTTGAAGAGAGATTACGCGATAGTTGGTGAAAGTTAAACAACAAAAAAACTGATTAATTATTAAAACAGAATTTCCACACGCATAAACTTTTGTTTTCAGTCGATTCTTGTAGTGTCCTTGATATCTTGAACCTATTTTGTAGTTTTACTTAAAGTTCTGATTACACGATAAGGCTTGTTGCCTGATGATTAACGCATTGGAATGGGCCTTTAAGTGCATGCCACCATCAATCTCGGTAAAGAAAAATGAAACCTGGTTTCGACCGAACCGAACTGGTTTTTGGTGGCTCGTAATGATTGGTTAATTCCGAGTCGCTGGGTCTTTCCTAAATGGGCTTGGGCTGCCTGTAAGGCTGTAACGTTCCACTCTCCAAAGTCTAAACGCAAGAAAAAAGAGAGAGGCTATTTCAGTTCTAATTAAACTTTAGTGTTGATCGGCTATGTTTGTTTGTTAGTTGATAATCATAGTTTTTGCATCCATTAGCATGCATTTCCATATGGTTTAACTCTACTTTAGGATCATTCGAGTCCCATTTTCCCATGTAAGATCATTTTAGAGTTTAAGTAGTCTTTTACATTTTTAGGTACTATGGAACTATTCGAAAGCAACAAAAAACAAAAGTGTACTTGAAAAGAATTATGGAGAAGATAGGATGGAGGATGGCCGAGTGAAAACCAGTCAAGGAAGAGCTTTAGAGAAAACAAAGGAGCAACAAAGAAAAGGGAGAAGACAAACTTGCATCGACGTACAAGCCGGTGGAAAACATCGATGGTTGTAGTACTATTTCTCACTGTTAGTTTTTCTTTTAACACATTTTTGAAATGGGAATTGCATCCAAAGTTTGAAATATTTCCTTTTGCAGCCTTTTAACATGGAAAACTTTAGAAGCATAATGTCTGACCTGGAAGAAGCTTTGTGCAAGATTTGTGTAAGAGATGGTCTTCATTTACCGATATAGCATATCATGTTTACTATGGATTCCTGAATAATATGGAACATGTGTGCTGCACTTGCCTTATCCTCACTGCCAGCAATATCCAATGAGGACCGTACTGAGAAAGGTGCCATGGGAAATCGAAATCTTCAACACCAACTTTCTTGAGAACGAAAAGATCTGTGAGTGGATCTTTTTCTCCAATCCGCCTGCATCTTACATGAGTTTGGAGAATGAAGATGGTCTTCATTTTATATGGAAAATAAACCATAGGCTTATGAGAGTTGTTGATGAAGAAGCGATATATGTCACTCTCTTGGCCATCTACATAAAAGACAATGATGCCGATAGCAAGGAGAGATGGATGGAAGCTCTACTGGTTTCAGCATGGAGAGATCTCTCTGTACTCCTCTCTTTCTGTAATAAAGATGTTTTACAATTGGAGAAATCGACGCGCAAATCGATAGAATAAGTCGATGTCCAAACTTTCAAAAGGAACAAATACCAACTAAAAAACCAATGAAAGAAGTCAATATAAATTTTCCTCTGAAGATCGAACCAACCGACATGATGGTCGATGGAATTCGTCAGTTCCTGCACACGAGCTCTATGATTTTGGGGGTAAACCAACTTCTTTGGGTTGATCTGGTACATTTCTCATTTAATATATATTTCATTATATGTAATTGGTAGCCTACGTTATGATACTACCTAGTCTTTATGCACATTTCATTTACCAAAAATATGTGAGAAACTTTCTGATCTAAATCTTTTATGAAATAAGTTTCTACCTTTGTTCGTTTTTAGTTTTTATTTTTTCTTTTCTTTGCTTGGAACCCGAACCAAACCCACCCATATTGTTAATTGATATACAGAGTTTTGAGTATTTCTTGTTGTTTTGGTTATAACTTCCTCATGATCAAGCTAAGCTAATAAGCATATAAACTCCCAGAACTGCATGGCCTGATCAAACAAGTGAATCACCAAATATATTCTTTTTGTTAGTTTCTAATTTAACGAATCTCTGAAAATAGGATGAATTTCAAACATTTGTGTAGCTCAAAGCGTCTTTATTTTTTTTTCTAGTCTCTACTACAAATCTACACCAAAAGATAATAATAGATTAATATGATTTGTAACGTTTTCGTGTCTTGAAAAGGACAATCGTTCCCTTCTTTCTCTCTCACCTGTTCGCCCCTTCTTCTTTCGTCACTTCCGAGGCCACTCCGGCGAGAGGACCTCTCCGGTTCTGTTAGTAGAGCTTCATAGACGACTGGTGGTTGCGCCGTGAACCCTGGAGACTCGGCTTCTTCTTCTCCGGCAGTGCGAGGCGTGAATAATCGTGGCATCGAGGCGGAGCTGCGTCTGGCGCGGCGGAGATGAGTCGTGACTAGCGATTACCCAGTAGATCCGGTACGCTACGAGCCACATTTCGTTCGACGAGGAAAGCTTTCAAGATCCGTCGATGTCGATCCGAGATGTGGCTTTGAAGATTAGGTTTGAGGATCGGTGGTTGGTGGATGATGTTAGCAGATTCAAAGCAAGTATATATTTGCTCTAATAGAGCTTTATTAGGACATGAAACTTAGATAGAAATTGGTAAATGAAATAGCTCTTAAAAGCTTTATTTAAGTACAAGAATAAAGGAGACGGAAAAATTTAAGATGTTACTGATATCATCATATTTTGCATCATTCTAGCATCCGTTTCATTAGCGTTTCGAGTCATTTGCATATAGTTTATGTTATTTCTTTAGCATTTTAATCATTTTAGGAGTTTAATGTGTCCACATTTAGTCCTAGAGAGTCCTTGCATGTTTTGGATCGTATTTCAGGTGCTTCAGAGGAGATTCGAGACCCGAGGAGAGAAGACAGAGACTGTACTGACGTCACTGGTCGGTACCTCTCATCGGTATTGAAGGCAAAAGGATTGCACCGAGGTCACTACTCGGTGCAACTGATCGGTATAGAAGACGGAGGAAGGCATCCCCGGTACCGACGTGCAACACCGAGGAGTGACGTCGGTATCGAAGCTTCAGGGGATTGTTCCGAGGTCACTGCTCGGTGCAACTGATAGGTGCTGCTCTCGGAGGAAATCCGGGGAAAAAATCCCTTAATACCGAGCAACGATACCGAGGAGTGACCTCGGTATCCATCGAAGAAACATCAAGCATCTCTCCTCAATACCGATGTCACTGCTCGGTACCCCTCGTCGGTGCACAAACCCATGCTCAAAACCGAGGTGTTGTATCGACGAGTGACCTCGGTATTGGCCGACCAAAACTTTTTATCCAACTAAACCAGTTCGACCCGGTTCGACATTATTCACTATTTATGCCCAAAAACCTAATTTTGATGGGTTAAGTTTTTTCTTAAGCAAAAACCCTCTCTTAAGAGTGATTTGTAAGAGATTGATCTTTTTGATTTATGCAATTTGAGTATTGTTTTCTTGATTGAATCCATCTATCTTCTACTTTCTAATCATCCAATCATCTTGATCATGAGTTCTTTTCTTGGATTTGTTGAACTCATGATGATTAGTGAGTAGCCTTTAGGATCTTGAGATAGGGTAGATTAGGGTGATCCAAAGTTTGATTAGTGGTGTTTAGGGTTAGATAATCTTGTATTCCTTCTTGTCTAGTGTCCCTAATGCTAGATTCGGCTTGAAAGAGTGAATCTAGATCATAGGGCATTTCATGAACACCAAGTGTTTGGTGAAATGCCTTGATGAACTAGGCAAGAGATTTATGCTCCTAACCTAAGACATTAGTTGTTTACGGCATATCTTTGGTTGAACTTGTTATGATTCGTAATGCTTGCTAGTTGTTAACCTACAAATGATGATTTGCTAATGGACTTGATAATTAACATAGTGATTAGTTGCTTGAAAGAGAACTAATCAAGATTAGAGATCTTTTGCCTAGGAATTAGCTTCTTGAGTGAATGAACATCACTAATTAGATCTGGATCACCTTATATCAAATACCTCATCTCTAGTTCCACTTTTGTTATTTGAATTACATCTTGTTTAGTTATTGCATCGTTTATTTGCCTTAATTAGGTAACTTAGTCACAACACACTCGTTTAGCTTAACTTACTAAAAGTGCTTTGCATTCTTAATGATTAGAATAATCCCAATTATGGATTGATAACCTCCTTACTACATCGTATTGGGGATATTGATACCTCATAGAGACCAAAAAGTCTTGTATCAATTTGGCGCCGTTGCCATATTGGGATTTGTTTTAACATTGAGATTTAGGCTCTTTGTGAGATTAAGCTTTATTTGCTACAAAAATGACTCTAGAACAGACTCACCAGTGGGTTGTCTCTCACCAAGCGCTTGTTTTACGTCACGAGCTTGACTGTACGGACGATCAGTCAAGATAAACTTGAGAGCTGACTCCAAAACAAGCTCCACAATTTGACATCGCCAGCTTTAGAGTTCTGCTCATCATGCCTTCCACAAACTCCCTTCCTTTCCCTTTCAGCTCCGAAGTAAGAAGAACTCTAGCATTAGAGAATGGTTTCGAGGCTCCTTTGCACTTCACCCTGTATTCAATCGAATCCCCATCACACTTCTGAGGGATTAAAGTCATAGAAGCAGCATCCTTCACTCCTTTGTTTGTCGCCTTCTTCTTTCCGTTAGACGTTTTGGCGTCTTTCCTGTTGATGATAGAAGGACTATCTAGGACGTCTGTGACAATTGGTTCGTCAGGAGGCTCTTCCAAAAGATCGATTACCAACGTCTCATCTGTAACTACATCGTTGCAAGAGACACGTGTGGGAGTTCCTCTAGGGATAACTTTGTAGTACACCTCCTTGTCAATATATGAGAACAAGATTTGCTTGCTGGGTGTGTCCATAATGGCACCAACCGTAGCCATGAACAGTCTTCCAAAGATCAACTGCGTACGAGATTGTGCACTCATCTCCACAACATTAAAATCAGCTGGAACCATACAATCTCCTACTTTACCCAGCAAATCAGGGATTACACCATATGGAAGTGAGGTGGAACAATTCGCGAATGTGATAGAAGACATGGGCGGTCGAATATCAACTCCCAATCTCTCTGCAATTGCCTTTGACACGACATTGACGCTAGCTCCTGAGTCAATGAGAGACTCTTTGAATGCAATTCCAGAGATGGAGCACGGAACGGAGAATATGCCTGGGTCTTCCCTCTTGGTCAACTGCCGCAGCGGTAGTGACTTGCTTCTTGCCTGGATGAAGAGTACTTCGATCTCTTCAAGGATTTCTCTGCAATCATTGAAGTGACTTAGCAGAGGCCAGCCCTCTAGAGCTTCTTCAAAAGTGGACGAGTGGGGTATTCTTCGTACCATCAACAAATCTAACTTAGCATTCACCTCAGCAATCTGAATGCAATCCAAGCTGCCAACTTGCTTCTTACGCTCCATGTCTGCATTCTTGGTACTACTGCTAGAAACCAAGTTCTCAATAAGCACATAGGCATCGTCAGGATACCTTGTGTAGAAATTTCCATTGCTTGCAGCATCTAGAGCCATCTGATACCTCCAACCGACTCCTTTGTAGAAAGTACCCAGCAGCTGAACCTGAGTGAAACCATGGTGCGGACAATCTCTCTGATATGACTTGAAACGAATCCAAGCAGCCTTGAGTGCTTCAGTCGGTCCTTGAGAAAACTGAGAAATCTTGTTCCTGAGATCCTCGGATCTCGCATCATCGTAGAAGTTGTTCAGGAACGCATTCTTCGTCTCATCCCATGTAGTCAGCGAACCAGGAGACAACTGCTTCAGCCAGTAAGTTGCTTCTCCACCAAGAGAGTATGGGAAAAGCTTGTAGAAGAGGTAATCATAGGACACTCCATTGCTCTTGATGCTTGTAACCAGATCCTCAAACCTCTCAATGTGATCCATAGGGTGTTCATGAGGAAAACCATGAAAAAGATGCTGACCCACAAGAGTGTAGTATGCAGGTTTCAGCTCAAAGTCATCCCTCTGAAAAGCAGGAAGGCGAATCGCTGATCGATTGGCATAGAACTGATCAGGCCTATTGTATTCACCAATCGTTCTACCGAGAGCAGCCACAGCATTCCCTGCATTCACAGTAATTGCTGGGACAATGATATTTCCAGCGACAACAGGAGCATGTGGAATGATGTTCCCCTCTCAATCCAGACGTTGTCCTCTCTCGTTGCACAACTGACCCTCTTGGTCTCTCAAAGTTCCAGCAGTATCCTGAATCAGAATCATCGTGTTGTTCATCTCTGCTGGCTTCTTTGCTTTCCTGTTTGCACGTTCCAAATTCACACCTGAAACACACTAAGCAAAGCACGTAAGTAACCGAAAACATGTTGAGTATCGATCGATACTACGTGGTGTGGATCGATATCAACAAAAGAAGACGATGAGTATCGACCGATACTAGGTAGTATCGATCGATACCGACGAGCTTAGTTGAAATTCAATAGCTAAAATCTAATGGCGAAATTGAGTCCCCGGCAACAGCGCCAAATTTGATATGCTAAAATTAATACCCTAAAAAGTACTTAAGCAGTTGCTGCAGTAAAGTAGGGGTCGAACACAAGGACTCAGAGAAATCACACAATAGATTGTATAGTATCGAATCAAGCTAAGCAGTTTAGATGAAAGTAAAAGCAATAAACAGTAAAGAGTTGTAAATTCGATGGGAGAAATATAGATTCAGGGTATTTCTCAGGAAATCAATGAATGCAGATAAACTAACTAGTCATGATTCAGATTTAGCACGGTTCTTGATCTCAAATCACTAAAGTATAATTAACCAACTGTCGTTGCGAGAATTATCTAAATCTAAATCCTAGGAATTCCAAATCTCTTTGCGAATCCTAAAGTTTAAATCAGCTTTTAAATCAGGTTTGATTTGTTCACAAAACAACTAAATCAAATCTCTTTGCGAATAGTTATTTTGCTCACCTAAGGTTCTATCAGGTAATTAATCGCACTGTCGTGCCTAATCAATTATCCTAAGATCTATGTTCTAGGTAGCTAATCTAGAACAAGCTTTGAACACAATCTAAAGCGAAGAACTAATTCAGATAGTGAATCCTAATTAACTAATCAACCTAGCATTCAGAGAAAACCCTTATGAGAACCCTGAACCTAAAGTGGATCTACTCAGACATGGAGAATGAAAACAACATGATTGAATAGATCATCAAAGAAATCAATAAAAACAGGAGTTCAGAGTTGTCTCTCCAAAAACCAAAGTAGAATCAAGAATAATGAAAAGCTTAGAACAAAGCATAGAACAAAGCATAGAACAAAGAATAGCCAACAAAGTGGCTGTAAGACCTAATTAAATAGTCTAAACAAGAATTGGGGTCTTTTTGTAAATATCAAAGTCTTCTGGGCAAGTTCTGCAATTCTTCAAACTTCATTAAAAGTCGCGGGTCGTGTCTGCTACGATGGGTATCGATCGATACCAAGGGGTATCGATCGATGCTTGACGTAAAATCGGGTACTCATCAACACGATCTTCAGCTTCGCTCCAGAATGCCCCACAACGCTCAAATATCTCCAATTATGCTCCAAACGTGCTACAACCTGTAAAGGACTCTAAAACACTACGAAATAATATAAAGACTCTATAAAACGGACTTATATCATGGCCTAAAAGGGGTAAAAACCATGATATATCAGACACAAACCTCGCGCCTCGAGGAGAGGATTGGGCATTGGTCATGAGTACTAACCGACCCATGGCCCGACCGGATAAAGCAACAAAGAGGAGAGCGATGCGGTCCCCGTCTCCCGTCTCAAGTAATCCATCTTACTCAATGGGGTCTTCGTCCCCATCTCAAAACTTCTAGGTACGAATCCAAAACTCTTGTATATATTTTTTATTTAAGTCTTGCATTGTATAGTTTTCTCTTGTTTTTGGTCTTTTCCTTAGGCTTATTTCACACCGAGACGGTGTGATTTAAGTTTGGAGGAGGGACTGGTATCTAATGACATTTGCTTTGTCTTATTTTGAATTTGCATCTTGAGTCTCATGTATACATCTAAGGCATAGAAAAACCAAACAAATTTGAATTTTTTTTTGAAAATGAAAAGACAAAAAGAAGTCATTTAGGACGCATTTGCACTTCATGTAGGATTGAGTCTAGATGCATTGCATGTGCATTAGGAGCTATAATGATTCCTCCTTGTGAAGTGTCGCTTTAAAATTTTAAGTCCTTTGCTCTAGATCTTGTGTGCGAAATCAAGGTCGAACCATGTTTGGATCTCATGACTCATTACTTAGGTCTTAGCCGAAGCAAGTTTCGATTTGAATCCAACCCTATCTAAGTGAGAACCTTAACTTTGACAAATTAATTTGCGTGTTCATGCATTGCATAATAAACTCATGGATTCCGCATACATACTTGGGTCATCATATTCCTTTTTACCACTCTTGTTGGCCCAAGTAGCCAATTCCCATCTTTGGAATGGTTCACCCCACCTTGAACCCAATCTTCTTTCAAGCCTACATGTTTAGTGAGCGTTGTGAGGCCTTATTTTGAATGGACTTAGCAAAAAGTATTGGGTCTAGAGCGACAAGGAAAGGTTTCCATGTAGAACTAGCTCGCGCATCATGAGTTAGATTAGTCTAAGTTAGATAGGATGGTATTTGAGACGAGGGGAATGGATGAAAAAGAAGGAAAAGAAAGATTTTGGGATTGGAAAAGTGGAAAGAAAGGAAGAGATTCGGAAGGATGACTAGGGGAAGCAATAAGGTTGTAATGGTTGGCAAGAATATATGTGGTTTAGCTCTGAAGTGTTGAAAAGATAGTATCTAGTTGTGAAAAGAAAGAAAATAAGCCAAAATGGGTAATGCAAAGCATGAAGAAAAATGAGAGAGACTAAAGAATCTAAAAGAGGAGCTAGGCCAAGGAGAGTGAAGAAAGCCGAACCATTGGTTGAAGAAGAAACCCATTAAATGCTTATGGAAAAGGAAAGATGAGGAAGAGATGTGGAATAAGAAGGCAAAAATGCCTTGAGAATGGTAGCTAGGATTGGTTCCTTGTGGGTTTAGAATTAGGGTCGAATTTGCGTTGGGACATTGGGTAAATGGAAGTCTAGCCTTGTATGCATCGATTAATTTTCACCCTTAGCATTTTGCCAAGGTACATTCCTTCAATGAGAGATCCCTTGTTCGGAAACCGCCTCATGCATTGAGATCATCTTTGTCTCAAAACCGTATCCTTAGCCAAATGAGTTTATTTGCATTGCATGAACATGATCCACTATGAAACCACTAATTGAATGTCAAAGGATTGGATGATAGGAAGGCTTGTGTAGGTTGAGGCTTAAGCTTGATTTATGTAAGGATGGACATGGCTTGCCCCTTTTAAGTAGACATGTTTGATCGTACCTTAGAGTTTGCACTTGGACTTGAACTCTTTTAGTGATGTTTTGCTTGAGGAAAAGCAAATAACTAAGTTTGGGGGAATTGATATCATTATATTTTGCATCATTCTAGCATCCGTTTCATTAGGGTTTCGAGTCATTTGCATATAGTTCATGTTATCTCTTTAGCATTTTAATCATTTTAGGAGTCTAATGTGTCCACATTTAGTCATAGAAACATTTTAGGAGTCTAATGTGTCCACATTTAGTCATTTAGGAGTCTAATGTGTCCGCATTTTAATCATTTTAGTATTGGTTCCTTGTGGGTTTAGAATTATGGTTGAATTTGCGTTGGGACATTGGGTAGATGGAAGTCTAGGCCTTTATGCATCGATTGATTTTCACCCTTAGCATTTTGCCAAGGTCCATTCCTTCAATGAGAGATCCCTTGTTCGGAAACCGCCTCATGCATTGAGATCATCTTTATCTCAAAACCGTATCCATAGCCAAATGAGTTTATTTGCATTGCATGAACATGATCCACTAAGAAACCACTAATTGAATGTCAAAGGATTGGATGATAGGAAGGCTTGTGTAGGTTGAGGCTTAAGCTTGATTCATGTAAGGATGGACATAGCTAGCCCCTTTTAAGTAGACATGTTTGATCGTACCTTAGAGTTTGCACTTGGACTTGAACTCTTTTAGTGATGTTTTTGCTTGAGGACAAGCAAAGAAGTAAGTTTGGGAGAATTGATATCATTATATTTTGCATCATTCTAGCATCCGTTTCATTAGGGTTTCGAGTCATTTGCATATAGTTCATGTTATCTCTTTAGCATTTTATTCATTTTAGGAGTCTAATGTGTCCACATTTAGTCATAGAGAGTCCTTGCATGTTTTGGATCGTATTTCAGGTGCTTCGGAGGAGATTCGAGACCGGAGGAGAGAAGACAGAGACTGTACCGACGTCAGTGGTCGGTACCTCTCATCGGTATTGAAGGCAAAAAGATTGCACCGACGTCACTGCTCGGTGCAACTGATCGGTATAGAAGACGGAGGAAGGCAGCCCCAATACCGACGTGCAACACCGAGGAGTGACGTCGGTATCGAAACTTCAGGGGATTGTACCGAGGTCACTGCTCGGTGCAACTGATCGGTGCTGCTCTCGGAGGAAACCCGGGGGAAAAATCCCTTAATACCGAGAAACGATACCGAGGAGTGACCTCGGTATCCGTCGAAGAAACATCAAGCATCTCCCCTCAATACCGATGTCACTGCTCGGTACCCCTCGTCGGTGCACAAACCCAGGCTCAATACCGAGGTGTTGTACAGACGAGTGACCTCGGTATTGGCCGACCAGAACTTTTTATCCAATTAAACCGGGTCGGTACCCGGTTTGTCCCGGGTCGACCCGGTTCGACACTGTTCACTATTTATGCCCAAAAACCTAATTTTGATGGGTTAAGTCTTTTCTTAAGCAAAAACCCTCTCTAAGAGTGATTTGTAAGAGATTTATCTTTTTGATTTATGCAATTTGAGTATTGTTTTCTTGATTGAATCCATCTATCTTCTACTTTCCAATCATCCAATCATCTTGATCATGAGTTTTAACTCTTCTTTTCTTGGATTTGTTGAACTCATGATGATTAGTGAGTAGTCTTTATGATCTTGAGATAGGGTATATTAGGTGATCCAAGGTTTGATTAATGGTGTTTAAGGTTAGATAATCTTGTATTTCTTCTTATCTAGTGTCTCTAATGCTATATTCGGCTTGAAAGAGTGAATCTAGATCATAGGGCATTTCATGAACACCAAATGTTTGATGAAATGCCTTAATGAACTAGGCACGAGATTTATGTTCATAACCTAAGACATTAGTTGTTTAGGGCATATATTTGGTTGATCTTGTTATGATTATTAATACTTGCTAGTTGTTAACCCACAAATGATGATTTGTTAATGGACTTGATAATTAACATAGTGATTAGTTGCTTGAAAGAGAACTAATCAAGATTAGAGATCTTTTGCCTAGGAATTAGCTTCTTGAGTGAATGAACATCACTAATTAGATTTGGATCACCTTATATCAATAACCTCATCTCTAGTTCCGCTTTTGTTATTTGAATTACATCTTGTTTAGTTATTGCATCTTTTATTTGCCTTAATTAGGTTACTTAGTCACAACACACTCGTTTAGCTTAACTTACTAAAAGTGCTTTGCATTCTTAATGATTAGAATAATTTCAATTATAGATTGATAACCTCCTTACTACATCGTATTGGGGATATTGATACCTTTTAGAGACCAAAAAATCTTGTATCAGTCACCAAGATCAAAAGGATTCTTAGATTGATATCATATAAGGATAAAGAAGAGAGTTACCGCAAGGAGGCAACTCCAAGGTTACAGACAATGTTCTCCTAACACATATATTTATAGTAATCTACTTGCAATGACACCCTAAACAAATGGGCTTCTTTTGACACTTTGATAGGCTTATGACAATGCATTGGGCTTGTGTTGGAGGATGCTCTAATACCATGTTAGAGCAGTATTGGGTTTGTTATGGAGAGGTTTATGGCTGGAAATTTCTGAGATTTTCTTAGTGCACACAAGGTGCTCGTGGAAATGCCACAGAGAAAGGCATATTGTTGTTGGCAAATGGATGAGAAGTAGAGAGTTGTAGTTTCAGTAGTTGTGGGTAAAGTCTCTCGTTTGTTATGTGATGGTTACATAAAATTCAGAATTTTGTGAGAAAGAATGGTCAAAATATACCTCTGAGGGACTATACTAAACTCTCCAAGTACAAAAGATACCTCTGAGTGAGTCATGATAGATCTCCAAGTATAGACCAAGAGTTTTCACATGGTTGTGAACACTTATTTTCCTGTCTCTACAACAAATTGGGATATCCGTCTACATCTTCATATGCTCATTCCTTGTCTACTTCCTATCAAGTCATCACAATTGTGTCTCAAACTTCGCATCTCGGTTTTTACTCGACGCTACGTTTGCGGGGGAGTGTAAGAAAAAGTCAAGCCCAAGCCCAATGATGTTTCAATAAGTAATGAAGTGTCAAAAAATGGCCCACATGTTTAGGGTTTTCTTGCAAGAGTTTTTATATAAATATGATTGTTAGGAATCTAAGTATTGTAACGCAATCTCTCTTTCATCTTTCTATGAATATCAATCTGAAGTTTATTTGTTCTTGGTGACAACTAAATCTTCTTTCTTTTCTTTTACTTTCTTGCACAATAAAGTTCTATGAGTTATCTATTTTATATATCTTCTCTTTTATGTTAATAAACTCTTTTGAGCATAAATGGTGATCCGAGTTCGGAGATCTTGTGATGGAGCAGAGTCGGAGCATGCGTTGGCGCGGATTCTCCGGTGTTGGCGTCGGGAAAACGGAGATGACTACTTCATCATTCACATAAAGTGAGACTATCAGATGGGTTGACTTTCTCATAATTTGACCATCAGTCAAAAACTCAATATTGAATGGTTGTATGCGGGAACAATACATGTTAAAACCGGTTTCGTGTATGAAATTTTATATAAATATGTAATGCATTTTGCTTCTGATACGGTATATCATAAAATTTGTTACGAGTTTGAAAATATATATGATGTCCATCGTCGTTTTATTTCAAAAAATTTGGCTGTCAAACCTATTTTATCTTCATAGAAAACTTAAAGATTTCCTAACATTTAAACAACATAGAAAAATTCTTGTGAACCTTTTTATTCACCCTTTTTTTCTATCCAATCAAAATATGCCATCTAATTTATTTAAACAAAATATATTTAAGTTTAGACTTTTAGTTAGATTTAGGGTTTAAATTTAGGGTTGGATTTAAGGTTTAGAGTTTAGGGTTAGATTTAGGGTTTAGGATTTAGAGTTTAGGGTTAGGTTATAAACCCTAAAACAGATTACTCAAAAGTTTAGAGTTTAGAGTTTAGGGTTATGTTTAGGGTTTATAGTATATAGTTATGTTTAGGGTTTAGGGTTTAGAAGTCAGGGTTATCATCTAAACCCTAAACTCACAACCCTAAACTCTAAACCCTAAACTCACAACCCTAAACTTTAAACCTTAAACCCTAAAATTAAACCCTAAATATAAACCCTAAAACCCTAAACTCAAATATAAAATAGTAGACTTACAACAATAACTTTTATTAAAATAATATTAATTTTTATTTTGTTTAAATAAATTAGATGACATATTTTGATTGGATAATAAAGAGGTGAATCCAAGAATTGTTTTTTATATATTGATAAATTACAAATACAGTTAATAGCCAAGGGTCCAAGGCCCAATAAATACACTTAATGGATTTCTCAATCTGTTATGTGGATTAAAATACAAAACTCATATCATTTGCCACGTCAAAACTTATATACACCATGACTACACACTCGGAAAAAACTTCAAATTTTTATTTTAGCGTGCGATTTTTTGGTGTCATGGGCACATAGGGCCAAGAATTGCTGGTTGAAATGAAAATTTCAATTTTAATAAAAAATTTAATACCCCGCCGAACGAATTGGAACCTCCTTAAATAACCTAGTGCAACACCGAAATTACATGTTCATCAATTCTTGAAAAATAACTCCGATCTCTTTCTCGAAAATGGTGATGAACAATATCTTTGTTGAGATCGAGTTAACCCACTAGATCACCGAAGATCCTGCGACTAATGTCATCCTCGCCGCAGCTACTCAACGTTGGCTAACGGCATCCGAGATCCGTACCCTCTTCGACAATGCAGCGGAGTTTTTCCCAGTTCCGGTCAACGAGACAATGATACCCGCAGTTACACCAGGCCTCTTACGAGTTGACACGCACAACTTACGCGACCGAAACAATTTTCGGTTTTTAAGTCATGTGTAAGTTGGTTAATTTGGAAAATGGGTTAGTAAATTTGGTTGGTTTTATGGCTTGTATTTGATGTTTTAGGATAGATCTTTAAGCTTTTCTTTATCTGGAATTTGTTTAATGTTATTAGGGGTGTCAAAATAGGTCAAATGGGTGACCCATGACCCTAATTCATGAGTGATGGATCATGAATGACCCATCTAATTACTTGGGTCATATGTCAAATGGATGACTCATGAAAAACAAAAATTTATTTAAATAAATATTATTAATAATTTTAAAAAATCAGAAAATTAAAAATAGTAAATAATATTATAATATATTTATGTTAAAATAGTAAAAATGAAATCACGTTTTTGGCGAGAAACCACGGAATCACGTTTTCGGCAAGAAAACATAGAATCACATTTTTGGCGGGAAAACGCGGAATCACATTTTTTACGGGAAAACATGGAATTGCGTTTTTGGCGCAAAAACTCGCGGGAAAATGCGGAATCACATTTTTGGCGGGAAAACACAAAATCGCGTTTTTGGCAGAAAAACACGAAATCACATTTTTGGCGAGAAAACAAGGAATCACGTTTTTGGCGGGAAAAATGCGCAATCTCGTTTTTAGCGAAAAAACGCGGAATAACATTTTTTGGCGGGAAAACGCGGAATCGCGTTTTTGGCGAGAAAACGCGGAATCACGTTTTTGGCGGGAAAACGTTGAATCGCGTTTTTGGCGGAAAAACGGACAATCGCGTTTTTGGCGGGAAAACGCGGAATCACGTTTTTGGCGAGAAAACGCGGAAGCGCAATTTTTTGGCGGGAAAACAGGGAATCATGGTTTTTGGCGGGAAAACGGGGAATCGCGTTTTTGACGGAAAAACATGTAATTGCGGTTTCGGCGTGAAAACGCGGAATCACTTTTTGGCGGGAAAAATGTGAAATAACGTTTTTGACAGAAAAACGCGGAATCAAGTTTTTGATGGGAAAACGCGGAATCGCGTTTTTGGCGCGAAAACGTGGGATCACGTTTTTGGCGCGAAAATGATGAATTATTGCTTTTTGAAAAAAAAAATGATGGTATTATAGGTAATATTGTTATGATGTCATGATGATGTCATAATAATATCATGATGATGTCATAATAATGTGTGATGATGTCATAATAATGTTTGATGATGTCATGTTGATGGCCATTTGACCAATGACCCATTACAAATTGACCTATTTGACCTATGATCCATTTGACATATGACCTATTTGACCCATCAACCCATTAGGATAAAAAAAATTAACCCATTAGAGTCATGAGTCAAATTGGATCGACCCATGACCCATGACCCATTTTGACACCCCTAAATGTTATGATGAGGCTTGATAATCCAAAACCCCGGTTAATGGTCTTTCATGTGTGGAAATGTCTACGAGAGTTTCATTTGTACATATCATGCTTTGCCGGTTGAAATCCATATTGAGATGATTTGTAGGCATTGCAGGACTTGCTCGTAATGTTTGTTAGTGTCTTGGTTTCAAGCGGAAGCTTAGCTTAACCAACCGACTAACAAATAACTAGTTTCATAGAAATGAGTTGGTCTTTGTCTTAGAATCCTTTTCTTGGAAGTAAGTTTGCTTGAGAGTTTTAACATCGATAGCCAACCGGAAAATCATACATATTCTATTACCTAACCCATTGTCCATTCTCACCATAATTATTCTTCATCCTTATCGTTAATTAACTTGTCATTTCACTTGCATTTTAACTCGCTAATTTGATTTGTTTACTTTCTTCTACATGTTTACTTTCCTTTTGTTAGAGTGACACAAAAACTAATCATATTAATTGCTTAGCTTAGAATGTTCCACCTTGCATATTTGGTGTGAATCATATCGCTTCCTTTAGATTCGGCTCCTACTTACCACTTAATTGTTCTATACTTGGAGTAGTTAAAGTTGTGCTTAGGATTATAAATTTTAAACTTGGCACAATATTTAGAATCGCATGTAAGATTAGAGATACATCATTAATCGCATATCGCATCGACTACGAACAAATGACATTCATTTGGGTGTTGTTGGATTTGGAAACTAAACCCAAAGATCAATTGCAAAGATTTAGTGATCAAATTTTGGATTGCCGCTGTTTTAAATTGAGTGACAAAGCCACAGTGACCAGTCGCAACAATAGTAACAACATCTGATCGCTACTGCTAGTCACTATTATCAGCGACTCACAAAAAACATGGCTGGTGAAATAAGTCAGAATTATTCCAAATTGATGACTCATGAAATAAAAATTGACGGCCATTTTCTCATGTGCCAACAAATGTCATCACTTTACTTATCTTCTTTTTTTTTTCCAAGGAAATTTCGTGACCTCAAAAAAAGTTGGCAAAGGTCATAAAACGAGTGAAGGAGAAATTCTCTTGCGTATGACTTTTTTCACATTTTGAGCTGGTTTCGGAAACTTAACTTGTTTTCTTTTGCTATTAGTCTATTACTAATAAAAGTTCATAATATATATCTTAATTGTTTTTTTGATTAAAGCTATGTTGTGATGGAATAAAATAAAAAAAGGACGATATGAGAAAAAAGTCACCCATGAATTGAAAAATACGAATATAATGAAGGAAAAATAACTATGTGTAAACCAATCTTCTCAGATATAAATAATGTTTGTTATTTCAATATTATTTACAATGGTCCCTCAGTATGAGAATTAAATCATCATCGCTTAACTTTATGATCTCATCAAAAAACCATTAAAAAGTTACCAGTTACCACAACCAATATGTCACCAGACAAAATTCCTGATTCTATCTCTACAATATAAATTTTACAAAAAGTATATTTATTATGTCGGTTTTTTGTTATTATAACTTTATTTCAAAGTTCATATCATATTCATATATTATTTTGGTTTCAAAATAGATTTTTTCTTAGATATGAGAGCAAGAGTTGTATTTATTACATTGCTTTTCGATTTATAGATTAAATTAAATTTTTTGTATCGATTAAAATAGTTAAGGAATGAAAATAATTTTTGACTTTTTGCTTTTTTTGTTGTTTTTATAGAAAAAGATATAACGATAATGAAAATAAATATGATGAAAAAATTTATTCACTTTGATTGGAAGAAGGTACAATCATTGAAAAATCATTTAAAAGTTACCACAACCAATATTCTATCAGACAAAAATCCAATCTTTACATCTTCAAAATGAAACTGACAAAAAATTGTCGATCTTTTGTGATTTTATATTAGTTTCAAAATTTATTTCGTATTCATCTATTGTCTTACTTTCAAAATTAAAGTTGTCATGAATGTGAAATCAGAAATTTGTATTGGTTAAATTAGCTAAAGAAAGAGAATTACTTCGTAACTTTTTTGTTGTTTGCACAGAAAACATATATAAAGAAAATGAATCTAAAAATGATTTAAAAAAACTTATTTTCTTGATTTAAAGAAGTGATATATAATATTTTATTTTCGTGTCAATATTATGGTAATTAAAATAGCATTTGATTACTTTATTATAATTTTAGTTGACTTTGATATACTAACTTATAAATGTTCGACCATATAATACGTTTTTCAAATGGGACATATATAGATTCAAAATAAGACAGTTGAAACATCACAAACAATATATAATTATTGAGATTAAAACTGTAATATTTTTAATATATATTATTACAATTACCATTATACATAAAATAATATATCAATAAATATAATTGCTCGCATATGATTTTTATCAAAATAGTATTAAAAATAATATCCACACGTAACGTGGATGTAAAACCTAATTACATAAAAAATTGAAGAAAATAACATAAAAACTGGATGTATCGTATGATTTTTAAATACCTAAAAAGTGAAATCAGGGTTGTTTCTGATTTTCCTCATACCGAAATCGAAACCTTAAGAGTTCCTTAACCAATAAATCATTCAATTTAGGGATATTTCTGAACGTAAAATGATTAAAAGAACAAGGGTAAAAATGTAAAGTCAAAGCTTCAATCCCATTGGGCTTCTCCTCTCTGTCGTTTCTTTCGAAAGAATCTCACCTTCCCATCGGGGGTTCGGGATATTTGGATCAGGTTTAGATCGGGTATTTTAGGTTTAGAGATTTAGGTACTGATCAGATATTTTAAAAATTCGAATCGGGTTTGGATTTGGATTGTATATTTTTTTTAAGATCTGAAATTTTTCGGATATGTTCGAATCCAGATCCGAAGGTATCTAAAAATATCCACAATACTCGAAAAACTTGAAATCCGAGACAAAACAAAAAAATATGAATATTCATTTCATTTAAACCAATACACATTCAAACCAAAATTATCCAAAATACCAGAAAAATCCAGAAAAAACAAAATAGGTATATTCGATATACCTATAATATCGAAAATATATCTAAAATATCCGAAATACCCAAAAAATAATTAATATATTTGGGTTTATAGTTATAATTTTAGGTATTTGGGTTACACTTCGGGTATTTCAAGTACCCATTCAGTTCTCGGTTCGGTACCGGTTCGGTTCTTCGGGTATAGGAATTTAGCATCCGATCGGGTATTTTAAAATTTCGAATCAGGTTCGGTTTGAGTATTTTCGGTTTATCAGATTTTTGGATCTGGATTTTTTTCCCAAACCTACTCTCATCATATTAAATTCTAAATAATTTTTGTCCCAAAAGAACGTCTTTTTTTTTAATAAACCCTATCGGCTCATCCGATCAGTCTCGGTAGGAATGCACCGAGGTGTTACAAAGTAGACTTCTTCCAACGGTTCAACGGACACCATGAACTCTGAAATAGATCGTAATGTCGTATCCTTTATTCATCAATGTGCAATCATATATATACACTTTAGTATTTTCTATTTCTGATAGAATCGTATCTAGCTAAATATATCTTATAGCCCAATACCCCCCCCCCCCCCTCAAGTTGGTAGTACGAAATTTCGAACATCTAACTTAAACAACAAATTTTCAAATATCGGCCTAGGTAATGACTTGGTAAAAAGATTTGCAACTTGGTCCTTTGTCGAAATGTGCTCGGTCGTGATGAGACCGTCTTGAATGGCATCTCGTACTTGATGACAGTCATACTCTATGTGTTTCGTTCGCTCATAAAAAACAGGGTTCGCGGCTATGTGAATGGCCGCTTGACTGTCACAATGTAGGTGCATAGGATGAGGATGATCAAAGCCTAAGTCTTTAAGAAGTGCTTTTAGCCATTTCAGTTCCTTAAGTGTATACGCCATGGCACGATATTCTGCCTCGGCCGAAGAACAGGAAACCGTGTCTTGTTTCTTTGTCTTCCTCGAGACAGGTGAATTGCCCAAATAGATGATATATGCTGAGAGTGACCGTCGATTTCGAGGACACGCAGCCCAGTCAGAGTCGCAATAAGCAGTTATCATAAGATCGCTGTCAGACCGAAGAAGTATGCCTTGTTCTGGAGAGCTTTTGAAGTAACGAACCAAGCGTAAAGTAGCCTCCCAATGAGCAACCATATGAGTCTGCATGAATTGAGAAAGGATGTGAACATCATAGCTCAGATCTGGACGCGTTAAGGTTAAGTAGATGAACATGCCAATGAGACGACGATATTGCTTAGGATTGTCAAATGTCGGACCCGTGATGGTTGCAAGCTTATGGTTAAGTTCCATAGGAACCGCAGAAGGCTTAGCTCCCACCATACCAGCTTCGGCAATGATGTCGAGGGCGTATTTACGTTGAGAGAGACAAAAACAGTCCGTACCACGAGAAACTTCAATGCCCAAAAAATATTTGAGCTTTCCGAGATCCTTCATATGGAAACAGTTATTAAGCTGGATTTTGAAACGTTGAATATCGTTCAAGTTATTTCCTGCGACAACAAAATCATCAACATACACAAGAACATGTGATATGATACCCCCTTGGTTAAGAGAGAAGAGTGAGTAGTCTTGATAGCTTTGAACAAAACCGAGTTGTTTGAGAGCTGTGGAGAGCTTCTTAAACCAGCAACAGGGAGCTTGTTTTAGTCCATATAACGATTTTTGAAGACGACACACTTTAGTTGGGTCTTATGATTGGAAACCCGATGGGAGTTTTATGTAGACTTCTTCTTTCAGATCGCCATGTAAGAAGGCATTGTGTACATCCATTTGATGTACCTCCCAATCTTTCGCAGCTGCGACACTAAGAAGATAACGAATCGTTGTCATCTTCGCGACATGAGCACAAGTTTCATTAAAATTTGTCCCTTCTTTCTGGCGATTTCCCATCACCACTAAACGAGCTCTGTGGCGTTCTAAGGTCCCATCAACATTGAACTTGAGTTTGTATACCCATTTGCTACCGATGGCTTTCTTGCCGGGAGGCAAATCGGTGATATCCCATATATGATTAGCCTTTAGTGCGGCAATTTCTTTACACATAGCTTCACACCATTCTTTAATTTTTATGGTGTCGTGAAAATGTCTCGGTTCTGTGCTATCAAGAACAGCATCCATAAAAGCAATATGGTTTGCTGAGAAACCAGAATCAGAAAGATACTTAGTAATGGGATAAAACACCTTACCAGAGACCGTCGACGAAGAGTTTGAGTCAGAGAAACCAGGTGGAAGAGCGTTTGTTGAGGGGGAGTGTACGTTTTTAGTGACGAATTCTTTGAGAAGTACCGATGGTCGTTTCGGACGATGTCCACGACCTAACAATTAAGGTAATTCCGGAGAGGGGGTTCACTCGTCGAATCAGATTCTTCAAGGAGAGCTGATTAAGCGTGCGGCTCAGGAGCTGTCAATGGCGTAATCTCGGCAACGATTAACGCAGTAGGAGCTTCAACCAACGGCATGGGTGAGGAAGGTACGACTGTTGGTAAGACCCATTCATCATCAACAAAATCAGCGAATTAGTGCAGAAGCGGAGGTTGATGATTCGTGATCTGAAATTGGAAAAACATTTTCGTGAAAATGAACATCTCGCGAGACAAAAAAATTGTTCATTTTCGAGATCATAATTACGCCATCCCTTTTTCCCGTAGGGATACCCGACGAACACACATTTGCGACTACAAGTGCCAAATTTGTCTTTGTCGCGAGCTAGATGATGAGTGTAGCAGAGGCAACCAAATGTGTGAATCATATTCTAAGATGGACGACAACCAAATAGTAGTTCATACGGAGTTTTTCCTTTCAAGAGTGATGAAGGCGTGCGATTAATCAAGTGTGTCGCTGTAAGAATACTTTCTCCCCAAAATTTGATAGGTATATATGACTTTAGAAAAGACATGCTCTGGCAACGTTGAGGATGTGACGATGTTTACGTTCTACTCTACCATTTTGTTGAGGAGTGTCAACACACAAAGTCTGATGCAAAATACCGTGTTCTAAAAAATAAAAAGTAAGACACATAAATTATGTGCCGTTGTCACTACGAAAAGCTTTGACTTGTTTTCCGAACTGTCTTTCGGACATAACACATAAGTTACGTATCAAGGCGGGAACTTCGGATTTTGCAGCCATGAGGTATGTCCAAACGGATCGAGAGTAATCATCAACTCAACGTAAGAAAGTACACAGCTCCGCAAGTAGAAAGAATACGGTATGGACCCCATACATCAATGTGCACAAGTGAAAAATAATCCAAAGCTTTATTAATGTTATCATTAAAGACTTCTCGTGTTTGTTTGGCACGAGAACAAATCTCACAACTCTTGATCTCTCCAACATCGCTAGGAGATTGATCACATTCTGTTAAAGAATTTAAAATAATAACAGAAGGATGTCCTAGTCTACGATGCCATAAGGCTCTAGAAGATATAGTTTCTTTCGAAGTTTTGTTCACACGTGCAGCCAAGACTCCACTAAAATAGTACACTCCCTCACGCTCTTCAACCGCTCCAATAAAAATCGAAAAACGGTCCTGCAAGAAACACAAAATATCAGTAAAAATGGCGATGCAGCCTGTTTGTCGCAACAATTTAGAGACATAGATCAATGTGCAATCGAAATCTGGAACAAAATGCACATCATGTAGCATATAGGCGGAGCTTAGCGGAAGCAACCCACGCTTCGTGGCGCGAGAATGGTTTCCATTGGGAAACGTTACCGCATAGAGAATAATATCCACCATGTCCACCAAAATACGAACATCGCCAGTCATATGATGCGAGGTACATGTATCAATAATAACATCGGTAAGATGTGTTTTACCAGACAATTTTTTAGAAGAAGTGTTGGGGCGCTGAACTTGAAGGAGTTGGATGAGATGAGAAATTTGATCATTCCCATTGTCACCATCAGGTCCAACACGAGCATTGTTTGCTCGTCCTCTTCCACGACCGCGTGCAGGACGACCTCCACGCTGAACAGGTTTGGGTGCAGCTGTGCATTGTCAGGAGGAGCTGGTAGAGTTCCACGATTCTGGTCGTAATACCACTGTGGATAACCGTGGAGTAAAAAACACTTTGTCACCTCGTGCCCTTGTCGATGGCAGTGAGTGCAAGAGAGACTCTAACTGTCACGAAATCGTGGTGTAGAGACAACTGAAACATGTGGTGGTGTCTTCACGGTGAATCCAATAGCATCCGTTTTTGCAGTGTCTTTCGATCGAACAATGTTGAGATTATGCTCTTCTCGAATCAAACGCAAGTAGACTTGATTAAGGCTTGGAAGAGAACTTCATTGGTGATTGTTGAACGAATGTTGCTGAAGCGAGGAAGGTCAAGTCCGAACAGGAATTGATGAACTTGATCATCCTCTCGTTCCTTGGCAATTTCAGGAGCTGCTTCACATTTACACACTCGACCCGTTTTGTAGTTCTGTAGTTCGTCCCATAATTTCGATAATATGCCGGAGTATTCAAGTATAGGCTGTCCATCTTGTTTGCACAACGCGATTTTATCTTTCAAGACCTGTTTTCGTACCTCGTTACCCACGGAGAAACAAACACGGAGACTTTCCCAAAGACTTGAAGCCTCAGAGACAAACAAGACAGTGGATCAAAATTTTGGATCAATCGCGGTACGAATCCAACCCATTATCATTGAGTTTATAGCAAGCCACATTCTCAATTCGGGATCGGAGTCGGGTTTCTTAATAGATCCATCGATGAATTTGAGCTTCTGTTTTGCTTGAAGAGAATTCCTCAATTCAGTAGCCCATTCAAGGTAATTATCTTCCCTCAAGATGACGGAAGAGATCAACGCACCGGGACTATCCGACGCGTTGAGCGAATATGGATTAGGTGCGGTGTTGTGTGTTGTCGCGGCGGTGAGGTCTGCAGACATGGTGTCTTCACGGCGGCGATAGAAGTCGAAGAGAAAAAAGACGGCGGCGGCGGTGCTATGGTAAGCAATCAGTGGCGGCGGTGCTATGGTAAGCAATCAGTGGCGGCAGTTTTATGTTAGAGGATTTTGTGCTCTGCTACCATGAAATAGATCGTAATGTCGTATCCTTTATTCATCAATGTGCAATCATATATATACACTTTAGTATTTCCTATTTCTGATAGAATCGTATCTAGCTAAATAAATCTTATAGCCCAATAAGCTCACAGCTTTGTTGGGTTGTCAACGGGTCATGAGATCTATGAGATCCATATGGGCTACCACACCGTCTGTCTCGAGTTTGAAATGTCTTCCGACTAATGCCAGGGGATAACCAGATCGTCTGTTACTAAATTACCATATAAATTGTCTGGATTTTTTAGGCCCAAACCCAAACTTCCACACACGAACATGTTTTTGTTTCAGGGAAAATTCAAACCCAAATTACTCTGGAGCAAAGTCCCAAGTCTTTCTCTTACCACCCGACCACAAACGTGCGGGCCCAAACATCTTCCTCGTTAATGAACTCCTTGGCTACAACTATCTTTACCCGACATTGTCCTTTTAACCATTTGGAGAAAATCCTTGTCAGGTTATAATTACTACATTGATCCAATTTCGGCTAAGATTCGCTTTCGTACCTTACTAAAATGGCTTTAAACATAGTCTTTCTAACACAGTATTCACCGTTGATAACTAATGTGGTACGATACACATGCATGGCGTCATTTGTCTTTCTTCCCCAACTCGACTTTCGATTCATACTAAGCATATATGGATCCTTCCTTTATGTATTTATTATGAAGGTTTATGCGCGACATCTTTCCCTCATGTTGCTTTGCAGCCTCAGCCTCAATATCGATTCAGTAGCGAATGAATTTGGTTCAATGTTTTTTTTTTTTTTTTTTTTGTCGTGGGACCAAGATTTTAGATATATCAATTTTGTTTACTTAAATTTACAACACCTGATCATTTACAATTTGGCAAAAAAAAGAAAAAGAATAACTCTTTTGAGATGCTAGATTTTTTTTCCATTTTGGCTACAAGCCTACAATATATATATTTTCGCTACAATACTCTGTTTTTTTTTTTTGGTCATCACCACGACACTCCGTCTAAAATGTAATTCTACCATTAGCTCTATCTATGTCTCCAAAATAAAAACCTTTAATTGGCCTATTATATACCTTTTTGTTTACTATGGATATACTTTCGCTTTCTATAACATCAAAGATTTGTTTTTAAAAGGAGACATTTCTCTTCTTTAATTTAAAGAAAGAAAAAAATCTCACATACTGTTATATTTCTTCTGTTTCCCTGTCGCAAAATATTACGTTAACTTTCATAAATTTGTCGACAATCGGAAATTGGAGGGTATGTTGCATAAGTGTAGTGAATTTAAAAAATATTTTATATTCATCTAAATGATCGATAATATCTTATAATTGATTTGTTATTTTTTTGGTAAGAATATATATCATACATATATTGAGTCACATAGATCAAATATATTAGAGCTAAGACAAATATTAAAGTAAATCAACGTTGGATATTACTTATTGCCAATTGGCATATATATTTTAGATTATTATTTATTAGAACTTTGAATAAATAATTAGACATTTTGAAACCAATTACATATAGAAGACACAACTATTATATATATCGTAAAAAATAAAAACGATTTAGTAAACTATCCAATTTCTTCTCCTTTCAAGACATACTTCATTTTTTTAACTCAGTCTTTCACAGGTTCATTGTTTCATTGTTTTCTAATAAACCTATCCATATCTTTTTCCATATAAACTAATGTAGGGGAAGCGAATGAGGATCCGTTTGTTTGCTCATCTAGCATTTGCATTCAGATGATCCATTTAAATGATGGCATGATTCATCTGGATGATGCATTTGAATGATGTTTGTTTATATTTTTGGTTATTCATTTATATGATTCATCTGCATGGATCTGGATGAACTTTTGTTTGTTTGATCATTTTACATCTTTATCCAGATGCTTTTAATATGAAATAACTAAAATACTCATGCTTTAATCTTATTATATTTGTAGTTAAATTTTAATCATATTAATTTTAATCCATGATCTAAACAATATTTATAAAAAAATAATTTTTAAATTATTAATTTTGACATTTAAAATTTAAAATTTAAAATATTTTTTATAAGAAATTTCATCATATAAATTTATAATTTATAGATTTCTATTTTCATTAAATATTTAAATTTAATAATTTATTTTTTATAAAATGAAATTTCATGTTTTTGGCGGAAAAATGAAATTTTACGTTTTTAGAAGGAAAATAGAAAATATGTTTTGGCAAAAAACGAGATTTTATGTTTTCGCGGGAAAACGAGATTTTACGTTTTTGCGGAAAAACGAGAATTTACGTTTTTGGCGAGAAACATAATTTTACGTTTTTGGCGGGAAGACGGGATTTTACGTTTTTGGCGGAAAAACGGGATTTTACGTTTTTGGCTGGAAAACGGGATTTTACGTTTTGGCGGAAAAAAAAGATTTTACGTTTCTTGGTGGAAAAACGAGATTTTACGTTTTGGCGGGAAAACGAGATTTTACGTTTTTGGCAGAAAAACAATATTTTACGTTTTTTACGGGAAAACGAGATTTTACGTTTTGGCGGAAAACAAGATTTTACTTTTTTGGCAGAAAAACAAGATTTTACGTTTTTGACGGGAAAATGAGATTTTATATTTTTGGCGGGAAAACGAGATTTTATGTTTTTTACCGGAAAACGGGATGTTACGTTTTTGGCGGAAAAACCATATTTTACGTTTTTTACATGAAAACGGGATTTTATGATTTTGATGGAAAAACGGGATTTTATGTTTTTGGCGGGAAAACGGGATTTTATGTTTTTGAAGGGAAAACGAGATTTTATGTTTTTGACGGGAAAACGAGATTTTACGTTTTAGTGGGAAAACGAGATTTTACGTTTTTTGCGGAAAAACAAGATTTTACGATTTTGGCGGAAAAACGGGATTTTATGTTTTGATGGGAAAATGGGATTTTAGGTTTTTGGCGGGAAAACGGGATTTTACGTTTTTGGCGGGAAAACAAAATTTTATGTTTTTTGCAGAAAAACGAGATTTTATGTTTTGGCAGAAAAAAGAGATTTTATGTTATGGCAGAAAAACGAGATGATTCATCTGAATGAATGTAAAACGCCTTTAAACAAATATCAATTCTCATCTCCATCCAGCTGAACCAGAATGATCAAACAAACAAGGCCTAAATCAGACCAGAATCCAAACTATCTAATTAGCACAAATCTAGGCTGTCTGAACATTCTAAACTAGACTACGGCGAAATAAAGAAAACATTATGTACCTTAGATTCTACTTTTCACTGTTCGAAGAACGTGAAGACAGAAAAAACTTTGATGAGAATAAAACAGAGCAAAGTGGTTATAACCAATAGTCTTATCCTTCACATGACCTGGTCGGATTTTTTTCTTTCTTTTTTCCAATCACTACGGTCCAATTATATAAACTACTTTCGCCGATCCAGTGAAAGATGTACATCGTTTTTTAAAGTAGTAAATTCACATTAATTTATTAGAATAATAAATTTAAACTATAGATGTTCATTATTGAAACGCAAATACTATCATTCATACTTTCATAGTTAGGCTAAAACTATAACAAACTAATACAGTACGTCGTTTAGAGTTACGTGAACTTATCCGTATAAGAACACATAAATTATTAATCGGCTTAATATGACTTTTAACTATATTTAAAATTTTACGAATTCATAAACGACAATGGCAATCATGCAAAACAATTTTTAATACTTCTACTTTTATTTTTAATAAATAAATTGATGATAGATTGATAGCTATAATCATTTGTTTTAATTAAACTAGATTTTAAATCCGTGCATCCGCGCATGATAATTTTTTTTGTAATATATAAAATATGAAATGGGAAATAAGAACTAATTTAAGCTTTATTAATTCAAATATGTTTAATTTGTAATTTTTAAATCTATAACAGATTGAATAAATGTTTATCAATATGTTTAATATCTATTTGGTAACAAATTTAATTTATTTTTTTTAAAAAAATAAAAAATGTTTGGAAACAGATTCTAAAAATTGTTTATGTTTTAATAGTATCGATGTTTATTGCCAATACTCTGAAATTCTACACATTGATTGACATTGTTAGAATCAGTATTCAAATGTCTCCAACAATAATATGATTTCTACAATTTAATTGAAAATGCAGAATTTACAGCCAACACCAATTTAAATCACTTCCTCGAACTCGGGACTCGGACCCGGGACGACTCGGTAGAATGACTCACTCACCTTTCACCTTTCACGGCCATCTCCTTTATATCCGCCACCGCGTCTGACTCAGGAAGAAAGCAATAAATAAGTCAGGAAGACGATTATTCCAAATTGCCTTCGATACATTTTCTGCTCCCATGGCGAGTAAACTCGTTCCGAGTCAGAATCGTCTCTCTTTTTAGTTTTTATTATCTATTTACTCTGTGATCCATAAGAAATCACCATATTGCTTTTTCGGAGACGCCGTGAAGCAACGGCCGAGATTCAATCCATAGATCGAGCTTGCTTCTGATCTCCACGTGGCAGTTCTTCGGGAAATCGTCTGGACAAGTAAACCGTCTTGGTCGGGTCGAGTCGGACCGGGATATAAACCGAATCGACTCCACGAAAACCGATTCTTCACAAGGGAAAACCAACGGACCTTGGTTCACGAAACCGAATTCTTCCTCGGCTTGAACCAAAAGATTCCTTAGAACGGGATGGTTCAGATACGTCGCGCGCACCACAAATCTCCTGCAACTGCTACCAACGTAGACCGCCACGTATCCTGGCGGCACATCCGACGGCACGCAACGGCTGAAAGAAGACATCCGCGCTTGGTCGCGCCACCGTCGGAGCATCTGCCTCAGCCTCACAATGTGACGGATCTTACTGCATTTTCCGAGACCTCCAGCCATTTTTCGCGGTTAGTAATCTGAGGCGAGAAAGTGAGAGAAAGAGAGAGAAAATGTAAAGAGGGACTTTGAGAGTTTGGGAGTGACGTGGTTTATATAGTATGAGCATGTTCAATGGGGTTCTAAATAGAAGAGTTCTAAAAAATTATAATGATATATAATTGATAAATATTGGAGAGGTTCTAAAAAGAAGAGAGAAGAGTTCTAAAGTTAGAACTTTTAGATAAAAATTCTAAAAATTAACATACAAAATGTTGGGGTTCTAAAAGGTGAGGTTCTAAAAATTTTAGATACCCATTTTTAGAACCTCACCATTGGACATGCTCTAAAGGGTGTAACACAATGCCACTGGCTTTCGAGATATTTACGAGATTGCCTCCGTGGTCCTTATTTTGGGTATGGGCAAAATATCCGGAACCAAACCGAATTAGAAGATACCGAACTGAACCGAATAGTTTTAAATATCCAAATGATTCATTTTATAAAATATTTTGGGTACTCAAACCGAACATGAACCGAATCGAAACTCGAACGGATACCCAAAATATACTAAATACAATTATAAAAAAGAAAATAGTATGTATCTTTAGTTTTGAAATAACCAAAATACTCAAAATTACAATTATAAACCGAATATATTAGTTATGTTTAAACCAAAATAACCAAAATACTCTAAATATTTGAAAATCTTTAGTTATATTTGTCAAAGTTAAATAATTTTTGCAAAATGTAAACAAATTTTATTTAAATTAAACTTTTTTAAAAAGTTTTTTCGATAATTGGGATAAATTTTAGGTATCGAACCCGGGCGGAACTGAACCTGATCTAAAAAAATAAAATACCCGAATGGATCCTAAACTTCTAAAATTTGGATACCCAAAACCTGAAAGAACCTATTCTAACCTAAATAGGTACTCGAATGCCATACATTCTATAGCCTATTAGCCTGTATTCCTTTCCATAATTAAATTATTTTAAGAATGATTATTCGGGGAATTAATCTTGATGATTTTTGGCTAAAGGAAAGATTGAATTCGAATCATATGATCATTATGAGGAGCATCAGAGATTTAGTATGCTATTTTCTTTTTCATACATTGTATGGTGCACGAAGCATTGATACAACAGGTGATGGATTCGACATGTGAGAACTAGTGGTTGATTATGGTTCCTAAATAATCCATGGTTTTAATAATTATGCTAATGAATCTATCGATCATAGAAAAAAAATTATAGATAGTCATTAGAGATAAAGGATTGATCAATCCTATGTATTGAACAAAGAAGTGTCACTTTTAAGAAAAAGAGATGGTAGGGAAATAAGAGCATGTGCTAATGTTGGATAAGACGACCAGTCTTTGGAAAGAGTTCAAACATCACCTTTGGATTTGATTAGGGACATATTAGAGTCAATTTTCTTTCTTTCTTTATATTCAGGTTTATAATCTGATGAGATTCTATGAATTGATCTCATATAATGGTACATGGTAGGCATACATTGCTTAGTAGTTCATATCTAATATAGATGGACACACAAATTCGACTAACTAGTAATCTCGAGATGTTTATTTGTTAATCTATACTATTACAACATGAACATTTTTGGAATCTATTTCCAAATACTTCTTATTTTTTAAAAATAAATTGAACTTATTGTTAAACATTTATTAAGTCTATTATAAATTAAAAAATTAAAAATTGAACATATTTAAATCAATAACACTTAAATTAATTTTTATTCTTCATTTCACATTTTATAAATTACAAAAAACTTTATCTCGCGTAGATGCGCGTGTTTGAAATCTAGTTACTATTAAAAACTAACCAAAATTTTTGAATGCAAAGTATGATATCATATATTGGTTCTTAAACATATTTTTTTAAGAGGAACTTTGTAAACATAACTTACAATACTTTTAATTTTCCTTTTGAAAAATACACACCATGTGTGCAAATAGTTGACACATTACCCTTAGAAAAAACCGAGTGGAATTAAATATTATTTTGGATTCTTCTAGAAATGTATCATTTAGGTTAAATTTGCATTCATATAAATTACACCGCACCCCACCAAATAAGTGGAAAATAAATCTAATTCATCAAGAAATTATTACTCTACAAAAGTTTAATTCCACTAATTTTTCCATTCATCATTATTCTTTTTACTCCTTTCACTCATCACCATCTGCACCCTATACTTTTTAAAATTTGAAAACTAAACTTAAAAAAACTAATATATTGTAAAATACTCTCTAATGATTAACTAATAACATAAAATCCAAACAAAATTTTAAAATTATATATAAAAAATATTTTGATCGATAAATATAAATATATATATATATATATCTTATTATATAAAACAAAATATTCAAAATTGTTAACTCACATGATTGCGACATGTCTCAAGTCAATTGATCAGATTCTAACATGTGTTAAAAAACATTCAATTTTTTTTTACAAAATTTATAATTGATTTCTAATCTTATAAAGTAAAATTACCAAACAAAAAATGAGAAATAGAAAATGTAAATTGATCTTAAAAGCTAAATTAATAAAAAGAGAAAAAATCAAAAACTTATAATATAAATTTTTTAAATCGATTAATAACATATTAATACAAAAACATAAAAATTTGGAAAGATTAATAATTGATCCATAATCTTAAATGGTAAAGTTACTTAACAAAAAGAAAAACATAAAAAAAAAGAAAACATAAAAATATGGAAATATTAATAATGGATTCATAATCCTAAAAGCTAAAGTTACTTACAAAAAGAAAAAAAAAATACAAAATCTACATTTATCCTAAAAGATAAAGTTAATAAAAAAGAGAAAAAAATATATTATTTTTTTATTTAGATTAAGGAAATAAAACAATGGATTACTAATCCTAAAAAAAACTCTAATTTATCACCTCTGTATAAATAATTTGGTAATATATGTCAATTACATACCAACAAATCAAAAATCCAATAATCATTTCCAAAACTATTTATTATATATGCTCCACCAAATTCTTCTTTCATAGTATATATTTATTTCATCAGAAATTTTGTTTCTAAATTTTTATGTTACTTATTTTCACGAGTGATTTAATTTTATTTTTCATTTTTAGTTTTTTTCACGTGTTATAAAAGATTTTATTATAAACCCACATATATACGGATCCTAATCTAATATATATATATATATGAGAGACAACACAATATAAGCATATTTGTTGGTGGCAAGTCTCTCCGAGATTTCAATTTTGGATCCACCTAAGATAGAAAGTTAAATCTATAGATGGATAAATAAATCTACAACATATGACGGTTATAAAAAGATTCAATTGCAAACATAACTGTTACACTTCTAAACCAATCATTGAAGCAAGACGATTCTAGCTCAAATAGTTCATTTTTACTAAATGTTTTTGTAAAATGCATTTATCTGCGACCACACAATCAATAACAATTGTTTTCTTTTGGTTTAAAAATCAATAGCGATAGGTTGCAACTTGAAAATGGCATAAACAAACTAAGTAATGAAGGTAGATTAGTTAACTATAATGACTTGAAGAAATTTTGGTTCATCAAACGTTCAATTAAGGAGTCCGTCCTAGAATTTGTTAGCACCAAAGAACGAGGTGGTTGCACAACGAAATCGACTGTACAACACAAAATGGATTTAAAGCGAGAAACTATACGCCGAGAAGACGTGACATGCCATGAATGGAGCTAAAGGAATCAGCAAAATCGTATCAGAGTATATCAAATCTAAGGAAAAAGTATTTGGAGATATCACGAAGAGGAAACGGAAGATTCTCAACTTGAGGAGTTGGAAAGTATATAATAAGGCTTATAACACCTAAGGGTTAGGGTTAGCTAGCCATCGAGATTTAGAACGGGAGAACAAAAGTGTTCAAGGGTTCTTGGGTAGATTAGAAATTGTTCAGTGGCAAATCAAGTTGTGATGTTGCGTAAATCTGATTAAACAACTTTTAAGAAGTATGTTTAAATGATTTCTAATAAAGCAAATGGAAAATTTTCAGAATCCGTTCATTTGTTCTTTGGTGTCTTGTGTTTTTGGTTTTACATAATTTTTTCTCTCAGGTCCGAAGCCCAAGAAGCCGTCGTCGCCTCACTCCAAACCTGGACAAGTCTTCTCCATCGGTGCTCCCCCGACAAACCCTCCTCTTGAACATCATTGTCTCCTCCTTCTAAGATCCCTCCAAGTTGCACCTAAGAAACTTTTCTCACATTCCGTCAGTTGGCCTCATCACCAATAAAATCTCTCCAGCGTCTTCAGATTTACTGCTCTGTTCTCTGTGGTTTATGAGGTCAATTCGATGACTGCACTTCTGTTCTTAGCCTATTTTTCGCCGGATCCCCAAGATCTACTCGTGTCTCCAACCAATCGAAACCTATTTTACCATGTCTGGCTTTTTCATTCCCACAAATCACCCTCTTCTTTGCTATTTCTGGTCCCGAGGAAGTTAAATGTTTGGATCGTGTGGTCTCCCTCGGAGGATATGCGCATAGATTCGCCAAAACTATCTTTTCCAATTTCACAACCTCCGCAGTATTAAGACCCATATACAACCGGTTCAACCCGCTTCTGCTCAATATCAATCTCTTAGATTGAGTGGGCTTGTTAGTCGACTTGGTCTCCAATTCCATCCCATGTTTGTCGCTGGTTCTTTTGCCGAGGATGTTGTAGCCATTCTCGACCGGGCTTTGTCTAGCTTATCATTTTTTCCGTCAATGAGAGATCGTTTCCATCTAAGTTATCCTTTATAAAGAAATCACTTCCACCAATTTCTTCCTCTTCAGAGAGATCATTTTCGTTACGGAAGGACCAATACCACCAATCTCCTCCTTTATGAAGCGTATTTTTAAAAGCTCAGCCTTAATGACACCACAGGCTCAAAGAGTTATTCACTCGCTTTTAATGACAGAAGAACTAGTTTTATCCTCGAGATGAAAATCGACTTCAAATCGATCAACCTTCTATCTTTTTGCTATCATATTTTTCCTTTTCAGTTATGCATTAAGAGATAGCATTCGAGAAGCGATTTTTTTTGGCAAAGAGTTTCGTACCTTCGTTAATTGCACAAAAAAAGAAGAGAAGGTAAACTAGTTATTAAACCGGAAAGAAATCATTGCACAGTCGTTTTTGTGTGAACGAATCCTTTGATTTACTTGACTTTTTTGTTGTTGTTTAATACTTTGATTCTTTGGAAGTCAAGAAAACCACAATCAACGTTGAGTTGGTCTAGTGGTTAAGAAGGAGTGGGTATGTGTTTCTCTTACCGGCCCTCGGTTCGATTTCCGTTGGGAGAGGTCTCCTCCAAAGGAGTAACTTTAACATAGTTTGGGCTCCGCTCCGGGGATGTACGGGCCTTCGGGCCCGAAACCTCGGCAATTCAAAAAAAAACAAAGACAAGAAAACCACCGCTATGATGAACTTTTAACGATTATTTCGATGACAAGACACGCACACCCTTAATCCTCCTTATGGTTTTTTTTTTTAAATTATTAATCCTTATGGTTTTGAGATCTGTTCTTTCTCTTCGTCTCCTAAATCACTCTCTCCTTTAGTTACATTTGATTGTAAACAAATTCTTTTGTTGCAAAAAACTTTTACATTACAAAAAGAAAAGACGACAATTTGAATGATATACGATTCAAGAACCACCGAATTGTAATATTTCAGTTACCGTAAGTGAAGTCTCGGTAATATGATATGAGATGAAATTTGATAAATCAAGGTAACAAGGATATAGAATAGAACATGTGGCTCATCTTAGAAATTAGGGTTACGTGTATTCAGAAATCAAAATGATAAGATCAGATAATTATGGCATGAGTTTAAAATTAACGCAATAAGCGAATAAAACCGAAGAGATTATATTGCTTTTGGATCAAACGAATTATGTAATAATATATGCTTCAAGAAAGTGGATATTATATTCGGAGGAATTCGAGAAGAGCAGAGAGGTGTTTACTTATTTTTCCATCACACTCATTCCGCGCGTAAACAACACAACGGCATACAAGTTAGTAAGGAGTGCTCGCGTCTATCCAGTGGATATTACTTTCGTAAACTCGGTACCCAAGTTTGGATCTCCGAACCGCTCTAGATATCTTGACTGTCGACAAAAAAAAAATGTAGAAAAGGGTAAAATTGGAGATAAAAAAAAATTATGCTTCAAGAAAGTTCGTGCTCGTACAAACAAGGGGCCATTAGCCACAGCGGCCGCTTGAGGTTCAAAACTTTTATATGTATACTAGGATTTAATCTGCGTTAACTATAGCGCGGAGCAATTTTTTTTAAAGAAAGTGTTTCTAAATTTAAGAAAATTTGTTTTTATTTGAATTTTATAATATGTATGACTAATGATTATAGATAGAGTTGTCAAACGAAATAATTTATCTATTTAATCCGTTTTGCAGTTGGCTAAATTATTATTCGGGCTAACCTGTAAAACATATAATCTTGAAAACATAACTCTATTATGCACCGTTTAATGACTCTAGTTTTGTGGTTAGTTCACGAACTCTTAAAAAATCAATTTTCTTGTGTCTAACTTTTTATAAAATTAGTAAAAAAAATTTCAACTTTTATTTTGATATAAATTCAAATAAAATATAATAAATTATAGTGAAAATATATCAAGATTTCGAATAGATTTTTTTTCTTTGAATATATATGGATTGATTATTATTTAAAAATATATAGTAGATAACATCTTTAATTCAAAATAAATATTTTTCATATTCTTATCACTAATTGTAAAAGACAATTATATCATTTCCTATTTCAATTATTATTTGTTATTTGTAATGATATTTCATGTAATAACTTATAATTTAAAAATGTTTTTTTTAAATAATATTATAGAGATTATAAACATAAAATACAATTCTATTAATTAAAATATTAGACGATGTCTTTTCAGATAAATTAATTTCGGCGCACGGAAGTGGGAGAATTTATGTTAAACAATAGGACTCCACATGGGTAGCTGGTAAAAGGTAGGAAAATGTATTTTAAACAATGTAATTTTAAATTGTATATGTGATTTAATACTATAATCAAAACATAGAAAACTATATAAAGGTTCTTTTACCAGACGTATCTAAGATTAACTGAAGAAGCTTTTTGTTTTAGGACCAAATTAATTTAGTATAATTTCATAAGAAATGGATAATAATGTAATACGGCGTACCACACCAAAAACCCTTGTTTTTGTAGTTTACAAATGTGTCCATGCCCCCATGTGCGCGAATGTCCCATCTCTAACTTATGTATTTATATTTTCTAAATAACAAGCAGCCAGAACATACATATTTTTCATTTTATCTTTGGGGAATATGTAAATTCAATAATAAGAGCACCCACATTGGTTAACAAAATTGGGTGTCTAAACATTAAAAAAATGAAAAAAAATTAAAAAAGCAGAAGAGAGAGACACAAGGGTGTCTCGTACGAGACACTCCCACCAAAACCTGAGACACCCAATAGCTTATGTGGCAGATTAGTATTGGTCCTTTTTTTAATTTACTTATTTAATTTTTTAAAAATAATTTTTTTTTTTTTAGACATCCTCACCGATGGAGATGGTCTAAGTGTCTACATTTATCCATATATCATACAATTTTATGGGATCAAACGCTTGAATAACTGTTACTGTTGGTCTAATCTGAAGTACTCATTTCTATTTTGTCCTTAAAAATTAAAGATATGAAGTATGAAGATGGATCGAGAACATAATTCTCTACAAGACAAATCCAAAAATAGTCGTTTGTTTTAATATAAAAAATGTTTGATTAAAGTTATAACAATGTTATTTTTCTTTTGAATATAATTTAACATTAAATTAAAAAAAATCAAGATATGTCTAATATATATATATATATATATATATATATATATATAATTACATACATTATCTTCTCTATGGACTATTGTAATATATTTACAAAGTATTTTTGCAAACATACTTTAAACCCTTACTACAATGCAATTAAAATAACGAGTTACTGTAAGATTGTTTGTTCACCTTATAGAAATGGTTGAATTGGAAAAGATATATAAAATCGTTAATCAGTAACCTAGTGTGCACACTTCGAGTTCCTATCAGTCCTACATATCACATTTTTCGCATGTGGCATGATAAACCTTATGATATATTCACTTATCATTTTAATTTACTCGTATATCTATGCATATATGTATCATACTGAAATAATAAAATTGAAAGAGATGATTGAAGCCTTTGTTTTAAATTTAAATATTGAATAGTAGTATTCAAAAAATTCAAATAAATAAAAGCGGGTCCAAGTGCATGTTATGGAAGCTAGGATACATCCCCCTCTCATCCCCACCACACTTGTTGGGTTTTAAGGATCTTCTCATTTAATTTTTTCTTCCTAAGCAAATCTTCAGTAATGCTTCTGCAGGTTTTATTATTATTGGTTATTATGAATCGAATTAACACAATTATATATATTTTGTCTCCCTAAATATAATTACAAGAGAGTCGGTCGTATGGATTGTCTCTTTCTGCCCTCCATGCACCAAACTTTTATATGGGATCAAACAATAAGTTTGGAGCTGCAACAATATCCATATAATGTCATTTGTTGAAGCAGCAACAATATCCATATAAATCTTCAATTATCATCAGACCGTAATTAGGAGAAAAATCCACGTAACCGTAATGCAATTCTGTATATGTATAAATTAATGTTGTAATAGCTGACAACAAAAATAAACGTTGTAATAATTAATTAACCAGAAATAGTTAACTTAAGTGGAAACGTCTACGAGGCGCTGAATCGTGACGATGTGGAGATTACATGTCAACGTAAGAAGATGACGTGGCGTCCTTCTGATCAGAGTGGGACCTACGATCCAATAAGAGTGGTCAAGCAACTTATAAATCCCGTTGACCGTCTGATGAGCCCTCTTTCTAATCCCAAAGGTTTCGAGACTATATATATATATATATATATATATATATATATATATATATATAGATTCCGCGTATACGTGGATTAATAATTTAATTTTTTTTAATCCGTAAAAAATACAAAAAACAAAAAATAGTAATTTTGAAACATTCTGTTTTATATAATAAGATCGATTGACTTAACACGTGTCACGTTCATATGAGTTACTAACTTTAAAACATTATGTTTTATATAATAAGATTTTAATATTTTATAACCCATGAAGAAGAAACTATAAACGAAAAAATGGAAAATAAAATTAGACATCCCATGAAAATAAATAATATAAAGTTGAGACCGCTAATACGAAACCTAACAATTATTTATTAACTTTGATTCTCCAATTTTTTATCCTAGTATTTGATTTTTAATTAAATGTTGTCACATATTTCTAAACATTTATTTTTCATATTATTATTCGAATAAGATTTATTTTGTATTATTTAAACACTTATATATTTATTTTTCCATACAAAACCAGATTTATTTTTATTTTCTTAGTAACTTTTCCTTTTAAAATTAGGAATCAGTTATAAAAAATTTCAAATTTTTTTTTTTCATTTAAAAAAATTAATTTTGGGTTTAAGAATAAATATATATTTTCTATTTTTCTTTATTTTTAATAACTTTACCTTTTAAGATAATGAAGTAATTATAAAATAATCTAATTGATTAACTTGTCACGTTCAGGTGAGTTAGCAATTTTGAAACATCCGACTTTATATTATAAGATATTTATTTATAAATAAAAATAAAATATAAGGAAGAAAGAATGGTAATACGGCTGACTGCACTCCGTTGTATACTGTGAGCATTACGGACCCACAGAACACTCCGCCATTTCGCTTCTCTTTTTTTTGTTCTCATTTAGTTTTTATATTTTTTATATAAATTAAATGGGTATTTGACTAAAATAACACAATTTTTTTTTTGTTAGAAACTTAACATCATTAACTTAATTTTCTAATAATAGTACAAATTTAATATTAAAATGATTCCAAATATTTTTTTAAAGGGGAAAACCTAAATCTTAAATATGAAATAGGGAGCCCAAACATAAATTTTTGATTTTTAATTTATTTAGAGTAAACAACTATTTTTATGTAATTATTTGTGTTTTTAAAAAAAAATTAAATTTATACACATTTTGAAACAAAATGTATTAGGCAGTGATTGGCGACAAGCAGGAGGGATGAACCTGATTAAACTTTGGTTTCCACAATGTTTCTTCAAATCAAGTAAGTCTAGGCTGTCTAGCTTTTTCGGAGTGAAATTTGTCATTCTCCACTCACATGTTTTTCTTCCAAATAAACTATTTATAAGAAAGAAAAAAGTATATGATCCTTCTTACGAGGATGAATTATATCTTGCCACATGTCGTTCATGTTTTTTTGCAAGTACGATTCCCTTAGTCAAATTGGACTTTGCGGCCCAAGCATCCCATGTTTTTGTATCGTGCCTTGCAACCTACGAAACTAAGAGACCCGATTAAGACCATTTATTTCCGGGCTACCCGTATCTGACAGTGCAAGCCACATTGTCAGACATGGGAATACCAGGGGCTGAGTATCAGGAGGAGTGAGCGGTTGTTTTTTTATCACCTCGTTCGAAGATCAATAATTTGGATAGTTCGAGATCGGGAAAGGGTAATCCACACATGCATTGTGAGTAAGGAGCACGCCAGACCAAGTAACCTCGACAGCCTGATCCCTGGTATTAAAGGGTTCGGGCCAGGTACACGATTCATTTAGACGGAAATAGTTATTTTAATATTTGTATTTCCCTCCAATCGATAATCAGAATATGTTCAAACTTATACACATGCTTCTAGCAACCTACGTATCGTGCAATTAATGCATTTTGATTACACATGTTAGGTAGAAGTGACAATACTCTGGGCATGGGGAAGAGCAACAGTATGGGAGATGCACATACTATGCTTAATCCGCTTCCAAGGCCGTACACTGAGAGAGATAGCGACGCATCAAGACTTGGTTGAGTAGCAGTCACAAACTACCAAAGAAAGTAGGTAAAAAGTCAGACGCGCCCTGGGTACAAGGCCCATTCAAAAAAACCGATATTCGACCTAAAGACCCGACAATCCAAGATCCGACCCGGCATACTAACTCGGATCAGGTAAAACTTTATAAATATCACCCCTTCTCTAACGAGAAAGAGGTTCACATTTTTCATACTTTTCGACCACTCTCTGGTAATCTTCACGGTTGCTCCTAAACCATGGAGTTTCCTCACCCAAACTCTTTTTTTCTTCTCTTTACTATAAAAAATCAACCTTTCAAAATTCCTCGCGGATCCATCATTCTTTTGGACCTGATAGGCATCTTCTTTCATTCCGTTTTCCGATCACTCTTTCTGTTTTCCGATTCACTACTCTGTAGTTTTTCTTTATATGTTTTTTGATTTGGGCGTCGAAAAACCATCAAAAAATATCTCTCTATCGTGTTTTTCGGGTCTTCACGTCTTTACCTATTTTATAGGAAATTGCCCCCAAAAAAAGGAAAAATCTCCTAAAGAGTTATATATGCCGCGTAAAACTCAAAAACATAAGTTCGGTTAATAGTTTTCTATTGTACTTTATAAAAGCCTATTCGGAATCTTAAGTTTTTATTTATTTGCATCATAGATTAAACTTTTTGTCTTTGCGCCGAGTTAATTAAATTTAAGTTTCACTAGTACTTTACATTGAGTGTGAAGAAGAGTGAAGACATAGAAATGCACATGCAATGTTTAGGTTAGTAAAGACATAAAAATCAGGATTTATTTAGGCAAACGTCTTTCGGCATCTCTAACACCTTATCAGAGTATCAGGAGGAGTGAGCGGTTGTTTTTTTATCACCTCGTTCGAAGATCAATAATTTGGATAGTTCGAGATCGGGAAAGGGTAATCCACACATGCATTGTGAGTAAGGAGCACGCCAGACCAAGTAACCTCGACAGCCTGATCCCTGGTATTAAAGGGTTCGGGCCAGGTACACGATTCATTTAGACGGAAATAGTTATTTTAATATTTGTATTTCCCTCCAATCGATAATCAGAATATGTTCAAACTTATACACATGCTTCTAGCAACCTACGTATCGTGCAATTAATGCATTTTGATTACACATGTTAGGTAGAAGTGACAATACTCTGGGCATGGGGAAGAGCAACAGTATGGGAGATGCACATACTATGCTTAATCCGCTTCCAAGGCCGTACACTGAGAGAGATAGCGACGCATCAAGACTTGGTTGAGTAGCAGTCACAAACTACCAAAGAAAGTAGGTAAAAAGTCAGACGCGCCCTGGGTACAAGGCCCATTCAAAAAAACCGATATTCGACCTAAAGACCCGACAATCCAAGATCCGACCCGGCATACTAACTCGGATCAGGTAAAACTTTATAAATATCACCCCTTCTCTAACGAGAAAGAGGTTCACATTTTTCATACTTTTCGACCACTCTCTGGTAATCTTCACGGTTGCTCCTAAACCATGGAGTTTCCTCACCCAAACTCTTTTTTTCTTCTCTTTACTATAAAAAATCAACCTTTCAAAATTCCTCGCGGATCCATCATTCTTTTGGACCTGATAGGCATCTTCTTTCATTCCGTTTTCCGATCACTCTTTCTGTTTTCCGATTCACTACTCTGTAGTTTTTCTTTATATGTTTTTTGATTTGGGCGTCGAAAAACCATCAAAAAATATCTCTCTATCGTGTTTTTCGGGTCTTCACGTCTTTACCTATTTTATAGGAAATTGCCCCCAAAAAAAGGAAAAATCTCCTAAAGAGTTATATATGCCGCGTAAAACTCAAAAACATAAGTTCGGTTAATAGTTTTCTATTGTACTTTATAAAAGCCTATTCGGAATCTTAAGTTTTTATTTATTTGCATCATAGATTAAACTTTTTGTCTTTGCGCCGAGTTAATTAAATTTAAGTTTCACTAGTACTTTACATTGAGTGTGAAGAAGAGTGAAGACATAGAAATGCACATGCAATGTTTAGGTTAGTAAAGACATAAAAATCAGGATTTATTTAGGCAAACGTCTTTCGGCATCTCTAACACCTTATCAGATTTGGCTACGTCTCCATCCACAACCTCCCCCCCCCCCCCCCCCCCCCCCCCCCTACTATATCTGTTTATAAATACAAATCATACATATTTCTATAATTTAAATTCAGATCATATGTTTTGCTTCTGATTGTGCCATCTATACTATTAAAACATAATTATTTTTAGAATCTGCTTTCAAATATTCTTCATTTTTTTATAAAAAAATTGACCCGTTGCCAAACAAGTATTAAATCTGTTACCAAATATTTATTAAATCTATTACAAAATTAAAAATTAAACATATTTGAATCAATCACTTAAATTAATTCTTATTCCTTATTTCACATTTTATATATTACAAAAAAACATTATCCCGCGCGGACGCAAAGGTTTATAATCTAAATCTACTCTATAATATAATTCATTAATAGATAATCAAACTTTATAGATTTAATTTGCATTTCTCAGTAGATAATCACGTAGATCTAATTTTCTGTTTTTGTTTTTTACATTTCTTAAGTTTTTAACTATCGGTAACGTAAATCGAGATAAGCTATTGATAATATACTCAAATCCAAATTTGGTGAAACTTTAAACTTTCATTATAGTTGGTAAAACTAACCATGGTCGGGGAAATATATGTGTATTCTAATAATTTATATGAATTTGTGTTACACTAGATTTGGTTACCTCATGGGTTGTTGTAGAATGAAAACAAAAGAGGCAAAAAGTTATAAAATAATTTATAATATAATAAATTAAGTTAAATACGAAAAGCAAAGGACACAGCCTTGCATTGCAATTATACGATGAGATTTATCATATAAAACTGGTTTTGGTAGAAATGATATTTGTTATGGAGCGAAGGAATAAGTAGGCAGTGACGTACGTAAGTGATTTTAGAATTGCTTAATCCTAATTTAGGACTTCAAGCATTGATAAATTTATAGTACGTGTACAACATTTTTTGTTTTAGTTTAAAGTCACCAAAGTAGTCTTTAATGATAGAATTAGATGGATGATCTAGGGATGTCAATCGGGCTAGTCCGGTCCGGCCCGGCCCGAAATTCGTAAATCTCGCATATATTTGAGTTCGGCTTGAAAAAAAATCGAGCCTATATTCCAAAGCCCGGCTCGGTTCGGACAGGGTTTTAGGATTTTTTGAGCTTTTTCGGGCTTTTTTCACAAACACAAAAATTCACAATTCTCAAATGAATAATTAAAACAAAATATTTCTAAAAATAAATCTAAATTGAAATGTATTATATAAAATCTAATTAAATTTAAAAGCAAAAGTTTGACATAAAAAAATAAAATTCAAATAAATTGTATTACCAAATAAAACCTATAATCAAAACACTTCAAATCTAGGTAGTAAAGTTTAGATTAGAATATCATTCATCGTATTCTAAATCCTCATTACCATCAAGATGTACATATAAAAAAATAAATAATAATATTAAGTTTTGACATGTATAAATCATATAGAAATATCATTAAAAGTCTATAGATAATGATTCTAAAAAATGAAGTAAATATGGATGAATGATAATGGTACCTGGATCACGAAATATATAGAAAATATGTCAAATTATTATTTTTAGAAAGATAAATGTTGAAATAAAATCTCTAACTAATTAAAATGTAAAGTTCCGAACTTTTTGGGCTAGTCCGAGCCCGTTCGGGCTAAGCCCGAAAAACACACTAGCCAGAATGGGCTTAGCCCAAAAAGCCCGATTTTTTCGGGCTTATATTTCTAGGCTCAAAACCGCTGTTTTTCAGGGCCGGGCCGAACCGGCCCTCGAACTTTGGCCCTAATTGATACCCCTAGGATGAACAACTCTTTTAGACCATCTCTAATGTATTTATCTATTTTTTACTTTAAATTAGAGTTGAGTTTTTTCTCTAATGTTTTACTCTATTTTCCACTCTAAAAGGGAATATTCTAAAGTATATCTAATTCTATTTTGTTGATAATAATTTTTATTTATAAAATTTATAATTGAACCCCACTTATTTTACTTTTTTGTAAAACTTTTATAAATTATTATAGTATTTAAATTAAATATTTATTATATAAAGAAAATTATATTACATCATATAAAAATAATAAAATATTGTAGACTTTGGTTTAAATGTGATATAGGAGCAAAAAAAATTTAATCCCAAATAATATAAAGACATCACAAGATGTAATTTAAAAAAATACTATAATATAGTAATTTAAATGAAAAACTGATATTCTTACAATAAAATATTATTATTATATTTGTTTCAATTATAAATAAAATGACTTAAAAGTTAAATAACTATTCTATAAAAAAATTCAACTTTAAAATATAATAAGAAATTGGTTTACTCCAAATATTGTAAAAAATATGTTTATTCTATTTTAAAGTGGAGTTAGAAAAGATTTTACTGTAAATTAGAGTTTAGAATGGAAAATACAGTGAAGCTGGAAATTATGAATAAGAATTAGACGCTCATTGTGAAGCTCGCTTATCAAACATCGATTTACTACATCTAGAAAAAACGAAATGTTAGGTTACACACCTACTGTGTTCGGCCTGCGGCAAGCATCATTGAAGAAATTCATCAACTTCTTCGGTGTAAGTTGAATCCTCTCTCGGAAGCTCAACCAAATACTCCGAATACCGTCTAATTTTTAACTACTTGATTTTCAGTGTTTCACCCATTAAATAGTGTTTTTGTATAACTAAAAGTCTGTTGTTAGTACAATCGTAGGATAGTGCAACCCATTAGTTAATGCTTTTGTATAACTAACAGTCTGTTGTTAGTACAATCGTAGGATAGTGCTTTAATTTGTATCAAGCTGCAGTTGAAAGTTAATGATATAAAGTGGAAATTTTAAGAAAAAAAGATTAAAGACACTAAAGTAAATGTATAATAATGAGCATCCATTTTATAATGGGAAATGATTAGTCCTTAATTACATTGATTCTACAAGTACGTCAGTGTTAAGCCAGTCCATAGACCAGCTCATCAAAATGTTTGTCTATCAAAAAGAACTAGATGTAGCCATCTCTGTAAACATGTAACACATAATATGTCAAAGGCCAGAACATCATATTAAGTCTACCATCAAATAAAAACAAGTCTACCACTATTTTGTACAGAAAACAAGTCTACCATCATTTGTACAGAAAACAAGTCTACTACCAAAATGAAACACAAGTCTACCACATCGATTTGAAAAAAAATCTTCCGTCAAGCAAAATAAATCTACCTCGAAGTAAAATCAAAGTCTATCAAATGTTTCCATCATAGCCATTCAAACAAATCTACCAAAGCCTATAAATAAATCGACTACGCCTTTAAATAAATCGACCACCATTCAGATAATCTACTCTACATACAAAAACTTTTATTCAACAAATCTACCAGCGTTAACAAATCTACCAACAAATAACTTTCATAGATTTTCTCAAATCTCACCAGAATTTTTTTTCCTTTCACCGTAAACTTCTATCCTTTCACCGAAACCACCGCTTTTGTAAGAAATCTGCAACACAAAAAATTAGGGTTTAGTTTTTTCTAGAAAACTGTCACTTTCGGACTGGATTCGCCGCCATTACTCGAACTGGATTCGCCGAGAACTCGACTCCGTTTCACGTCGCCCCTCAGACCCATCACCGCTCAGACCCGTCGCTCCTCAGACCCATTGCACGTCGCCTCGTCAAACTCGCCGAAGAAACTCACGGAAGACCAAAAGACATATTTGGCAAAGTTGCGGAAGACTAAAAGACAGAGTCGCGGAGGATTTTCTTACCTAATCGACGACGGAACTCGAAATCCACGCCGGAGTCGGCGACAAACTCGTCGAGGAAGACGATAGGTCTTCGAAGAAATCGCCAATCGCCGGTTCTACAAAAGTCGTGACACACCTTTTTTTTTAAAGAAACAGATGAAATGTTTTTTTTAGGTTACAATTCTTTTTTATTTCAGTTTATTTTTTTTCATTCGTTTTATTTTCTAACAAATCTTAAAATTATTTTAAAAATTAAATATATAATGGCATTTTCGTTATTAAAACTAAAAAGCTTACTTAAATGTCTTTTACCAACTTTTGAAGGTTAGTTTAGTTAGTGAAACTTTTGTAAGAGTTATTCTAGTAATATCCATACTTTTGAAAGTTATTATAGGTAATTTTCTCTAAAATAAAAGAAAACTTTTAGTCTGTATTCTAACATTTGGTCTTTGGAATCCAAAAATTTATGAATAAGACTGATTTTTTATATGTTTTAATCCAAAATACATATGAGTTTGTTAAACACAGATTTTATAAGACTGCTTTTAATTAACTAATAAACGCAATCGACTCGAAAAAAAGAAGGTAATAGCCAGTAAATATGTTTTTTTCCCAACCATGATGATCACACAAAATATGGAATTGTTGAGGTAAAATATGGAACTGTGGAGGTAAAAGCATACCAAGTTTCGACGTGTACAAATCAGATAAAAGATATCATTGAAATTTTTTAAAATCAAGGTGAAATTGAAGTCTGATGAGCATATCCGAAGGAAAAATCACAGAAAGCTTTCTCTTCTGATTCCATGTTAGAGGGGAAAAGGAAAAAGCTTTGTGTTATTCAACAAATTATATACATCAACGTTTGTTTATATATACATTGAACCAAAGAATGTAAAATCACTTGGTTTAACTTAACCATAACAAATTCCATCAATACAATCATCTAAACCATATCTAATATGGACCATTCAATCATATGTTGTGATGCCATAGCAATTTGTTTTTGCTGATTTCATGATTGAAGTAAAGACAACATAACACGGTAATTTCTAAATGTGCCCACGATATCCTTTTGAACAATAAGTAAACCAAAGCCCAAGCGACGTGCATCTCATCTCTTTCAATTGTCTTGGTAAACTTTTATTTCAATCTACGCTTCCTAAATGTCTTGTGTATGTGTTTCTCTCGAGTGTTGCTTGGCGCTAAAAGGAACCATATAGGGCAAGAATGAAACCAAAAGTTCTTGCATATTGACATTATTTGTAGTCTGATTCAGAAAAGAAAAACTTCAGTAATAAAGGAACCGAAGCATGACAAAGATCAATACTTGTTGCGATAAGATACGCAAAGTACATAAACTTGAGAAGACGATACACAGACTGGCGCATCGTAAATGTAATAATTCGTTGATACACAAAGGATAGCTGATCGACGAACAAGACATGAGGATCGAAACGATGCTCAAATGATAGAAGAACTTGAATGTTCTATTAATTTAATAATCAAAAGGTGTTGAACCCTACAACTCACGTCAACTTAAAATACCAAAAGGAAGACTCTAAGTCTCTAATAAACCCTAACTTGGAAGAAGAAGATAAGATCAAACATAAAGCATTTGAAAACCAATTGAAATAAGTTCATAGAGAATCAAGTGTCATTAGTTCGACGGAAAAAGTATCTTAGACAAAGCCTATTGGTCACATGATCGAATGACATTTGTGACGGAACTAATATTACATGATATGGTTCCGGGCCTAGGGGATTACGGGTTCCGGCCCAGAACCTCCTGGTAATTCAAAAAAAAAAAAAAAATCATAGAGAACAAAGGCTAATAATGAAACGTGACCTAATATCAAGACGATCTGTATCACAAACCTTCATAATCGTCTTGCACAACCCACCACTTGGTTTCCTAAAACATTTCTTCCATCTATCTGGAAACAATAATGAACAATATCAAAAGTGTCGACATATATTAAACATGAGTGTTAATGGCAGAAAAAAAAACAAAGTCGAATGGTTTATTAATATTGTAGTTATCGCCCGCAAGGTAGTGGGCTAGTGGTATGGCGGGTCCAGCAAAGGGTGCAACTCCCAAACCTGGGTTCGATTTTCCTCCCTAACTATTAAACACTCTTTGTTGGGAAGTCTGTCAGTTGGACCTTGACCCAATTGGTTTATATGGTAGTCTGAAATGCAGGCGGCCGGGTTACCCCTTCCATTAGTCGGAAAGCATTCAAACTCGAGACAGGCGGTGTGGTGGTCTATATGAATCGCATGGATCTCATGGCCCGTTGACAACCCAGCAAAGCTGTGGAGCTCATGGTTTCCGTTGAATCGTTGAACCATTGGGAGTAGTCCACTTCATAGCACCTCGGTGCGTTCCTACTGGGACTAACTGGATCAGCCGATAGGTTTTATCCAAAAAAAATAATATATTGAAGCTGTCCTTTAATAACCTCACTGAATATATAAAAAAAAGTGGCGATGTGTCCACAAGAATGGACCTCCTTGTATGACCAAAAATTCGCACAATAAAAGGATAGCGATTTAATCACGAATATATAAATAAACGTTAAGGAAAGACGAGTTTTAAAACGATATAAAAACGACAAAATTAAACAAAACAATGGAGGCGAGAGAACTCTCTTTGCTTAACTCAAAGAATCTCCCGTAGTGCGACGGTATAATATTCGATTCATGAGTCCCAGGATACAACCATTGAAACTGTTATCGCGAACACTCGATAACGGATCTGTCGAACTTAATACTACAATACTCTCGAAATAAAAGACTTACTCTTAGCAGTAGAGAATTGAAGGAACTTTTTCTTGTGTATGTGTGTTTTCTGTGTGTAATCGGATGCCTTTCTCTCAAGAGAGGCGATCCTATATATAGGAGAAGAGATGAGGTTTTAATTCCACAACTTGCTTAGCAAGCACCTTGCTTAGCAAGTTTTGCCTTGTTTGGCAAGTTTAGCCTTGCTTATCAAGCTTAGCCTTGATCACCAAGTTAGCATTGGTTGACAAGTTTAGTCATGAGCCCAATGGCCCATTTCAATTCACAATTACACATTTTTAATAAAGCCCACAAGCTTTAAAAATTGTTCCAACAATCCCCCACATGAATAGAAATGACTCTAAACATATGAAGACTGAACATACTAGACTTCACTAGACAAACTTGACTAGACTAGACTTGACTCGACTAGACTAGACAGACTTTTTGAGAGTATACGAAATTTCACTGTGACTGAGAATGTAGCATTTTTCGGCTTTGAACCACTCATTGTTAATAACTGTCGGGTTTACTTGGCCAGAAGGTGAACATGATGTCTTGAACCACCCAGATTTTGATGTAAACCGAGACAACAGCTATAACCCAGCTTCATTTAAGTTCTCTATTGTGTTCATTTTGGCCTTGAACATTCCTGGTTTTTCGTGAGTGAACTTGGAGAATATAGCCTCTCTTTCATTCTCGTAGAAACGACCCTCATTTCACGCTCACAAGGTAATCTGCCATCAGCTTTCTTTAAGAAGTATCTTGTCATACTCCACTAGTGTAAAGCTATGGAATCATTAAAAGCCAACGCTTATCCTCAATATTCACAAGTAGCACTGTTTTATCATCCTAGGAACTGGGCAGAGACATAGTCTCACAGTGCTCAATTTTGAATCAGTTCAACTTTGTTTTCCCTTTGAACCTAGATCTTGGGATCTCCAGTCACATAGGTGGGGTGTCCGTCAAACGTCATCTTTGTCTATAGGCTTTAAACCCATTCCTTTTGATGATTTCAGAATTTGATCTCGTAGAAAACTTTTGATGAACGGATCCGCTAAGTTATCAGCCGACTGGATGTAATCTATCGTAAGTACACCAGTTGAGATCAATTCTCTAATGGTCTTATGTCATCTTCTTATATGATGAAATTTACCATTATATAGGTTACTCAGTGCGCGAGAGATAGCCGACTGGCTAGCACGGTGTACACGCAAAATTGGCACTGGTTTTCCTACATCGGGATATCTTCCAGAAAGTTCTGAAACCATTCTGCTTCCTCTGCAGCTTTATCTAAATCTATGAACTCAGATTCCATGGTCGATCTGGCGAACAGAGTTTGTTTGGAAGATTTCCAAGTCACTACTGCACCACCAAGCGTAAAGACATATCCACTCGTGGATTTTGAGTTTTTTGGAGTCGGAAATTCAGTTGGCATCACTTTATCCTTCCAAAACTGCTGGTTCTTTACCATAGTGCAGCCCATAACATTTAGTATGACGTACATAGTCCAATACTATTGTTATGGCTTTCTAGTATTTATGTCCTGGATTACTAGTGTAGCGACTAAGTACATTAACTGTGTGCGCTAAATCGGGTCTAGTACAAATCGTTAAGTACATCAGACTTCTGATTACACGTGCATACTCCACTTGTGACACAGCTTCACCCGAATTTTTTGTCAGGTGAAGACTAGGGTCTACGGGAGTTTTTTGCAATCCCACTTGAGTAGATTTTGAATCTATCAGGTATCTTTTCAACATAATGAGCTTGAGACAAGATTATTCCTTCGGAAGTTCTAGTGATCTTAATCCATATAATGACATCCGCTAATCACATGTCTTTCATATTGCTACCAATAATGAGCATGTCATCAACGTACAAACAGAGCAAAGCTTATCCGTGCGGAGTACTTTTGATGTATATGCACTTATCACATTCATTAATGCTGAAACCATTTGACATCATTATGTTGTCAAATTTTTCATGCCATTGTTTTAAATATTGTTTATGTTTAGGTCCATACAATGACTTCACAAGTCGACAGACTTTGTGTTCTTGTCCTGGGATAACAAACCCTTCGGGTTGTTTCATATAAATCTCCTCTTCTAAATCACCATTTAGAAAGGCAGTTTTCACATCCATTTCATGGATTTCTAGGTTTCTTAATGTTGTAATTCCAATCAACATTCGAATTGAAACTATTCTCGTTACCGGAGAATATGTGTCAAAGAAATCCATGCCTTCTTTTTGCCGGAATTCTTCCACCACAAGCCTAGCCTTGTACTTATCGACTGAGCCATCGATTTTCAACTTTGTTTTGAAAATCCATTTACACCCTAGGGTTTTGAACCCTTATGGTAGATCGGTTATCTCATATGTATTATTTTGCATAATGGATTCGATCTCACTATTAACGGCTTCCTTCCAAAATGGAGCGTTTGGTGTAGACATGGTTTCAGTGAAATTTCTCGATACATTCTCTAAAAGGAAGAACATTAAGAAATCTTCACCATAAGATTTTTCCTTACGAGATCTTTTGCTACGTCTAGGTTCATCTTCAACCTCTTCTGCATCATCTAAAAATGTGCAAGACGTGCTCGCCTCATTTACAGAGGTAATTGCATCTCTTTCTTCACGAGTTCGTTCCAGATTTTTATCTTTACACGGAAACACGTGCTCAAAGAAAGAAGCATTCCTTGACTCCATGGTTATATTAACATGAATATTTGGTACGTCTGATTTATGAACCAAAAATCGATAAGCACTACTATTGTGTGCATATCCGATGAAAATATAATCCACCGTCTTAAGTCCAATTATGACCTTTTTAAGAGGTGGCACTGCGACTCTTGCCAGGCACCCCCCCCACACTTTCAGGTATTTGTACGAAGGTACAATACCTTTCCAAAGTTCATATGGTGTATTGCCAATAACTTTATGTGGTAAGCAACGCTTCTCCCCACATTTCTTGAGATAACTAAGAATCATACTTCTTTGCATTCATCATCTCATTAAGAGTTCATAATTTTCCTTCTGCAACTCTTAGATTCAAGTGAATAAGGAGCGGTCATTTGATGGATAATGCCATGTTCTTTACAGAACGCATCGAATGGTCCATCATATACGCCTCCTCAATCACTTCGAACTATCTTTATAGTTCTATCGAGTTGGTTTTCAACCTCGATTTTATACTTCTTAAATTTTTCCAAGGCTTCATCTTTGCTTCTTAGCAAATAGACATACAATATTTTGTACTATCATCTACGAGAGTCACAAAATATGTTTTACCGCCTCGAGTTTGAACAAATTTTAAAACACAAAAATCTGTGTGAATTAAACCAAGAGGTTCGGTTGTTCTTTCTACACGAGGGGATGGTGTTTTTTGTGAGTTTAGCCTGTACGCATACTTCACATTTTTCTTTACTTGATTTGCATTTCGGAATTAGGTTCAAATTAATTAATCTTTGTACAAATTTATAATTTACATGACCTAACCGTTCATGCCAAATATTGAAAGACTCAACCAAATAAGAAACTTGATAATTCTTATTTATTGAAACATCTGTTACAACATTTTTGGGTAAGACTGTCATTACATTCATTTTGACCAGTCCTCCCGTAACATATTCCTTGCCCAAGTACACCTCATGTTTCTTGAGCATAAGTTTGTCCGACTCGAAAGTAACAACAAATCCGGCGGCGCTAATAAGCGTCCCATAAATTAGATTCTTCCGCATGTCCGGCACATGTTTGACAATTTTTAGAGTTATCTCATGTCCCGAGGTCATCTTAAGCTTCACTTGGCCACGACCTTCAATCTTGGACGAGTCGGTGTTACCCATTAACAGCTGCTCCTCACTCTTGCATTTTTGATAAGTGCTAAACATGCCTCTATCAATGCATATGTGAGTGGTGGTACATGTGTCGTACCACCAATCTTTCAGATTGTCCTCAACCGTTTTGACCTCTGTGACCATAGCGCACATGTCATCTTGAGTCAGGTTGGCCAGAGCCTTCCCTTTATCTTTGCGCTTGTTAATTAATCTTGCTACGACTTGCGCTAGCTTTATGACTAACCTTGTCATGCATGTGACACTTTCCCAAGAACTTCATTGCACCCTTTCGCTTCATAAAGCTAATAGAGGCTTTCATTGAATTTTTCCTTCTCCCCTTGTTCTTGTGAACAAACAACATTAGCAGTGTGCTCACACTGAACACCATCTGCCTTGCGGTTTCGAAACTCGATCCGCAGTCTGACTATCAAGTCTTCAACGGAAATTGCATTCCGCTTGTGTTTGAGATAGTTTTTGAAGTCCACCCAACTTGGGGAAAGCTTCTCAATAAAGCAGTTCACTGTGAAACTATCACTGATAAACATGGCTTCATCAGCTATCTCATGCGTTAGCAATTGCATGGCTTCCACTTGTTCCATGATGGATTTTGAATCCACCATTTCAAAGTCTAGAAATTTCGCAATTGCGAATTTCTTACAGTCTGCGTCTTTAGACTTATACTTCTTCTCTAAGGCAAACCAAAGTTCCTTTGAAGTGTTGACCGTACTGTAAACATCGTACAACGGATCTATCAGACGACTTAGAATCAAGCCTTTGCGAAGACAAAATGAACACAACCTCTGATTTAATTAGAAAAATAATTAAATCCCAAGAGTTTTGATACGGAATTAAATCGTAATTTAGAAACCGCTATCGAACTAATTAGAACCGCTAAAAGCGCATTCTGAATCGAACCTCCTCAGAGCGTTCTGATTCAAACCTCCTCAGAGCGTTCGTCAAAGCGTTTCAAGAAACGCGTTTGATAATCGTTTAGGAAAACACGATTTGTTAATTGACGATTCCCGAGACGTTTAAAGAACGTTCGCAAATCTCAACAATGTTTATTAATCACAATTAATAATGTTTGTAAAAGACGTTAAAGTAATACCGCTTCTACTACACGTTTGAGAGTCGCTAGATTAGCGTTTGATAACGTTTGAGTATCACAAGCGGTAGGACGTCTTTTTATAAAATCGTTAAAATAAAATTGCTTCTACTACACGTTTTCGCGTCGCTAGATTAGCGTTTGATAACGTTTGAGTGTCACAAGCGGTAGAACGTCTTTTTATAAAATAGTTAAATAAAAATTGCCTCTACTGCACGTTTGAGAGTCGCTAGATTAGCGTTTGATAATGTTTGAGTATCATAAGCAGTAGAAGAATCGTTTTAAAAATCGTTTTAAAACGTTTGTTTACTCGTGATTAAAATCCGTTTGATGTTTATAAAACAGAAAACGGATTTCTTTGAGTTAATATTGTAGGACCAAAAATTCGCACAATAACAGGATAGCGATTTAATCACGAATATATAAATAAACGTTAAGGAAAGACGAGTTTAAAAACGATATAAAAACGACGAAATTAAACAAAACAATGGAGGCGAGAGAACTCTCTTTCCTTAACTCAAAGAATCTCCCGTAGTGCGACGGTATAATATTTGATTCATGAGTCCCAGGATACAACCATTGAAACCGTTATCGCGAACACTCGATAACGGATCTGTCAAACTTAATACTACGATACTCTCGAAATAAAAGACTTACTCTTAGCAGTAGAGAATTGAAGGAACTTTTTATTTTGTATGTGTGTTTTCTGTGTGTAATCGGATGTCTTTCTCTCAAGAGAGGCGATCCTATATATAGGAGAAGAGAGGGGGTTTTAATTCCACAACTTGCTTAGCAAGCACCTTGTTTAGCAAGTTTTGCCTTGTTTGGCAAGTTTAGCCTTGTTTATCAAGCTTAGCCTTGATCACCAAGTTAGTCTTGATTGACAAATTTAGTCATGAACCCAATAATCCATTTCAATTCACACTTATACATTTTTAATAAAGCCCACAAACTTTAAAAATTGTTCCAACACTCCTATCAAGAAACAGGCTTGCCCCTAGGATTCTTTGCCAGAAGGAATACAAACCGGGATGTGACCACTCGGGACACTTCTTTAAACAAACCTTATTATCCCAAACCACCATGTCCCATGAGATGTTATTATTAGCATAATCAACAGCTGTATACTTATGATTATGGTAGTAATTAGTTAATGTAGAAAAAAAAATATGGAAAAAACAATTTCGGCCCCTTATACACATGCAGCGACGGCTCATGATTTTATGGGGTCCCGGTGCTTTAAAAAAAAATTTTAGGCCCTTAAACGAAAAAAAGAATTAGATTTTTTTCTATTTTTGAATCGTTTTTTAAATATAACATTTTTTAATCTCTTTTATATTATATTCTCTTGGAAGTTTGGTTATGGAAATAAAAAATATATATCTAATTTTTTTTTGTTAAAGTTAATCTTATTTTGTACATACTTCACGTGCAAATGGTTGACTGAATTTATTCTTTTCGATTCCACAAAAAATCAACTATTTGTGTTAAATTTACATTCTTAAAATTATATTGAACCCCACCAAAAAGTGGAAAATAAATATAATTCCACTAAAATTTATTTCCCTACAATAGAGGAGAAAAAAACATGCTTAATTCTGTTATAGGAGATTCGAGAAAAGATGGAATAGGAAGATGTGTCTAATTCCCATAATTTGTTTTGTCCAAATCATTACTAGGTGAGTCTCCGCGCTAACGCGCGAGTATTTTTATTTACAAGTTTATTGATGTTTCTTTTTTTAAAGATGTATTTTTAGGCTATTTAGTTTAGCACATACTATTTTTTCTCTCTAACTTTGTTTAGTTGTTGGGGAAATGATTGTATACTATTTAATTAAGTGATAAGTATACATTAGGTTATCAGTCTCATGTCGTAATGAAGAATACGAAAGACTCAGTCGCATTAAGAGTTTTTGAATATCTAAGAGAAGGGAATATCAGTCGTTCTCGTTTTATTTCCCAAGTTTTCTCTAACGTTGCATTCGGTGATGTCTCCACTACTTGTGCCCCCATCGTCGCCATGTCCAGTCGCGACCGATAAGATTTCTGCTGGTAATCATACATTGGGTTATCAGTCTCATGTCATAATGAAGAATATGAAAGACTCAGTCGCATTAAGAGTTTTTGAACATCTAAGAGCACGGAGTATCAGTCGTTCTCGTTTTATTTCCCAAATTTTCTCCGACGTTGCATTCGGTGACGCCTCCACTACTTGTGCTCCCATCGTCGCCATGTCCAGTCGCTATCCGGTAAAATTTCCGCTCTCCTAGTATATATAAAATGTTGTTCTATCAATTTGAGAATCTAAAGAGGTCTTACAAAGATTCGTGTAATGAGTGATGAAGGCTGTCTCTTTCATGATGTAGAGAGATGAAAGAAAAATGTATTCATATGTTGCTGAATCGTTTTGGCTTGCGTGCCATTTTTATTCATAGCTAGATTATAAAAACAGCATGATTATCTATAAGTCGCCATTAATCGGATTGATTTGTCTCTGCAATTAAGCACCGCCTCCTCGAGCTTCGAAGTCGCTATCTTTCTGAGTCCATCGATAGTCGATCGATGCGGCGTTCTCGTTTTATTTCTCAAGTTTTCTCTGAAGTTGCATTCGGTGACGCCTCCACTACTTGTGCTCCCATCGTCGTCATGTCCAGTCACGATTTACCACTCTCCATTCTCTCTCTCTCTCTCTCTCTCTCTCTCTCTCTCTCTCTCTCTCGTGGCCGATCTCTCTCTCCCCCTCTCGCCGGCTCTCTCTCTCCTCCTCGCTTGAACTCTCTTTCCCTATCGCCGGCTCTCTCTCTTTCTCTCTTCCTCGCGTCGGCTCTCTCCCTCTCCCTCTCCCTCTCGTCGAACCTACTTTCCTCTCCCTCACGCCAGTTCTCTGTCCCTTTCACTCTCGCCGGCACACACACACACACACACTCTCTCTCTCTCTCTTTCTCTCTCTTTTTGTCGTTGTTATGTCTCTCTCCCTTTCGTTGGATTCGTTCAAAGAGGGTTTTGAAATCGGAATGTCATAGAATTAGCTTGAGTAGACAAGGAGCAAACCGGATTGACATTCAAAGAAAAATGTATTCATATGTTGTTGAGTCGTTTTGGCTTGCGTGCCATTTTTATTCATAGCTAGATTCTAAAAAGGCAAGATTGTCTACGAGTCGCCGTTAATCTGATTGATTCGTCTCTGCAATTAACCACCGCCTCCTCGAGCTTCGAAGTCGCTCTCTTTCTCAGTCCATCGATATTCGATCGATGCGGCGTTCTCGTTTTATTTCCCAAGTTTTCTCCGACGTTGCATTCGATGACGCCTCCATTACTTGTGATCTCATCGTAGTCATGTCCAGTCACGATTTACCACTCTCCATTCTCTTTCTCTCTCTCTCTCTCTCTCTCTCTCTCTCTCTCTCTCTCTCTCTCTCTCGTGACTGATCTCTCTCTCTCTCTCTCTCTAGCTCTCTCTCTCTCTCTCTCCCTCTCGCTGGCTCTCTCTCTTTCTCTCTTCCTCGCGCCGGCTCTCTCCCTCTCGTCGGACCTCTTTCCCTCTCCCTCATGCCGGTTCTCTGTCCCTTTCACTCTCGCCGGAACACACACACACTCTCTCTCTCTCTCTCTCTCTCTCTCTCTCTCTTTCTCTCTCTCTCTCTCTCCTTGTCGGCGTTTTGTCTGTCTCCCTTTCGTTGGATTCGTTCAAAGAGGGTTTCGAAATCGGAATGTCGTAGAATTAGCTTGAGCAGACAAGGAGCAAACTGGATAGATCGGGGTAGAATTGTTCATGAGCCAGTCCTCAATCTCCGACAATACTTTAGTGTCACTTCTTCTTGATTGTTGTTGCTGTTGCTAGTTCGCCAGAGGATTATGAGTCTTAGACGGCACTGCTCTTCTCTGCGCATTACCAGAATACAATTTTCTACCGTAAAATTCATTGAGTGGGTATTTATATTATTTTTTTATATATATTAAATGTTTTAAGTTAATTTTGTCTTTTCGTTTCGTAGATACATTTTAGATATATGAATAACATGAATTTAAACTTGTTTTGTTTATTTGTTTTTACTTTAAAATACAATGAATTTGGCAAGGATTGTGTTAAAAGCGTAAGTAAGTTAGATAGAATGTGTGACAATGAATTTGGCAAAAAAAATATTGTAAGTAAGTTGAAAAGGTTTTTATATATTTTAAAATTAGATAGAATGTGGTACGTGGTTGAATAGAAGTTGGAAAGTTTTTTAAGTTATTAAGATTTTTTTTTTAATCTTAAATTTATTGAGTAAAAGTGAAAAACAAAAATTAATTTTTAACCAATAATGGGGGGACAAGTGTCAACCCTGAAGAGAGCCTCTTCACTCTTTATAAGATTCCTGATGCATTATGCAGACCAACAATCCGATTTCTCGCCAGTCTTTGCTTTACTGTTGCATGATAAAATTTTGTATTTTTATCACCCGCCGTTGCCCATAAAGTACTACTTTTCTGTTGCCAGAAAAGCTCCTCATCTAAATATGCTTCTTTCAATTTTATTGTGATATCCATCAATTCCTCTGGGGGAAATATACGGTTAAGTCGGGTTATCAGATTGAACACCAAGAACCAGACAACGGCATGAATTTTTTCTACGGCCCGGATGTGAAAAAATTGTAGGCATATACATGGAAATTAAGTTGTTCACCAAAATTGTGACATTTCATTTGGCAAGTCATATCGGGATGTCTCTCGGTAACAGCAAATTTACACGCTAGAGGAATTATTTGCGATACGCAATGTGCACGGTGTGAAGCGGAGAAGGAAACGATATCATGTTCTTTTTTACTGTCCCCCGGCGTTACAAACATGGGCTCTCTCTCAGATACCATCGCCCCCATGGGTATTCCCAATGTCTTCGGTCTTCTTTAATTTTAATCATCTCTTTTGGATACTGTCAAAAGATAGTGGGAATACAATTTTCCCTTGGATTGCGTGGTATATTTGGAAAACGCGGAATGATAAGGTCTACTCAAATGTGGATAGAAATCCACAAGAAATACTGAGGATTGCCGAAACTGAGGCAATGACTTGGGAATCTGCACAACGTAGCGATCCAGCCTTGGATTCTCAACAAATTGGTCTTACTCCGGTGATGGCTCAACACGTTGGATACGGTGGAGGGCGATGTTACATTGATGGCTCTTGGAAGGAAACTGACAAGTTTTCTGGACTTGGATGGCACTTTTTTTAGGAGGGCGTCGAATGAGTCATAATGGGAGCAAGAAATCTGCGAAGAAGTATCTCCCCCATGCACGCAGAACTTGAAGCACTCATTTGGGCAATGCACTGCATGATTGCAAATCAGAAGACGGCGATTTCTTTTGCAACAGACTGCTCCGAGTTTGTGAAGATGGTGTCTACACCCGAGGAGTGGCCGGCTTTTACATTACACTTGGAGGAATTCGAGAAGAGTAAGGAGGAGTTTAATTGTTTCTCTATCTCACACATCCCACGCGCAAACAACACAGAGGTAGACAAGTTAGCACGAGGTGCTCGAGTCTACCCATCATATTTTATTTATGTAAACTCGATACCTCCGATTTGGTTTACTGAATCAGTTTAGATACTTAGGCTGCTGACAAAAAAAAAAGATAGATCATATTTTTTTATTATTCATTGATAATTTGGCTCTCATTATCCCTTTATTAACTTAATATCTTTTTTTATTTATATTCATTGATAATTAGGCTCTCATTGATAATTAGGCTCTCATTATCACTGTCTTACAAGTCACAACACTTACATTTTTAAAAAAAAAATCCAGGTAAAATTTTGTATGTATTTGATATTTCAAATCAAATCATTTAGACAAGAACTGATTATTTATGTTCAAACTAATATTCTTTCTGTTTCATTATAAGTGTCTTTTAAGGTTTCTGATACTTATTACAAAAATAGTTTAATTTTCTGTTTTACTTTAATCAATGTATTATATAATGTGATTTCACTAATTAATAAATAAAACAGTAAAGATAAAAAATTGAAAAATTTATCAAAAATCTGTATTATAAATTAAAATGACACTTGAAATAAAACAAAATAGTTCTAACACGACACTTGATATGAAACGAAATGAGTAAGAATTTGATTCTCTATTCCAGACAGCAAAAGACCCACATGCTCACGTCTCTTCTTAAATTACGCTTCATTTTGTCTCCATGGTTTATATATTTTCTCTCTTACTTGAATTAATAATGTAATCGGATAGATTGTATAGTTTTGGTAACTGATCAGACAAAAAAAATTCATCTATTTTTAAATCAATGCCGCAAATGAACATGGCATTTACAATTAATATTTATTTTGCGTTCTGACTTCTGAACATGCATATTATTATATATAGTTTTTGTTGATCAATGATGAAAATACGTTTAGAGAATTCGGAAAGAAGTGAAATGGAGAATATAGTGAAGAGTTCTTAGAAATCCGTAGAGTAAGAGAGTGCCCACAAAATGCTATGCATTTATAATAGCATTTATGTTGATCCAAATGATCATCGAGGAGATTAAAACGTCATAATATAATGTGAAAGAGAGGGGGGATTTTCGTAAGTAGAAAGGAGACAATTTTCACGAAGAATAGATCGGGAGTTGTAAGAGATAGATCGGGTGTACGTGATGAACAGGTCGGGGACCGTGTCCTTTGTATTTTTGGTTGAAACAAGACAGATTATTTAGATTTCCGAACTAGTTTCGAAGGCAATCCAGTTCGGGGTTCTAAATAAAGTTGTTACAACAGTGCAGAGAGAGAGAGAGAGAGTGATATGTGAGAGAGCAATAAATTCGGATCCCCTTCATAAATGCATGCTAAGGGGTATTTATAGCAGGGGTATGCTGCCTGCTCCCCGTGATTCCGGGGTGACGTGGCCGGGGTGACATGGCGCTTCGAGCGTTTTTCGCGGGTAAGGTATCTTGAGACGTGTGTTCCAGTTTCTACGGTAGATAGGTTATGATGAGCTCGTCGCCGAACTGCTACGTAGGTAGGGTACTATTCGGCGAGCTGCCCTCCATGTGCCATCTTCTCCATTAGTTCCTTCGCGCAGATGTGAATATAATTATTTATTTTGTATGATTGGGTCGGAAAGTTATCGAATCGACGTCGTGGACGAAATATGTATGGATGTAACTCCTATGATTGGGACTGTGGAATTCGATGACACCATCAATATATCACATGAATCACAAGTAGTAGCTGAACCGTATTCTATATTCACTATAACTTTCATTGTCAAAAACAAAATTAAAACAACAACAATTGGTATGGACGTATATATGGCTGAGTTTTTGAACCACTTGAATCAAACAGCCACTAACTAATCATTGGATATCGCATCTGCATTCGTAGAGGTCATTCAATATTATTGAGCAATAAAAAGGTGTATTAGTATGAAACATCTAATGGAGTCATGGAGATGTTATAGAGAAAAAAGAAACATATCTTATTTATCAACTTTGATCGCAATCAAATTAGAACAGTTTTATATTTCATAGTGGTAAAAGTAAACTAGAAGGTTTTTTTGTTTTTTCTACGGTTTTGGTTGGAGATTCCCAATTAAAGAAAAAAAAAAACCCAAAGTCGAAGTCATAGAGAGGAGACTGAATATTGGTACACGTTTTTTTGGATAGAGAGAGAGTAAAATCTTTAACATTATATTTAAAATTAATCTAACCTATATTTAAAGAAATCTAAATTAAAATTAAAAAAGTTTAAATTATTTTTAAATTACGGTTTTGTAATTTTTAATAATTAATCTAATCTATATTTAATGAAATATAAATTAAAATTAAAAATTTTAAAAATATTTTTAAATATAAATTAAAATATAAATTTTATTAATATTATACTAAATTGATTTGTTTGGCAACTATAGTAGTAGTATTCACAAAAACAATAACCTAATAAAAATGTTTTCTTCTTTGGACACCAAAAATATTTGTTTTAATAGTATATGTGTCTTTAAAACTTATTTAAATTTATAACTTTTATTTCTAAATCATTAATCAGATAACAAAAAAAAATAGTTAGAATTGAATAGTCATCAATCAAATAACATCATATTTTCAGCCAAAAAAAAAAAGAAGAAAAAAACGTGATGTGTGTGTGTTGTAAAGCATGAAAAATGGACACTATAAAGTGACGGTTCCAGGTGTATGGTCGAAAGTTTTCATAAGAAACTAAAACAACCTTCAATTACAACGAAGAAAAAGAAATTTTAAAAAGCAAATCAATAATGTCACGATAAAAGGGAAAAAGATGGGATGTATGGTCGATGGAAAAAGAACCCAAAGTCGAAGTCATAGAGAGGAGACTGAATATTGGTACACGTTTTTTTGGATAGAGAGAGAGTAAAATCTTTAACATTATATTTAAAATTAATCTAATCTATATTTAAAGAAATCTAAATTAAAATTAAAAATTTTAAAATTATTTTTAAATTACGGTTTTGTGATTTTTAATAATTAATCTAACCTATATTTAAGGAAATATAAATTAAAATTAAAATTTTTAAAAATATTTTTAAATATAAATTAAAATATAAATTTTATTAATATTATACTAAATTGATTTGTTTGGCAACTATAGTAGTAGTATTCACAAAAAAAATAACCTAATAAAAATGTTTTCTTGTTTGGACACCAAAAATATTTGTTTTAATAGTATATGTGTCTTTAAAACTTATTTAAATTTATAACTTTTATTTCTAAATCATTAATCAGATAACAAAAAAAAATAGTTAGAATTGAATAGTCATCAGTGAAATAACATCATATTTTCAGCCAAAAAAAAAAAAGAAGAAAAAAACGTGATGTGTGTGTGTTGTAAATCATGCAAAATGGACACTATAACAACCTTCAATTACAACGAAGAAAAAGAAATTTTAAAAAGCAAATCAATAATGTAACGTGTGAAGATGATTTTTTTTTCTCTGGCTTAACGTGTGAAGATGATTAAAAATGTGAATAGTGTAAGAAGTAAAAAGTAAAAAGTAAAAAGTAAAAAGTAATACCATAAATAGGGAATAGCACTACTCCAAATCCCATATCACTTTGACTCGAGGGCCATTCTCATATGCCACTTTTGTTTAAAAAAAATTCTGCCATGTCATGTACCATTCTACATGCCACCAAACATGTGTAATGCCAAAATTACCCTTAATGATATTTGTTATAAAAAAAAAAAAAAACGAAAAAAAAACAGAAAAACAGATCGAGACCACCCCTCCCGTCACCTTCCCCTCCCGTCACCTTCCCTCCTCCTCCCCGAGACGCCATTGTTGCTGAAACCGAGGTCATTATATCCGCCGTCCCCTCCGGCGAGTTCGTCGTTCTTGTTGTCGTCGGTTTCTTCCACTTTGTCCATCGGATTTGGTGAGTTTATTGTTAGGGGATTTGGGGATTTTTTAGATTTAGGGATTTGAAAAGAAATTTGGTTGTTTTGGTAGCACATTTGGTTCAATTTGGTTTGTAATCATGTTTAATGGTAATAATAGCTATTTCCATAGGTTATTTATCGAATTTAGCTGTTGAATGGTGGTAAATCTAGAGGAAACCCCGATTTAGAATCGATCCCAAATCTGGAAATCTGCAGACTTATGATAACTGGAACATATGGTATAACTGAGAGATAGTAGGACAACTGGTTCAAATGGTATATAACTGAGAGATATTAGGACAACTGGAACAAATGGAATAACTATGACAAATTGTGTAATTCGTAATTTGTGTTTTTTTATCTTGTTTCCAGGAGGCGATGAGGAAGAGGCACACAAACGTTCATTTTGACTATGGAGGGTACTATACAGAAGAGCATGAATGGGTTTCAATAAATTCCGTATACGCTATATCGTTTAAGACCGCATCTATGGAAGAGATAACTTATTCGATGTTAGTAGAGAAAATATGCAGGAAGATTGCGTTAGATGAAACCCCGAGGAAGCTGAAATTGAGTTATAGCGTATCTAATGCTGCGAGAGAGTCATATATTGTAGATGACGAGGACGTTTTTGTTTATTTGACGACATCTGATGAAAAGGGACTTCGACATGTTATGCATGTGGAGTTGTCGAATGATGATTTGGAAAAAAATCAGTGGGTCGATCAAATTTCAAGAGCGGGGCGAGGAAGTTCATTTGGTAAGAATTATGGGGAGCCGGCTTCAAATGGGAGAGTTGATGATGCAGATAATGGTGGAATCCTTACTATTTTCAGAGCTGGCGAAATATCAGAACAAAATAACGAGAATATCAATGAAGAGCCGATGAATGATGGTAATGAAGGTTGTGAGAATGATTCACGTAACGATTTTGAGGCTGTGGATAGCCCAGTGGATAACCATGTGGATGACGGTTTCGATGGTAGGCATGAATATGTTGAGCTGCCACCTCCTGTACAAGATAGTCAGTATGTTGAAGAATGGGAAGATGGTACGGGTCTTGAAAAGGGCCAAGAATTTTGTTCAAAGGAGGCAGTGCAAGAACTGGTTCATAGAGCTGCAAATTTGAACTGTTTTGGGATTCGTACGGTTAAGTCGGATACGGAGCGACTTATGCTACGATGTGGTCAAGCTGCACAAAGTTGCAAATGGTATTTACGAGCTGCGAGAATTCAGAAATCAGAATTTTTCAGTGTCAGAGTACATAGAAAGATGCATAGTTGCTCTCGGGCTGTTGCGAGCACAAGCAGTTGTAAACAGAAAGGCACACCAGGAATGGTAGCAGCTCTTTTTCATGAAGACTATCCAGGTCTATTAGACACCCCGAGTCCTAAAAATCTCATGAGTATTGTTCAAGGAAGACTCAGTTTGCATTTGTCTTACGCTACGGCCTGGAGAGGAAAAAAACAACATGTAAGTGATGTGCGAGGGAGTCCTGAAAAAAGCTACAAGATGTTGTATTCCTATCTGTACATGTTAGAGAAGGTGAATCCTGGATCAGTAACAGCTGTGGAATTGGATGCAGAGAAAAGGTTCAAGTACCTATTCATTGCTTTGGGAGCTAGCATTGAAGGGTTTAGGGCTATGAGTAAAGTGATAGTTGTAGATGCAACTTTTCTTAAGTCTGTATATGGTGGTATGTTGGTTTTCGCAACAGCTCAGGATCCCAATCATCACCATTACCCCATTGCGTTTGGTGTAATTGATAGTGAGAAAGATGCTAGCTGGACCTGGTTTTTCAAAATGCTGAAAACAGTTATACCAGATGTTATATCAGGAAACGCGGTTTCCATCTACCGGAGAAGGTAGCAGGAAGAGGAGAAACAAGTCTGTCCCTGGCATTAACTTGGAGAGGTGGTTGCAGCCCGAAAGTCCTGATGAGTAAACATATTTTCTTCTTTGTAATTCTCGAATGTAACTAAAAACATGTCTGTTACTAAGTACAACTAAGAACATGTATGTTGCTGTATTTCTCGGATCTTGACAACCAGATTTAACTAAGTACTACTAAGAACATGTATGTTGTTATATGGCATCGGATTTGTACAACCAGGTTTAACTAAGTACAAATAAGAACATGTCTGTTCAGAAGTTCTCGAATTTGTACAACCAGGTTAAACTAAGTACAGATAAGAACATGTCTGTACTTGGATTTGTACAACCGGGTTAACTAGTACAACTACGAACAAAATATTTACACAATCATAATTATTAATATAATATCCAACTAATAATAAAAATGGTAAATTAAGTTGTAAAAGGATTCGTAATACCTTAAGAAACGATTTATAATCAATAAAAAACGAATTAAACATTTTCCTAATACATATGCTTGTTCTCACATCAAATACTCCTTATAGTATAAGGAAAACTTTGTTAATACTCACCTCTTACGATGGAAAAGAGTCCAAAAATTCGATTTCGTGCAAATTGTCTTATGAAAACCTCCTAAATGATACATAAATGTGGGAAGTCACGTGGACAACTACAACATAATCATTTATATTAAGGTCCAACTTAAAATACGCAAATATCGCCAAAAACACAACTATGATGTTTGGTGAACAACTGTACATCTAGGGGACAACTATGTTTAAACTTCCCTCCTTTTTTTCGGAACTTCCCTCCTTTTTTCGGAACTTCCCTCCCTTCTTTTCCACAATTGGTTTATTTTTTTATTTATTTTTAAGCAATATACATTTTTGTCGGCACACTCCTCTCACTCATTTGGATCAATTCTCACCATTTTTAGTTTATTCCTTTTAGAGAGAGCGAGAGAGGAGTGGCGATTTCCGCGATTTCTAGGGTTTGAGAGAAAAAGGGAAAAGTTCTCAAATTTCTGGAATTGGAAGGTGGAGTTTCAACAATCGACATCGGTAAGTTTTCTATTTCTGGGTATTAAGGACGTTTCGCGATTCTGGCTTTCGCGATTTTGGATTTTCTGGGTATTAAGGAGATTTCGATTCTAGATTTATGAGGTATTAAGGATTTATGAGGTATTAAGGACGTTTCGCGATTCTGGATTTTCCCGTTACAGTGATAATGCCAATAAATGCAAGAGAGACTGATTCCTCAGAAGAAAGTTACGAGGATCTCTACGCAAGAGAGGACGCTAATTTTGGTATTCCTTCAAAGTGTTGGTGCGGTAAACAAGTGAGAGTCGACGTGGCTAAAAATCCGGGGGATGAAGGAAGAAGATACTACCATTGCACAGCGAGTGGTGGTAGAGACCTTTGTTATGGTGGAGACCACCTTTTTCAGTGGTGGGATCATGCAATCCAAGAGCAGTTTACAAGAGTAGAGCTCCGACTAGATGAGCAGAGAGCTTCGTCTCACAGTGCTCTCAAACTCCATTGTGATATGCGTATGGCCGTTGCCCAAATGCGTCAAGAAATTGATGAGATCAAGGAAAGCTTAGCCAAGAAGGACCACGAGATCCATATGCTGAGGGAAAAACTTCCGGGCTGAAGGTCCTTTTGTATTACGAATCTTATGTTTATGTTAATGTTTCTGTGGCTTTATAAGACTTGAAAACCTTATGTTTTGAAAACCTTATGTTTTGAAAACCTTATGTTTTGAAAACCTTATGTTTATGTTTATGTTTAAGTTGAACCTATATAAACCAGTTGTTCCAAAAAACTCAATTCAGTTGAACCTATATAAACCAGTTGTTCCGAAGGAATTTAAATAAGTTGAACCTATATAAACCAGTTGTTCCAAAAAAACTCAATTCAGTTGAACCTATATAAACCAGTTGTTCTGAAGGAACTTAAATAAGTTGAACCTATATAAACCAGTTGTTCTGAAGGAACTTAAATAAGTTGAACCTATATAAACCAGTTGTTCCAAAAACTGAAATACATAAAAACGATAAGTAGTGTGTTTCCGCCCAAACAGTTCATAACCAAAGAACCAAACTACTACAAACCCCTACTTCTTCGCAGGCTTCTTTGCAGGCTTCTTCGCAGGCTTCTTCGCAGGCTTCTTCGCAGGCTTCTTCTCAGGCTCCTGCTCAGGCTCCTGCTCAGGCTTCTTCTCATCAACCCACGGTGTCCTTAGATAGTCAGACTCTCCCCTTCTTCTCTTCACTCCGGTTGGTATTGGAGTGACACTGGGTACCTTCGCCTTCCTCTTCTTATTGTCTTTCTTTCCTTTTCCTTTCTTCTCTTTATGAGCCTCTACCTCAGCTGCATAAAAAAATAAACAAAGTTAAACAAAACAAAGTTAAACACAACAAAGAAATCACCAAACCCAAAATCGTAAACAAAAAAAACTGACTTATATCCTCGATGATTGGTGGAGATGGGTCAGGGACTCCACTGAAAAGAACCACACCAGCTGCATATGGAGTCTCATAAGCTCCACACTCACTTGTCTCCTCGATGATTGGTCGAGTTGGCTGATAGGATGGAGTCTCATAAGATCGACTCTCTCGATGTGTTGAGACAAAATTCTCAAGCTCTTTCAGTCTCCCATCCATCGCTTTCTCCAAGCCCATAGCCTTCTCTGTTATTTTCTCTGTGATCTTCTCAAACCCTTTCTCCATCGCTTTTTCCATCCATTTCTTCATCTTCCTCTCCAAGGCTTCTCCAGACTGTGCAGGTACATGCCCAGGTACCTGAGAAACTCTGTCAAGGCCAACATCAACTCTCGCAGTCTCAGGGATTGCATCACTCCGCGAAGCCACGTCCAAATCAAAGAGATCTCTCCAAAATATCTTCTTCTTCTCAACAGTTAGACGCTCTCTCCAACTTTCAACAATGGGATCGATGAAACCTATCCCATCATCATAGTCATCGTCTATGATCCGCTCCAACAGATCATTCTCCTCTGAATCTGGTTCCAAGATGCTAGAGATGTCCTGTAAAGATTAATAATTCGAACATCAAATGAAACTCTAAAAGATTACAAATATTACTAACTAACTATGTTCACAAACTCTTACCTTGCTGAGACCGACCGCTTCATTGATGTCATCCAAAGGATGACCTTTCATTAAACTTTCTGAGAATTTACTTTTACAACACCTTGGACATTCCTGCTCTGCGGGTACAGATTCCCGAAATCTTCGTCCAAGATTTGGAATCGCCTCATATGCCATAATCTACACATATCGTTATATTATCTCAGTGTTAAAATCTTTAAACTAATATTTAAAATCATAAATTACTCTTAAATATTAACCTCGAGAGGAAGAACAAAGCCACCAAACGCCGCTTGCTGTTTTGGTTTCACGACGCCTTTGAAGCTTTTCACAAAGCGTCGGATCTCTTTCATGGTTTCGTCGAATGTAAACCGAACCCAAGGAAATGTCTCACAAGCGTGGACATCATCAACAACACTCAGCAGCCACGAATCTATGTTACCATCAACCTTAGACTTGGCTTTCACTACCTTGCATAAGAAATACAAGATAGTGAGCTTCAACCTGTCTCCCAAGGTCTTCCTCACTGCTGAGGTCTTCTTCTTCACTCCTTCGGTCTTCTTCTTAAGTTCCTCAAGCTTCTCCTCCACATCTTTGATTGTTACCTTCAGGTCCTTACCAAACATCCGCTCAGCAAACTCCAAATCCCCCAACGCCTTATAGTTGTCGGGGTAATCGTGGCAGTCCAATCCAGTAAGGAGGGCGTGCTCTCTCAAAGAGTACCTGATAGGCACTCCGTTCACCACAAACCAGGCTTCTCTCTCCTTCTCCGTAGATGCTGTCCGAAGGAGAAGCATCCACATGCCTTGAAGCATGTGGTTTGCTTCCTTAGGCATGTGGAACAGATGCTTGAATTGAGAATGATTTCGAAACCATTCCAACTCTTCATCAAGACCATCCTCAATGTACTCCACCGTTGATTTTAGCTTACACCTACTTCCGACCTTGCAAGTCTTGATGTACTCGCTTGGACCAAAAAACATCTTCTCCGGCGGCAGTGGTTGGCTCTCATCATCATCATCTTCATCAGCATCACTATCGTAGTCCTGCAAATAAAAATAACACTTATTACTATCACTTATCCACAGTTGAACTCAGATGTTCCAGTTAGCCAGAGTTGTCCCTACATCACTGTTGAACTAAGATGTTCCAGTTAACCATAGGTGTCCCTACATCACAATTTAATACCTAAGATGTTCCAGTTAGGCAGAGTTGTCCCTACATCACAGTTTCGATGTTCCAGTTAGCCAGAGTTGTCCTAACATCACTGTTTCAAACCTAAGATGTTCCAGTTAGACACATTTGTCCCTACATCACAGTTTCAAACCTAAAATGTTCCAGTTAGCCAGAGATGTCTCTACATCACAATTTCAAACCTAAGATGTTCCAGTTACCTCTTTTTCCTCTTCTTCCTCCACAACATTGTCTTCCCTTTCATCCACGTTTTCTTCCTCTACTCTCCTTCCATCCACGTTTTCTTCAACTAATTGCTCTTTAGTAACTTCTTCTTCTTCTCCTTCATTAACCGTCACTTTCGGATTAGTTTCATGACAATCCATGGCTTCTCCTTCTATAATTGCTTCTAGGTAATTCCTAAAACAACCAAAACTAGATATAAGTTAGACAACACATCCACATACCATTTGTGAATAATCCAAACTAATGCGAGAACAATTTCATATCAAAACCGAAAGGAGTGAAGTTAGGCATAATGGCGATCATCGAAAATCTAAAACTAAGGCATCGGAACTACCATTTGATTTCGTTACCTGTTGAGAATGAAAGATATGAATCGCGTGGTCTGTGGGAAGACTCGAATTTCTCGGGTTTGAGAGAAAAAGGGGAAATATGCAGACGAAATCGAAGTCCAGAACGGCGAGGGAACCGGAGTTGAGCTTCGGAGTTCTCGGCTTCGGTCTTGTCGGCTTCGGCTTCGGTCAACGGCGAGTTCCTCAACGATCCTTCCTCAACCGATGGGTTCGCTCTTCGCGAAGCCTGGGGAAGTGGGAGATCTCGGCTTCGCTCTTGTCGGATTTCGTGGTCGAGTTCCTCAACGATCCTTCCTCAACCGATGGGTTCGCTCTTCGCGAAGCATGGGGAAGTGGGAGAGATTTTATGGTTTTTTGTTTTTTTTTTTTCAAATTTTAATTAACTGAATTTGGGGTTGGGTCGGATTGTTGGGTCTGGGTAGGTTTTTCGTCGGATCCAATTGGTTGGATCTGTAATTTTCTGTTTTTGTTTTGGGGTTTTGAGTTTTTCCCTCAATTTTGATTTCAAAATTATTGTTTATTAAAAATACCAAAAAAAAGTGGCATATGGGAATAAATTTTGAGAAATGGTGGCTTTCCAGCAATTGATCCCTTTGACTCATAGCTCTCCTCCAACCTAAGAGAAACACTGAGGTCTCTCTCTCTTTCTCTCTCGCTCGTATACCTTGTTAAGTCCATATTTTTCTGATGATTTTCCTGTGTAAGTATAATTTTGTTAAAGACTCAAGACATTGTCTTGTAAAAGTATTCCCAATAATGGAGCCTGAAAAACAGAGTTTATCTTTCTTTACCAAGTAACCATTCTGTTTTGTGATAGAAAAGTACCTACTAAGGGTATTAATTCTCTTTTGTGACAAGTAAAAAAAAATACAGAGTTTATCTTTCTTTCCCAAGTAACCATTCTGTTTCCTGTTTCTTAGTGTGTTTCTGAAAAAAGAGTTTCAATTTTTCAGGTTTTCGCTGAAGTTAAGAGATGGAAACAATGTCTGAAAAAGTGGGAATGATGGGTGGTAACAATGGAAGAGCATTCGACGATGGAGTTTTCGACGGTGTGAAAAAAATAATTGTCGGAAAAGACTTTAACTGTGTTACTTATTTCAAGATCGAGTATGGAAAGGACGGAATATTTGAAACTCGTGAACACGGGACGATTCGCGGGGAAGTTCAAGAGGTAAACAATCCTGACCTTGTTATTCTTCAATCTGTTCATATATATATATATCATACCTTTTGTTGCCTTATAAGTGTGTTGTTTCTAATCGAAAATGAAATCCAGTTCACGGTGGATTATCCGAATGAATATATCACAGCCGTTGGTGGAAGCTACGAACATGTTTTCTACTATAGATCACTGATGATCAAATCGTTAATCTTCAAAACCTCGTATGGAAGAACCTCTCCGATACTCGGTCTTACGACGTTATTAGGAAATCCATCTGGGAGAGAGTTCATGCTCGAGGGAAAAAATGGAGGAAAGCTTCTTGGTTTCCATGGACGTTCTGGTCAAGCTCTTGATGCCATTGGACCTCACTTCTTCGCTGTGAATTCTCCTCTTAAGCAGTTTAAACCTCAAGGTGGGAATGGAGGAAATGCTTGGGACGATGGCGCTTTCGACGGTGTTAGAAAAGTGCTTGTTGGAGGAAATGGTAAATTTGTGAGTTATGTCAGGTTTGAGTATGCGAATGGCGAAAGAATGGTACCACATGCTCATGGGAAGAGGCAAGGGATTCCACAAGAGGTATTGTTGATATAAAATCTATTTATTCCACAAGAGGTATTTATTTATCTAACAAAAAAAAATTAAAATAAATTTGGGTGCAGTTTGTGGTGGATTATCCTAATGAACATATTACCTTAGTGGAGGGAACCATCGATGGCTACATTTCCTCGCTTAAGTTTAAGACATCAAAAGGAAGAACCTCCCCTGCTTTTGGGAATGTGGTTGGTACGAAATTTGTGCTCGAGGAGAAAGGTTTCAAGCTTGTCGGGTTTTGCGGTCGGTCCGGTGAGGCTATTGATGCCCTTGGTGCACAGTTTGCCCCTCTTCCGGCTCCAGCTCCATCTTCCTCCTTGACTCCTCCCAACAAAGGAAATCAAAACAGTGTGTCCAAGATCTTCATTTCAGCTGGTAATGGAGGAATTGAGCAAATCAAGTTCTATAATGTCGAAAACGGAGACACAAAGGATGGATTTTTTCATGATGTGAAGGGTAAAAATATCATTTCAACGGTGCGTTAATCATTTTACACTCTCGAATGAATGTTTATTCAGACATTACTCACAATTTGATCCAAGTTTTCTATGGAATTTCTGCAGTTTGTGATAAGGAATCCTCCCAATGAGTATCTCGTTTCTGTCGAGAGTTGGTACGATTCTTCCAATGTCTTTCGAGGAATTAAGTTTGAAACCGACAAGACCAGTTCTGATTTCTTTGGCTACAAATTTTCTGAGGATGATGGTACACCATTTTCTCTTCAAGTTAAGGATAAGAAGATCATTGGCGTTCATAAGTTCGCTGACTCGAATCTCAGTTCTCCTGGAACTTACTTTGTACTAATCCGTTCCTCTTCTCACTACAAACTGGAAGCTCAAGGAGGAAATGGCGGAGAAACATTCGACAATGGTGCTTTTGATCATGTAAGAAAAGTTTATGTTGGTCAAGGCGATTCGGGTGTAGCTTATATAAAGTTCGAATACGAAAAAGACGGAAAAATAGAGACACATGAGCACGGAAAAAAGACATTGTTAGGAACAGAGGAATTCGAGGTTGATCAAGACGATTACATCACATCTGTGAAAGTTTACTACGAGAAACTCTTTGGCTTGGAGACAGAAATTATAACGGCTCTTATATTCAAGACATTGAAGGGCATAACCTCTCGACCGTTTGGAATCACCTCAGGGGATATGTTCTTGCTCGAAGGTGGCAAAATCACCGGTTTTCATGGAAGTTCAAGCAACGTTCTTCATTCTATCGGAGCTTATGTTTCTCATTCGGTTTCTCCGACGATGTTGCTTGGCAAGTGGATCCAGGTACGTACGTACTAGGGATGAACATATTCAGTTTTTTGGGTCATTCGGTTTGGAGATTTCTGTTCAAATTTTCAATTCGATTTTGGTTCAAATTAATCGACTTGAATTCGGTTCGGTTTGTATATTCTTAGACATAGTGCGTAGTAATACGTCTCGTGAACAAGATTATTGTTTCATGTGTGACCGTGATATATTGTGTTACCAAACATGTGGTGACTATTATTATTAGGTGGAGCAAAAAGGCAAGCGTCCTGGACCCAGATGCTCGCACGCTATAGCAATGGTTGGAGACAAAATGTACTCTTTTGGAGGAGAGTTAACGCCAAATTTCCACATCGATCGACACCTCCACGTCTTCGATTTTAAGACTCACACATGGTCGCTTGCTCCTCCAAACGGCGACGTACCTGAGCTCCCTTGCTTAGGCGTTTGCATGGTAGCCATCGGAACTACACTCTACGTCTTCGGTGGCCGCGATGGGCACCGTAATTACAACGGTTTCTATTCTTATGACACGGTTAAGAGCGAGTGGAAACTTATAACTCACGTCAGTAAAGGACCTGCACCGCGCAGCTTCCACTCGATGGCTTCTGATGACAAAAACGTTTATGTCTTTGGTGGAGTGAGTACCACGGTACGTGTCAACACACTTCATGCATACAACATCGTTGATCAAAAGTGGACTGAGCTTCCGAATCCAGGAGAGTCTTGCAAACGGAGAGGTGGATCGGGGCTCGCGGTTGTACAAGGGAAGATTTGGGTTGTGTATGGGTTTAGCGGGGATGAAATGGATGATGTTCATTGCTTTGATCCGGTTGAACGTAAGTGGAGTAAAGTGGAAACAAGCGGTGAAAAGCCGTGGGCCAGAAGCGTGTTTGCGATAGCGGTTTTGGGAAAATATATAATCATATCTGGAGGTGAGATTGAGATGGACCCAAAGGCTCATTTGGGTCCCGGGAAATTGACCGGTGGGGCTTTCGTGTTAGACACGGAGAGTTTGGTGTGGGAGAAGCTTGAGGAAGGTCATAGCCCGCGTGGATGGTGCGCCTCCACGACTGCGTCCATTAATGGAAAAAAAGGGTTGTTGATGTATGGAGGGAAGTCTCCTACCAACGGTCGTTATGATGACATATTTTTCTATGGCGTAGACTCTGCTTAAGACCGCTCGGTGTTGGTGAGTTTGTGAGTTTTAAAAGTTGTGGTTTGTTGCATCATGGGAGGGATCTGGTTTGTGAGACTTGAGAGTTAAGAGCTGAGACGCTTCCTTTGGTTTGTCTACATTTTCTGTGTGTGTGTTTTTTTTTATTGAAATATATCGAATCAATAAGTGTTGAACTGGGTTTTTAAATAATTTAAGTGTGTTATCAAGTAATGCTTGTTGATTAATTTTCGTTCATTGTGGTAAAAACTTTTCGCATTTGGTTCCTTTTACAACTGGTATAGAAAAAAAGATGCAGGTTCTTATCATGGTTTCTTAGTATTTTTTATGATTAAATTAAATGTACAGTATCAATTTATTCAAGAACCGACTCTTAAATTGGAACTTTAAAAACCATTTTTTAAGGTCCAAGTGGCATCAACTGGTTGAAGAAAATTAGGAAAGAAACAAAAAAAATTTCATCTCTCATCTCTCTTCTCTCTTCTCTTCATCACTCTCAAATCAACTCTCTCTTCTAATTCTCGCCGGACAGAATGAAATCACCGGACGTCGAGATCCAGCTCGATCAGCCAACGATGATGCACGATTTCGCCTCGATCAGCCGACGATGATGCACGATTTCGCGATAACAGAGAAGTTCGCTGTGAGCAGGTGGATCGATGCACCGGATTGCTTCTGCTTCCATCTCTGGAACGCTTGGGAGGAGCCGGAAACAGAGGAGATCGTCGTGATCGGGTCGTGTATGACTCGACCGGACTCAATTTTCAACGAGTCCGACGAGAATCTCAAGAGGTTTTTTTAAAAAACCTTTTAAGGGGTTCTTCCATTGGAGCAAAAAAATCAAAAGTTTTTTTAACAAATTTTTAACTTAAATTTTATAGTTAAATATTAACTAAGAATCTCTTATGGAGTTCTTGCGATAATGATGCTCTTACAATAGGGGCGGACGCATGTATTGAAAATCAGGGCACGTGCCCCATGCTGTTCTGCTTAATTTTCTGCAGCCCATGCAGTTGATGAAATTGAAAGTACTCCACTTAACACAAAAGTTTTAACCTAACAGCCAACATATAAATTTATTTTATTTACTCAAAATCTTGAGAACCACTAAAAGACCTGAAAGCATATATAATCACTGTAATTTAGAGTTTTTTCAACTATTTCTAGTCCTTTGCTTTTCTCAGAATCATAATCATGGCAAGTTAATGGTTTATAATTAATTTAAAACAAATTTTTTCTTTATATAATAAATTATTTATGAGTTTTATCATCATTTTTTTATGTTAACCTCCAAACTTTAGAAAATCCATTGTTATAGATCTGTTTTTTTTCATCGATTGTACTAACATCAATAAAAAATATAGTTTCAATCAGAGTTATATAAACAAATTTACTTTTTCATAAACAAAAATAAACATGTAATATAATTTTTTATTATAAAATTCATTTTTTTGGTTGTATATTTTTTGATGAAAAACTATTTTCTATATTATGCCACATGCTAAAAAAGTTTTTGGATCCGGCCCTGCTTACAATAATTTGGTAACAGTTTTATTTATTGGCGATTATATATGTGGGATAATCCAAAACAGTGGGTTTAAGTTCTAAAAGATCCTATCGAGATGAAAAACGAAAATGATAAAATAATATAGCTTTATTCAAGTGCTGAAATTAAAAGGAAAGATGAATGAGTTTAAGTTGTCACCCATATCAAAAAGATTTTAGATTGATCTGAAAGTAATGTTGAAAGAGGCACAGTCCCGGTTCATGACTATCGGAGGTCCTACTAAAAAAAATGTGCCATATTTAGTATAAAAAAAATTAAATTTTCAGAAAAACAAAATTTTAGTAAAGAAATTTTTTTTTATAGTAAATGTGCTCTAGGCGGTCGACTACCCTGTCTATGCCTTGGGCCGGGCCTGAAGAGGCATAATCGGCAGCCTTGGTTTCAATATCAAAAAACACAAAAACTATATTTATACTAATCTAAATTTAGAATAAAATCCTAAACACATGGACCTTCTTTTGGCATTGTTTGTTGGAATAACATTAGGCTTGGATCTCTAATAATACATAGTAACTAATGTAATGTAAACATTCATAAAATAATATAATATCTAGGGAGAAGCGGATGAGTATCGTTAATCACAATATATCCATATTTTTCTTGATAAATCGTTTATTGACCATTAATACATAGTAACTAATGTAATGTAAACATTCATAAAATAATATAATATCTAGGGACAAGCGGATGAGTATCGTTAATCACAATATATCCATATTTTTCATGATAAATCGTTTATTGACCATTAATACATGCACAGTTTTTTTTTCTTCTAATCGTCTGATATTTGCTATTGCTGTAAATTCAAGCTCCAAAACAGAGCAATACAAAAGTTCGAAAGAAAAGGAGAAAACCAACAAACATTAATCGCATCAAATGCCTAATAATAAGGACTGAAAGATGCTTAAAAAACGATCCAAACTCGTCTCTAGAGCCATTTCTCCACACACCAAAGATGGAATATCATATGCTCCTCTTCGCGTCTTGTCGAATACGATCATATAACCATGTTGGACCGCCTATTGAGAGATAGAATTGGAAACGTCTATCTCTTGTGACGCTCTTCGAGATTTCTCGAGCTATGTGATTAGATTTCAAAGTTTCAATTTCAAAACCACAACTTGCGAAACCTTGTTTCAATTTACTCTTAAGTACACGATATCATGGCCACTCTTCAGGCTTTCGAATAGCATCAAAGGCCGATTTACAATCCAAGACAATCACCACATTACTCATCCTTAGGTCATGAAGACTTTGTAGGAGCCAGATTACACCTCGCAATTCACCAACTATACGATTTGAAGACCTCGTAAATGCTTCTCTAGCATGAAAAACAACATTACTTTGGTGATCTTTATCAATCCACGACGCACCACAATGTAATGTTGCATTCCTATAATTCACATTCATATTGCATTTTATCACGTTTGCTAAAGGTGGTTGCCATCTGTCCTCTGAAATCCGGCCGACTAGACCATCGTTTGCTTATGTCGTTTCAGGTTTATTAGCCTATCTCTATGCTTGAGCATCATCAATGGCCCTTTTGACCACTATCGATATAGCTTCTTGTTTCCCAACGTAAAGGATAGCATTTTTATTCTTCCATATACACCATAATATCCAAAGGATCTGACCTTTAATGCTCTCCGACGTACCTTGAGATTCCAGAAAATCAAGAATATAACTCATGTTCTCTTCAAGTGAAATCGAGAAGCCAAGTGGTGGAAATGGGACATGTGAATCAATCAATATTTGTTGAGCCGACTAGCACTGAAACAAAACATGATTGATTGTCTCTGTGTTCTGTTGACATAGCTTACACAAAGGATCCACATTCATTCCTCGAGAGAAAAGTCAATCCGCTATAGCCATAGCTCCGGACATCAATCGCCAAAAGAAGAAATGTATTTTAGGCTCTGTAGCAATTTTTCAAATTCTCTGTTTCAGGGAAACTCTGTTTTGCTCAATCACAGACAGAGGTTCTTGTGGTATTCGAGGGTGATTCAGAGCAAACCAATTACCACTTTGAACCGTATACGCTCCATGCTTTGTGTAAGCCCATATATGACAGTCATCGGTTCTTCCAATCATAGTATCCAAAATCCACCTCGCATCTGCCAGTGGGAAGAGTTCATGTACTTTGTTCTGATTCCAATTGCCATTCGCCGAAACCAGACAAGACACCATAAGATCCAGATCATACAACACTTCCTTATTCATTGGTCTACGAGGATGTTGGTCCATAATCCAATTCTCCGACCATACATGTGTATTTGCTCCATCACCAATGGATTTTATCAAACATCGTTTCAACAATTCTCAACCAAACACTATTCACCAAGCATACGAAAGACGATATCCTTTGCAGTTGTCGAGGAAATTCCTAGAAGCAAAATATATCCCTTTGTAATGACGAGACATTAACGTGTTGGGCTCATTGATAATTTTCAAAGCTTGTTTAGTCAACAAAGCTTGATTATAATCCTCTAGATCCTGAAAGTCCAAACCACCACTCGCCTTCGATTTTCACATCTCTTTCCATGACACCGAATGAATTTTGCTTTTCTTCTCACAAGCATTCCACCAGAAGTTCGTCATGGCGCTTGTAATCTTCTTACAACGGTGTTTAGTTAACCAAAAACACGATATAACATATACAGGAAGAGCCATTGCAATAGATTTGATGGCCCAAAGCATCTTTGTATAATTTCAAACACCGTAAAAATACCCCACAAATGTTGAAAGAATTTTTCGGCCATTCTGTGGGCTCAGGGCGCACTATCTCCTTTAATCCCTTTAACGGTTTGAGCGAATTCCCTGATCTGATACAGGTTTTATCAGTTTGTTATTCATAGTGGCGGTAACCTTAGCTTCCATTCCTTGCAATAACTCAGATGCATTGCCCAGATTTGATGATTTGAACAACTTTGTAAAATACTCCACCGCGATAACCCATTTGTCTTCCTCCTCAAATTGTTCAATTCCATCCCCATCTAATAAGGAATTGATGGTATTCTTCATTCTCCGCAATTTCACGCTACCATGATTCTTTGCTTCCTAATTTCCAGTACTCCTCTTCTTCACGAGCTGTTTTAACCAATTCAGTCCGCAATCTTGCATCTTAGCGGAATCTGGTCTATTTTTGAACTCTCAGCATCATATTACTGTTGCATTCTCTGTAATTTGACCTTCGAATTAGAGTTCGAAGCTTTTTTCCATTTAGAAAGCTCTGTTCTACAGTCGGTTATACGATCTGAGACTCGACGGTTACCATAGCGTAAATTCCATCCTCGACGGACAACTTTCATTACTTGCGGCTTTGAACACCACCGCTTATCAAAGCTGAATCTTCCTCGTCTCTTTCCAATGCTCCCAGCTAGCCGTGTAAGTATCGGTCTATGATCTGATCCCCATCTCTTTAAGTATTATGTATGAGATCAGGGGGAACAAACGGAACCATTATGCATTTCCAACTACTCTATCAAATCTTCATTGTATCCACACCTTCTCCTTTCTTCCATTAGTATATATTGTTTCTCTCCAGCGACCCCAGGAAATCCATTTTCTTGAACTTGGTGTCTCCTTGATCCGAAAATTCCGTATGAACAATCTGAACGTATAAAAGCTTAACTCTGGCCTAGCTGGACCCCCAACTTTTTCAGCATTATTTAAAATCTCGTTAAAATCACCCACGAGGAACCATGCATCATCTCTATTACTACCCATCGTAGTAATCATCTCCCACACCAACCGTCTTTTATTCCTCATATAATCACCATAAACAAATGTGATGAATACATCGAGTGAACCAATCTTTACCCTTTTATCAATCAGCCTATTATTTGATTGTAGAATCTCCACCGAATGTGAACTCTTCCAAAACAGCGTTAAACCTCCACTAAGACACACTGGATTTACCAAATGTAAGTGGTCGTAACCCAACGATCTTCTTAAACTCAGCACGTGATCACTAGTGATTTTAGTCTCTAGGAGAAATAGAAAATCTGGGAAATGTGTACGATACATTTTCTCTAGGCGTCGAACTGTCAAGTCGCTTTTCAACCCTTGATAATTCCAACTGAGCATCGCCATTGAGAAATGGATGGTTTGTGGTAAATAATCAAACCCTCAGCTTGTTTAGATATCTTAGATACCCCATCCGTAGAATCTCGTGTTTTCCTCTTCGCCGCATGTTCTGTTTCTTTCTCTATTGTTTCTGCTAGTTCTGAATGCGCCGCCAACTTTATACCAGTATTAACTCTTTTCTTTCTGGACAAGGATGCTGATGATTTCTGAGAGTTTATACTCATTCCACTTGTACTAGATGAGCCAGCTTCCACAAACCCCATATTGAAACATGTGGGGGATCATAGGAGGTATGAAATTATATGTTCCTTCTTTGTTTTTAATACCATTATCCTCAACATTTCGGTATTCCAATCATGGATACTGCTCTCGAGCACATTTTATTTCTGTCTCTGCACTCAGAGGGACGTTGACGACAGTCTCCCGTTGAGCCTTGTTTGACCATGTGTCATCTCTTTTTTAGTTTCATTCAATCAAGTTCCTTGATTTCCCCATTAAATGTTATCTGGCCGAGATTCAAATTTTTCTTTGTCTTGCTTCACACTCTCGTCATTCTGACCCATCTCTACATTTCGATAATCAAAGACTTTACCTTTCTCTGTACCCAATTCCTTGAAAATAATTAGAGGTGGTTCCAATCTGAGGTAAGAACGTTGAGCAACAAGATCTTTAGATAAATCTTCAAGAGCTTTTTTCATTTGATGTTGATGTATCGCATTTTCAGCTGGATCAACTCAATTCATATACAATCTCATCTCGTCAAAAACTTCCGGTGCCACTTCATTGGTGCGCGGAGCAAAGCCTGTGGGTACAGAAGGAGCCAGCAAAGGCATGATTTGATCCACTAGACTGGTGTGGTGTTGATGTGGACCAGATTCATAAGGTCTAAGTGAACCCCTTGCCTCTATTGGTCGATTAGGCGCCATACCATTTATGTTCCTTTGGTTCTTGAAGGAGAGGACATCTTTGTTTCTCATAAGTTAGCCTCTGACAGTTAAAACACTTCTTGCGGATCTTTTCGTATTCAACTTCCACCACCACCGTGCCTCCTCCTCTCGGGAGATTCACCGATTTCGTATCACGCACTGGTTGGTCTAAATCCAAAATGACCAACACACGAACAAACTCCTAAAATCAAGACTTCTCTAGATCAAAAAGAATTTATTTGACATGTCCCACCCCATTTGCAACTGATATGCTCAAATTAATACCCTAAAAGTACTAAAGCTTTGTCGATTGTAATACTTAGGGATCGAATCCACAGAGATTCAAGAAAACACACAATAGATTGTATAGATGAGAATTAAGCTAAGTGATCAATGGACTTGAAAGCAAATACGTAAATTAAACAAGTTGTGATTCGATTGGAAAGAAGATAGGTTCAGGGTATTTCTCAGGAAATCAATGAATACAGATAAACTAACAAATCAGGGTTCACCTTACGCACGGTTCTTGAACTCAAATCACTAAAGTATAATTAACCAACTGTTGTTGCGAGAATTATCTAAGTCTAAATCCTAGAATTCCAAATCTCTTTACGAATCATAAAGTCTAAACCAGCTTTTAGTTCAAGTTTGATTTGTTCACAAAACAACTAAACCAAATCTCTTTGCGAATAGTTATTTTGCTCACCCTAAGTTCCGTCAGATTATCAATTGCACTATCGTGCCTAATCGATTAACCTAAGATCTAAGTTCCAGATTCGTCAACCTAGAATTAGCTTTGAGAACAACCTATGGTGAAGAACTAATTCAGATTATGAACCCTAATCAACCAATTAACCTAACATTCAAAGAGATCCTTTATGAGAACCCTAAACCTAACAGAAGATCTACTCAGACATGATCAATGGAACAGAAATCATAGATGAATAGAATTGCATAAAAGAAATCAATAAGAAACAAGGTTTCAGAGTTATCTCCCAAAAACCCTGGAACAAATCTCTCTATAAGTATCAAGAATAAAATAAAGCTTAGCCTAAATAGGTGGCTGAAAAAACCTAATAAATAGGTTAAAACACGAATTGGGACTAATTGTAATTATTAAAGTCTTCTGGACCAAAGTGCAGAATCTCCAGACTTCTAAAAAGTCGTGTTTTCCCTTTTCTCCCGAGCAGTATCGATCGATACACATCTTCTGGGTATCGACTCTTCTGCTCGCTAGACTGGATTGTCTTCACGAAAACTGGTATAACTCTTGATCGCACCGTTGTAATGGCCTCAAACCACTTCCAAATGAAAGCTAATCCATTGATATGTCTTGTATCAAAATTTGAGCTCAATCCATCGGTGGGAAATTCTTCAACGAATGCCAAACTTCTGACGTCTCTGCATGACTCTGCATCTCCATATGCTCATTTTCACCCAAAACGGCTCATTTTCTCCCAAAGTGCTCCAAACGTGCTAAAACCTGAAAATACTCTAAAATACTACGAAAATACTAGAAATACTCTATAAAAGGACTTATATCATGGCCTAAAACGGGTGAAAACCATGATATATCAACTCCCCCAGACTTAGCATTTGCTTGCCCTCAAGCAAAACAGAAAACTAAATCAGAAAAAGAGGTTTGAAAACACAGAGACTCACATGTTCTTGAAACATTGTATTGACCATTTTCCCTTTATAGCTGATTTTTGAAAATTAATTTCATGGCCCAAAGTATCTTTGTATAATTTCAAACACCGTAAAAATACCCCACAAATGTTGAAAGAATTTTTCGGCCATTCTGTGGGCTCAGGGCGCACTATCTCCTTTAATCCCTTTAACGGTTTGAGCGAATTCCCTGATCTGATACAGGTTTTATCAGTTTGTTATTCATAGTGGCGGTAACCTTAGCTTCCATTCCTTGCAATAACTCAGATGCATTGCCCAGATTTGATAATTTGAACAACTTTGTAAAATACTCCACCGCGATAACCCATTTGTCTTCCTCCTCAAATTGTTCAATTCCATCCCCATCTAATAAGGAATTGATGGTATTCTTCATTCTCCGCAATTTCACGCTACCATGATTCTTTGCTTCCTAATTTCCAGTACTCCTCTTCTTCACGAGTTGTTTTAACCAATTCAGTCCGCAATCTTGCATCTTAGCGGAATCTGGTCAATTTTTGAACTCTCAGCATCATATTACTGTTGCATTCTCTGTAATTTGACCTTCGAATTAGAGTTCGAAGCTTTTTTCCATTTAGAAAGATCTGTTCTACAGTCGGTTATACGATCTGAGACTCGACGGTTACCATAGCGTAAATTCCATCCTCGACGGACAACTTTCATTACTTGCGGCTTTGAACACCACCGCTTATCAAAGCTGAATCTTCCTCGTCTCTTTCCAATGCTCCCAGCTAGCCGCGTAAGTATCGGTCTATGATTTGATCCCCATCTCTTTAAGTATTATGTATGAGATCAGGGGGAACAAACGGAACCATTCTGCATTTCCAACTACTCTATCAAATCTTCATTGTATCCACACCTTCTCCTTTCTTCCATTAGTATATATTGTTTCTCTCCAGCGACCCCAGGAAATCCATTTTCTTGAACTTGGTGTCTCCTTGATCCGAAAATTCCGTATGAACAATCTGAACGTATAAAAGCTTAACTCTGGCCTAGCTGGACCCCCCAACTATTTCAGCATTATTTAAAATCTCGTTAAAATCACCCACGAGGAACCATGCATCATCTCTATTACTACCCATCGTAGTAATCATCTCCCACACCAACCGTCTTTTATTCCTCATATAATCACCATAAACAAATGTGATGAATACATCGAGTGAACCAATCTTTACACTTTTATCAATCAGCCTATTATTTGATTGTAGAATCTCCACCGAATGTGAACTCTTCCAAAACAGCGTTAAACCTCCACTAAGACACACTGGATTTACCAAATGTAAGTGGTCGTAACCCAACGATCTTCTTAAACTCAGCACGTGATCACTAGTGATTTTAGTCTCTAGGAGAAATAGAAAATCTGGGAAATGTGTACGATACATTTTCTCTAGGCGTCGAACTGTCAAGTCGCTTTTCAACCCTTGATAATTCCAACTGAGCATCGCCATTGAGAAATGGATGGTTTATGGTAAATAATCAAACCCTCAGCTTGTTTTGATATCTTAGATACCCCATCCGTAGAATCTCGTGTTTTCCTCTTCGCCGCATGTTCTGTTTCTTTCTCTATTGTTTCTGCTAGTTCTGAATGCGCTGCCAACTTTATACAAGTATTAACTCTTTTCTTTCTGGACAAGGATGCTGATGATTTCTGAGAGTTTATACTCATTCCACTTGTACTAGATGAGCCAGCTTTCACAAAACCCATATTGAAACATGTGGGGGATCATAGGAGGTATGAAATTATATGTTCCTTCTTTGTTTTTAATACCATTATCCTCAACATTTTGGTATTCCAATCACGGATACTGCTCTCGAGCACATTTTATTTCTGTCTCTGCACTCAGAGGGACGTTGACGACAGTCTCCCGTTGAGCCTTGTTTGACCATGTGTCATCTCCTTGTTAGTTTCATTCAATCAAGTTCCTTGATTTCCCCCTTAAATGTTATCTGGCCGAGATTCAAATTTTTCTTTGTCTTGCTTCACACTCTCGTCATTCTGACCCATCTCTACATTTCGATAATCAAAGACTTTACCTTTCTCTGTACCCAATTCCTTGAAAATAATTAGAGGTGGTTCCAATCTGAGGTAAGAACGTTGAGCAACAAGATCTTTAGATAAATCTTCAAGAGCTTTTTTCATTTGATGTTGATGTATCGCATTTTCAGCTGGATCAACTCAATTCATATACAATCTCATCTCGTCAAAAACTTCCGGTGCCACTTCATTGGTGCGCGGAGCAAAGCCTGTGGGTACAGAAGGAGCCAGCAAAGGCATGATTTGATCCACTAGACTGGTGTGGTGTTGATGTGGACCAGATCCATAAGGTCTAAGTGAACCCCTTGCCTCTATTGGTCGATTAGGCGCCATACCATTTATGTTCCTTTGGTTCTTGAAGGAGAGGACATCTTTGTTTCTCATAAGTTAGCCTCTGACAGTTAAAACACTTCTTGCGGATCTTTTCGTATTCAACTTCCACCACCACCGTGCCTCCTCCTCTCGGGAGATTCACCGATTTCGTATCACGCACTGGTTGGTCTAAATCCAAAATGACCAACACACGAACAAACTCCTAAAATCAAGACTTCTCTAGATCAAAAAGAATTTATTTGACATGTCCCACCCCATTTGCAACTGATATGCTCAAATTAATACCCTAAAAATACTAAAGCTTTGTCGATTGTAATACTTAGGGATCGAATCCACAGAGATTCAAGAAAACACACAATAGATTGTATAGATGAGAATTAAGCTAAGTGATCAATGGACTTGAAAGCAAATACGTAAATTAAACAAGTTGTGATTCGATTGGAAAGAAGATAGGTTCAGGGTATTTCTCAGGAAATCAATGAATACAGATAAACTAACAAATCAGGGTTCACCTTACGCACGATTCTTGAACTCAAATCACTAAAGTATAATTAACCAACTGTCGTTGCGAGAATTATCTAAGTCTAAATCCTAGAATTCCAAATCTCTTTACGAATCATAAAGTCTAAACCAGCTTTTAGTTCAAATTTGATTTGTTCACAAAACAACTAAACCAAATCTCTTTGCGAATAGTTATTTTGCTCACCCTAAGTTCTGTCAGATTATCAATTGCACTGTCGTGCCTAATCGATTAACATAAGATCTAAGTTCCAGATTCGTCAACCTAGAATTAGCTTTGAGAACAACCTATGGTGAAGAACTAATTCATATTATGAACCCTAATCAACCAATTAACCTAACATTTAAAGAGATCCGTTATGAGAACCCTAAACCTAACAGAAGATCTACTCAGATATGATCAATGGAACATAAATCATAGATGAATAGAATTGCATAAAAGAAATCAATAAGAAACAAGGTTTCAGAGTTGTCTCCCAAAAACCCTGGAACAAATCTCTCTATAAGGATCAAGAATAAAATAAAGCTTAGCCTAAATAGGTGGCTGAAAAAACCTGATAAATAGGTTAAAACACGAATTGGGACTAATTGTAATTATTAAAGTCTTCTGGATCAAAGTTCAGAATCTCCAGACTTCTAAAAAGTCATGTTTTCCCTTTTCTCCCGAGCAGTATCGATCGATACACATCCTCTGGGTATCGACTCTTCTGCTCGCTAGACTGGACTGTCTTCACGAAAACTGGTATAACTCTTGATCGCACCGTTGGAATGGCCTAAAACCACTTCCAAATGAAAGCTAATCCATTGTTATGTCTTGTATCAAAATTTGAGCTCAATCCATCGGTGGGAAGTTCTTAAACGAATGTCAAACTTCTGACGTCTCTGCATGACTCTGCATCTCCATATGCTCATTTTCACCCAAAACGGCTCATTTTCTCCCAAAGTGCTCCAAACGTGCTAAAACCTGAAAATACTCTAAAAGACTACGAAAATACTAGAAAGACTCTATAAAAAGGACTTATATCATGGTCTAAAACGGGTGAAAACCATGATATATCAACTCTCCCAGACTTAGCATTTGCTTGCTCTCAAGCAAAACAGAAAACTAAATCAGAAAAAGAGGTTTGAAAACACAGAGACTCACCTGTTCTTGAAACATTGTATTGGCCATTTTCTTTTGTGGAGCTCCACATATCACGTAAACAGTTCCAAATCTAACCACCACGTACTTCTCCGTAGACATTCACAGCTCCTCAGAGTACACACATTGTTTTACAGCATCATTCAATTAAAGCCCTCATCACCAGTTTCATCGCTGTAACCAATGCCAAGAACCTTCTAGATTCTTTCCCGTACAGTATCATGACAAAAGAACCACCCAATTCTTACACTTTTGGTATTGTTTCATCTCCCCCATGCTTATTTCTCATCATGATTTCTCGCATATACTTATTAAAGGTAACGCGAGTATTGATGATGTTTGCCACCGAATCCCCGGTTCTTCCCTCAAAAGTAATCAAAGGTGTAGGCGAATAATGGTATCACAGTAAATTTTCCTAATCTCGCTTCCACCTTTGTGTGATCATTCCTTCTGAAGTAGAATAATGGGATCGCTGGAAATTTTCCTAACCCTCTACTCAGAAGAAAATCATTTCATCTTTTAATGCATCTTATTTATTAACTTGTGTTCCTGTTTTAAAAGTCGTTTTATTGAGTCAAAACCTGTAAGAGATGATGATTTTTTTCTTGAATCTATTGTGCTGACCTTGCTTCTAAGTGACCACTATTACAAAATCAGTTCTAGATCAGACTAATGGAGAATCCAAAGGCTGACCAGTTAACTAGAAGACACCCATGTTTCCAGCAAAGTTCTTTAAAGCCTGAGCCAAATTTTTACACTTTATCGATGTGATTGATGTCCATAGAACTTGATTCCTCATTCATATCTGATAAAAGAACCCATATGTTTAAAGTGATGGTATTCCTTTCTCAGAACAAAATCATTTCAGCTTTGATTTTCTTTCTCATGTTTGGTACTTCTCCCAAAAAAACTAATTTTATGATTTTATTAATCACAGAAGTCAATGTGAAATCCTTATTCTTTTCTGAATTGCATAGCTTAAACCGGCTCATAATATATATCTTTGTTTAAAAGGAACTAACTACAGCTTTACTTTCATTAATCTTTTTCTTTTTGGCCAAAGATCGTGCGTCTCTTTTTTTTGGTTAAAGTAAAAGATCGTGCGTCTCCTTTTATCCGTTTCTTCTTTTGACTTCTAAGTGCAATGTTTTCTCATTATGTGCATAAGGTTCAATGAATATCGGTTTTGTATATATTAATTACTCTTGCAAATGAATTAATCAAACATTCTATAAAAAATATTAAGTTACGGTTCTGACGATGGACAATATTACACTACTAACATATTACATATAAATATATGTACATATTGGGTAAAAATATTAGTTCACAAAAAACAATAATTTGTTAGTTTCCATGTACGTTTATATTTATATGTTCAAAATAGTGTGTTTACAGTTAAATGATAACCATAGTATGTAGTTTATTTTTTTCTTTTAGTGATCTTTGGTAAATTATAAAAAGCAGTTGCCAAACAAAACCAACTTTTTGTTTAATGTTTTACCTTTACGGATATAATTTGTTGTCTAAAAAAGGTGAATGTATTTTTTTTAAAGAAAACAGGAACATATAAATACAAACATAAGCACAGATGTCTGTTTGACCAACAACAAAAAACACGGATGTCTACATTTTAAATAATCTATTGGTTTGTGATGGTGTCGCTGATGTGTTACTACCCAGATTCAATTTTCTCATAATGCATATTGTTAACAAAATAAAATAACTCAATTAGGTGGATCAAGCTCCGAAGACATAGGACGAGAAAAAAAAAATTAAAGAAGTTTATGAAATTTTATTTGTGATGTTTAATCTTGCTTTAAGTAACCTTTAATGAAAAAAATGATAGCGTGATCGAGTGAAAACAAAAAAGATCGATAACGTGATGCGATCATGCGAAGTAATGTGATAGATACACGAGGGATGGGACTTCTAAGTCGTACTTCTTTCGTTTCAAGTTCGTTGTGGAATTGATTTTTTGTTTTAAATTAAGTGTTATTTTCGATTTTCAATGTATAATTTTAGACAAAATTTAAATTTTAACTTTATTATTGTAATATATTAACAAGAGAGAAAATTATATAGTTTATTGATAAGAGATATTATAGAAAAATTTAATACTCCATCCGTTTCATAATATAAAATATTTTGGCTAAAAGTACAAATATTAAGAAATTTACTTTTTTAAAAAAATATTATTTAATATATAAACTAAAAATAATTCAAACAATTATAATAAAATTGCATAATATAATTGATTACACAATTTTTAAAAAATAGAAAAGTTGCATAAAAATGTGAGAACATCTTATATTTTGAAATAAAAGAAATCTTCTAAAACATTTAATATTATGAAAGGGAGGAAGTATGTCTAAAACAATTTTAAACAATCTACTCCCTCCGTTCTAAATTAAATGAAGTTTTAGAGAGTTTTTTTTTCCACAATTAAGTGATGTTCTCACTAACCAATGCAAAGTTAAATGATTTTTTATTATTTTTGACCAATTACATTTTATAGACTATTTGTTTATTGGTTCAGATGAATAATAAATGAAGTTTTAGTATAGAAAAAAACAAAAATTAATTGTTTTCTTAATTTGTATGCATATTACTAAAACACCACTTAATTCAGAATAAGAGGGAGTATAAACTAAAACGAATGAATAAAGTAATTCGTAAAAGACAAGATTAATTATTAACCATATATACATACACATACATACATAATTTTGTATTATTTATTAAGGATAATGAAGAGACGACACTTTGATTGGGAAATGAATTGTCGGCCGAACGTGGCTGACGGCGTATCATCAGACCGAATAATTTTGATTTGCTTGCCGTTACGGTTACATTAACAATTCAAATATTTCTTTTTTAATTTACAATTAATATTCCCTCCATTTCTATAATATTTATTATTAATAAATTAAATAAATTTTATTTCTATAATTAATACACTAAATAAATAAAATTAAAATTAATTTTTTATTCAAAATTATGCATTGACAACATAAAATGACATTTTTATAATAAAATCTTAAAACAATTTTTGTGAAACAGAGAGAATAGATGTTTTAGAAAAAATACACATATTAAGAAAATAAATTAAATATGATTATTTAATTCATCACTTTTTGTGATTATTAATTTTTTATAACTCTAAACCAATAACATTTCAATTAAAATAATTAATTTTTTTGAAATTTACAATTTATCATCATTAACTAATAAAAATGCATAGAAAATTAAACAATTTTTTTTCTAAAACATTCAACAATTAAAAACGGAGGGAGTAATATATAAATGTGTGTGTCTATTAGTTGCATTCAATATGCTAGGGGTGAAACTATTATCCGGGATTCGAGATCCGCTCTGCTCCGAAAATTTGGATATCCGAGGGGATCAGATCCAAATAATTAAATTATAAGGTCCGGATATCCAGATTCATATCATATAAATATATTATTTTGACACATTTATATTTTATTGAGATTTATATTTTATTGAGATTATACTTACTCTGTTTCACAAAAAGTATTATTTTGACACATTTCACACATTGAAAAAACAACTAAAAGTTTCATATTACCTCTTATTAATACAGTAAACAATTATTCTCTCTCTAATTAATACACTAAAACAATAAAGTTAAAATTAGATTTTTGTTCAAAATTATGCATTGAAAACATAAAACGACACTCTTTGTGAAACAAAAATAAAATCTTAAAACAACAATTTTTGTGAAACAGAGAGAATATATTTTGTAATAGATTTTTTTATAATAACAGGTTTTTATACAAAATATTATATAAAAGTTTAATTTTATCATTATTTTAATATTTTAATATATATTTTTATTTTTTTACAGATTCGGATATCCGCGAATATCTTAATAGCGGTCGGATATCCAAAAACCCCAGATACAGATTCGAATATCCCAAAATTTCCCAAAATTTTCCCAACATCATGCATCAGTTGAGTTCAATCTATATAATATGATCTAAATATTTTGATTTTTCCACAAGAGCAATGTATTTTGCATTATTAGTGAATAATCATGACATGCACGCTGTCGGAAATCTTTTTGCCGATATGCAATTTGTCTGCATATATAACTCATTAGTAGAATAAAGATCAGTTTCTTGATATCAGAACAATCAAAAACAAATATGGAAAATCCGAAACAAAATCTAAGACCTGATATCTTAAAGATTCTACAGGTAAGGTTGTTACGATAGTTCAATGCCTCTAAACACATATGCGACTTCATTATATTGTTTTCAAATAGTTATTGATTTGTTAAAAAAATTCCGGTCAAAGACTCTACTAAAGTGGTATCTATATGTTGCAAGAGAATGGGCATTTTAGTATATCGATTAGCAGAATAGGGAAAATAAGAGCGAAGAGAGGAAAACAGAAAATAAATGAAAAATACTCAGTTTTTAAAAAAAATTATAGACTTGGCTATGATAAAAAGTTAGCACTATACTAATTCTTGTTAATCTTATATTCTCACTGCAGAAGATACATATGTGTTACCAAGATCTATCTTTCCAATTATAAACTACCAACTTAAGTAAGGAAGAGAGACTTTACGAAGATATATGCAAACCAATTGACTTTTTATTAGTTTGCATATATCTTGGTCGTACTTTTTATTAGTTTGACTTTTTATTAGTTTGCGTTTCGTATTTTGTGTGTTTGAGATTCTGTTTTTTTTTTTTTTTTTTTTTCTATTTTTTGTGTGTTATATGTTTGTGTAATGATTTTGTGTGGGATTTTGATTTTGGTGTTTTGTATTTTATTTTGTGTGATATATGCTTTATTATTGCTTTATTATTAATGGTATTAGTGGTAATTTGATGATGTTGGTGTAATATTTAGTTTGTGATTATGATTGGCAAATTAATCAAAAAATTGAGAGTTGGAGAAATATTATAATTGTCAAATTAATCAAAAATTTGAATGTTAAAACTAGCAGAAAAGTGAAAAGACAAATGAAACTTGAGACACCTCTAACGATCTAAAAGACATGATGTCCATGTCTGACTAGGTTTCACAATTATAGAGTTAAAACACAAAAATTCTTTAACTAATCCAACAACATCAAATATTCCTCTTAATGGTGACATCCTCTCTGATTTTTTTTGGTGTCTAGTTTTATTTTTGAATGTAGTTTCTTTGTTTGTTTTTTTGTGTGTGAAATGTTTGTGTAATATTTAGTTTGTGATTATGATTGTCAAAATTAATCGAAAACTTCACAGTTGGGGGAATATTCTAATTGTCAAATTAATCAAAAATTTGAGTGTTAAAACTAGCATAAAAGTGAAAAGACAAATGAAACTTGAGACACCTCTAACGAACTAAAAGACAGGATGTCCATGTCTGACTTGGTTTCACAATTATAGAGTTAAAACACAAAAAATCTTTAACTAATCCAACAACATCAAATATTCTCCTAAATGGTGACATCCTCTCTGATTTTTTTTGGTGTGTCTAGTTTTATTTGGGAATGTAGTTTCTTCGTTTGTTTTTTTGTGTGTGAAACGTTGGTGTAATATTTAGTTTGTGATTATGATTGTCAAATTAATCGAAAACTTCACAATTGGGGGAATATTCTAATTGTCAAATTAATCGAAAATTTAAGTGTTAAAACTAGTATGAAAGTGAAAAGACAAATGAAACTTGAGACACCTCTAACGATCTAAAAGACAGGATGTCCATGTCTGACTTGGTTTCACAATTATACAGTTAAAACAAAAAAATTATTTAACTAATTCAACAACATAAAATATTCTCCTAAATGGTGACATCCTCTCTGATTATTTTTTGGTGTGTCTAGTTTTATTTGGAAATTTAGTTTCTTTGTTTGGTTTTTTTATTGTGTGAAATGTTGATGTAATATTTAGTTTGTGATTATGATTTTGGTATACTATATTTTTTCTATGTTGTATGTTTGTGTTCTTAATGATGTTCGTGGAATGTTTTGTAACTTTTAAATAATACTTGTGATACAGAGAAGTTTTTGACAATAAGTACCAAATAAAAATAAAGAGAGGAGAAGACTTAGCTCTTTGTAAGATGGAACCAATAGCTCTTTTTGTAGTGGAAGTTCGAAAATTCTAACTTGAAAGACGATGAACCTAAATCAATACAAAACAACACCATATTAACTACTTTCATCATTTTGAGCAAACACGGTTGCATCATTATGAGAAGTTAAGTAGATGCAACCTATAACCTATTCATAAATCAAAATAAAAAGGAAATCAAAAAGCGTTTTAAACTCCTTAACAATCACTAACCTATCATGTAAAATGTCGATTGAAATAGAGCGCTCGTGAGCTTCATCTACCACAATAACACAGCACAATGAAAAATAAGAGAAGGTTTACTAATAGTAATAACCTTATTCATAATCTGAACGAAATTATGCTGCATAAAAATCCTAACACAACTATGTCAAGAGAGGATCCTCCATCATCTCTGTGAAGAGCTTTACACAAACAGAGCAAATGTAGTTTAAGGCATCACAGTGAACAAAGAATGAGAAGAAAACCTGAGGAATCTGTATTGTTTTTCCACTCTCTGTCTCTCCGACGACAATGGTGGTGGCGTTAGATTCTGCCAAATACAAAATCTCTTCTGGAGAAAATTTGAAACCTGAAAAAAACAAGAAACGACACCAGTTTTGTATCATTACGCAATCTCAGTTCATGTAACAGTAAAATTCATGAGATACTAATGAACAAATAAACAAAGATGACGGTACCACCAAGAGAATCAAGATCAAATCACACAACCACCAAGAGAATCAAAATTAAACCAATCGATATTGAAATTGAGCAATAAGAGACAAATCGTAGGAGCCAATTTCTGATTCCGTGATTCAATTGTGAATTTCTTCGCTACCCAAACCCCAAACGAAACATCTCGTCACAGCCTAAGTGAAAACCCTAACCCTCACGCAGTCACGCTCTGTCGCTCCCTTTCCACCCAAACCCAAGCGAAACAAAATCTCCGATCAAAACGTTACGACGGAATCAGTACCTTTTTTCATCATAAACCCTAAGCGCCAATAACTGTCCCCTTCTCTTCGGCGAGTCTCTGTTTTCGCGAACAAACTCAGAGCAGAGATGAAGAAACGCCATGAAGACGTCTCCCTCACAAAACGATACTTACACCACATCTGATTTATCAACGATGGATTCGATTCCAAATCGCATCACAATTATCAATTAGGAAGTGAGATGAGAAGAGAAGAGACGATGATCGTGCGACGAAAAAGTGAAGAGAGAGAAATGTTTGGTAATTATCAAATTCAAATTTCAAAAATATAATCAACTAATAACCCTTTTTAATTATAGCCGTTGAATATTTAATTATAGCCGTTGGCCCAATTATGTAATAAAGCCCAAAACGTAACTATCTTCTCTCATCCAGCAAAGGATCTATAACAATAATAAATACACGTAATTAACATTTTTGTACGTTAATTTGATAAATCCGTTATATAAAAAATAGTTAGTTCTCAGTTCAATTCAGTTACCTATTAACTGATTCAATCTGATGTTAAATTATTATTATTTTTGGTGGGTTTGATCCAAAATCAAACCAGAAAATTCCTATCCGAAAATTGAAATGAATGTGTGTTTTTCATATATGCAGCAAACCAAATCAAACCGAACGGAATAAAAAAAAATAGATTTGAATAGAACCGAATTTGATCCAAAATCGAAAGGTTCGAATTATTGGGTTTTCTTTTTTCTAGTCAGCAAACATTACGCGTTTATTTCTCCGCGTCGAGCTTCCTTCTTTCTTGTTTCGAAATTTTTTTAATATTTCTTCCACTCTTTGTCCTTATATGTGTTTGCCTGAATCAGATATGCACTCGTTGTTGTCTTCTCCACCGAAAAATGGCGAGACAGACATTCTCTCGCTTGCTTCCCGAACAAAGAGGGGCAAGAAGAACATCAAAACCCTAAGTTAGTTTTGCTTACTACCCATTTCTCATAGAGTTTAAAAAAAATATATTGTATAGAAATTTATAACGATGTCTTTAATTTAGTGAGTGATTTTTTAAATTGCTTAAAAAATGAGGGGTGTGGTCAAGAAGATAACCAACAAAGCTTATGAACATCATAAGCAAAATTAGGTTATGTGATATAAAATATATACTAGCTTACGAACTAATCTACAACAACAAAAAAGTTTGATGTGACAATAAGTCACCTTATATTATCTTTAGATATCTCCAATTTGAGTTAGGTTAGATTTACAACCAAATTCTAGAACAAATAATTACTCTGCCAAGTATACAAGCCTAGATATGTTGTAGAAATGTTGTATTTCCGGGATCGTAACGTATAGTGAACTTGGATAATGATTAAATCGTGCTCAAAAGCATTTTTCTTAAAGAGTATTTTGATCCTTCTCAAGTCTTGGGTTACACGAAATCCCTTCTAGGATACGACAATCAAAGTTCTCTCTTGTTCTAGGCTAAGATCCAAGAGAAACAAATAGAGATTTTGTGTTTTGTTTTGTGTTTTCACCAAAGATTTTATCAATCTTTGGTCTTGTGAATTTGTTTTCTTTCTCTCGTTCTGTTATACTTTTTTGAGGCAAAGGAACATAGTATTTATAAAGTCCAACGGTTGTCACGTACGTTTGCAACCGCACGTGTAACATTGTAACCGTAATTAACCAATAGTTACAATGGTTCATAATATTACCATTGATACACTTAAAACTCCAACAAGATATCTATACAAGAAAAAAAAAATCAAATGTCTTGTCTTGGAGCTTAATAGTTTATACATTCGAAATGTATGATTATTATTTTTGGTTGAAGAAATGTATGATTAACAAGTTCAACCACCAGATAAAAGTTAGGCTAATTTGCTATTACCATTTTCATGAAAGTAGTTGATGCATATATAGATAGAGTGGTACATCAATCAAAATTGTGTAGGAATTTAGACCCAAAAAAAAAAATTGTGTAGGAACTGACACGAGCGCAGGAACTGACGTGTTTCCATAGACCATTATCGCCCATAACAAAGTTTGCCTTCCTTCGCTTGTGGGTTTTGTCTCTCTCTCTGATAACACCATATTTTACATGTTTTTAAGGTTTAATTTCATAGGTTTTTAGTTCCAATTTGTATAGTTTTTGGATATTTTCATGCATTTAGGTCCAACTTGAGTCTCATTGCATTTTAGATGTCCTAGGTTGTCTTTGCATTCTTTTTGGCTTGCTTGAGCCATTTTCAGGTGTTCTTGGAGTCATAGGAGTTGGAGGAGTGAAGATAGCCATCAAAAAGTTCATTTCGGAATACAAAGATGCAGGATCAGGTTGAGACGTCATAAGTTTGGCATTGGATGAAGGACTTTCCACCGATGGATTGAGCTCAAATTTTAACACGAGATATTTCAATGGATTAGCTTTCATTTGGAAGTGGTTTGAGGCAATTCCAACGGTGCGATCAGAAGTTATGCCAATTTCCGTGACGACGGTCCAGTCTGGCGCGCGAAGGAACTCAGTGGAGCTCGCAGCGGTGTACCGCAGCGGTCTACAGTGACCGCTGCGGGTTCATCCGTCGAAAAAAAACAGAGAATCACAGCGGTCATGCAGCGGTATGAGCTGACCGCTGTGGATCATCTGAAACTCAAAAATTCGACCCAAACTCTATTAAAAGCCAAAAAACCTAATTTTATTGTTAAGTTTTCTTCTTCTAAGAGTGGGGCTCGTCCCCAACTCTCTCTTCTTGATGTTTTGGGATTGTTCTTCATACAAATGCCATTCTAGAGAAGATTTCTTCACTCTATCTTTATATTATGCTTATTTGATTCTTGTTCTTCATTTCTATGTCTTTTTCTCTTGTGTTCTTCATGTTCTTGTGAGTTGACTTTTTGTTGGATTTTGGATAATGTTTGATTTGGATGGTTGATGGTTGATTGTTGATGTTTAGGCTTAGATAATCATTTGTTCTCATGTTAGGAGGGATCTTAATGCTAGAATCGAATTGACAACTCATTTCTAGAACTTAAGACATTTCTCGCCCGGAAGGTGTTCGATGAAATGTCTAGAAAACTTCTAAGCATGCAATTCAATTCTTAGCCAATGGAAATTGATGATTAAGGTGAATTGTTGACTTGTATGGACTAATGCTTAATGATTATGGATCATTTAGTTTTGAACGGAAGTTCTTGATAACTAGATGATTTTGTAAATGGATTAGTATCATGTGAGTGAACTAATCTACTTGTGTGATCCATGTCATAAGAATGAATGTGCATTGAATGTTTATGCATCATTAGTCAATTGTCTTGATGGTTAGATAATGATTATTTAGGATGATCTTGGATGAGTCTTTCACTTAGGTTGGTTCGTAATGCTAGAGTTGACATGATAAACCGAAACCTAGTACTACACCTTAGATTAGTTAGATTTTTGGTCTCATCCCATGCATTAGGGATAGATTCGAGTAAGCGGTGTTAGTACTAGATTAGGTATGTTCATTCGTTTCTAGATCTTAGGCATTTCACTCATGACTCGAGTTTAAATGAATTGCTTGATCCGAACCTTTTGTGAGCTTTACATATCCTAGCCAACGAAAGTTGATGTTTAGGGTGTTTAGTGAACTAATTGGAATTGTTCCTTAATGCTTGTTAATTATTTAATCACAAATGGAAATTTGTTCTTGATTAGATAATTAACAAGGTGATTAGTGCCATAGAAATGGATTAGTCATATTTGTGAATTCCATGTTCTAAGATAGTGATTAATGCTTCCAAAAGATTCATTGTTTGATTGTCACCCATCTAATTGATAGCTTAGTTCATGATCCAACATTTTAGTCTTCTGTCTTTGTGTTTTGTTTTCCTTCTTGCATTTGTTTTCTTTTCCCATAAACATATAAAAACCAAAAACAAAGTTTGCTCTAGCTTAAGAAGTTTCTTGCATTCTTAGTGCCTCAATCTTAACCCCTTATGGATTGACATCTCAAGTACTACAATGACATGAGTACACTTGGGATAATTGACACGAAAATATCCCGTATCAATTTGGCGCCGTTGCCGGGGAGGTTTAGCATTGATCATTAGGATTTGGATTCTTCTTGAGACTAGAGCTTTTTATTTTCTTTTGTTGCTAATCTTTTTCCCCTTTTCTTGTGATCTTGATCTCTTAGGTAACTAGGAGTAAAGGAGACATGCAAGGAGAGAAGGAGTAAGAGGACACAACCGTCAAGCTAGTGACGTTAAACGCGCCATTGGGGACCTCCCCAATCCTATCCCTCGTCAATGCTAGAGACATAAAACAAGCAATCCTATCATTTACTTCTTGTTTTCTGCCTTTTATTGTTTGATAAATTTTGTTTTCATGTTTTTTGTAGGAGCAATAAGGGTGAATAAATGGGACGGATGGAATGGTCAAAGTCCGTGAGCTTCAACGCACAATGCTTCCTCCTCGTGAATCCACTCCACTCCAAGGGCGTCGGGATTCGCAGGAGAACGTTCGGGATCAAAACGAGAAAAATCGCAAGTCCGGACATGCTGGATCGGTCACGACGATCGGTTATAACCGATCGGAATTTGCCTCGATCGGTTATGCCGATCGGTTACAAAAATGCGACCTGTTACGACGCCTCGTCGATCGGTTTCATCGATCGGTTATAACCGATCGCGACACGTAGTCAAGGGAATGCTAAAACTCTTCATCTCCACAACTCCAAGGTACTTCACTTAACACCTTGTACATACTTTTTGATTTTGTTTTTTACTCTTCTTTGGACTCGTTTCACACCGAGACGGTGTGAATTAAGTCCGGGGGAGAGGTCTTTGTCATTTAACGTCATTTTCTTTGTCTTATTTTATATTTTTGAGTCTTGCATTGTACATATTCTATTGCATAGAAAAACCAAAAAAAAATTCAAAATTTTTCAAAAATCCAAAAATATCATGTAGTTTGCATTGCACCATTGTTCATTCTAGAATTGAATTAGCTACTCATATCTAGATGACATAGGTTGCATTCATGTGCATGGGAGTTCATAAAACATGTATGATAAGCTTTCATTGTGATGCTCTCGATAATGGTTTTATACTGCTTAAACGATTTCAAAAGACTTGAAAACTTCGTACTTTGATCTCTCTACTCTTAACTATTTGTCTTGTAAATACTTGTTTAATTTGAAATCAACCCCTTGATAATTGGACTTAAATGAATATAATCTTCTTGCTTATGGGCTTGTGATACATAACCATGGTTCAAAGAAAACATTCGGGTTATCTTATCCACTTTTACCACTCTCTAATAACCCGAGTGGCCATTCTCATTTTTAGAATGGTTCCCTACCTTTCACCTTAACCGTTTTCTTTCCACCCCTCGTTGTTTGATTGAGTGAGGCCTTTTCTTGATATGCTATTGTGTGTAAAATCTTGTAAGTATCGGAAACGACAAAGGTTAGCTTTCATTTTTAGCTAGTCATTGTTGTTCAAAGAAAAGAGGCTAGCATTAAGATGGGGATCAATGGATTGAATGGTATTTGGTTTTGGGGAACATGAACGTATGAAATATGAGATGAGAAATGGTTGAAAAAGCAAACTCTAGAGAAGAGATTAAAAGAAAGACCCTAGGAAAAGAAAAGAAAATACACTCTCCATGTTTGAAAAAAAAAAGAGAAAGAACAAAAAGTTTAGGGAGAGTGAAAAGAAAAGAAATGGGTCGAATAAAAATGTCTCTAGGAGTTTGGTGTTTGGAAAAGAAAAGGGGGTTAAAAAGGGAGTTTTGATTTAGCCAAAAGGGCTTTGGGGGTTTAATGAGCTTCAAGGAAGCAAGATAAGATGAGGAAATGGAATCACCATTTGGGTAGAATGCTTTGCTAGGAGGGTAGAACAATGTGAGCTTAACTTTGTATGCATAAATTGTTTCTAGTCTTCCTTGCTTTTGCATAACATATAGCATTCCTTTTTCTTGAGAGTAAGTCACCCAAAAAGAGAATGAACCTCCTTGCACTCACATTTACTAGTGCCAATTGCCTTTTCTTCCAAACCGATTGGACTTGATCACTTGCCCATTTGTGAGACCGCACCTTTAGAAAGATCAAATGAATGTGAGGGTTGGTTGAGAAGAGAACTTGTAGGCATGAGGCATTGTTGTTAAGAGAAAAGATTAGGAGTTGCGATAAGTCTAGAGAAGTTAGAGTCATAATTGAGATACGTTTTTGCAATGTCTTGGTATTATCTTGGGCATAGACTCTCCACTTTGATTGCTTTGACATGTCTTTTAGTTGTGAATTCCCACTCTTTAAAACCTCTCTTCCGGTTTGTCTTTTCTTGTTTGCTTGCGGACAAGCAAAAGGCAAGTCCGGGGGAGTTGATAACACCATATTTTACATGTTTTTAAGGTTTAATTTCATAGGTTTTTAGTTCCAATTTGTATAGTTTTTGGATATTTTCATGCATTTAGGTCCAACTTGAGTCTCATTGCATTTTAGATGTCCTAGGTTGTCTTTGCATTCTTTTTGGCTTGCTTGAGCCATTTTCAGGTGTTCTTGGAGTCATAGGAGTTGGAGGAGTGAAGATAGCCATCAAAAAGTTCATTTCGGAATACAAAGATGCAGGATCAGGTTGAGACGTCATAAGTTTGGCATTGGATGAAGGACTTTCCACCGATGGATTGAGCTCAAATTTTAACACGAGATATTTCAATGGATTAGCTTTCATTTGGAAGTGGTTTGAGGCAATTCCAACGGTGCGATCAGAAGTTATGCCAATTTCCGTGACGACGGTCCAGTCTGGCGCGCGAAGGAACTCAGTGGAGCTCGCAGCGGTGTACCGCAGCGGTCTACAGTGACCGCTGCGGGTTCATCCGTCGAAAAAAAACAGAGAATCACAGCGGTCATGCAGCGGTATGAGCTGACCGCTGTGGATCATCTGAAACTCAAAAATTCGACCCAAACTCTATTAAAAGCCAAAAAACCTAATTTTATTGTTAAGTTTTCTTCTTCTAAGAGTGGGGCTCGTCCCCAACTCTCTCTTCTTGATGTTTTGGGATTGTTCTTCATACAAATGCCATTCTAGAGAAGATTTCTTCACTCTATCTTTATATTATGCTTATTTGATTCTTGTTCTTCATTTCTATGTCTTTTTCTCTTGTGTTCTTCATGTTCTTGTGAGTTGACTTTTTGTTGGATTTTGGATAATGTTTGATTTGGATGGTTGATGGTTGATTGTTGATGTTTAGACTTAGATAATCATTTGTTCTCATGTTAGGAGGGATCTTAATGCTAGAATCGAATTGACAACTCATTTCTAGAACTTAAGACATTTCTCGCCCGGAAGGTGTTCGATGAAATGTCTAGAAAACTTCTAAGCATGCAATTCAATTCTTAGCCAATGGAAATTGATGATTAAGGTGAATTGTTGACTTGTATGGACTAATGCTTAATGATTATGGATCATTTAGTTTTGAACGGAAGTTCTTGATAACTAGATGATTTGTAAATGGATTAGTATCATGTGAGTGAACTAATCTACTTGTGTGATCCATGTCATAAGAATGAATGTGCATTGAATGTTTATGCATCATTAGTCAATTGTCTTGATGGTTAGATAATGATTATTTAGGATGATCTTGGATGAGTCTTTCACTTAGGTTGGTTCGTAATGCTAGAGTTGACATGATAAACCGAAACCTAGTACTACACCTTAGATTAGTTAGATTTTTGGTCTCATCCCATGCATTAGGGATAGATTCGAGTAAGCGGTGTTAGTACTAGATTAGGTATGTTCATTCGTTTCTAGATCTTAGGCATTTCACTCATGACTCGAGTTTAAATGAATTGCTTGATCCGAACCTTTTGTGAGCTTTACATATCCTAGCCAACGAAAGTTGATGTTTAGGGTGTTTAGTGAACTAATTGGAATTGTTCCTTAATGCTTGTTAATTATTTAATCACAAATGGAAATTTGTTCTTGATTAGATAATTAACAAGGTGATTAGTGCCATAGAAATGGATTAGTCATATTTGTGAATTCCATGTTCTAAGATAGTGATTAATGCTTCCAAAAGATTCATTGTTTGATTGTCACCCATCTAATTGATAGCTTAGTTCATGATCCAACATTTTAGTCTTCTGTCTTTGTGTTTTGTTTTCCTTCTTGCATTTGTTTTCTTTTCCCATAAACATATAAAAACCAAAAACAAAGTTTGCTCTAGCTTAAGAAGTTTCTTGCATTCTTAGTGCCTCAATCTTAACCCCTTATGGATTGACATCTCAAGTACTACAATGACATGAGTACACTTGGGATAATTGACACGAAAATATCGCGTATCACTCTCTCACGTGTTTTGTTCGGCGCCGGACTCCGACGCCGAATTGGCTTTCATATAAAACTTTAAATCTCCAAAATTTTGGTTTAATTATCTAATACTTATATAAGAAAATTATTAAATACTAACGTTGAGTTGGCCTAGTGGTTAAGGAGGAGTCGGTATGTGCTTCTCTTATCGGCTCTGGGTTCGATTCCCGTTGGGAGGGGTCTCCTCCGAATGAATGACTTTAACATAGTTTGGACCCCGCTCCGGGGATGTACGGACCTACGGGCCCAGAACCTCGGCAATTCAAAAAAAAAAAAAAATATTAAAAATCTTAACTTGTTGTTTTTTTGTGTGGTAAAATAGATACTTATGTACATCCGACAAAAAAAAAATAGATACTTACATCGACATATGTTATCTTGGAGTAGAAAACTCCAACCTTCTACTTACTTACTACTACTCATCTCGCAACATATTTTCTTTTGCCAACTTACTTCCTTTATTAGCGACTCATCAGTTAGGTCTGAAATATGAAAATTTGAAGAGCTATTCAATTTATTTAAATTTTAGTTCAGTTTTTTCTTTTCTTCTCAAACGGACTTTGCTGATGTTAATATTTTCCGAAAAGTCTAATGCTAACAACTCAACTCGTTTTTTTTTTGGGTAAATAGTTCACATACACACTCTGATAAATTTAAATTTCATTGATGAGATATGATAATGATACTAATATAAATCATTATATTTTACTGATAATACGATAATTTACTGTTATTTATATTATTAAATATGCATCACGAAATTAAGATTCCTGATTAATTCGGTTGGAGGATTGATTCGAAGAAACTTTAAAATCTCAATTTCAGCTTCATATGATTTAGTTCGAATATTTTTCCCATCCATATATATAATGGTCCAATTATCCATACTCTTCTTATACATAGCTCATAAGGATGAACAGTTATATTAAACCTAAACAACCAACATTATTATTAATTTAAGAAAAAGAAAAAACAGAACATTCAAAAGTCTGTTTGATGAGTTCTTTTACAACATTTCTCCTTCGTAATTTTTTCTAACTTGCAAAAGCTTATGAATCGAAAGACAGGATATGACTCACAAGTTTTTCTAAATGCTTGGAAGAAGAGCCATCTTTACTTAAGCAAACTTTAGCTCGATCTTTCCACTTCAAACACATCTCTCTCATTCCATCTCCCTCCTCTATTATTACACTTCTTATTGCCTTCTCAATCTCCTTCCTGTCCATCTTACTTCTCTCTAACATCATCCCGACTTGCCATACATCAACAATGTACCTCGCGTTCACACGCTGGTCCGTGAAACACGGCGTACATATCATTGGAACACCTTCACATATGCTCTCTAGTGTCGAGTTCCATCCACAATGCGTCCAAAACGCTCCCACCGCAGGATGTGCCAATACCTCTAACTGATTCACCCATTTCACAATTTTTCCCTTATGACTAATGTTATCTATAAACTCACAAGACAATGACTCGAGCCACTCGGTCCCTCGTACCAGCCCCGGCCTAACCACCCACAAGAACGGCCGTTCGCTGTTTCTTAGACCCCAAGCGATCTAGAGAAACTCCTTCTCCTCTATATCCGCAAGGCTTCCAAAACTCACATAGACTACAGACTGCGGGTCTTGCTTGTCGAGCCAATCGGTTGTTACATGGTCTTCTTTGCTCTTTGTCGTTGGTAGAACGTTGTCGCTATGCTTGTGAAACGGTCCAATCGGGAAGATCGGAACTTGTAACTCGCTCTTCAAATCCATAAGCGAGAGTCTTTCAAGATCTTCGAATGTGTTCCATATGACTCCTGAAGAAGACTTGGCTCCTTTCACCATGTTGTTAACTACCCGAAATAGTTCCTCCGGCTCATTCGTTTCCATTACCGGAAGATCCTTCACTTTCAAAGGTGGAAGCTCTGTCAAAATCAAAATAATGCTATTGTCTAGTACGTCTCTAGTGCATGTCTTAACTAAAATCAACGTTATAAATAATTAACAAACGCTGACAAAACAAAATAATATTAATAATATAACTCCGAATGATCCGAGTGCATGCGTACGTGTCTATACATCGATATATAAAACGATAAATATGATCGTACATCTAAAACTATAGTATCATTTCACCAAGAAATATTAAATGAAAAAACAACCTCAATTAATGTTAAGCTTTATAGTCTTTAACCCTAATTAAGTTGAGATTTGATTGCCCCCACACTTCCCCTCGGATATGTGTTTTCGATTCACATGACACTCACAAGACACAATCAATGTTTTTAGGTTCTTTGTCTGCCAAACACACCCAAGAACCAAATTCATGGTTGTACCCCCAATAATTTTACTGCATAGTCGTTTGGTATATGAAATTCAAATTTTAGAGAATGCAATTTTTCAAAATCAAGAATTCGCAAAGTTTTTTTTTTTTTTTTTAGTCTTTTCCAAAATTGATAGAAAAAAATATAGGCCTGGTTAAGGTTTGTCACTTGAATGGGCCTCCAAAATGGTAGAAAGTCGAAGCTTTATCTAAACGAGAGAGTCAATCGGTTTAAAACGATATCGTTTCGTTGTTCTTCATTCTCGGAGACTCCTCTTGCTCATTGGGCTATTCGTTTCTCTGTTATCCACACACACAAAAAAGGAAAGATCACACTTTTCGGCGAATCTGATGATACTCTGTCTCGAAATCGATGGTTGATCCTCAATTTCTCTCTTGTTCTCTCTCAACTCCTTAAAGCCATTGCATCAGAAGCTAATATGTGCAGATGAATCCCTGACGATATCGTATCCAGATCAATTATCCAGAAATGCTTATAACGAGGTTACGATCTTTATCTTACTAGATTGATATGAGATTTCTAGCTGTTTTAAAGGTTGTTTTAAAGGGGAGAGAAATACCATCATTTTAAACACATGGGTTCCTTTGTCAGATATGAATGAGGAATCAAGCTCTATGGACATCAATCACATCGATGAAGTGCAAAAATTTGGCTCAGGCTTTAAAGAACTTTGCTGGAAACATGAGTGTCTTCTAGTTAACTGGTCAGCCTTTGGATTCTCCATTAGTCTGATCTAGAACTGATTTTGTAATAGTGGTCACTTAGAAGCAAGGTCAGCACAATAGATTCAAGAAAAAGATCATCATCTCTAACAGGTTTTGACTCAATAAAATGACTTTTGTCTCAAAAACGACTGACTCTAAGAAAAACAAAAAACAATGTCAGCAACTACCTCCCCCAGACTTGAACAACACTGTCCCCAATGTTATCTAGCCGAAGGTTGGTAAAAGAAATCAAGAGAACTGAGTGGAATTGTGAAGAAGAAGAAGTTACCGATCTGGGACAGGTGCATCGACCGACACACGACCTGGTATCGATCGATACCAGGTGTAAGTCGATACAGTGAACTCTTCTCAACGACAAGTGACAAAATATTGCTCTCAATGTTTGACAAAGGATCCGGAAGTGGTATGGTTAGCACTGTTAGATCACTCAAACACAGGTTAAAAGCAACAAGATATCATAATCCATAATCCAACAAAGTTCAAAATCAAAACAAGCTAACAAAAAAACTCAAAAATTCAAAAGAAAGGAAAAATGAACCAGATAGGAGAGAGGACTAATCCTCATCAGACTCATCGTCTCCAGCGGTGTGAGACGGTCCAGCAGCAGATGGTGAATGTGGGCGAGACGGGACCATGCAACTGCATCGAGAAATGGCACTCCAAATGGTTTGCAGGCTCTCGACGACTTACCGCTGAAACGGATCCATCTCTATCGCAGGTGGTGTAGGAAGAACAAGTGTAGGTGGGGTATCGATCGATACACAGGTGGTATCGATCGATACCAAGGCGATTTGGCGATGGAAGTTCTGTTTATCCTCGTCAAACCTGATTCACTAAAGACACAAGACACAAAAACGAAAAATAAAAAGAAAGAGACTTATATACAGACTCACCAGTGGGTTGCCTCCCACCAAGCGCTTGTTTTACGTCACGAGCTTGACTTTACAGACGATCAGTCAGTATAAGAATGAGAACTTGCTCCAAAACAAGCTCCACAACTTGACATCTCCAGCTTCAGAATTCTGCTCAACATACCCTTCACAACATCATTTCCTTTCTCTTTCATCTCTGAAGTGAGAATAGCTCTAACCTTAGAGAATGGTTTCGAAGTTTCCTTGCACTTCACCTTATATTCAATCGAATCTCCATATATCACACTTCTAAGGGATTAAGGTCACATGGGTAGCACTCTCGACCTTTTTGTTCTTCACCTTCTTCTTTGCCTTAGCCGTTTTGATGTCTTTCTTGGTGATGATAGAAGGACCATCTAAAATGTCTATGACAGTTGGCTCATCATAAGGCTCGTCCAAAATATCAACCATCAACGTCTCTCCTGTGACAACAGTGATGTAAGAGATATGTTTGGGAGCTCTTCTATAAGGAATGACTTTATAGGAGACCTCCTTGTCAGTGTATGAGAACGAGATTCTCTTACTGGGCGTATCTATAATTGCACCAACTGTAGCCATGAACGGTCTTCCAAGAATCAAAGGCGTCCTAGATCTTGCACTCATCTCCACAACCTGAAAATCAGTAGGAACCAGACAATCTCCTACTTTAACCAGTAAATCAGGGATTATACCATATGGAACTGAGGTGGAAGAGTTAGCGAATACAAGAGACATCTGAGCAGATCTAATATCACCAATTTTCAGCCTCTCTGCAATTGCCTTTGACATGACATTACGCTAGACCATGTATCAACGAGAGACTCTTTGAATTCAACTCCAGAGATAGAGCATGGAACTGAAAATTTTTCTGGGTCATCCCTCTTAGTCAACTGCTTCATTGGTGGTGGTGTGCTTCTTGCTTTGATGAAGAGTGCCTCGATCTCTTCTAGAGTTTTTCGGCAATCTCGGAAGTGACCAAGCAAAGGGCGGTTTTCCGAAGCTTCTTCAAAAGATATCGTATAGGGAATCCTCCTTACCATCTTCTCAAAAGCGAGCAACTTCTCTGCAGTAATGGGATTTCTGAGATGTCTAAGTGGTAAAGGATATGGCACTCTAGGCTTGTAAACCCTTTCCTCAATAATCTTCGGTGTTTTCTCAATTTCTAGCTCAGTCTGCGAGGGGTTTCGACCGATACCAGGTTGGTGTCGATCGACACAAGGCTTTTGTGTCGTTTCTTCAGGTAGGTATCGATCGACACAAGTGGTGGTGTCGACCTCAGAGTGTGTATCGATCGACGTTGGAAGGGTATCGATCGATACTCGGGGCTTTGACACGTCTCGAGAAAGTATTTGGACTGGTGTCGATCGATACTCGGTGGTGTCGGTTGATACCCTGGGATTTTCTGAATCTTCATCGTCATCTTATACAGGGTCTTCGAAATTTCATGCACTTCTTAAGGTGATTGCATTGACGTATTCATTCTGTGAATGAACCATCTTTCCCTTGACAGCTGCTGCAGTCTGAGCTATTTGAGTTTCCAGCATCTTCTGATGAGTGTTGAGAGACTCAATTTTCCCATTCAGATCTGTGTACATAGCATCCATCTTCCCATTGAATTCCACTGTCATATTCTGTTGTTCCTAAAGAATCTGTTCAACCATAGACTCAACTTTGCTCTCTGAGGTTTTAGCAGGTAGAGGTTCATAAGACCATCTCCAATGTATTACTCTATTTTTACTCTAAAATAGAGTAACTCTAAAATAGAGTTGGGTTTTGCTCCAATGTATTACTCTATTTTTCACTCTAAAAAGGAATATTCTATGGTATATTCTATTTCTATTTTATTATAAATATCATTTATTTGTAAGAAATTACAATTTAACCCACTTATTTTTTCCATAAATTATGATTTTATTTAAATTAAACATTTATTACATAAGAAAAATTACATTACATCATATAAAAATAATAAAACATATAGGACTTTGGTTTAAACATCACAATTACTGTATTTTTCCCATAAATGATCAATTAACTTACCGAATTATTATTAAGTCAATAGTCTTTATTGTATTAAAATTATTTTATGTTGCTTATCTTTTTTTTTGACGTTAATATTGCTTATTTTATTTTCGGTATTTGTTATGTTGTTTATGTTTATTTTTTCTATGCTTGTTATGTTGCTTATCTTTAGTTTCAACATTTTTTTGTATTTCTGTATTTTAAGAAAATTATTGCTATCTTAAAAATGTTGATTTTAAAATTTATAAAAATAATCTATATAATAATCTGGTGGTGGTAATAATTTTCTGTAATTTAAGTTTTAAAATGTTTTTAGTGCAAAAAAATTTGTCAAAATGTGATATTGGAGAAAAAATTACTCTAAAAATTATCTCAAATAATATGAACACATCACAAATAATATGAAGACATCACAAAATATTATAATAAAGTAATTTAAATGTAAAATTGATTTTCTTGTATTTAAATATTATAATTATTATTTGTTTCAGTTATAATTACAAAGATATAAAAATTAAAGGACCATTCTATAAATAAAAACGTTCAACCCTAAAATAGAGTTACTCTAAAAATAGAGTAAAAAATAGAGTTACTCTATTTTAGAGTGGGGTTGAAAACAAATTTACTCTAAAATAGAGTTTATAATGAAAAATAGAGTAGGATTGGAGATGCACTAAGACCACAGTCTCTCCCTAGATGGTTCGAAGTAGGAGTTGTGTGGATTGGTCCATTCTGTTTTGAACCTGGCCTACTTCAAATCGGAGTTTAGAATTTGAATTCGATTTTGATTTTAGTTTATTGAGTTTATATGGTTACAATGGGAAAAAAATAACTAATAGCTTTCACAAGGTCAGTGAAGAATTTATAATTATTATTTTTACAGAACTAGACCATGCAATGAGTATGCATGAACATGATATATGTGCATTTGTTCATTGTAACATCCCTAGTTCGAGGCATATCCAAAAATATGGAGATTTTTTTCCAAGTGTTCTTGATTTGCTATGCTATGCGGCTATGCCACACAATCTGACTTTAATCCAAAAAACATTGAGTTAAAAATGGAACATAATAAAAACATTTGTCATGTTGGTCTAGACCAAAGAATAAATCCTTTCAATCACATAGTTATCTAACCACTTTGTTTGACGACGTGTGAACATTTTAAAATACAAAAATATCCAGATTTTATAGATTTTAGGGATTAGTGTGGGTTTTGTTTTAGGATATCCCGAATATTAAAAAAAAAAGAGAGAGAGATAATTAAAATAATTTAGTTTACTTATAAGAGTAAATCAAAGGATTTGATGCAACAAATAGTTAGAACTAGAAGTAGTATTGCTTCTTCATTTCAAGCTTCTATGTTTCCGTCGTTCATGTTTATTGAATTTGTGGATTTGATGTTGTGGGCTTATCGAGAATGAGCCTATGGGCCAATTTCAACTGGACTGTACAGTCGGATTATAACTACTTCGGCCTCAATTATGGACCTACTCAGATTTAGTAATTAGGCCACCTACATTCCGGTTAGAATAAAAGATTACTGAATCAAATCGTAACAATAAACGGACCAATAAGAATAAAAGACGCAGATCGCCAAGTTGGCTTCATCTTTTCTGCATCAAATCTCAACCGTTGAGCATATCCTGATCGCACGTCTTCCACTCATCCTCTTCCCTTAATCTCCCAAAATTAACCTCACTATAAATTCCTAATCTCTAAAGTTAACAACATTCAGATTCCTCTCTGATTCAAAGCTTTTGTTGAGAGAGACAATGGCTCGTACGAAGCAAACTGCTAGGAAATCGACCGGAGGAAAAGCTCCAAGGAAGCAGCTTGCCACCAAGGTTTGTTCTTTAGTTTTGATTTTGTTCGCAAAAAAGGGGATCTAGGGTTTCGGATTCGGCTGAATTTTGATCTAACGAAATCGTAACTCAGGCGGCGAGGAAATCTGCGCCGACCACCGGAGGAGTCAAGAAGCCTCACCGTTACCGTCCCGGTACCGTCGCTCTTCGGTAATTTCACGATCTCTCCTCTTAACCATCATCGTTTTCTGGAAGAATGTGAAATCTAATTAGTGACGGTGGTTTTGATGTCATGAATCAGTGAGATTCGCAAATACCAGAAGAGCACTGAGTTGTTGATCCGTAAACTTCCCTTCCAGCGTCTTGTTCGCGAAATCGCCCAGGATTTCAAGGTTAATTGTTGAACCTTAAAAGATGGATCTTGATCCTAATTAAGATCGAAGAAGTTGTTTTTTTGTGTGTGGGGTAGAAGTTAATCCTCATCTTTTGGTGAAATTGAATTTTGTAGACGGATCTGAGATTCCAGAGCCACGCAGTGTTAGCTCTTCAGGAAGCAGCTGAGGCATATTTGGTGGGTTTGTTCGAAGACACAAATCTCTGTGCCATTCACGCTAAGAGGGTTACGATTATGCCTAAAGACATTCAATTGGCCAGGCGGATTCGTGGAGAGCGTGCTTAGATTCGTTCATCACTTATTGCCCATCAGTTTATGATTTTGATGTCTTTAGAATCACTAAATATGATTCGTAACATCTAGTTGAGGAGTCAATCTACGCTTATGTGGGATTTTTAAGTTTTTTTTTCTTGTTCTTTCTCTATATTGCTTTTCGTTTAATAAACGAGATCTTCTGCCCAAGTTTCATATTACTCGCCGCCAATGATCGGAACCTTCTTGTCATTTTTGATTACACGGTGGCCGACTATAAATGAAATCACATTCTTGTCATTTAAATCATGACTGCCTATTTACTTATAGGTTTCTAACTATTTCCTCCCAATTTATTTATCTCTTTATTAATCCCCATATTTATAATTTTCAACTCTAAACTACCTAAATTTATTTTATTCTGTTTAATTTCACCTCTCTAATCAAAATCATAAAATCTGAGTTTTAGTAAGCAAAAACGTGTTTAATAAACACAAATTCAGTATCGATGAGATAGAAGATGAACTTTGATTTCAAACACAAATTCAGTATCGATGAAACTCAAAATCATGTTTTCCCTAATTATTTTTTGTGAAACATAGTTTAAGTCGGGTCTGTTTTTTTTTTTTTTTTTCCCAAAAACGAATCTTTTTTTTTCAAGTCGGATCGTGTTTTTTTATTATGGACAATCACTGTCTATTAAACTTGTTTTCGTTTACTGAAACTCGATTTTATAATTTTGATTAAAGAGATGAAATGAAATAGAATAAAATAGATTTAGGTGGTTTATAGTTAAAAATTATGTTTGGAGGTTAATAAAGAGATAAATAGTTTGGGGAGAAAATAGTAAATGGGGTTTTAGGTAGTCAACCCTATATACTCCCATGAGTTTTGTTTCCTTTCTTTTCTTCTTTATGTTTGATTTTTATGCGGTTTCCTTGTTTACATCTCGTGATTATATTGAATTTTTGAAAGAATTTTGAAACTTGGGATAAAACTACTTTTTAGCTTCTTGATGCAAACAAAATCTCAGAGCTTCCTCGTATTTGTGGTCTCTCAAATATCGATGAGAATCGATTACAAACTTGTTTATCAATGAAATTGACATGTCGAGTGGGTGAGGCAGGGGCAGCTCCGTGGTGGCGAGCATTCCGTTCTCTCCATATGCAATGTATTATGGCTTGAAAAACATAAGAAAGTATTCCTCGTTTTACCACAACGAAAATTGGCAGAAGAAAGTGGATCCATTATGACTTTTACTTAAAATGTAAGTAGTGGAATGTTTTGTGATTGGATGCAAATTGCGTACAAGTAGTTAAACAAGAGAGTGAAACAGGTGGAGACGTGCAAGACAGTAAGAATCTAAGTTGGATCATACCCCTACAAATCTTTCTAGTTTCTACACTTCTTCACGACGTTCTTTTTTTTGGATTTTCCAACTACAAATAACATACTCTTCTTTTATTGTTCCCACAATAAGTTTAGCATCAATCTCTTGCCCACGACCTCGAGATTCCCTTTATAACTAATGTAATAAAGAAATTATAGATTTCGTATCCCTTTAATCATGAGAAACTTTCATGTAGCATTAAAGTATCTAACATGAAACTTTACAGACTCAAAGACGAAATACCAAAGTATCTGATTCCTTTTTGTAATCGAATCCAAACAAGAATCTTGTTACATACAATTCCACGAAATAAAATCTGATTAACTCAATAACTAAATAAAAGTCCTCAACAGTATTCTAAAAATAAAAAAGGACCCAACAATAATATTTTTGTTGGTTGAATAAAAAATAATAATTCACACATAGAACGAGCTATATAATGTTGACGATCACTTTCACTGTAACCTCACCCAAATACCTTCACTCGGTATATTTCGGTTCACCACAAAAACCATGTAATAACCGGGCGGTGCAAGATTCAGAGATCTCGGCGTCCTAACCCTGACCTCATGAGTCCATAATCCTATTATGGAAGACCCGAAATGATCAAGAACCAAAAGTCTCTGATTCATCGAGAAGGAATGCGTAGTAAACGAAGGAAACACCATTGTCACTTTAACCGGACTTTTCACTCTTCCGATTACTCTAAACCTTAGCCTCAATATTCCACCGTAGTTTATCGTCGAATGTAATGTAGGACTCACAATCCTCGGACGAATGCTCCGGTACTGTGGTTCCAAATACGACGGAGAAAAAGCCTCTAACCTAAGCTCCGTCGGGAAAAGCACGCCGGTGAAATTGTAAAACGCGTGTGGGTTGCTTCCTCCGACGAGAACTCTCCCGTCACGGAGTAAACCGGCGGTTGAATGGTACATCCTCGGGATAGTGCTTGGCTTCTGAACTTCAAATCTTGAACCGACCGGTTTATCGGGATGATAAAGATCAGGATTAAAGACCGGTTCACGACCAAGCTCCCAACCAGCAGTCCCTGAGGAACCACCGTTAATTAACAGAACATGTCCGGCTGGTAAAAGCGTCATGTCTCCCATTACTCTCGCCCTCGGCATCTTCTCAACGATCCATTGAGGATTAGCATCGTTGATCTTGATTCTCGCACACGTGTCAAGCGCTTTCACAAAAGTGTTTCTCTTAAGAGCGAGGTTGAAGGATCCTTTTGGTGCACCTCCACAAACTAGGACCTCTAACTCGACGACCGCCGCTTCAAGATTCTTGATCGGGAGAAGAACGGCGGAGCCAGTGCTCGGATAGCTTCTCGGATCACCTCCAGGGATCTCTGGATACGTTTTTACGACAGTGTTCTTCGAATAATCGAGCAAAATAGCTCTGTTGTTAGCGAATATGAATAAGTTTCCATCGCTGTTGAGGAAAACGTAAGGGTAGAGATTGTTTTCGTCTCTACGATCGTTGGTTTGGGACAAAAACGGTAAGCTATAGAGATTTGGAGCGTTTGTTTTGGGGAAAAACTCGAAATTGAATTGACCTCGACCTCCGATTATGATCTGACGACCATCGGGAAGAATATGGTTCGAAGCGTACCATCTTCTTGCAGCGAGTCCGTTATTGACTTCTTTCCAATCGCAAGAATCGTCGTCGCAAGGAGAGAATAGTCTAGCTTTACGTTCTCCGTCCTTGTCTCCTCCGGTTTGGAGGAGAGTTCCGTCGGGAATGACTCCTCCTGAGGAGCACCATGTGTTGGATTGGACGGTTAAAGGACGGATACGGTTTAAAGCGACGTCGTATTCGATCGAGTGCGCGGTGCAGTCGCGTTTCGAAACGGGGTCGTTTGGGCTGTTGCGGCAGGCTCCGTTAGGGAGAGAGATGTTGGAAGGACCGAAATTAGTTCGGTCGAACATTATGACACGGTCGTTGAGGAGAAGCTGCGAGTGCATTGCTGAGATTCCGACGTTTGGTAGGAGAAGTTGCCATGTTCCTCCGGCGCCGGATGCCACGTGACAGGAGAGGAGGAGGAAGAGAGCGAAGCAACGGATATGAATGACGTCGGAGAGGATTTGGGGTTTGGCTTGTGCAGCCATTCTTGTTTTTTTTTTTTTTTTTTTGGTAGATGTATTATTGTGTTTATGTCACGGGTTGGTTTTTTTTTTTTACTTTTTTCTAGTTTTTGTGGTACATATATGTCCATGAGATCTACTTTATATAGGTTTGAAAGAAAAAATCAATTATTAATGTCATGACGTTACTAATGCTAATTAGAAACTCACGAAATCATTATGCCAAATTTTCACTTTTTATCTTAAGGTTTTAGTCTAAAATGGTATCTCAAAAAATAAGTAATATGGACAGCACAAATTTTGCCCGTTTTGTTTTATTTTAACAAGTCTCACTCGTATTTTGTTTTGGTTTGAATCTACAATAGGTACAAACAGTATTTTGAAAATTTTCCATTTTTAAAATTAAAAATTTAACAATTTTTCATTAATAAAAAATAAATTTCCATAATATATAAGGTGAAATCTTGCCATACATTTCAAATCTTCCATTTGTAATTAATAAAAAACGTGTTAGAAAAAATGGAAAAAACGGTCAAATTAATTTGAATATATATATATCCAAACATATAAAAATAATAAATCATAAAATTTTAATTTTTATCTAGTATATATAGTAATGTTATAGGAGTATATTGATTATTTTCACCATATTATATTGTTTTAGCGTCGATTTAAATTTTTAATCTTAGATATGTGTACATGTAAAACTGGAATAGTTGGGTCGGCACGATTGGGTTATCCCCAACGTTATAAAAAGGTTTCTTCTCTGATTTAAATCCCATGCAACATCTGTATAATTATGAAGCCATATAAAGATTCCATATATATCGAATATACCAAGTTCAAAAGAATATTTAACTTTACTATTTAGATGTATATTCACATCGCATAATATCTTCATATATATAGATACTAGATAAATATCCGCATATATGCGGATTTATAATTTAATATTTTATAACCTATGAAAAAACATTAAAGACGATAAAATGGAAAACAAAATTAGATCACCAATGAAAATATTTTATATATATATTTAGAAACAAAGTTTACGATGAAATAAATATATACGTTGAAATAAAAATTTGGTGAATAGATGCAAAAGTCACTGAATTTAGAATTTTACTTAAAAATTATACTATAAAAACTTTTGCTTTTAAAATAAAAAATGTGACTTTAAAAAAATTAAAAGTCTCAGCAAGGTATCTTATAAAAAAAAAAAGTTTACAGAATAAAAAAAGAGAAGTTTACAGAGTAAAAAAAGAGAAGTGGGCAATTGAAGTTTTAAAGAGATCCAGCTATATATTAAATAGTATATATTGATTATGCAGATGATTAAGAGCCTTACTAAACAGTGATCTCAAGTAAAACAATCACGTCAATACTCAATACCATAATGGTATCTATAAATTTTCGGTTGGGTCAATACCATTTTGATCAAATTAATTATTATTATCAAGACGTGATACCAACCTGAAATGTACCATTATAAATGTTAATTGCCGTCGAAGGAACAATTTCTATTATTGGTTATAACAAACAAATTTCAATGAATCTTATATATATATAGTTCTATATATAAAGAACATATATGACAAACAAATGCGTGGAGCATTTTTAAAAAGGTACTTTTTCAACTATAAACCCGTGTTTATAAATAAATTTGATACGGAAAAAAGATATTTATTCTGTCCCGTTGGGACAACTGTCCTTCCAGATATATAATCAACACAGCAAAGAATTTTTTTATAATAAATCAATCAAAATTGTTTTCGTCGACAACAAATATTTAATTGTTTTCAATTAATTTGACCATTTGGTTATTACTCTAAAACCATGTCGAGAAGCTGGTTTAAGTATGTCTTTTTTTTTTTCACAAACTGTAAAGAGATTAAGAATCCCTCCCTTTTTTTTTTCTTTTTTTTTTAATAACCGTGGGAATTCCAAAACCTTGCTAGGTGCAAGTGCAAAAACTAATCCTACGAAATACGCATGCGTTCTACGTTTTCTTGCCATTTAAGACGTTCCCAAGTGGTTAAACACACTCGAATCCAGGGGAAAGGCACATATCCATCCCAACCAATTCGACTACTACCACTAAAAACACTTGGTTTAAATCTCTCCGCTTGAGTTACAGTTTATGCCTGTGTGTAAGTGTGTGTCCAACTCTGCATATAGATCGAAGCATGTTGTTAACGTGACAGGCTATACATGTCACAGCTTTATTTGTATGAACATTCGGAATCATATTTTTTTGGTTCTTTGATTAGGTCAATGTTATATGTAAGTTAATAAATTATTCATTTTTAAGAACAAATTTCGATTTTCCCTAGAATGAGGATCTTGATTGATATTTGGATGAGGCAGACGAAATGATGACAAACAAGGTCAGACCAAAGAAATAGATACGTAGTTTAGATACCAATGTAATTTAAAAAGAAACTAATACTTCATAGTAGTGATTAGAGAAAGCCAATTAATGTATATAGCATTTAATTCAAGAACGCTCACCAAAAAAAAATCAAGAACTTAGCTAGTATAATTTTTGTCAAACTTATCTAATTCTTCTTTTGCAGATGATGCGCGAAATGTATGAAACAAAAAGAATAATAAAGATTTTGCATTTCTGTCTTTAACATTCATAAATCAAAAGCCGCAAACACTTGTATTATTTTTCTTCTCTAATTCACACGAGCTGTATATATATGATGCAGATTTCATTAACTCTATTTTTAATTGCAATTATTCTGTTATCGTTTAATGTATTGCTGATTAGCCATGTGTGTTGTGAGTGTGTCCAAATAGTATCTTTTGGGGGCATGCATTATGGCATAACATATTGATAGAAGCAAAAAATCCACGAAGATTTATAATTTATACACATATACAATCAGGGGCGGAGGCAGGTGAATACTTCCAGGGACAGTTGCCCACCATGATTTTTTTTTGTTTGGGTGTAAATGCTTAATTTTTTTTTTTTGCCCCTCTTGATATATGATTTTATGTACTATTACCCTGTGTGAAAATATGTTTTAGATCCGCCACACAATAATACATATATCCACCAAATTCAATGATTGACACACCGTTGACAATTTCATTCCATTCATGACACACCGTTGACAATTTCATACAATCATAAATATTCACTAGAAAGAACCTTATTCTCTTCATGAGTATCCGAGTTGAAAACATCGGATTTATCACGGATTAATTCCTTGAGCTTTGTCTTTAGCTCTTCTTTGTTCTCGTGTTCCTGAAATGAGCAGACAAATTAAAATGATTGTTCACTTATATATAAGTTCATCCACTCTAACTCCACGGTGAAAAAGGAGTTTAAGTCACATTGAAGTGCCTCTCCAGAGACAGACAGGAATGCATTCATCAGATTCAAGACTGTTATACATGGATACTGAAGATTCGAACTTCTTGGTGCGGAGCAGAGTTCTATCATTAGACTGAAGTGTTCATGGTGTAGGAGCTGAAGCCAGTCAAGAACCACAAAGTCTCTAGGAATCATACATTCTTATTGTTTTAATCTTGCTTTATTCTTACTGCTTGCCTCTGATATAAATCAGATCAAAAAGAACCATCAGCACATCACTACAGAAGGAACAGTTTTATCCATATCTTGTTGAGATGTAAAATAGTGCGGAACCATGCAGATCTATATAAATGGATCAAGATACAAAGTCACCACTTATGTGCAGAGGATCCCAGTTTTATCAAGTAAAGTGTTTCCAAAGGTTCAAGTGACCAAATGTAGATATATAAAGTCAAAACCATGTCACCTAAAAGTACATTGAAAAAGGAAGAATTCAGATTTATTCACAGATTTGAATAAATCTTCTAAGTAGACCAATATCAACAGAGAACATTTTCAAGAAGTTACGGCGGCGGCCGGAGAAACAGGTGAAGTAGGATCGGCGGACAAGGAAATCGCCGGACCGACTCTACACCCTTCGAGCATGAACACAACATCAGACATAGACGGCCGATCAACGACGTCTCCTCCGGTACACAACAACCCAACTTTAATCCCCAACAAGAACTCTTCCCACTCCGAACTTTCCGGGTCAAGCTCCAACAAACCCGGTTCAAGCAACTCAACGATCTGACCCTTTTGTAACTGTCTCTTCACCCATTTCACTATATCTTCATCTTCCGTAAACATCACCGCTCTTTTCCCAGTTAAGATCTCTAACAACACAATCCCAAAGCTGTACACGTCGCTCTCTTTACTCGTTTGACCCATTAAAGCCGTTTCCGGTGCAATGTAACCTAAAGACCCCACTGGAGTCGATGAAGTGGACGGTTCTCCCGCTGGAGTCAACGTGGTCAGCCTATCTAAACCGAATTCCGACAAATGCGCTTCAAAATCTGCATCGAAGAGTACGTTTTGCGGTTTTAAATCGCCGTGAATGATTGACATAGAATGCAAGAAAGAGAGTCCTCTAGCGATTCCGAGCGCAATGAGATGACGCATTGGCCAGTTCAAGACGTGTCCGTCTTGGTGTGATGCTTCTTGCAAAAGCGTAGAGAGGTTTCCGTTAGGCATGTAGTCGCAAACCAGAAGTCTCAGATCGGGCGGTCCGCAGTAATATCCTCTCAAGACCGTGATGTTCTTGTGCTTCACTCTACCTAAAGCTTCTGCTTGGTTACGGAAGGTTGCGTCGGTTATCGAAGCACCGTCCATGAGTCTACGAACCGATAGAACCATCCCGTCTTTAAATATCGCCTTGAAAACTAACCCGTATCTTCCTCGGCTCAATACGTTTTCTTCGTCGAACTGTCTTGTGGCTTCTAAGGTTTCAGCTAATGTGATCTTGTTGTTGAACATCACAAGTTTAGGTCCACCATTGTTGTCCTCTCCTCTCGTCCCACCAGAACTCGCTCGGGATGTACGGGACGGGGTCCCTTTCTTGTCCCGAGTCAAGCCCAATCTTATTTTGTTCCGCCATCTCCATAGACTGAACACATAACCGGAGCAACAGAGTAACAGCAACAACGCCCCACCCGCTGCTAGGGTTACTAGTAGAATCAGCTTTCTTCTTCTTCTTCTCCGAACGTTTTGACATTCTAAACCAAGCGGTTTACCGCAGAGTTTCGGGTTATCGATGAAGACAGACGGGTTGTTGAAACGCGCAGCTAGAGCTTCTGGAATCTCCCCTTCCAATCTGTTTCTTGATAAGTTGAAGTATTTAAGGGAATGGAGCCGAGAGAGACTTGATGGTATAGTAGAATTCAACATGTTCAATGAAAGATCCAAGGCGGTTAGATTCACCAATCTTGATAATGATTTCGGTATTCGACCCGATAGAGTATTCGAGTTAAGCAGTAGAGATTCAAGAGACGAATCCTTAGAAATCTGATCCGGAATGCCTCCTGTTAATTTGTTGTGACCCAAATCAAGCTTCTTCAAATGAGAGAATTTTGAAAAGAGGGCCGGAATGTGACCCTTTAACCGGTTCGAACCGAGCTCAAGAACCTCAAGACTGGAGCAATTCCCAATCTCCGGCGGGATTGAACCGGAGATCCGATTGTGAGACATGGAAAACACTTGTAATGACTTGAGAAATCCGTAGTTCGAAGGGATTTGTCCGGAAAACAAGTTGGAGCTGAGATTTAAGTACTTCAAACTAACCAAGCTGCTGAAACCTTCCGGTACGACGCCGTCAAGAGCGTTGTTTCCTAGAGCAACCACCTGAAGATCCGGCAAGCCAAAGACTTCGACGGGTAATTGACCGGATATTCTCTGTTCACTTAAATCCAAGACCCGAAGCTTCATTAACCCGGCGACGCTGACCGGAATCCGACCCGTTAACCCGCATCCACTTAGGTTTAGAACGCTCAAGCTCTTCAGATCACCCACATTGGCCGGGATTTCGCCGGAAAATCTGTTGAAGCTGAGATTCAGTATGCTAAGATTGGCGAGGTTTGTTATCTCCGACGGTATAGCTCCCGTGAGATGGTTTTCATTTAGATTCAAAGTTTCGAGTCCGAATAAACTGAGAAGATCCGACGGAATCCGACCCGAGAACCCGTTTCTTCCTAGGGAAATCGCCGTTAGGCCCCGCAACTGACCCAGAAAACCCGGAATCTGACCCGAGAACTTGTTTCCTTGGAAGTCGACGACTCGCAACGATCTGCATTTTCCGATGCTACTCGGGATTTCTCCAACAAAAGAATTGTTTGCTGCTCTCAGCTCCTGCAGTGCCACGAAGTTCCCGACTTTAGCCGGAATATTGCCGGAGAAAACGTTTCCTGATATATCCAAAACCACTATTGAGGTCAGATCAGTCAACCACGCGGGAAAATCGCCATCAACTTGGTTCTCGTGAAGGTCGAGGATCTCCAAATTAGGGTTCACGCAGGCTGCATTTGGCGGCTTAGCTATTCCCGTGAAGTTATTAACTCCCAATTGGATGATTCGCATGGAGGAATTGTAACCCGAAGAACCACAGAGAATACTCGCCGGAACAGTACCGGTAAGTGAATTACCCGACAATGAAACCACCTGGAGACTTGTAATCTTCCCGAGAGTCGCCGGGATCAGACCGGTGAGGAAATTTCCGGCTGCGCTCAAGTGTATAAGCGACGAACAGTTAGCCAATGCCGACGGTATCGTACCTTGTAACTGGTTTGAGTCTAGCCACAGATACTCTAGGTTTTGTAGCTGCCCGAAAGTCGCCGAGATCTCACCGGAGAAACGGTTGAACGAGAGGTTGATGAGCTGGAGAGAAGACTCCGCCGTGAAATTCGCCAGGATCTTACCGGATAATGCATTTGAAGACAAATCGACGTAACGGAGGCTCTTCGAGACTGTAACGCCAGATACATTCCCGGTGAGTGAGTTGTGAGCAGCGTTGAGCACCTGGAGATTCCTTAGATTTAGTATTTCCGGTGGAAACCCGCCGGAGAAGGAGTTGTAGTGGAGATAAAGCGCTCTGAGGAAGACACAACGAGAAAGAGACGACGGAACGGCGCCGTTTATGTCGTTGGAGTGAAGACTGAGTTTACGGAGCTGAGTTAACTCGCCGAGTCGAGGACTGAGGTGTCCGGTAAGGCGGAGACGGGGAAGACGAAGCTCTCGGACACGGCCGGAAAAGCAGAAAACGCCGTGCCAGTCGCATGGAGCTGAGGGAGATGATTGATTCCAGCCTTCGAGAGCGCCTAGAGGGTCGTGGATAGCGAGTTTGAAGGATGTGAGTGCTTGAATCTCTGATAAAATGGCCGAGGTATGAGGAAGTTGAGAGAAAACGGCGGCGAAGAAGGTGAAGTGAAGGAAGAAAATGACCGTTGCGGCCATGAGAATGGAGAAAGGAAATATTTTGCAGATAGAAAGAGTTCTTTGCACTATATTATAAGAGAGGAGCGTAGGGAGGGAGAGTGCAATGACATCGTTTTGGTTTCCACTCTATGGACTCTTTGGGTGCTGTAAATTTTCGTTGTTCCCCAAAAGCAAATTATATACAGAGATAAAAAAATTTCTTATTTATGTCCTAAGCATTTAGTTTTGTGATATGTATATATGTTTGTAGCTTCCAATGTTGTGACAAAAGTTACGACCAACTCTGCATCTCTCATGGCAGGCCGGTACATCACAAACTACCAAATCGTATGTATTTCTCACTATAGCTGAACATTTCATCTATTGAATTTTTTTTTATGGTATTTCATAAATTCTGAATGCTTAATTTGATGAACAATTTTCAGAGTTTTTTTTTCTAATGTCATTGATCACACTGAGACTACGAAACATATAGATAATGTGGACAAATAGAATATTGGATTATTAGATAAATGTATTACAAAGAATTATACCACTAAATTGACAAAGAAAATATTTTAATCCATGAATCATAATTTCTGCCGCAAAAGATGGACCACAAGAGCCGAAGGACTAGTTTATTCAAGTACTAGAAGACTGTGTTCTTATTTTTGTACGACTCAAAGTTTATATACCTGTATAAAATTATTGTTAACACAAATCCGTTGTAGTCTAGCTGGTTAGGATACTTGGCTCTCACCCGAGAGACCCGGGTTCGAGTCCCGGCAACGGAGTCTTTTTTGTTCGTGTGTTAAACGAATGTTTTTAGTTGACGTAATATTAAATTCCGAAATTTTATGCGTCTGAGAGCTTTAAACCCTCCATGGAAGATTGATTTCTTGTTGATTCAAAAAATGCTTCAGCTCTGATAAATTTATAAGAAGAAATTATAATGTAGCTATCAAAGTAAAACAAAATGATGTTTGTCTGGCTGAGGAACCACACAGTAGAAACCCCATGCGTCTGAGTTCACTTCTTTCATTGGAAACAAATAACTTGGGTGAAATCATTTGACTTGGTTTCAAAAGCATTCACTTTTCATTTGCATCACAAAATCCCTCAGTTAAGTAATAAACTATCATCACTGCACAAATATTTGTGAGATTCAATCTCAAAACTAATCAGACTAATCAGCAACTTAACTCGGATAATCAGCATTGTTAATTGTTATATACCATGTTCTTCTTAGTGTGGGTTTTATAAAATCTGCTACATATTGTAATCTTCCCCTGAATTAATTAAGTAACACACACATAGCCGGCTATGGGCCAAACCCAATAAAACATAGGTTTATGGACCCCAAATTTTTGTGACTTAATATATATAAATATTCAACGACTCAAAGGCTAAATTATAAATAAAAAACCGATTAAAATTTCTATTAAATTGTCTTTTACCCCATAATTCTCAGAGCCGGCTTGGTAACACACTCAATATTGTTTTCAGCGAAAGAATTACCGTTTTCACTGCAAATAAAATTTATCCCCATTCACTTCGTACCATAAAACAATGATGGTGGGGTTAAAAAAAATTTGTCATGACTTGTTTCAAAGACAGCAGTGATTCAGTGAAGATAGTAATGTCACATTTAATAATGCGATGACTCTTGTCCACACAACAAAACATCCATTAAACTCGCTCACACAACTTTTGCAATTCCTTTTGCATTGATTCTCCTTTCCTTCTTGTTTAAACCAATCCACTCTTCATGAGTACCACCATTTTTGTATTTAAGGATTATTTCTTATCTTCATGAACAACGTCACCCAAAATTCAGACATGGAAAAATAAATGCTCTCTCTATGGCTATTACTTGATGTAATACATACATGTTTATAGTTCAACAATATATAAAAGGAATCCAAAGAATAGAGGCGGAGTTCTCCATTCATAATTAAAATAAAATGAAAAAGAAGTAATAAGCCAAAAAAGAAGAAGTCAAAACAGTATAAAATCCGACGTGGCTTTGGGTTTCAGACAAGCTATTCATCGTCTGACGGCCTAAACTTCACTTTTCCCCGTACACAAAAATCTAAGAAATAATCAACGGCTACTTTCATCTCCCTAGGGAGACCAACACGTGTCGTTCACCCACTTGTCCAATGTAAACTTGGCGAGAGCTAAACAGAAAGAGGACCCCACATTTACTCTTAACCCACTGACCAAATCACGGAAGAGTGTCTAACCAAAGCCCGTAGCCTCGTATAATAGATTCCGCAATGCTTACCAAAAACGGCGCCGTAGGGTCAGTTCAACGTTAACACACTATTTTAGCCTATTTGGCTAATTTTTGGACATTAACTATAAGTCTATAACTAATTATAATTTTCAGGAATATGATTTTTTTCTTGAACGAGAAATTCCGGAAAACGATTTGTTCAATATAACACATTTAACTGATTGATATCACTCTCGCATTCCGTCATGGAAAATTCATTTGATTTGACGACTTAAAAATTCATTTGCGTGACAAGATACAACGCAATAAAAGTCAACATAAAAGAAAAATGGAATTATCCACAAAGAAAAAAAAAACAACGAAGACTATTAGGAAATCAATTATAGAAAGTTGAAAATCATTTTCAAGAAGTTGCGGTGCCGGAGAAACATGTGAAGTAGGATCGCCGGACCGACTCTACACCCTTCGAGCATGAACACAACATCAGACATAGACGGCCGATCAACGACGTCTCCTCCGGTACACAACAACCCAACTTTAATCCCCAACAAGAACTCTTCCCACTCCGAACTTTCTGGGTCAAGCTCCAACAAACTCGGTTCAAGCAACTCAACGATCTGACCCTTTTGTAACTGTCTCTACACCCATTTCACTATATCTTCATCTTCAGTAAACTTCACCGCTTTTTTCGCAGTTAAGATGTCATGTTGGTGTAGACCAGGGATCGACTTCCCACAAAAACAGAATTGCAATATTTAATTTATTTGGCCATCGAGGTTTTCATATAGTCTCTCCGGTCCCATGATTAGTCGGTGTTGGGGAGCGCGGACCCTCTATATAATATAGGACTTGCCATCCTGCATCGGTCGGAGACGGCAGTCCTCTAGTTCAGCCGGATCATATGAATTATAAAAAAAAAAATCATCAAATTTTAACTTTATAAACAATTATTATTTTGGTTCATGAACCCATGTTTTTGTCTTTTCTCGGAGTTCGTTCGGGAAAGTAACTATCCAAAGCAATAGCCGGTGAATACACTTTGTGACATGAAAGCAAAAACGGTCTCAGAAACCTGTTGATTGAGTTCCAATGGTCTACCAAATAAAAATACAAATTCATTGATTTTTTAGTGATTCATTATATCCTTGATTTTTTTGTACCTCATTTACTTAAATTGTTTATTTATATTATAATTCCAACTAGATTCTAAATCCGTGTCCCAACTAGATTTTAAACTAGTTTCAACAAATCAAACGAAGCTTATTAAGTATTACTCCCTCCGTTCTAAATTAAATGAAGTTTTAAAGAGTTTTTTTTTCACAATTAAGTGATGTTTTCACTAACTAATGCAAAATTAAATTATTTTTTATTATTTTTGACCAATTACATTTTATAGACTATTTGTTCATTGGTTCAGATGAATAATAAATGAAGTTTTAGTATAGAAAAAAACAAAAATTAATTGTTTCCTTAATTTGTGTGCATACTACTAAAACACCACTTAATTCAAAACAGAACATGCATGCATAGTCACCTCAATCTACCATACATATTTTTGAGCAACTAACATACATATATATAGAACAAACATAAAATAAAAGAACATGCATGCATAGTCACCTCAATCTTAACACCCTACAAACACAAAAGAGAAATCAAACTATACAAACATCCACCATAAGAATAGAAAGACGTATTTAACAACAACAAAATAAAAAATAAATAGAAAGACGTAGTAAAGAGGGTACTTATAAAATAAGAAGACAATAGAAAATTGGTGATGAGCTTTGACGGAAAATTTCCGACGTTGCAGTGAACATGTCAAAACATGTGCATCCTATTTGCAGCATGATCCAAAATCCAATAGCAAATGTGTAAGTAAAACAAACTCATTAGTTTTGTCTAAAAAAATAAAACAAACTCATTACTTAAAATTTAAAACCAAAACTGGTCCATCAAAAGCTTAAAACCAAAAGATATACATACATAAGCTAGAAGAAAAAATGTTTTTGTTTGTTTAGTGGAACATGATCTTATATAACAATAGACTTTGTTGAGTTAGGGTTTCCAGAAAATATTCGTGATATGCGTGATCAAAAGAAATTATCCTATTCGTTTAAGTTATATTAAAAAAATAAAAATCGTTATTATCTTGTAAATATACACAATTGGTTTGTTGTCATTATTATGGTAAGGAAAAAACCTTAAAAATATTGAAAATCTTGAGTAAATAGGATGTTTATCTCATTTGATGTGATGTTTCAAATAATTAAATACTCATAACTATCCAAATTCTTGTAAAACGGAAAATGATAATATTTAGAATTACGTTATGCATATATATTTGATCCGAGTTATTATGTTACCTTATTAAATTTTATTTTTAAATTTGTAAATTTTGTAACTGAATAATGTTTGATTCTTTCCATGTTAACTTATTGATATTAAAAAATTGTGTTTTACTTATTTATATTAAGAAATTTAGAATCGAAACTGCATAAAGTTCTAATATATATATATAAGTAAACATTATTCTTTGAAGGATATATTTTTCATTTTGTCGTAACGATTTAACTTCACACCATAAATTGATTAATTAAAAAAAACCCGCCAGATTTATATATATATATCCCTTTGTTTTTGTAAAGAATTTATGTAAACAATAAAATAAAATTAACAAACATCTCTCAATACAAAATGAAAAAAATACAAATTACAATATATAGTTTTATGTTTTTTGTTCATTTAGGAAGGTTTTCCTAAATACGTTATATATGTTCCTAAATACGTTTCATTTCCAGAAATGATCATTTTTCATCATTTAGGAAAGTTTTCCTAAATACGTTATATATGTTCCTAAATACGTTTCATTTCCAGAAAATATCATTTTTCATCATTTAGGAAAACTTTCCTAAATACGTTATACATGTTCCTAAATGGTTGCTAAATACGTTTCATTTCCAGAAATGATCATTTTTCATCATTTAGGAAAATTTTCATAAATACGTTATATATGTTCCTAAATACGTTATATATGTTCCTAAATACGTTATTTGCAATTGTCAATCTGATTTTCCTACAACAAAGTTTTTTAAAATAAAAATGGATGTACTGGCTGTCGAGAAAGCGTGGCTATTTCAGATGAGGAAGATATAGAGATATATGTAGGGGCTTACTACTTCAAGATGCAGAGGTAACACGAGTTGTTGTTGGTCCATACTTATTGCATTCAAAGAATCACGAAGCAACATCTCGCCCCATTTAAAGAAATCTGATTCTTTGTTGAAGCATTCCCATCAGAACACCAACTGATCTCAGTAAAAAAGGCACCAAGCTCACTCCTAATACACTAGTATCGTTCACAACATCAAAAAACGATTGTAGAATCTGGTACAATCAAACAAAGAAAGAAAACAAAAACGACAAGATGATCAATAAGTTCAAGGAAATGAAAAAGCCCAACCACCAATGAAGCAATGTGGCTACAATCATCAGAATCAAATTTCTTGTCCCGTATTATCGTATCCTATTTAAAACATGGAAGAAGAAGCGTCCTGCAAAACTTGTTCTTGAATGAATGAATGAATGAGGCCAAGCTGTTTGGTCTCCATCAAGAGATCGTACGGAATTTCTTAGCAAAAGAGAAGACCTCATCGTCATCCATGTTTCGCAATGTCACCCATAACCGACCTCACATGCCTCACGGCCTCCACAATGTTCCCAGTCCCAACTTCACCTTTGGTCCTAATCATCGCCCCACCTTCACGAATCCTCCTCAGAGCTTCGCCGAGGTTCCAGCAACCGCAAACAAAAGGGATCCGAAAATTATTCTTGTTGATGTGGTGATCTTCATCGGCGAGAGTCAAAACCTCGCTCTCATCGATGTAATCGATTCCAATTGCTTCGAGGATCTGAGACTCAACGAAATGACCGATCTTAGCCTTGGCCATCACCGGAATCGTAACGGCCTGCTTGATCTCCTTAATCATCTGAGGATCGCTCATTCGAGCAACCCCACCTTGAGCGCGAATATCCGCCGGAACACGCTCCAAAGTCATGACGACGCAAGCACCAGCTTCCTCTGCGATGCGAGCCTGCTCGGCGTTGACGAAATCCATGATAACTCCACCACGGAGCATCTGAGCCAAACCAACTTTAACGGAGAACGGAGATTTATTTTCTTTCTCGATTTTCTGTTTTTTTTTTTGCTTGTTATGTTAGTTTTTTTTAATTAAAAAAACAAGGGTAGTTTAGTCAATATCCTTTTAATGAATGCTAATTTTGGGATTTTCACCCTTGGGTACTAAATTATTGAACTTTAAGTTTTTTGGTGCTATTTTGTAGAATTGCCCGAATTTATATTCTATATAGATCTCTAAGAAAAAATTTATTTGAAGACACATTGTAACTTGTATTTTTATTTTATTTCTATATGTAGAGTATTTATCTAAATTTTCGGAATTAAATTTAAATATAAAATAAAATGTATTTTTATTAAATTAAACCAAATACACTTGTTTGGCAACATAAATTATAGTTATCCATAAAAAGAATTTATTAAAATGAAAGTATTCATGTTTGGACACCAAAAAGTGTCTATGTTTTAATAGATTAGATGTATATATTATCTTTTTCTTGAATTTTGTGTGTGTGTTTATGTAAGTTGGTGAAATTTGGATGATTTGAAATATACATAATTTAATTTTGAGAAGCTGAAATAATCCCCAGCTTCATTAATATAATTCCAGATGATTGAAATATTCCAAACATAGAGAAAATGTATTACAAAGAATTATACCACTAAATTGACAAAGAACATATATTTAATCAATGAATCATAATTTCTGCCGCAAAAGATGGACCACAAGAGCCGAAGGACTAGTTTAATAATCAAGTAGAAGACTTTGTTCTTATTTTCGTACGAGTAACAAAGTCTATATAATTATATAAAATTGTAGCTAACACAAATCCGTTGTAGTTAGGATACTCGGCTCTCACCCGAGAGACCCGGGTTCGAATCCCGGCAACGGAGTTTTTTTTGTTTTGTTCGTGTGTCTAACAGAATATGAGACTCCCAAATTTCTCCCAGCAGCGGGAGCAAAAACGTTAAAATAATACGCTTTCTCAAATCTCAGTCAGGGGACACAGACAAATGGGCTATTGGGCTTAAGATAAAAAAAGTTTCAGCAAAGCCCAAACAGTATATGCCGTATTGTTTGAAGCCCAATTAGTTTGACACATCCGAATATCCGAATGCTTTCTTCCAGAAAAAGGAAAAAAACAATTAATATGCTCTTGTGACCTTACCCGCCGTCGGCAAACACCGTCGATTTGATTAGTATACTATCTCTCTCTCTCTCTCTCTCTGCTTAGGTCTCTGAGTTTTGTTTTTCTCGAGATTTATAGCTTTGAGATCGGTGAAGAATGGGAGTTCCGGCGTTTTACCGGTGGTTGGCGGAGAAGTATCCATTGATAGTGGCGGACGTTGTCGAGGAAGAGCCTGTTGAAATCGAGGGCATCAAGATTCCGGTGGATACTAGTAAACCTAATCCTAACAATCTAGAATATGATAACCTTTATCTTGACATGAACGGGATTATCCATCCTTGCTTCCACCCCGAAGATAGGGTACGTTCGTTTTCGATGTTTCATTCCGTTTGTCCACTCTCGTAATTCGTGGCAGTGTTTTTCTTTATTGGGACATTTAGGGTTTTCAGATTTTCGTTTTGCATCGATTGGATATGTTTTACCCCTTTTGGTTTAGGAGAGTAGGTGCTTTGTTTACTCTGAATTTATCTCTTTGTGAGTATATCGTTTGCCGATAATTAGAGTTGTTGTTAAGCTCTTTCTTATCTCAATGACTATGTTTCCATTGCAGCCATCTCCGACTACCTTTGAGGAGGTGTTTCAGTGCATGTTTGACTACATCGATAGACTTTTCGTGATGGTACGGCCGAGGAAGCTACTCTATATGGCTATTGGTAAGTGGGGATCTATTAGTTAGTTTTCTTTTATCAGCCAAACATAAATTTAGTAGAGTATGCTTTTAAGCTTAATAATCATGTATGTTTTAATTGGGTCTTAGATGGTGTTGCTCCAAGAGCTAAAATGAATCAACAGCGGTCTAGACGGTTTAGATCCGCTAAAGATGCATCGGATGCAGTATGTCCTTCTTTGCCCCATACTGGCATGGGGTTTCTACTGTGTAGTTCCTCAGCCAGACAAACTTCATTTCCTTTTTACGTTCATCCAGACACGTTTCTAATGTCTGTTGATGGTCTTGATTTGTTTCCTTGCGTGCTTTGTTATCATTCCCTTAACGAGTCTCCCATCTCTCTCTATACCATTCCTTTTCAAATAGAAATTTGCTGACATTGTTATCCTTACAGGCTGCTGAAGAAGAACGGCTGCGAGAGGAGTTCGAGAGGGAGGGTAGAAAACTCCCTCCTAAAGTGGACTCTCAAGTCTTTGATTCTAACGTTATTACACCTGGAACAGAATTCATGGGTGTTCTGTCTATCGCCCTGCAATATTATGTGCACCTTAGACTTAATCATGATGTTGGTTGGAAAAACGTCAAGGTATTTTTGATGATAATTACTTCTTAACATCTTCACACAGTTATGTATTGGATTGATTTTGTGACTAATTTTGCTTCTGTACTGCAAAGGTTATCCTTTCAGACGCAAATGTTCCAGGTGAAGGGGAGCATAAAATCATGTCATACATTCGTCTTCAAAGAAATCTTCCTGGTTTTGACCCAAATACTCGGCATTGCTTGTACGGATTGGTATGAGTCTTCATTTTCTAAATGTTTACTTACACGAAAGACTATTCTGAGGTTTTATTGCTTGTTCATTTTCTTATTTTGACCTGCTTTCATTGACAGGACGCTGACCTGATTATGTTGGGCTTGGCAACCCATGAAGTTCATTTTTCAATTCTTCGAGAGGTTTTTGATACACTCTTCTGCATGTTTTTTGTATTCAATTCTGTGTTTTAAGGGATTTTCTATGTTTTCGTCTGAAAAATAACAAAAGTGGGTAGAAAAGGAGGGGAGGAGACAACTAGCGTAAAATCTTCAATTTGCACTTTCTTCTTGAGTAACCAAGCTGAATCCTTAAATGTCTTTCCATGATTTAGGTGGTCTTCACTCCCGGACAGCAGGACAAATGCTTCTTGTGTGGTCAAATGGGCCATATGGCTTCAGATTGTGAAGGAAAAGCAAAGAAGAGAGCAGGAGAATTTGATGAGAAAGGCGATGGTTTTGTCAAAAAGCCATATCAGGTTGAATTTCAAGACTGAGTTCATAACACACTATCAGCCAGTTCGTAAGATACAGTCTTTAGGTGTGATACTATTTTCAATTCTCATGTCTTTGTTTCTTTTTGCCAGTTCCTCCATATCTGGATTCTTCGAGAATACCTAGAGTTTGAAATGAGGATTCCCAATCCACCATTCGAAATTGATTTGGAGCGCATTGTTGATGATTTCATCTTCATATGTTTCTTTGTGGGCAATGATTTCTTACCACATATGCCGACATTGGAGATTCGCGAGGTTTGCGTTTCATGGATTTGGATTTCATAATAATTTGTTCGTGAAAGAACCTTTAAGTGATGCCCTAATATAAAAATATATTTTAGTATTTGAAGTAATCAATTTAATGTCTGCCATTATCTATTTTATGTATAGAACATTCATCGCACTAGAAAGTATTATTGGATGAAACACATTTCTTCATATCTCCAGGGTGCTATCAACTTGCTTATGGCCGTTTACAAAAAGGAATTTAGGTCACTTGACGGCTATCTAACTGATGGGTGCAAGGTACTTATTCTCAGTTGATATAAGACTAGCTAGCAGATTTACTTATATCTGTATTCTTCCTTTTCCAACTTACCCTTAGGTGACTTGGTTTTGACTTATTTTTTGCTTGTATCCTCTCCAGCCAAATTTAAAGAGGGTGGAACAGTTTATTCAGGCTGTTGGATCTTTCGAAGATAAGATATTTCAGAAAAGAACCAGGTTGCATCAGGTACATCGACTTTCTAAAGAAACCTACGTCTTTTTGGCCTTTTAGTGAGGCTCATCACCTGAGTCTATCTGCTAGTGACATATCTGATTTATGTGACTGGCATGACAGTTCCCTTTTCCCATGCTCTACCTGTTGGTTTCTTTTTACTTCACTTAGTTGTAACCTATCTTATGTTTTTTAAATTTGAGTAATAGAGCTTGCAGAGATGATTAATACCTCCATCGACTTGTGAATTTAATCTAAATAAATTTTCATGGAAACCATTTTGGGGTCCATATGTATCTTAAAGTTTCGTAGAGGATATATGTGTCCTGTTAAGTATCTTTATTGCTACATTATGGTCATTTGGTAACCCTTGACCAGATAAAATCTGCTGGAATCCTCTGCACACAATTGGTGACTTTGTAACATGATCCATTTAAATAAATTTACATGATTACACACTTTTTTTTCTTAATTCAACAAGATATGGATATAACAATTATTTCTGTAGTGATGTATTGATGGTTCCTATTTGCTCTGGTTTTATCAGAGGCAAGCGGAAAGAATAAAGGGAGATAAAGCTCGGAAAAAAAGAATGGATGATGCAGCTCCGACAGTTCAACCAGATTCTCTTGTTCCGGTTGCAAGATTTAGTGGTTCTCGGCTTGCTTCGGGTCCTACACCTTCACCATTTCAGTCTAATGATAAAGGGTCTGCACCGCCTCAAAAAACTCGACGTGTATCTTCAGGATCCAGTATTGGTGCTGCTATTGTTGACGTGGAGAACAGTCTTGAATCTGATGTATGCATTCCTGTCTCTGGAGAGGCACTTTTATGTGATTTTAACACCCTTTTCACTGTGAGAGTGGATGACCTTATAAAAGTGAACAATCATTTAAATTTGTCTGTTTATTTCAGGAACACGAGAACAAAGAAGAACTAAAGACAAAGCTCAAGGAGTTAATACGTGAGAAATCCGATGCTTTCAACTCGGATACTCATGAAGAGGATAAGGTTCTATCTAGTGAATTATGATTACATTGCATATTGGGATTTTCTTTGTTTTACAGTTACTTTTTGATTGTCAATATTTTAGTCTCCCTTCATTTCTGAAAGTGTTTTCTATTTACATAGGTGAAGTTAGGGGAACCTGGATGGAGAGAAAGGTATTATGAAGAGAAGTTCTCAGTAGTAACCCCTGAGGAAATGGAAAGACTACGGAAGGATGTTGTGAGTTTGAGAATGAGATATATTTTTAAGTTTTGGTGCTTCTATTCCTGGAGAGGTTCTTCTTATTTGCGAAACATTCTTTTGTGCAGGTTTTGAAGTACACAGAAGGCCTTTGTTGGGTCATGCATTACTACATGGAAGGTGTTTGCTCCTGGCAGTGGTGAGTTCCTACACTTCGATATTTCTTTTGTCCTGAACAAGTTCACCTATTGATCCGTTTGGATTGCTTGCTTTAGTGTGGTCCACTTTTGCTCATGTCTTGTTTTGAGTTTTTTGGTTTTCTATCGTTTTCCCTATAAGCGGAATCCATGATTTATTTTAAGGAAAGTTGTTTTTTTCGCCTTGACAGTAATTTTCTATCTAATTAGTCTTTTGTTTGATAGACTATGCTATATCTGTTTCCTTGGATTAGACTCTATATTTGCGTTTTTAGATTATATATTCTTCATTGACTGTGATGTTATCTCTACTGATACATCTGTACTTTGATGTTACAGGTTTTATCCTTACCATTATGCACCTTTTGCTTCTGATCTGAAGGATCTAGGAGAGCTGGATATTCAGTTTGAATTAGGAACTCCCTTTAAGCCTTTCAATCAACTTCTTGGGGTGTTCCCAGCTGCAAGGTAGTTTACCTTGGGCAACAATACCTTTTCTTTCTTTCTTCTACATTTTTTTTTGTTTCCTTTCTAGTGGTATATGAGTAATTATAACTTCATTTGGTCAGTGCGCATGCACTTCCAGAGCGCTATAGGACCTTGATGACGGATCCCAATTCTCCTATCATTGATTTTTACCCAACTGGTAGTGCTTCCTTTCCTCAAAAAGATTCTATCTTTTCACTCAGTGTTAACTGTTGGAACAATTTATATATTTCTTTCTATTCTTTTTTCCAGATTTTGAAGTTGACATGAATGGAAAGCGTTATTCCTGGCAGGTAACCTGATCGCTTCCTCATGTATCGGAAACAGAATCACTATTTTTTTTAATGTATTTCATTTTTGTCCTCAAAAGGGTATTGCTAAGCTGCCTTTCATTGATGAAAGACGCCTTCTAGAAGCTGTTTCCGAAGTGGAATTCACGTTGACGGTATGGTGCCATGCCATTCCTTCATCTTTTATGATTTCCTTCAGATCAAGATGGACTGTTAACTGTTCGATTTTTATTTTATTTTTCAATCTGCAGGATGAAGAGAAGCATAGAAACAGCATGATGTGCGACATGCTTTTCATAGCAACGTCTCATCGCCTTGCTGAACTCATCTTTTCGCTTGACAACCATTGTCGGCAATTGAGTGCCAGGGAGAGAGTAGACGTTAAGGTTAAGATCAGACCTGAGCTCAGGTTTGTAAAACAAATGAAACATGACTCTCATATCTTTTATTTTTATGACTTCATGAAGTAAGCTGGTTAGTTGGATTTTACACTTGCAACTTTAAGATTTTCCCGATCTGTTATCTGATGTTCTTATAACTACTTGCAGTGATGGTATGAATGGCTACTTGACTCCGTGTTCAGGAGAGACTCACCCGCCTATATTCAGGTCCCCAATGGAGGGTATGGAGGACATCTTGACCAACCAAGTCATGTGAGAGGACGGACCTAGTTTTCAAAAATGTTCAAAGCTTAAATTGATAAAATATTCACAACTGATTTATTTTCTTTGCTTCTCAGATGCTGCATTTACAGACTTCCTGATGCACATACACACACAACCAGGCCTCCTCCCGGTGTCATCTTCCCTAAGAAGGTACATGATACCACGATGTCTTGTATGTTAATGTCATCACTTTTGTATGACCTCTATCGATAAAACTTCTAGGTAGCTAAAGTTGGTTGTTTTCTCTCTTGTCGTTTAGATTGTAAACATAGGAGACTTAAAACCCCCACCTGCTCTGTGGCATGAGGAAAACGGAAGGAGACCTATGCATAATCATCAAGGAAGGTAATAGAATCATCGAACCAAGTTAAAAATAATTGCGTATAAATTGGTATCGTTGAATGACAAAAATGTGAATTTTTTCTCTGCATTTCTATTAGGCAAAACCCACCTGGAAGTGTATCCGGGAGGCATCTGGGAGACGCAGCACATCGTCTCGTCTCCAACAGCTTACATACGAGAATAGACCGACATGGATATCAGACAGCAGATGTACATACTCAGCATCCTCCTGGTTACGGCTACAATCCTCCGCAGTATGTTCCACCGATTCCTTACCAATATGGTGGCTATGTTGCTCCACCTGGTGTGCAAGGCTATGCTCAGCCACAAACACAACAGCCTCCTTATCAAAGTCGAGGTGGATACCAACCTCGTGGTACCTGTGGAAGATTCCCATCAGATCCTTACCCGATCCCATCACGGGGAGGTCACCGTGACAATAGAGGGTATTCTGGTAATTACAATCAACATCAACAACAATGGCATGGTCAAGGTGGGTCGGAGCACAATAACCCACGAGGGTATGGCGGTCAGCATTATCGTCAAGAAGGTGGGGACCGTCAAGAAAGTGGGGACCGCGACCGCAGAAGAGGAGGAGGAAGAGGAAGAGGAAGTCATCACCATGATCAGGGCGAAGACGGGAATTCGTTTTCCGCATTGCGTCCTAGACATCGATATTAAGCACAATGGTACTACTCTTGACCTTCTCTCCTAACCGTATGAATCATCAGGGGATTTCGTTTCTTACGGTTTGTTGTATCATTGGAATTGGCCTGCTCTTGGTTCTTTGGCTTAATAGAGCAGCTGGAAAAACTATAGCTTACATTAGATTTTCTTGCAACAATTTTTATTATTATTTGGTGTATCATCGATTTACCAATGGTTTGTATTGTATCTTGTTTTAAATGATTGTTCTATTCGATTTATCTTTGAATAAACTAAAGATGGTTTATTGGGTCAATGGTTCTTGTATTTTTGTGTTCACCTTGTATCTTTGAATATCCTCCATTGGAGCTCATGTCAAATGTTTCAATATACAAAAAAAAAAAAAATCAAAAGAAATTTAGTTATTAGAACACAAACTTTATGAAGCATTACCCTTAATTGAAACTTCTGAAGCAAGAATTACAAACACCATCATTGAGGTACAACCTTAGTTAGTATGCAGATTCTCCCAATCGAAATTGCAGCACAATTGGTTAGAATCATCAATCTTGTTCCCAAACACACATTTTGAAATCCAAAAACATTAAGATAAAAATGGAAGGGAACAATAAGATATTAGTTTAATGATAAAAGAGTAATATATCAGAGGATTTGATACAACAAAGATTCAAAATCGTTGCTTATCTTTCACTTCAAGCTTCTACTGATTTATATGTTTCTTCAACTTGTGTTTTTTTATAATATATTTCCTCAGGCGACTTTTCTCCGTTTATGATCCCTGAATAGAAAAATAAAAAACGTTTCTTATAAAAGATGATGGTCACAGAGTTAATAACCGTAAAAATCAACCAACCTATCCATATGCAAAGCTCCTTCAGACTGCTTTTCCAGCCACTTAACGCATCCTGTGTTAGCCGGCAGTAGAGATCCAGCTATATGCAGTACTTCTTCATCAAAACTGCACAATGATTTCGAATTCAAATCACAACTTTGCACGAATGTAGTCGCAACATTAGATAACAGATGATCAACTCAAAACATTCAAGCAGGCCGTTAACAAACACTATTGGAGTTGATGAGAAGCTAAGAGAGTCACCTTTCGACTTGAAGGCGCAACATGGTTCCAACCTTTAGTGCATGGCGTTTATGTGATCTGCTCACAAAGCAACCTTCACCATCTCTCTGAATAGAACAAAGATTATAGTCTGTTTTACTAAATTGGATTAAAGGAATAAGTACACTGACGACAGTATCAGTCACACATATACCATTTTGTACTTGAACTCTTCACGGATATCAACATCCGTTATGACAGCAGCAGAAAAACCAAGAACAACAACATGGATCGACTCTGGTGAAAGCTTCACAATTTTCCCTTCTGCAAACAAAAATTAAACAACCAGCATTGCCTCAACACACATTTGATCACTACTATGCATCAAAAATACTACAAGACTAGTGAGAGATGTTCTTACCTACAAGACTATTGGGCTTTGGATCAAATAGCAGTAGTCTTGTGTCTACTCTGACGCCAAAGTAAGGATTAAGTCCTGCAAGGATCTTAGCTTGTTTGCTTTCCACAGTAAAATCATAAGCCAATAGAACACCATCGAATGTTTCATCATACCTTCAAAAGAAAGATGGATACACACAAAACTATATAAGGTAATCACCAACAACCAACAAGGAATCTACAAAGTTAAGTATCGCAACCCAAAATCGAAAAGTTCCGAAATTTGATCTCAAAAGAAGAAGAAACGAACGAACTGGAATAGAAGAGAACTGAGCTCGCGACAAATAGCCTGAAACACGTTTCTGCACTTGGAAGGATGGATGTAAACCATCAATTCCGCGTCTGAGAGCTTTAAACCCTCCATGGAAGATCGATTTCCTGTTTATTCAAATAAATGCTTCAGCTCTGATAAATTTATAAGAACAAGATTATAATATAGAATTGAGCTCGATTCTAAGGAAATCAAACAGAACTCCAAGTCTTAAATCTCACCTGGAAGAAGAGAAGAAGACGCTCGTCGTCGTCTTTAGGAGATTAGGGTTTCTTCTTTTAATTTCAAAGCCTCCACATGACATGACATGACATGATGACAAAAGGGTTTAAGATCAAACCCAACAAAACCGGTTCCTTGAGTTTTACCCGAATTTCTCGGGTTTAAACCGGTCACCATAGTTTGGTTATCTTTAAACTATCCGGACCGTTTCTTACCGTTTGCAGTATTTGCCATTTGGTGCATTAGTTAGTTTAGTTAAACTGTTCACTAACGTTAGAACTAAAACAGTGGTGAAGAAAAATTTGGATTAAACAGCTTAATAAGTGGAAGCGCTCTTATTCCAGGGTTTGACCAAAATGTTGATTAATGCTTCCGGGTTTCGATTTTCAAATGATACAATTTCTGCAGATTAATAGAGGCAAGTTTATAAGAAAATCTTCAGCGTGGTGCAATTGGAACCGTTCATCGTGATTGCGGATTGTTGTGGAGCGGTTAGCGTTGTATAATTGTATTTGTAGTAGTTTTCATAATTTGTTAAGTGTTATAAAAAAAATCGGCTTAATAAAATATTTAAAAAATGAGCATCTGTTTTTATTCAAAAGGAAATTGGTTTTTTTTTTTTTGCCGAAATTTGAAACTTGAATTTTTTTTTTGACAATTTCCCCCTTAGTTAACATATGGATATGGTGGTGAATTGTACATTGTTTACAACGATTTTTTTTTTTTCACACTCATCATATCAAGCAATAATACACAACGTGAATAAACACACACACACACACAGTGGGAAAAAAAACATAAAAAATGAAGCAATGTGAACTTAATAAAAAGCTCACTTCAATGATTGTAGAACAGAAGATGTAGTAACAAGACTAGACAAGAGGCCAACGAGGAGGGCATTGTTATAAGTGGTTGGCTCGTTCTGCTTCGGGTTGTCTCGTGAGTCACGGAATGTCTCATTGAAGAATGGTCCACCTACGAGTGCACCATAGGCTATGTTTGGGTTTGGTTTGGTTGAGTTAAAATACTCGAATCCATCTAAGCATCCGGTGGTTGCATCTGCAGGAATCGAAGAGCCTCTATGATGCACGAATTCCGGGTATTTGTCTCCATAACCAACCACGAAGCTCATTCCCATCGGATTCTTCCCCAGAATGTAATCAGCCTGGATGAAGAAACTATCTAGTAAGTCTCCTTTGAGTTGTTTAATCTTGTTACGTATAGATATATATTTTTTTTATCTTGTTGTTGTTACCTGTGATTTGGCGAAATCTCTGAGCTCTGTTGCTTTGAAGATTTTCCCGTTGCAGGATATTTTGTGGATACGGGAAGTAAGCATGTAATCACTGAAAAGCGAGGCTAAGAATGCTGCAGAAACCGATTGTTGCAGCGAGTTCCATTGACTGACCCATACAAGACCACCTATTGAAGAAGAGATTTAAAAGATCTGAAGCTTTCTAAGAAATAAAGTAAAAGAAGCTGTCTGTTTCTATGCAATAACAAAGTGAAATTACCGTTTGTTCTACTAGTTGTAGCTGTTGGAGATTTTGGTAGAAGCCCGCACATGACAGCTTTAGCTGTATCCCTGTAACTTCCGAGTCCCTTGCTTCCTGATAAATCTTTTTTAAAGAAGAGTAACCTTGATAATAGTACCTGCAATGATTAAGAAGCATAAATGTTATCCGAGAAGCTAAAACAGAAATACACTTGAACAGTTTCTCTTCTTCCAATCTGACCTGTGTTCCTGCAAGCTTGTTGTCCCAACTGAACCAAGTTGGATTTCCAAAACTAGCAAATTCGTTTCCATGTTTAGACACATAGTCGAGGTAAGTTCTGTCCTCAGTTGCGTGGTACAACCAGCTAGCTGCCCATAGTAGCTCGTCTCCAAAACCGGTCGAATTGTAAAACGGCTGAACCTCTGGTATGTTGACACTGTAAGAGCCTCTTTTAGTGTCTGCGAAATCGAACAGCTGCTTGGCGTGTTTCAGAAGCGTGGCTGAATATTGAGGGTCGCTTTCCTTGAACACCAAAGATGCTGAAGCCATGGCTGCAGCGGTTTCCGCAGCAACCTCTGTCCCTGGAGTGTCTGCATCGATTTTAATGAGTGGTCTCTTCTCTTTCATGGTCTCTGGTCTCTCCCAGCATTTATGATCTACATTTGGGTCTCCCACCTACATCAAATATCAGCAATACTAACAAGTCAGAGTCTTTGCATACAAGAACGTTCGTTTGCAAACTACATCATCTCCTAGACAAAACCTGGATATAGAGCACATCATCAGAAGGATGGGCTTTGATAAAGAAGTCAGTGGTCCATCTGAGAGATTGTTTAGCAGGATCCAATTGGTTCACTGCAGACATTTGATCAGCGTACTCAAGAATCGACCATGACAAAACAGTGGCAGTGAAAGCCATTGGGAAACCAAACTTGATATGATCCCCAGCGTCATATAGTCCTTTGGAGAGATCCAGATTCGCTTCACTTCCATCCTTAAGACCCGAATCTCCTCTCCAAGATATATTGTTATTCTCCAATTTTCCAGCTGCATCACAATCATGAATTAGAAACCTCAAATCTGGAGTAAAATAAGTGAAGCAGAATGATTACATTTCTGGATATCGAAGAACTGCAAGGCGATCTTGAGAGCATCAGCGTATTTCTTATCAATGACGCCGGGAGGTCCAGGTACCGGACCGGAGCCATCGTCATCGGACTTCTTCATTCTCGATTTGACCGTGTAAACGACGGCGAGCACAACAGCAGCCAATACAATAATCGCGATAAACCAACCGCACCAACCTCTCGACTTCGATTTCTCCCCCATTGTTTCTTTTCTGAAAAACCACAAAAGCTCGTTTAGATCGGAGTCAATGTAACTGCATTCGCCGATCGGAGGAGAGCAAATTAGCTCACTGGATCTAAGATTCTGAGATGAGGAAACGAAAGAGCGATAGGCTTAATTCAAAGGAAGGTGGAGAGAGGAGTCACTGACACTACTTCGATCCAGTGGTTTCGTCGGTGGAGTATCAGTATGGATTCTGTGAGATCTGTGAGATCTGTTTATTTTTTCCCCATCTTTTGGACCTTTCTATTTTTTATATTATTATATAGATATAAGTTGAAATTACGTTAATACCCCTTCCCGTGAAAGGAAGATGTTGGGCCGAGTCCAGCAGTGTCACATCGCTGATCGCTGATCGCTGTGTAATGCATTCCTGACCTGTATAATTTATTACGACTTTCAAATCCAATCACATTAATATTATTACACCAATAAAAACACAAAATTGTTATGAATTAATTTTATGGACGGCCATTATAAGGTTCATATTCTAAGAGGTTTAGAATATTTCCGGTTTCTTTATTCTCTTTATTCAGCTTGCTCTCAAAGTTTATGTAAACCTATATATACATCTCTTTATTCATGGAATAAGACACAACAATTTCCTCTTTCTCTTTTATTCACAACACGTTATCAGCACGAAATCCTAGCCGCCTGAGCTAAGAAAAGTTTTGCCTTCGTTCTCAAAACCCTAGCCGACTTTCTTCGTTTCCGATCAAGGCAAAATGAGATCTCCGCCAAAATCTCTAACTGACGTGTCTCTGATCTCTCCCGCTGTCGATACCGATCGAGCTAAGTATTATTTATATTTCTTGTAGTATCGTTTGGTTCGATTAATTATAGAACCAAAACCATTATTTCATTTTTATTAGGGTGTGATCCGCGCTACGCGCGGACGTTGTAAACAATTAGTCTAAACAGTTTTTATTGTCTATTGTTTTATTTTTTGAATCTGGTAGTTAATTGAATTGTCTCTATCAGCTTAAAATATGTGTATTTTTTATTTATTGGTTTATTTTCTTAATTTCTTAAATTTATAATTTTATATATTTGTTTAGTGGATAGTACACATTTTTACTTATTTTTTTTTGTTGGTCAATTTCATGCAATTAGTTGGTTTTTTCAGGGAATATCTTAACAATTTAAAGTTTTCTTTGCATAATTTTTGTTTTTTCTTTTGTTTCATTTAAAATCTATTTGTTGAAACTCTTGTAGAATATGTTTCCCTTTAATATTAAGGAACGAAAGAATTTGAGAAACTTTTAAAATTTTAGTTAGATATATATTTTTTTTAAATATGTTGGATGTATAGATACTATCCGCGGGCGTGGTCCACATTTTTTTTTTAATTTTTTTTTGATTATGTAATAGTGTTTTATTTTCTTGGTTTTGGAGTTAATGGAACTGTTTCTAACAGTTTAATATTGGGTGGTCCCTTATTTTATTTTATTTTCCATTGTTTATATTATTTTTTAATCGTGTATTTTTTTTAACATCATTCTTTTTAATCGTGTTTCATGTTGGATTCTAATTAGGCATGATCCGCCCTGCGCGGGTTAAATTTTTTATTCGATCCGAACCCGCCCCGCTTGAATTCGCGGGTACCCGCGGGTAACCCACAAATATTAAATAATAAATAATAAAAATTTAAAATTTCTCGATCCGCAGATGACTCACACCCGACCGGCATAGAATCGTTGGTTTGGTATGATACTTAGTTGAGAAAATTTTAAAAGTGAGTACTCCGTTCTAATTGAATAATTTTGGATTCAGTTCTTGTAGTATCATGTTGCATCCATAAATAAATCGATGCTTCATTCTAGTTCGATACATTGTGATTAACTTGATTTAATGAATCACTAGTTTGGTTAAAGTGGATCTATGTTTTAAAGTAATGAATTCATATGCTGTTTGGGTTTTACTTCCAATGTTGATTGGTTTGATTATTCGATTTTTAATAGAAAATTTTGTTGTTGTTGAGCAAAACTCTTGTCGACACCGTTTTTGTCACGATCTCTATTCTCCATCAAAATCTCCAACTTTCGTTATTCCAGGTAAATTAATATCATGTTTATTAGTTTATGTCATCGAGTATTTGACATAATAGATCGATTCTCGAAAATTGTTTTACCGTCGATCTGGTTTTTTTTAAGACCGAGTACTTGACTGAAAAAAAAATCTACAAGTTCGTTAGAACAATCTAAAAAAACGATATGATCACAAGAATGTGATATTGCTAAAGCTCATTATGATATGTTTGGTTGAATCTAAAATTACATGACTTGAAGTCTGTAAGTGGGCATTACTCAGCTATGTTCAGAATTATTTGCAAATTGATATTATGTAGAGATAATATCATTTATACAAAGATATTAGATAAGGCATACTCTACCTTTCACGTAAATAATGTTGTCTTGTAAACACAACATCGTGAAAAGAGATTTAAGAAGTATTTTGATCTAATTGAAGCTGAGCAAAATAATGAGTTAGAGATGAAAAAAAAATCAGGATACACTTCTACTAGTTATGCTCCATTCCCTGAAGTGAATGTGACATCCTATACTGAAAAAGAAAAAGACCACACTAATAACACTGGCCGAGGAAGTGGCTATAGAAGTGATCGTAGATATGAACGTGTATATGTATATGGATAAGGTCAAGGTTGAGGTCAAAGAGTTTCTTTCAAGAACTCAGATTCTCACTAGAAGTGAGAAAGTAAAGATGGTATCATACAAGAGATATTTTTCTCATGTGACAATAAAATAAGCTAGTGTGAGTACAAGATGAGGTAGTATAAAGATTTTTGAATGCTCCAGAAGAGAGATAAATTTGCCTATGGGAACGCAATCATTGATGCATTATACTTTCCCAAGTTTCAAAAGTTATCTAAGATAAAATACATGACCCAAATTGGGTATGTTGTTGGTTATAGAGTGGGATTCAATTCGAGATGGAGGGACCTGAAGTGTCATCATCTCGAGGTGGAGAATTGAAGAATCCCACAATCCATCGTAATGAAATATCTAGAAGATTTCACACTCAAAATAGATTTGATGAATCATTTATAAAGAAAATCCAGGAGATTTCAAGATTACTCATGTTGAGACAATGAGTGAATGAAATGTTGAATATCTTCACATCATGAGTATTACATAAGGCAATAAAAGTGTTTTGGAGAAACTACCTACATTATCTACTAGATTGTACTACACAATAAATTAGTGTAATAGATAAAATAATAAACACAAAGTTTACTGAAAATCTCACTGTTTTGGCTTGATCGGTTTGGCCATTCCGGTTCAATAGTAATGCGAAAAAGAATCAGAAAATTATATGGACACTCACTAAAGAACGAGAAGATTCTTATGTGTTGTCTATAAAGCAAGTTGATAATACGACTTTCACTATCCAATAAATTTGAAATATATTAGTTTTCTGGTACGTATACAAGGAGATATTTTGGACTGATCATCCACTATGTATCTTTACGAAAGTATTTGGTTAATTAATTAGAGTGAAACCGCATTGATTCGCATTATGCCAATGAATAATTTTGATTATTCCCCACAATTGGTTTTTGGTTAGGAACCAACTAATTCCCATATAAAAGTTTTTGGATGAAATGTTGCTCCACCACACTGATCTAAAATGAGACCTCAAAGGAGGTTAGGAATTGTTGGATATGAATCTCCCTTGATGAGTAAATGTATTGAGCCATCAATAAGGGATAAGGTTCGAATTACAGACTGTAATTTCAGTGAGTCAGTGTTTCCAACAATTAAGGGGGAAGAAGAAAATAAACAACTGGAAAAGAAAATCAGTGAAAGAAATTATCTTGATCCTCATAAAGAATGTGCACTAGAAGTTCAAAAGATAATTCATTTGCAGAGTTAGCAAATTTGATGCCAGAAATATTTTCTGACCCTGATTGAGTGACGAAGTCACATATACCAGCTGCGCTCCAATATTGATGTCCCCGGGGGACAATATCAACTGCTATTGAGTCTAGAGATCGCATGAAGTGTGATAGACCTATTGGTTCCAAAGATTATAATCCTCGAAAAGAAATGGAGCAGATTATGAAATGGCAAGATCGAGGAATCAAAGAATTATGGAGGATCTCCATAAGAGACATTAGACATGACTAAGAAAGAAATCCAGGTACCTGGTAATGATAAGAGATTTCAACTAGTTGTGTCATGTTTGGAATAAAATAGAACCAAAAGCAAATCGACGTTGATAATACTGTTGCATGCAATGAAGCAGTTGATGAGATTTGAGGATCATAAACCGCGGTAGTAGAAGGTTTATTGAAAAATGTACATAAACTGATGATTGACCAATCATGAAAAAGGCCGTAGAGGCATAATTAAAATCTCTTGCAGAGAAGTATATGGACCAGTAGTCCGTACATTTGAAAGTGTACAACTAGTAAGACATAAATGGATCTTTATGCAAAAGATGAATGAAAATATATGAAGGGATATACTCTATTGTGGTGGATGCAACTATTTTCAGATCTCTTATGAGTCTTATAATGAGAGAAAGACTTGATTAGTCTCAAAGAATTTAAACTGTTAGAAGCAGCAAATTCTAGTGAATATGTTTCATGGGGTATACTCTTAAAGCGGATATTATAAGATAACCGATATACCCATGTGTATTATCAAAAGATTATGGATCAATGTGAACCTTTATTTGAACATAATCGAAACTCTTGAAGAGTTATCGGAAGTCGAAATTTGGAAGAAATGACTTTGGAAAGACAACATTGTCTTCAAGCTCTCCAAATTGTAAATCTAATTAAAGAGATGCTTTATCAAAGATCCTTGCAGGATTTAACAATGCTTACATTTAGTTGGTCCTGAAATACCACATTTAAAGATTATTTGAGTAGTTTACTGATATCTCTTTCATGATTGAAAGATGTACTTTCATATAACAAGAAGCATGAATAGCTCATATGTACAATATGAACATCTAGAAGATTGTAAGTACAAGGAAATTTGGCATGAAGTCCAAATGGACGAAGAAAATATTTTCTATGTGAAAAAGATGTTATGGATCAGAAGTCCAATAACCTGAGAAATTATGATAATCATACGAGTGTATTAACTAAGGTTATGCGTATATCAATTCCCTAAAGATGATATATATGATTGGAATGCATCTCTTGAAGAAGATGCTTCTAGGGGGAGAAATATGATGATGTGCGTGGTTGTACTCTTTTTTCTTATCATGATTTTTACCCCACTGGGTTTTTCCATGACAAGGATTTAACGAGGTAACAAAAAACACACAAATGGTAGACACCTAAGGGTAATGTAAATATGAAAGTCTATCACAATTCCAAAGATTACTGAGATCATCATAAGCAAAGAGAATGATCAAGATGGATCATCTGCGACACCCATTAATTGCAGAAGAATGTCGATGTACGTCTACTACAAATTCGTTCAAGTAAAGATTTGACGGACTTATTTACCAAGACGTCTCCAACTGCTACTTTGAAGAAGCTAGTTCCTTATATTGGATCGCGTCGTCTCAAACATTTTAGGTGATGTACTCATGAGGGGGAGTAATAGCGCGTTGCACTCTTTTTCCCTTAGCTATGGTTTTTTCCATTGGGTTTTCCTATTAAGATTTTTAATGAGGCAGCATCTTATGCGCATTATGATCATTTTTTTATAATGGTCATCCAAGGGGGAGTGTTATGAATTAATTATATGGATGCCCATTATAAGGCCCATATTCTAGGAGGTTTAGAATATTCTCGGTTTCCTTATTTATCTCCTTATTCAGCTTGCTCTCAAAGTCTATGTAAACCTATATATACCTCTATTTATTTATGGAATAAGACACAATAATTTCCTCTTTCTCTTTTATTCACAACAAAAATAATATTGTTTAAAATTAGAATCAATGAGTTTATAATAATAATAATAATAATAATAGTAATAATAGATAATATTATTACACTAATTAAAAAACTGATAAAGTTTCTCATATAAAAAAACTGATAAAAAGATTTGTTTTCTGAAAAGTATTAATCAGGTAGGTTAGCGTCACAATAAGTTTGTTCGCTTGTCTGTTGCAGGAGGTTGCGCATGCGACCTGTGATTAAACGGTATTCGTTTGCCAGACGCAGTCTCCTGCGGCCAAACGCTGCGTCCAACCGCTGTGATTTGTGTCCGAAATTTCTGTTCGCTGAAGAAATTTAGTGTTACGACTAAAACTGTTGTGACCAATCACATAGACCAACTGCACAGTTGCCAAACAAATAACAATCAGTAGCGTTTAGAAGCAGCCGCCAATATCAGGCAAATGAACAAACCCAATATATTAAAAATTACTCATTGCGCCAAACATACATAATTGATAAATATCAATTATATAAATTATAATATTAGAAAACTTATAATTTTTTTCCATCATTTACCCGCCATTACTTAAGTAGTTGGATTGACTCTGGTAAACTACCTCTAGTATACAACTTCTTTGATATATACCCTAGACTTTTCGTCTTTTTTCTATACACCTTGAACAAATGTATTATTTACTAAACATCACGAATTTAACATTCTCTTATAATTGCAACATAGCGACTGTAAATAATAATTGGGTTTAATAAACTGGTAATCGCGTTTAAAAAACTATGATTAAGATAATATAAACCTGTTTAACCCGTAACCTGACTCAAAACCAAATTTAATGAAAAATCAAAATCGATTTTGGGACATAATTAGGGTTCTAAATACGAGAGAAAAAAAGAATAGAAAGAGAGATTTCATCAATATTTTTTCCCAGCAAAATCTCAAGATTTGTTTACCTCTTTTCTTTGTTTTTGTGTTTGGATTTAGAGTTATTTGGGGATTTTCCTCTCTCTGGTCGATACTTTGTAAATGTCAAGAAGATAACAGAAACGATTATTCCAAACATTGACTAGAGTAAATTTGTTGTTCTAGTAAAACCCAATAAAGCGATTTCTTTTTTCCTTATTCCTACTTTTATCGAAGATTTTAGTAGTTCTTATCTCAATAATGGAATTATAGAACCGAATCAGACAACCAAGATGAATATTCATGATGATAAATCCTTACAAATGACTACACATACAACAAAGAGTTTTAGAAAACGTGACTAAGTTGATTAGAGATCACCATCATCAATCCATAAACAAATTTATAATTTCACTGACACTCTTGATTGTTACTCTAGAAAAGAAAACATGGACTCAATCTTTAGAACCCTAATTATGTTCCTAAATCGATTTTTATTTTTTATTAAGTTTGGTTTCGATTCGGGTTAAACGGTCGGATTATCTGAAACATGGTTTTTTAAATGCGATTACCGATTTATTAAACTCAACCATAATTTCTAGTCGTTATGTTGCAATTTATAAGAAAATGTTAATTTTGTGATGCTTAGTGAAGAATAAATTTGTTTGGAGTATGTAGAAAATAGGCGAAAAATCTAAGGTATATATGGAAGAAGGTGAGGTACTATACCAGTCAACCCTAAGTAGTTTATTAGGATGAAACAAATTACAAAGCAAGATGATTTTGGAATTATTGGGCCTGGACTTTTCGGCCCGTTTAAATATAGTCCACATCCCAAACGATTCGTGAAGAAACGCGCCAACTCCGGAGAATCCCCAAATCCGAATTTTGTTTCCAATCCCTAGAGATTCCGAATTTTGTTTATAATCCCTAGAGATTCTGGATTCCATCCATGGAGGGCTGATCCTAACCTAATTTCGTCTCCTCGATTTCTCTAGGTTAGTCTTTGACGAGCTACTAATGTTCCACACTTCCGTTTTTTTCTATCGCCTCTGAATCTCCGTGGGTTTAATGTTCGATCATGCGAAATCCTTATGGTCTATGAATTTGAATGAGGAAGAAAACGATTCATGCGTTGATGTTTCTCAGTTTTTAAATTCGAAGAATTCCGATGAATTCCTTTTTGATTTCTAGCTGAAAGCGAAAAGGATGATGCAAATCTGCATCTTCTGAGAAAATTTCAGATATCGTATTCTCTCATTTATAAAATCCTCAAAAAGCAAATTGGTGTTACGTCATCTTAATCAGTAGTGTCCGGTGTGCTTTGAATCCCAGACGGTGATGGATATTGAAGCCAATCAACAACGAAAGCAAGAGCGATCATCAAGAAAGAGATGGACTCCTTCACTTGACAAGGTTTTAGCTGACTTGGTTGTGAAACAGATCCTGTCAGGAAACAGGCAGAACAATGTTTTCGACAGGAAAACATGGAATAACATAAGGATTGAGTTCAACGAGCAGACGGAACTCAACTACAACAACAATCAATTGAGGAAACATCTGGCTGTGCTGAGGCAACGCTATGATTCGCTTAGATCTTCCCATGTTCAGAACGAGTTTGTTATGGAAGATACTCCATGTATCTTGGGGTTTGACTTGTGGGAAGATTTCGGTGTAAGCGTGTTTTTCCTCTTAAGAACATTTGTTCGTTTTTTTTAACTACCTAAAGCAAATGCTTGTTTTCACTTATGGTCACAGGTACAGCCTAGGAGTGAACCGGATAAAGTTAAGGATTGCCCTATCTATGAGCAGCTTTGCACTATATTTGGTGATGATTCCGCTGTGGGTAAATATGCTCAGTCAAGTCACTTTGAGGGACTAGAAGACTCCATGGCAAATCAAAACTCGGGTTTGTTCACATCTCCTACCAAAGGGAACAAAAATTTGTCGGAGAGAAAAAGGAAGAGAGAACCGGATTCAAAGACTTGTTTGGCCCCGAGCCAGATTGATACAGCAGCACTGGAACTCATGGGAGGTGCTTTGTCAGACATGCTGACTGCTTTGAGGTCAAGGATGGCTGATTTGAAAACGCCAGATGAGAGGTATAGTATCACAAACTGCATCAATGCGCTTGACGAGATGGAGAACGTGGATGAAGGTGTCTACTTTGCATCTTTAGACCTTTTTGAGAATCCTGGTCTTAGAGAGACCTTTATTTCTCTTAAAGCTAACAAGTTACGCTTGACTTGGTTGCAAGTTAAGTGCGGGAAACTCTCTCCTTCAGTTGCACAGCTAGGTTGACTTCAAGCTATAAGATATAGCTCATCGTTGTTGCAGGTAAACCAATAGATTTGGTCTTTTGTATAATTTTTTTGGTTACTGATGATAAATAGCTCAGGAAGGAAATAGATAGTATCAGCTTTAAGATGAAGATACATTTGTTGATCTGTTGCGTCATGTTTGTTCATTACAACAGAAGAAACATTTGATTGAACTGTCGTTGGTTTTTCTTTCAACTGTTACAAAATCCAGGTCATGTTTAGTGAACGAAAAACAGTATTGTACAACAATGAAGAAACGTGAGAAGGGAGAAAAAGAGACTCTTTGATCTGGTTCTCTAGTGCAAGATAATTTAGTCATCGTCCTTGAACTCCCTGAGCATTAGAAAAAGAACAGAAGAGCATTAGGAAAAAAACAGAGGTTGGCTCTTTCAGGTTATCTGATTGACAAGGTATCATCGTGTACCTTCGATCAAGGTATCGAGGTTGAACACCAGAGCCTTGACAAGTAGTGCAGGTTAAGGAACCAGCACCATCACAGTTGATGCAGCTCGAGACTTCCTTCTCTCCTCCACCAAGCTCTACGGTCACATTACCACTTCCAACACACAATCTGCACTTCTCTGCTCCACCAAGAAAACATTTTCTTCAGACCCTAAATGTTCTTAAATAGCATCTAAACATTACAAACAGTTTGCTCTTATACAGTTCCCACAAGTTCCCAAAAACACTTGAAAGCGAGAGAGGGGATGGATTCACATACGAGCTCCGGTTCCATTGCAGGGAAAACAAGGTTGGGTATTCTCTCGCTTAGCCTACGAAGATAAACACGAAACAGTTTTAACTACATTTCACACCAATGTACCAAGCCAGAAGCAGACTGAGAACGAAATCTGAAGACTCACGGCATTATCGATTTGTGTCTCGTAGAACACAGGGATTCCGATTCCCAGTGCGACGCTCGCTAATCCAACAGAGATTGCGACTACCTAATTACGAAAACCAAAATAACTAACAATCACTTGAAACACCAGAAGTGAGAACAAAGTTGATAAAGACAGCGATCAGGATCGAACCGTGTTCGTATCGACTTCTGCTTTGATTCGGGGATAAGATGTTGCCGGTGAACGGAGGTTCCTCGCCGAGAGAAAACGGGAAGAAGACGGAGTGAAATCGACGATGGGACGGTGAATGAAGGGAGATTGGAGACGTGGCGGAGATGGAGCTGATACTGGCATTTTCGCCTTTGTTGGTGTGTGAAGGTATCCGCGTAAGCGCGCGAAGATGATGATGACAAAGAAGAACCATTGGTTTTTGGAGATGGTTTCTGGGTTTTTGGGTTGATATCAGCCACTAGATCGGTCACTGCGGCTAAGATTTGTTCACGTGGCTTTTGTCTTTCCTAAATTTGTTTTATGTTTGGTATTTATGGCCTTATCCGGTTTTATAACATAAAAATCATAATGATGACTTTGAACCGAGATTCGGATTCGGTCTGGTTCAAAATATATTTTGTTCGGTTATTTTGCCCGCCTAGGCAATACGGTGCAAAGAGATACGGTACACCCGGTCAAAAGTAGAGGATCTTGACCGTCCAATACTGATCCAACGTCCAATAACGTCTAAAAGTCGTGATAACAAAACAGGCAGTGTTTCAAGTTTCAACTCTCAAGTAGAGAACAAAATATATTTTGAAAAAAGGATTCGCAAGTCACAATCGATACGAAATACCGTTTGCTTTGCCTTTCTCCAATTTCTGTTTGTCCTTTTCTCTCTCTCTCTCTCTCTCGCTTTCGCCGCCGAGAACGTAACCGTCGCCTTCTTCCTCCTTCGTTCTCCGGCGATTCGTTCGATTTCGTCTCATTTCTTTTTCCTAACCGTGTTGTTATCCATAAGGTACGTTATTGTTAAATTTTCTTCTCCGTAATCGTCTCATGGAAGATCGTTTTCGTGAGTGTGATCGGTTGGTGTAAGAGTCTTTGTAATCTTTGCCTTTTGATACTTATTTGATCCTGATAAAACTCTTTTGTGGTTGTACCTACTATGTGTCTGTAAATTGTAGTGCATCAATCGTATGGTTCTATGTTATTAATCTACTGTGGTCCTGTTTGATGATTCGGTTTTTTGTTGTCTTTGTCTCGTTTTCTTCTTACCATTATCTTTGATTTTGTTAAATTGTGGTTTAAGAACTTAATTCTGATTAGCATATATATATATATATATATATTCGTTTTTCTATGTTTGTCAGGTGACCAAAAATGATTGGATCGCTTCTGACAAGAGTGCTTTTGTAAAACTACTCAATAACACTTTATCTCTTCTTCTTTTGGGTTTCTAAACATAGTTGTTCAAACTAACTTTTAAATTGTTGACAGAATGGTGTTTGGTTATGCATATCCTGCTTATGAGTGCTTCAAAACTGTCGAACAGAACAAGGCTGAGATTCAACAACTCCAGTTCTGGTGCCAATATAGGTTGGTAACATGATGAGCTAATTCTCGTGTATTCTTTTCTTGAGCCTTGAGGTTTCTAAAGCTTTGCTTCCTTCCTCTCGAAACTCTTCTTGCAGGATTCTTGTCGCTGCTTTGACAGTTTTTGAAAGAGTTGGTGATGCTCTTATTTCGTGGTAGGTTGCAACTTGGTCGAGCTAAAGACAAGAGCTGGGGATGTTGCAATGATATATTTCCAAAAAGCAATCAACCATGGCCAGACAAGATTCTTTGAGATCTTACAGTATATTACAGAACAATCAACACCCAAACCTCGGTCTAAGGTAAATTTTATAGTTGCTTCTAGTGTCCAGGCATGATTTTTTTTTTAACGCTTCTCTGACTCATTTAACCTATGAGTGATTTACGGTAATTAAAAATCTTACCCTTTTCTGTTTATCATTATCTAATAACAGGAAAAGAAACAGACAACAACAGCTGAAGTACTTGATGATTCAATTCGTAACGGCGACACAAAACAAAGCGGCTAACTGTAGATAGTGTCATCTACGAAGAAACGCTCAAAGGCTTAACTCGTCTATCATCTTTGTTGCATCATCTTTTTTTCTTTTATTAGTCTCATCAGCTTGGAATAAAATAAATATCTTATATGGTTGGTATGAGTTTCATATCCCAGATGTAAATAACAATAATAATAAGAAGTAGCTTTTGTGGTTTGACTTGAGAACCTTCATTGAATTTGAAGATTCATTATGGGCCTTAACCCAAATCTTGTTCCACACGTTTAACATTGGCCCTATCCCTTTCGGTCCATACCTCCATGGTCAAATCTTTATTTTAGAATTGGGTTCAACGAAATTTAATTTAATTTGGCCTAACGCTCTTTGCCCCAACAAAAAAGAGAAGAAGATAAAACAATTTGACGTCAAAAAATAAAGAAAAGATAAAACATTCTACAAACAAAAAATAAAGAAAATATATTTGCATCTTATTTTATGTTTTGTTAAGTTTTTAGCACTTTCTAAAAACTAGTCAAATTTCTAATACTTTTGTCTATCAAAATACTATTTTATCCCTCCATTTACTTTTTTCGTGTACTGTACACAACCGTCTATGTCATACTGTAGCATGGCCAAATTTGGAAAAATTGAGAATGTAAAATACCCAAAATATTTTTAAAAAACTAAATAAATTTAAAAAATACTAAAAATTAATTAAACATAAAATAAGTGATAACCCATACAAAATTGACATTAAAAACAATGAAAGGGCCTAAAAGTAAAAAAACGATACTACATAACAACAGGACCACACGGTTACAACTTAAAAGTTGTGCCATATCATCATTGTGTGGGAAAACACATGTTGTATTGTACGTATAAGTAACCAAATTAACCGATGATAAATCAGAAAAATATATAAAAATTCATAAATTAATGAGATGTCGAAATACCAATAATTGAAGAAGGACGTAAACGAATGATAGATGAATCCACTATAAAAGTTAAGGACCATTTTTGAATGATAGTTGTTGTATATCTATCTACTTAATCAATTGCATTTATTGATATGAATCCCTTATTGTATAGACCAGTGTGAAACTAAAGAATGTCAGCAAGAACCTCTTCTCTTTTCACCACTTTGTTTGATTCTCTCCGAGCTAACATGATTCGATTTCCCCAATTTGAACTTTCCTTCTAACTAAATTAGCATCCCAACAAATATAATTGAATTTTTAGGTAGTAAATTCCAAACCGGGCTTGTTTTCTCACATGTTATTTTATACAAGTTACTTGATTATAGAAAGACTGAGCACAAAGAAATACATTGCAGTTGTTACAAGTTTTTTAGTATATTAAAATAGATTGGACGCTTTAATGTCACACAACATCACAATGGATAGCACACTTTTATGATAGTTCTTGTAGAGCGTATGCATATACCTTTTACATATACATTTGGTTTTAGAATATGGACATATGATAAGAGTAAACTACTTTTGAAGGTGATGCAAAACAGTAATAGATATAAGGAATATTTATTATAGGACAAATCGCATAACAAATTACAACTATTTAACAACTTTCAACAAATATATAGAAATTTTAGGTTTGTATAAAAATAATACGAATAAAACATGTTTAATTCCACATTTTCTAAATAAAACATGGTTTAGAAAATATGACTTAATATGTTCCTAGACCATTCGTCTCCTTGCTTCCACATTTTCTAAATAAATTGGCATGAGTTTGTGATCTTAAAAAATGTGGTTTTATTCAACATGTTCTAATTTGTTCTAATATGTAAACACTCAACCTCTAATAACACTCTCTTTAGATAACATGACACTAACAATAAGTTTTAGGATATGTGACTTTTACCATTCGAATTACACGTTGTTGTGTTAAGAAATTTATTTAACCGCAAGAGAAAATATTTATTTCCAACATTTCGTATATTTTTTATGGATGAATTAAATAGTTTTGATGTTTCAACGGAAATTTTCTTTATTAAAAGACGCGGGATTTAATTATTTGAGATGGTTGATATGATTATGTACGTTTATGTCTCAATTTTTGTTGGGTGGGAGATGTAATTCAATTACTAACGTTACGCAAGCGATCAGAATCATCAGAAAGGGGCTTGATTTGGTTCCTTAATAATACCTAATAATAACTTTAAAATGGGGACACAATTGTCTCTATTTTTTTTTTCCTTTTATTTGAACCGTTTTGCCAAAACCTTCAAAGTCCGAAATCACACGTGCACTTTATAACATCGTAAACGAATATACTGTATTATTTAGAGTATCAACATTGTTTTCTTACCTAGAGTTATCTTCTCTTGTTTTGTCACAGAAATATTTAAAATTCTACAAATAAAGAAGAACAAAACTGAGAAAATTCATTGAAAAATATCCATAATTTCATATATTCAAAATATTGTGTATGAAGCTCTCTCTCTCTCTCGGTGTTTTAAAAATCTTCTATCATACGTGGCTCTATATTTAATGCATATTAAAAGCACTTGAAATTATACAAATTGGGAATTGGAAGAGTTCTCTTTAGTGCAATACAAGATGGGTAATACTAATATTAAAACTTATGTCAATTTTGAAGTTATAAATGGGAAAATCTATTAACCAAAAGACCAATCCTAACAAGCCACGTGCTTATCAGAGATTCTTTAACATGCAGAAGGGTTAAATTTTCTGTCAGTCGAATAAATTCCGTTGTCACCGGAGTAATAACAATTATTTAAATGTTATGTGTAAGTAACAATTACTTTACTTTTATAGTTTGGTTTTGAAAATTCAAACTGGTTAACAACAAACAAACACATTCTCAAGATCTCGCGCTCCTTTTTCTTTTCTGTCCAAACGAAACATATATATCTTATTATATAAAACTGAATCTTTTTACGTGACCGTGACACGTAGGATAATTATAACTCACGAGATTGTGATATTTGACACAGTTGTTAGTTTAGATCTTAATATGTGTCAATTTAGTTAACAAAGTAAAAAAAAAGTAAATATTAACAAATATTTAACTTAAAAAATGCAATCTTAGTAAAAATGAATTAAAGTAAATATTAAAAAAAAATAAACTAAAAAAAGAAAAAAACAATCTATATAAAAAAGGAAACTTCAAATAATAATAAAAGAAAAATAAAAAATGTAAATTGATCCTAAAAGCTAAAATTAATAAAAAGAGGAAAAATCAAAAAATTATAATGGAAAATTTAAAAATCGATTAATAATCAATTAATTAAAAACATAAAAATTTAGAAAGATTAATAATTGATCCATAATCCTAAATGTTAAAGTTACTTAATAATAAGAAAAAAAATTAAAAAGGAAAATATAAAATTTGAAAAAATTAATAATCGATTTATAATCTTAAAAGCTAAAGTTACTTAAAAAAAAAAATACAAAATCTACATTTATCCTAAAAGGAAAAGTTAATAAAAAAAGAAAAAAAAATCTTAGTTTTTCTATTTAGATTAAGGAATAAAACAATGTATTACTAATCCTAAAAGAAAAAAAAACTATAATTTATCACCTCTGCATATATAATTTGGTAGTATATGTTATTTACATACCAAAAATTAAAATAAAAAGTCCAATAATCGTTTACAAAGGTATTTAACTGTATATACTCCACCAAATTCTTTTTTCATAGTATATATTTAATTCATCGGAAACTTTAATTCTAAATTTTTATGTTATTTATTTTTACGGGTGATTTAATTTTATTTTTTCAGAGGTTATAAAATATCTTATAATAAAAAAATAAAATGTTTCAAAGTTAGTAATATGCATGATCGCGACACGTCTTAAGTTAATCGATTAGACTTCGATATGTGTTTAATAAATTTTCAATTATATTTTAACACGTAAAATTAATAATAAAAGTAAAATGTATAATTGATTCATAATCTTAAAAGGTAAAATGAAAAAAAAATAGTAGTAATGTTTAGATTAATGAAATCAAACAAAAACTATAAATCAAAATCAAAAAAAATTTAAATAGGAAAAACCATATTTCAGGTTATAATAAGAAAATTAAAAGCCAAAAAAATAATAATAAAAGGAAAAACCATATTTCAGTTTATAATAAGGAAATCTTCTTGTTATATAAAACTGAATGTTTCAAAGGTGTTAATTCACCTGATCGCGGCACGTGTCAAGTCAAAGTTGGAAAAATTTAAAATCGATTAATAAAAAAAACTTATAAATTTTGAAAATTTAATAACCGATTCATAATCTTAAAAGATAAAGTTACTAAAAAAAAAATTTCTAAAAAATTAATAGAAAAAGAAGAAAAAAACATTACTTAATTTTTCTATTTAGGTTAAGGAAATTAATCATAAAAGGAAAAGAATTTTAATTTCTCACTTCTATATAAACCATAATTTGGTAGTATGTCAATTATATACAAAAAATTAAAATTCCAATAATCGTATCCAAAGCTTTTTATTGCAGTTTTTCACCAAATTGTTTTTTCAAGGTATATATTTATTTTATCTTAAACTTTGTTTCTAAATTTATGTATTATATATTTTCACGGGTGATCTAATTTTGTTTTATATTTTTCGTGTTTTTATTTTTGTTTCACGGGTTATAAAATATTAATTGACAAACCCGTATATATGCGGATACTTATCTAGTAAATTATAAAATGAAATTATTAACAAAATTTTAAAGAAATGACTTTATACTAATCTCTCTAGTGATTTTTATAACTAAAATTATTATTAGAGAACCAATGGCTCGTGGGCCAGTGGTAGCAGCGAATTTGTTGGCGTGGGTATGTGCCCCGTCTCCTGGTTTCGAATCCCATTGGCCATCCATCCACGTTTAAATCAGTATATTGCTGTCGTGAACCCCGGAGTTGGGCCGCCAAAGATTAGTCTGGGTCTAAAAAGCTTAAGATCACTTTGGTTTATCAAAAAAAAAAAAAATTATTATTAGAGTGGAAACAAAAGAGAGGGACAATCAAATGTGGAACACGACAAGTGAGAAGGCCAAAGCGACTGCGTGATAAATCCCAGTATTGCGGCAGATGTGAAGGCCTTAGATTATTACTTCCGGTCAACCCTAAACCGTGATTTTTTTTTATCTGTGCTGATGAATGATTAATACAATTGCTCAAATTTATGTGTTGTATGTTTAAATGTGAATAATACCACAAGTCCACACAACCTATAAAATAAGCAAGCTGAGTTATCATATTGTAACGGTTATTCCCATGATGTAGACATTATGTTGTGAAATTCTCAATTTTAATTATACTATAAATTATTCTTTATTTGGCGCATTAAACTTGTTTTTAATGATAATCAGTAGTATATTAATAAATGAATTGCCCCATACTTTTTAGGGACGGGCACGGATTGGTACTCCTGAATTACGGGATACTTTTTACCCGATTCGATCTTTGCGGGTAATGAAATATCATTACCTTTACCCGATTCCCAAATAACGAGTACCCAAAAAAATGGGTACTCGGTAAAAATTAGATGACCCACTAAATATCCGACCCATTACCCTTACCCGCATAATTACATGTATAATAAACATGTTAGTTTTACATGCATAATGATTTTAGATTCCAAAAACAGAAATAATCGTTTACAAACGAGGAAGAATTCATATATATATATATGCAACATATAGTTCCAAAAAATATAAAATTACAAACTGCAAAGCTTAAAGCTTGTAATTCATTCATGAATTACCAACGGTAATTCAGAAATGCAAAGAATTCTATGTTGCAATGTCATTCTTCCGTAGGATTGCTTCTTCCAGCATATTTACTTGCCTAAACATGAAAAAACATTATATACTTTTATTAGCATAATACAAACAAAAATATCACAAATAGAGAACAATCACAAACGTTTCAGTTAACACTGATCTAATTTACCTAACAAGGTAAAACCCATTCATCTTCCAAAGAAAGACTAATTCCCATTCATCTTCCAAAGAAAGACCAAAAGAATGGGCTTTAACTTAATTGGATATTCTCACTAGAAAACAAAATTGGACATTTAATAAATTTCACCAATATTATTGTTAACTAGTACTAATTGGTAATATTATAAATTATTAATAAATAAGATTTTACGGGTCGGATAATAAATCGAGTAACGGGTCGGGTAGTGAGACGGGTATTGAAAAAAAAAATTGATACCCGACCCTTTCCCGCAGGTAATAAAATTATGATATCCTTTACCCGACTTGCAAGTTACGGGTACCCTTTTTTGGAGACGGGTATGAGTCGGGGAACGAGTCGAAGACGGGTAACAGGTTTAAGTACCCAGCCCTAATACTTTTTACACTAACTTCAAGTGTAACTTCAACACTATTTACTCTAGTGAGATTAATTTCTGACACCCTAACCTATTTACTTTGAGAAAGAACTAGTCTATCAGTTTAACCCAAAATTAATACTTCTTCTGTTTTTGTTATATGTCGTTTTAGAGTTGATTTTTAAAAAAAATAAGTGTTATTTTCAGTTTTCAATGTAATTTTTACATAAAATATCTATTATAACCTCAAGTTAAAGAAACAATGAAAATAGAGGTTGATAAATAAAACTATAAATATATTTGATTTGTGAGGGTATAATTAATAGATTTCTTAATTTGTATGTTCAACTCTAAAACGACATATAAAAAAAACAGAGAGAGTATCTTGCTAACATAAACGAGCACGTTGCAAAATTTAAAACATTTCTATAAATATTGAATTTATACCAAACTTTAGAAGTAAAATAGTAAAATGTAGTAGCATGGATTATTAATTTGTAGGAAATTAAGACATTAAAGACATTGAAAAATTAAACTTGAGACAAATAGAACATTTGAATCCGTAAATCACAGTTCCAAATACGAAGTTTCCAAAGACCTTGTCTGGTGTTTAACGTGTAATCTTGATCTGTTAAAACAATTGTTTTGACCATACATCCAAAACATTATTTTAGCATGATTATATATTTTTTGATGTACTAAAACTATTCTCTTTATTCTGGCTTACATACATGATATCTATATATACATATATATATATTATATAAACATGGATTAAATTCAAGGATAAATTAAATATATGGTGTGTAATAACTGTAAAATTAGGTAAGTAACGTATGCTGTTTTGATATTAGTTTTACAAAAGAAAATTTGCAGATTTTGACCAAAATGTCCCTACATCTTTCTCTTTAACTTTCTCTCTCTCTCCGATCAAAAAATAACACACAGAACTTCAACTCTCAATTCCGTTCAACGGCCAACAGAACGGATCATATCACAGCAACAACCACACAGTCCAAGACGGTGGGTCGTGGCTAAAAAGCCGGATAGAGAAAAAGAAGGAGGAGACGCAGGCCCACAACGCTCAGATTCACGTCGTTGTCTTCATCGCCGGCGTGGCCGCCGTGGAGGCTACAATCGCGACTGCAACCGCCGCTTCGTCGAGCTCTGGAAAAGATGAGGACATGGCTAAAATAACATTTAATGCTGTGGTATATCCTGCATATCTATTTGATTATCACGATACCCTATATTAAACTCATATTTGATTATCAAGATAACTCATATTTATTGATATCTATTTTGATTATCAAGATAACTCATTGATACTTTTTATTATCAAGATAACTCATATTTGATCATCGATATTTATTCGATTATCAAGATAACTCATATCGATAACTCGTATTATCAAAATAAATCATATTTGATGACATATATCTATTTGATTATCAAGATAACTCATATTTGATTATGAATTATCTATTCGTTTATAAAAAAAAACTCATATTATCAGAATAATAAAAAAAATATTTGTTAACCGATAATATAACTGAAGCAAATTCATCTTCTCCTTCCTCGGGAAACACCTTGAAACTGAAAACCCAGGATGATGATGATTCAGTGGTGGAGGAATTATGTTTTCGATTTGGCGGTGACTGGGGCGGCGAAGAAGGAGAAATTGTGAGTTTGAGATGCTCAAAAGCGGTTTGTAAAATGATTAGAGATGGAAAAAACGTCATGGCTGGATTTTGAATCTATCGAAGGATATCAGCCAAAAAAAACTCGAATTGAGTTGGGAATAGAGCATGAGTAGACATTTTGGATAATCAAACCACTGATCGGGAGAAGAATAGCTAAATCAAGAAATTTTCATGCGTAATACAACGACGGAGAGAGAGAGAGAGAGAGAGAGATAGAAGAGAAGAGAAAGATGTTATTTTAGCTATTTCATAGGGACTGCAGAGTCATTTGAAAAAATTACCTTTTTGGAAAACTAATTTTCAACTTATCCATGACCCTGCAGTGGTAATACCCTAAATTCAATAACGTTTTTCAACTCTTTGATTATTTCATTAAACTGTTCTTAATAGCAAATTTTGGATTTTTATTACGCACTAGCGTCTATTGGTGATTAGATTCATTTCAGAAACTTAAGTATAATATTAAGATATTTGCATTTTAGGTCACTTTTTCAAAGTTTACTAATAAAATTGGTACATTTTTTTTGTTAAGTATAATATTAAGATATTTACATCTTAGGTCACTTTTTAAAAATTTACTTATAAAATTGGTACATTTTTTTTGTTTTTTTCTTTATCAAATGATGATTTTGCCTATGCTTCTAATTAGTATGTATATTGTATACCGTTGATTCGTGTAGTACTATACAATGATATGACTAAAAAGTCAACGCATATGCAGTATAATAAGTGTTAGTTTCTAAATTAAGTTTAGAAAGTGTTAAAAATTTATAAAATTTACAAAAAATGATTAATAAACCCAGAATCCCTACAATATTTAAATAATATAAATATTAAAAGAGTCGAGATACTTGCGTCGCATTTTTTTGCTGCAATTCGACCAATGGAAGCTTTACTGACGTTGACCAAGTCATCCGAAGGTCAAACTGTAATGGAAGATTATATGTGAAGCAGTTAAAGCACATATATAAGCCAACCAAGTTCGTCCAGAAATATTTAATTTCAATATCTTCTAACTAATTCATTATCACTAAAAAAGTAATTAAGTATCCAAAATACATACTGTAGTAAACACTAAACACTCTTCTTTCCTTTGTGGGAAATATATACTGCGTACTAATTTACTGCACCGCAACTAACAAAGCAGCAACCAGATGCCAACATTAATTAAGATTTTTTTTCCTCTGACAAAACAAGATATCTGAATGTAGTCTAGCACTAGTAAATAAACTATTCAATTCAAATCCTATTATGAATTTAAAAATTAATTTACAAGAATAATTATAGAAAAGGGTAAGAAAGTAAAACGGTAAATTAAAGAATTAAAGAAAGATAGATCCCACACCACTTTAATCTCCCTTAGTTTTCCCTCCTTATTACCTCATCTTCGATCCATCTTCGATTTCAACACCTACAAAAAAGAGAGCTTATGATTAAAGAACCAAAAAGAAAAAAAAAGCTTACAAGAAACTCTCACATTCTCAAGAGCTTCTCTTTCAATTTCAATGGCTTTACTAACTTTCTTGCCTGAAAACGCAGAGCCTCCAAAACACACCCCACCGCCGAGCAAACGCAAGAAACGCGATAACCCCACCGACCAAACGCAGCCGCAGAAACCACACAAACCACAGAAACCGAAGAAAGCAGTACCTCAGAAGCAACCGTCTTCATGGGACCAAATCAAGAACTTATTGACTTGTAAGCAAATCGAAGGGTCAAGAGTCCACGATCCATCCAAGAACTCTCAATCTGGTCCGTCCACGACGACTCACTTGTCTCCTTCCAAACTCGGCTCGTCGTGTAGCTCCATCTGCAGCTTCAGAGACGTGGCTCACGGAAACACTCGCGTGGTTCATAGAGCCGACCACTCTCCAGACGTAGCTAACTCGGCTACTGCTGCTGACTCGGACACTCGTCTTCTGACTCGGAAACCTGGTCAACACGGTTCTTCTTCATTGTCTCGGTCTCTTACATCTGGCTCTGCGAGATCAAATGGCAGCGGAAGTTACACGTCATCCTCAACGACGTCGTTTAGAGCCATGCAGTTCCGGAAACTCTCCGGATGTTACGAATGTCACATGATCGTTGACCCTAGCAGGTCATTAATTACAAAAATTAACTAATGCTTAGAAAATAAAATTAGCTATAATTATATATATGTAATTTCAGTTTTTATTTTTTTTTGAATTTTAGGTATCCGATTTCGCCTAGGGTTTGTGCTTGTTCCCAATGTGGAGAAGTTTTTCCGAAGCTTGAAAGCTTAGAGCTTCATCAAGCGGTTCGTCACGCAGGTAAGGTTTTGTTTTTGGTTAAAATTTATTTGACTTTGGCGCTTAGCTCAAATTATTTTGATTACGCTCTAGCTACAATATTAATTTTGGTGTGTGTATAGTCACGTTTTTAAAGTTAACCCTAGTACTAAGAAGAACCCTTTTTGTTTATCTAGTGTCATTTTGCAAATGCAAATTGCTTGGTAAAGTAAAGTTTTTTACTTTAAAGATTATATATTTTGTATATATCCCTTGAAATTTGTTTAAGATCTAAGTCCATAATAATTTGACTTGTGAATGATTTACTTGTTTAGTATTTTGATTGAATAATTAGGACTAACACATGTTTTTTTGGTGAATACACACTTGGATTTATCGATAGATCTACAATAATGTACTAAGCAATAATTCATTTTTATAGCGTAGACTCGATTTTACAAAAAAATGGAATCAAGATCTCAGTGTTATTGTCGGTGATAATAATTATCAAATTAAATTTGTGAAGATTTGGCATTATGTTTTTAGTTTTTAAGATAACGCATTTTCAAAGAAAAATACAAAATAGAAGAGGAACATTAATGGAGAAGAACAATATATTCTATAGTGTCCATATCTGTCATTTTGCGGGATTGGAAACACTTCGGTGCAATGGGACCATTTGTACTATAAAAAGAACAGCTGTTACTGTTCTTAACTAAATTCAATGACCCCTGATATTATTACGTGTCATTTTTCTACTGGTCAGTACCAGAATTAAAACCTCCACCTGACAAACCGAATTAAAACTCAGATTTTTGTTTTCTTCCTTGACTTTTATTTTTGCCCTGATTTATGAGCTAAACGTTGTCATTTATGACTTGCAGTTTCGGAGTTAGGTCCGGAAGATTCGGGTCGAAACATAGTGGAGATCATATTCAAATCAAGCTGGCTTAAAAAGGACAGTCCGATCTGTAAGATCGAACGGATATTAAAAGTACACAACACTCAACGCACGATCCAACGGTTCGAAGACTGCCGAGACGCAGTGAAGGCGCGTGCACTTCAAACCACCAGAAAAGACGCTCGTTGTGCCGCCGACGGCAACGAGCTCCTCCGTTTCCACTGCACCACTCTCACTTGCTCTCTCGGATCTCGTGGCTCCTCTTCTCTCTGCTCTAATCTCCCCAATTGCGGCGTCTGCAACGTGATTCGTCACGGCTTTCAAGGAAAATCCGGCAGCGGAGGACCCACCGCAACCTTAACATCGAGCGGCGGCGTGAGGACGACGGCGAGCAGTGGAAGAGCTGATGATTTGCTGAGGTGTAGCGACGACGCGAGGAGAGTGATGCTTGTGTGCCGTGTGATCGCTGGGAGAGTTAAGCGTGTTGATTTACCGGCGGATTCTCCGCCGGAGGATAATTCGGTGGTTGGAGTTTCTTCGAGTGGCGGTGCGTTTGACTCGGTGGCGGTCAACGCCGGAGTTTATTCGAATCTGGAGGAGCTGGTGGTTTATAGCCCGAGAGCTATATTACCTTGCTTCGTGGTTATTTACAAAGTTTTAGAATCTTGAATTTGTAATTTTAACTTCAGAAATAATGTTTTTTTTTTGTAGTACTTCTAACTTAATTTTGGAACTAATTTTTTGTCAAAGCTTGAGGGTTTAATAAAATTGTGTTAGTGTGAAAAGAAATGAGTTAAGCTCTTTCTAATGAAATGTTTTCATTAACCGAGAAATGTTTTCTCGTGTATATATGTTGGAATGGTTGTGTCTTAAATGAACAACATGAGAGAAGAAAAGCCATACGTGCGACGTTCGCATCTTGGGCCTTGATTGGGCCCGTGGACTTTTTGAGGTATCGATCGATACCCCTTGGTATCGATCGATACCCAGCGGGCCGACTTAAAAATCGCAGCCGCCTAGGTTATTCTAGAAATATTCCTTTTCTGTCATGGAAAAACCCTAGCCTCTTTCCTATATATACAACACGATTTTCACCTAAAAAAATCATCCTCTGATACACAAAAAACACTTACTAAAAGTTCTAGCAATCGTTTCTTCAATTCCCTACTGCTTAGAGTAAGTTTTAATTTCGAGAGTATCGTAGAATAATGGTCGATAGATATGAATCATGGTGTTGATGATTCAGTTAAACTTTGGTTGTATCCTGGGACTCATGGATCTATAAAACCCCGTCACACTACGGGAGATTCTTAGAGTTAAGGAAAGAGATTTATCTCGCCTCCTCAGATCTTGTATTGCTTTATCGTCTATAAATCGTCTGTTCCTTAAACTGTTTATTTACATATTATTGTGATTAAATCTTTCCTGTCTGTAGTGTAAATTTTGGTCCTACTATCTTAACTCTAAGAAGATCCAATTTCTGTTTTATTACTTCAATTGGATCTTTAATCACGAGTAAATAAACGTTTTCAAACGGTTTTTAAAACGATTCTTCTACTGCTGATGATACTCAAACGTTGTCAAAAAGCTTTTAGCAAATTGAAACGTGTAGTAGAGGCAATCTTCATCTCTCTCTATTTTTTCAAGAAGATGTTCTTCTGCTAGTGATACTCAAACGTTAATCAAACAGCTGTTTAGCAACTTGAAACGTGTAGTAGAAGCAGATCTGCTTAAACATCTTCTAAAAAAACGTCTTTAATTGCGATTAAAGAACGGTATAATCAACGAACACACATCTGTTCTTGATAGGTTCGATTCAGATCGAGGCCTTGTGAGTATCGATCGACACCCTATGGTATCGGTCGATATTGGACTAAATTGTATCGGTCGACACTTAAGTGTATCGATCGATACCATGCAAACAGTGTATCGGTCGGCACCTCAGTGTATCGATCGATACTTTGCATCGACCAAGTTGGTCTATGTCGATCGATACTGTGTATAAGACACAGGTATCGATCGACACTGGTGCTATGATCGATCCTGTGAAATTCACTTGCATCGGTCGACACCCAGGGTATATCGATCGACACTGAGCGTGTATCGATCGATACAAGGTTGCTTCGAATGACACAGTATGTGCATCGAGCATCAATCGGAACCCAGGGTGTATCGATCGACACTCAATGTGTATCGATCGACACCAAGATGCTTTGATTAACACAGTATGTGCATCGAGCATCGATCGACACCTACGGTGCATCGATCGACACCATACGGGTGCATCAATAGACATTGAATGTGTATCGATCGATATCAAGGAGTATGGATCGACACCAATGCGATTTAGTTCGATATTAGAATTGCGATTCTTAAAGTTTATATATCGACACTAATTGAAAGTTGTTTCTTTTGTCTTAACAGAATGACAATTGATGTGGAAAACAACTCTGGATTGGTGGAGAAAACCAGTGAAAAGGTTGAATTGACTGCGAGTCAGATCGAGACGGTCAAAGTTCCATCTGGGAACCATGTCGCTCCTCCAACCAAGTTTGATGGGACAGCATTCAAGATGTGGAAAAGGAAGATGTTCTTCTATCTGACAACATTGAATCTGCAGAAATACACCAGTGAGGTGAAACCTGTTCTCCCAGAAGATAACACTGATCCACGTGCGCTTGCGAGTGTCCACGCCTGGGAACATGCTGACTTCTTGTGCAAGGGCTATATTCAGAATAGTCTTTCGGACTCTCTGTTTGGGGTGTACGAAAATGCTGAGACATCTAAGGATCTGTGGGATTCCTTAGACAAGAAGTACCGCATTGAAGATCCTGGTACTCAGAAATTTACTGTGGCGAAGTTCGAGCAGTACAAGATGGTGGATTCAAGACCACTAATGGAACAAGTCGATGAGGTGCAGAGGCTCCTACATGATATCTTTGCTGAGGGAATGCGGCTGTGTGAAACCTATCAAGGTTGCTGCATCATTGAGAAGCTACCTCCTGGTTGGACGGACTTCAAGAACTACCTCAGGCTGAAGAAAAAGAAGATGAGCCTTGAAGATCTGATTGTTAAGCTCCGCGTAGAGTCTACGAATCGGGAACAACAGATCAATGTAGGTGTGAAAATTCGCGAACACAATGCGAACATGGTTGAACACCAAAACCCCAATCAAGGCAAGTGGCAGAACAAAGGTCGCCTAAACAAAGGCAAAGGGAAGATGCCACCAAAGAACTTCCAAAAGTTCAAGAACAAGAGTGGTCAGAATGGTCAGACTTCTCAAAGGTTCTTAGGACTGTGTAACTTCTGTGGGAAGCAAGGACACAAATCCGTCGATTGTCGTAGCAAGAAGGCTCAAGCCAACTTGACAGAAGCTGACATGTGTGCTGTGGTCACTGAGGCCAATGTTGCTGAAAGCCATCCAAAGACTTGGTGGTTCGATACTGGTGCAACCAGACACATTTGTATGGATCGAGAGATGTTCTCCACATACACAAAGACCAAGAATGGTGAAAAACTCTTAATGGGTAATTCAGCCTCGTCGACAATTGATGGTCACGGGAAGGTTGTTCTGAAGCTCACCTCTGGACAGGAACTGGTACTCACGAACGTCGTCCATGTACCAGATATGCGCAAGAATCTGATCTCTGGATCGCTCATAAGTAAGCATGGATTCTCTGTGAAGCTGGAAGGTGATAAGCTGATCCTAACGAAGAATGGGATGTATTTGGGTAAGGGTTTTGTTTGTGATAATCTTTTTAAGATGTCTGTTGAGGCAGTAATCCGAAAGGATAATGTAACCGAGGCTTCCACCTCGAAGAACCCTAAGATTAATGATAAGAAACCAATTGCTTATCTCGCTGAGTCTTTTAATATTTGGCATGAACGACTAGGACATGTTAATTTCAAGTCTATGAGTAGATTAATGAACATGAACATGATTCCTAAATGCAAATTAAGCAAAGACAAATGTGAGGTTTGTGTCCAAGCCAAACTCACTAAAACGCCATCACCCAGCGTTCAAAGAACAACAGAACCTCTAGGTTTAATTCACACAGATTTATGTGATTTGAAATATATTCAAACCAGAGGAGGCAAGAAATATTTCGTGACTTTCATAGATGATTGCACGAGATATTGTTACATCTTTCTACTGCAAAGTAAAGATGAAGCCTTGGACAAATTTAAAGAATACAAGCTGGAAGTTGAAAACCAACTCGGCAAGACCATAAAAAAGGTCAGAAGTGTTAGGGGTGGTGAATATAGTGAACCATTTGATGCATTCTGTAGAGCACATGGCATTATCCATCAAACAACTGCTCCCTACTCACCGGAATCCAATGGAGTTGCTGAAAGAAAAAACAGAACTCTCAAGGAAATGATGAATGCAATGTTGCAGGAATCTGGGTTAGCCCAGAACATGTGGGGGGAAGCTCTGCTTACCTCGAATTATATCCTGAACAAAATTCCACACAAAGTCACAGGAAAAACTCCTTATGAACTTTGGAAAGGTTATGTACCTTCGTATGTATACCTGAAAGTGTGGGGGTGCCTGGCAAAAGTTGCAGTACCACTTCCAAAAAAGGTCACCATCGGACCTAAAACGGTAGATTGCATTTTCATCGGATACGCGCACAATAGTAGTGCCTATCGATTTTTGGTACATAAATCAGATATACCAGACATTCATGTAAACACAATAATGGAGTCAAGGAATGCATACTTCTTCGAAAATGTGTTTCCATGTAAGGATAGAGGAAATCCTAAACGAACTCGTCACGAACGAGATGCTAGCAAAGAGGCAAGCACTTCAGGCACTTCTACAGAAGTAGAAGAAGCTGAACCGAGACGAAGCAAGAGAGCTCGTAAGGAGAAGACATTTGGCTCTGAGTTCATAATGGCATTCCTAGCGGAAAGTGGTCCAAGAACTTTCATGGAAGCGATGTCTACACCTGATGCACCTTTCTGGAGGGAGGCATCTAACAGTGAAATCAACTCAATTATGCAAAATCATACTTATGAGTTGGTAGACCTACCTCAAGGTTGTAAACCTCTGGGCTGTAAATGGGTCTTCACCACTAAGCTAAAAATCGATGGCTCTATAGACAAATATAAGGCCAGGCTTGTGGTACAAGGATTTCGTCAAAAGGAAGGATTGGACTTCTTTGACACTTATTCTCCAGTGACGAGAATTACTTCGATTCGCATGTTGATTGGAATCGCAGCTTTAAGAAACCTTGAAATACATCAGATGGATGTTAAGACTGCTTTTCTAAACGGAGATTTAGAGGAAGATATCTATATGAATCAACCTGAGGGTTATGTTGCTCCCGGACAAGAGAAGAAAGTCTGTAGACTTGTCAAATCGCTATATGGACTCAAGCAAGCTCCGAAGCAATGGCATGAAAAATTCGACAGTGTAATGATGTCAAATGGCTTTCACATCAATGAGTGTGATAAGTGCATCTATATCAAAAGAACTTCACAAGGTTATGTGTTGTTGTGTTTGTACGTAGATGACATGCTAATCATGGGAAGCAACAAAGATATAATCATTCAAACAAAGAACATGCTAAGTGGAAAGTTTGATATGAAAGACATGGGATTAGCTGATGTAATTCTAGGGATTAAGATTATTCGAAATTCAAAAGGAATAATTATGTCTCAAGATCATTACGCTACAAAAATCCTAGAAAGGTTTAAGATCTACTCCAATGGGACTGCAAAAACTCCACTTGATCCTCATCTTCACTTGACAAAGAATTCAGGTGAAGCAGTGTTACAAGTGGAGTATGCAAGAGTCATCGGGAGTCTAATGTACTTAACGAATTGTACTAGACCCGATTTAGCACACTCGGTAAACGTACTAAGTCGTTACACGAGCAATCCAGGTCATACCCATTGGAGAGCCATAACTAGGGTATTAAATTATCTAAGATACACCAAAAGTTATGGGCTGCACTTTGGTAAAGAACCAGCAGTGCTGGAAGGGTACAGTGATGCCAATTGGATTTCAGATTCAAGAAACTCCAAATCCACGAGTGGATATGTCTTTACTCTTGCTGGTGCAGCAATATCCTGGAAATCTTCCAAACAAACACTCCTGGCCAGATCAACCATGGAGTCAGAGTTTGTAGCTTTAGACAAAGCTGCTGAGGAAGCAGAATGGCTTCGAAACTTTTTGGAAGATATCCCAATGTGGGAGAAACCAGTGCCAGCATTACGTGTACACTGTGATAGTCAGTCGGCTATCTCTCGGGCACTGAGTAATCTATATAATGGCAAGTCTCGTCATATAAGAAGACGACATAAGACCATTAGACAATTGATCTCAACTGGTGTAATAACGATAGATTACATCAAGTCGGCTGATAACCTAGCGGATCCGTTTACCAAAGGTTTGCCGCGAGATCAAATTGTAAAATCATCAAAAGGAATGGGTTTAAAGCCTATAGAAAAAGATGATGTTTGACAGATACCCCACCTATGTGACTGGAGATCCCAAGATCTAGGTTCAAAGGGAAACAAAATTAAACTGATTCGAATTGAGCACTGTGAGACTATGTCTCTGCCCAGTTCCTAGGATGATATAACAGTGCTACCTGTGGATAGTAAGGATAAGCGTTGGCTTTTAATGATTGCATAGCTATGTAGATAGTGGAGTGTGACAGGACACTTCTGAAAAACAAGCTAATAAAAGATCACCTAGTGAAGTGTGAAATGGGGCCGTTTCTAGGAGAATGAAAGAGAAGGCTATATTCTCCAAATTCACTCACGAATACCAGGAATGTTCAAGGCCAAAATGAACACAATAGAGAACAAAGTTCTACGAGAAGATGTCTCTGTGCGATACCTGTTGTCTAAGTTTACATAAAAATCCGGGCGGTTCAAGACATCATGTTCACCTCCTGGCCGAGTAAACTCGACAGATATTAAAAATGTTTGGTTCAAAGCTGGAAAATGCTACCTCTCAGATACAGTTACATTTTCGTATACTCTCGAAAGTCTGTCTACGTCTAGATGAGTCTAGTCAAGTATGTCTAGTAAAGTCTAGTCTGTACAATTTTCATATGTTCTAGAGTCATTTCTATTCATGTGTGGGATTGTTGGAACTAATTTTTTGTCAAAGCCTGAGGGTTTGATAAAATTGTGTTAGTGTGAAAAGAAATGAGTTAAGCTCTTTCTAATGAAATGTTTTCATTAACCGAGAAATGTTTTCTCGTGTATATATGTTGGAATGGTTGTGTCTTAAATGAACAACATGAGAGAAGAAAAGCCATACGTGCGACGTTCGCATCTTGGGCCTTGATTGGGCCCGTGGACTTTTTGAGGTATCGATCGATACCCCTTGGTATCGATCGATACCCAGCGGGCCGACTTAAAAATCGCAGCCGCCTAGGTTATTCTAGAAATATTCCTTTTCTGTCATGGAAAAACCCTAGCCTCTTTCCTATATATACAACACGATTTTCACCTAAAAAAATCATCCTCTGATACACAAAAAACACTTACTAAAAGTTCTAGCAATCGTTTCTTCAATTCCCTACTGCTTAGAGTAAGTTTTAATTTCGAGAGTATCGTAGAATAATGGTCGATAGATATGAATCATGGTGTTGATGATTCAGTTAAACTTTGGTTGTATCCTGGGACTCATGGATCTATAAAACCCCGTCACACTACGGGAGATTCTTAGAGTTAAGGAAAGAGATTTATCTCGCCTCCTCAGATCTTGTATTGCTTTATCGTCTATAAATCGTCTGTTCCTTAAACTGTTTATTTACATATTATTGTGATTAAATCTTTCCTGTCTGTAGTGTAAATTTTGGTCCTACACTTAATATTATAGGGAGATTAGGTTAATCATCATCATATCCGATTTTAACCTGCATCATAAATTCCATCGTATTATCGACTATTAATTAGGAGTCCAAGCTAATTATTTATTGTTGAATTCATGATTAGGTTTAGAATTCATTACTACTATGGTGGGCCAAAACTTCATCGTCGTTAAGGTGAGTGAAATTTTCTCTCGTTTTTTACTTTCTTAGTTTGTTTGACCGGTAAATGTAAATTGTTGTTTCACGACATTAACTTTCATAGGTGTGTTCACACTGGGTGGGCATCAAATAGTGTGGGAGTGGCAGAGGGGATATAATTGCTACCACATGCGTATTCACTAAAATTGTTTTATTCTCCCTATAGTTCTTTTTCGTGGAGTATTTTATTTTCTAGGGAAAGCTGATTTGTTTTTCATAACCAGGCAAAGCTGTTTTTTATTTAAAATAAATCTAATTATTTGGGTATTGTATGATTTTAATTTAGTATTAGATGCTTACCGTGCGTCCACGTATGATATTTTTTATTATTATAGATTTAATGTAATGTTTTCAGATTCTGTAAAACCCGGATCCAGATAACAATCCGGTCTGGATATAACTTTAAAACCAGAGACTATAAAATTTGGTAAAATCCATAAGAACTCAGCAAATAATCGTGAACCGGATATAATCGCTGACCCGGCTGGATCATGGTTAAGTAAAAAATTATAATCCAATCAAAGAGTTTTCTTTATTATTTTTATTGAGTCATTCTGATTTTACAATCTGGTACTTTATAATCTTTTTCGTTTATAAATAATGTTAAAATAGTTTACAAACATAATTTTTTTATAAAAGATAGAGTGTTTGAATGCATATACTAAAAATGATTTTGTTTTAATAGAATAAATTATCGAGATAAATTCAAAAATAACCCATAAACTATAAAGGGTTTGCACGCTGAGAAGGAGACATTGGAACTTTCCTCGTTGTCAGAAGTTGCTACATTGTTTATTTGGTAATAACTCAATTTCTTCTTGAAGTTGCAAATGAAATCAGAATCAAACCATTTTCAGTATTCAAGTTTGTAACAAATATTTAACAAAAAAAAAAAAAAAAAATTTGTAACAAATATGTGGTGGAGCATAGGTTTAAAATTATGCTGCTGGAAGTCGAACATGGATTCCAAAGTATCGACTATTGAACACAGATTTCAACCTTTTGACACTAACCCTTGTGCTACAACGGATTTGATTACTTTTGAGCTTAATAAAATTTGATCTGTTTATTACATGTAAACTCAAATGAGTTTTCAAAACTTGTTACATTTAGTACATTAATTATTTTATAAAAACTTTGGGCCGAAAAGTGTTATATATTATTATAGAAAGTACAAACTCTGTTTCGAGACTCAAAAGTTTTTAATTTTAAAATTTTTGGAAAGATTTTAATTTTGAACATTTAATTACAAATTTAAGATTAAGTTATAATTTGCGTCTCAATAGTAATAATTTTTTTTTTAATTAAAAATTATTAGAATATGGATTTTTTGTTGTTGTAGTCAACTGGTTCTTATAGTAGGGAAAAAGAACGTACACATTATTATAATATAATAGTATTACCTAAAAACCCATTTCAGGGTAATACACTATAAACTTTGAGCAAAGTTAGCTGAAATGAGAACTCTATTTAAAATTACATTTTTTACCGGTGACTCACCGTCTCAATAGTTATCCGATTAGAATCGCCTAAACTGATTAGAAAAGCAGTCAAGTGACTGAAATCCTGTAATACAAATCCTCTACCGCTATTGATAGATAAGAAAACTAAACAATCTGTGCTTGACAAGTTAAATGGGCTTTTACTTTTTTCAAAACATAACATGGGCTTTGTGAATACAAACATGGCCCAATAAGAAGGCTGGCCCAGAGAAGAATCCGGCCATCGTCCTTGGAGAGTTGGAATTAGATTACCGCCGTGCATATCATGTCTTTGATGATCTCAACAGTTATGAAATTGACGTGTTTGCTACAGCGGATTTAATTGCTTTTTTACAATGGAACTTGTTACACTTAGCTTTTTGGTACTCCCTCAGTTCTTAAAAAAATGATGTTTTAGAAGTTTTTTTGTGTTTTCAGTTTTCAATATAAAATTAAATAATTTTTTTATTGTTTTTGACTATTTGTATTCTGCAGATTGTTTTCTTATTGGTTGAATTGTGTTTAAATAGATAATAAATGATGTTTTTATTATGGAAAAAATAAAAATTAAATAAATATTTAATCTGTGTGCAAAAACTTTAAACATCATTTATATTAGAATAGAGAGAGTATTATTTACACGATCCTTGAATTCAGATTCAACGGTCTTGAATCAATTGAATTAGACCTAGTAATCTTTTGTTACCACATGCACTATATCATAAAAGCAAACCAATTGAATCAGTCTTAATTATAAAATTCTATGATATAACAAGATTTTGACGAAATTGAAATATTGAGTTGTTTATGAGTTAGTTTTAGTTTTTACTTAAAGGTAGAATTAAAGTACAAGACATAATCATAACCGTCATAAAACCTTAAATTATAGAAAGGATCCTAATCTAATAATCATTTCACCAAAAGCCTCTAATTCTTCTTTGCTCTGTCCATGTCGACTCCTCTTTAATTTATTTCCTCATTATCTGACTTTTTTTTTTAATATGTACTTTTTTGTTTAAATCAAACTCTTGTTTTGTTCTACGAATAATGTTTTTGAAGCTAAATGTTTGCTTACTGGTCCCAAATTTTATTGTGCCCTAAAACTAGGTCAAAGTCAAGTGTAAATGCAGGACCACAAAACTCTTTCCGAATGTAATCACTAATTACAGCTTTAATTATGCATATTAATTATACGGCAAATGAACCTATGATTAATCGTACGTTAATCAGTTCCTTGGTTCGTCTTTTTCTTTATTTTCATTGAAAGCTTTAGATCTAAAGAAAACTTCAGTCTTGCTACGTCCATGTGGTATCTACTATCTATACGGTAGATTTACATTTATAGCAAAAGATACTGTGATACATACGAGGCCAGCACCCTCGTATTCTATTTCATTACAAGCAAAAAGGTAAAAAGGTCCAAGCAGCAACTTGAAAGTCTTCTAGAAGCTACTTACTTAGAAAGGAAGCGTGTGACTTAACCAAAAAGATTCTAATATAGTAAAGAATAAACCACGAGTAAGAGTTAGCCACAACAGTGTACATGGGTGGTCGGTGACGTGTTAATAAGATGAGATAATCGTAAGAGTAGTATTTAAGCTGAGAGATGAGAGAAGAGTGCTTTATCTTTTGATTGGATCAAGTGTAATAGGGGAGGAGAGAGTACTCCCAAAACAATTCTCTCACCTTGTACAACTTTTATCGTTATATCAAAAGGCATATCTTTCTTAATATTTGTGTACTTTTGGAATCGTTTTTCTTCACATAACAACTTGATATCAGAGCAGATGAAGCACATGGTATTGAAGCAGTTCTCGACGATCCAAGATACATCGGCCGGAGAAAGGTTTTTGACACTCCGGCAAGGAGACTCGGTGAGGAGTTACTGCCGAGATTTCATAGGCTTGGCCTCTAAAGGTCCGGAGATAACAAAAGGGGTGTTGGGGTTGGCTTTCATGATCGGACTCAAACCGACGATCCGTGCCGGCGTTAGGATGTTGGAGGCCCGAACACTAAAAAAAATGATAAGTAGCGCAAAGAAGGTTGAGGAATGGTCGGAAAGCGGAGATCCGCCGAGGAGGGATTCTGTTGGGCCAGGAAGAGTATCTCGGCCCAGTATGGGGAAACCTCAGCAACAACCCTTCTTGGGCCATAACTCGACTAATGGGTCTCTTGCGGACAAACCCAGTGTTAGAGGGGGGATTAGCACCCCCTGGTTTAACTCGGTTCGAACCGAGATCGGTTCAATCAAGACCGGTCTACGATGGTTCGGATCAAAGACAAGTCGGCCCAAAAATGTTGGGCCGAGCTCGGAATCTCGCTGAAAGCCCATCTCGGCTACCGATCTAGGCCCATCACGAGCCCAATCCGTTACAACAGATAAAATCGGAATATTTCCTCTTTCCCGCCGATCTCGGAAATGGAAATATTCCTTGCGAACAGACCGCCGAAGAATAAGGAATATATCCTTATCTCGGAGGGGAATCCGGAATATTTCCATTCCCTAATCGAGCAAGGAAAAGGGAATATTCACATTTAGAGCCGCCTCAAGACAATATAAATAGAGGAGAAGGTTCATTCATCAAGGAGGACGCAACTTCCGCAGAGACAGAGAATACAAGAGAGAGCTTATTACCGATCTCAAGTCTTTTGTCTTTGCTTTCTTACTTAAACTCTGTTGTAACCGCCGACTTAGATCAATAAACGAGATTCCGATTAAAAGTACTGTTTTACCCTTTTTGTGTGATTTACGGATCAACAATTGGCGCCGACTGTGGGGATTATAGAACAGTACTTTCGGATATCGTTTGATTGAAGTTCGGCAATGGTTCTTCCAGTCGATACCACCGCAGCCCTCGTCAACGGTTCAGAAACCGACGATCAAAACCCACGGATCGACGAGCTCAATCCTATCGATACCGAACTACAGACAACCGGAGGAGGACCCCCTCCGACCATACCTGTCGGAGAAGACAATCAGGTCAATCCATCTCGGACTCTTCCACAGACTCCGGCTGCTTCGATATTCACGGATCCGACCGTCTTCATGGAAGCCATGGCGGCACAGTTCGCCGAGATCAACAGAAAGAACGAAGAACGGATCACTTCACTGATAGCATCCCACTTCGAACGCCGAAACCAGATTGGCACCCTCGATCCAAACCTGATCACGCCCGCCGGAGAACACACGTTGCGCCGAAACCTCTTGTCCGACTTAACCGACGCTCAACCCCCAGGCACGATCGACCCGCCGACAAGAAGATCCTCTGCGACCGGTTCGGAAATCAACATCACGAACCAAGCCGCCGTGAATTTGGAATTCGCCAAGGTCCAGGCCCAACTACAAGATATGCGGACCAAAGTCCATCAGGCTACGAGTTCGGCGCCGGAGATCTACCGGGTAATTCAAGAGTCACAGAGGACGCCGTTTACCGACACAGTCGTCAATACTCCAGTCCGACGATTGGAAAGAGTAAAGATCACATCATACAACGGGTTTACCGATCCTAAACACTTCTTGACCTCGTTTGTCATCACAATGAACCGATTTCGTTTCGGCTCGGAAACCGAGAAGGACGCAGCCATGTGCCAACTATTCGTGGAGAACTTATCCGGAGCCGCGCTCGATTGGTTTTCAACGCTCGAGCCAAGCTCGGTAAACAGCTATAACGAGCTCACCACCAAATTCCTCAAACGCTTCACCATGTTTATCATGCAGAAAACAAAGAACGCCGAACTCTGGGCCCTCGAGCAGAAGCAGGACGAGCCCCTACGCAACTTCATGGAACGTTTCAAAGCGGTTGTATCCCATTGCACGATCGACGACGAAGCCGCAATCGAGGCTCTTTACAAAGCCACCTGGTACGAATCGGACTTTCACAGGGAGATCAAACGCAATAATCCAAAGACATTGGAGGACATCTTGCACATGGCGCATATCTTCATCATAGAGGAGGAGGAAAGATCCGAGAAAGATAGGCGATACGCAATCACGAAACAGCCCGCCACTAAGGACAAACTGTGCGTTCCCCCGAAACAACCCGTCAATACGGTCCAAGCTCAGCAATCCTGGTCAAACACTTGGGTTTGGTCGGATGAGCCAAAAGAGCCCGACACCACTGAATCCGCACCGTACTGCAATTTCCATAACCGGTATGGAAATCATTCGACCGAAGAGTGCCGACATCTACAGGAGTTCCTGATGATGAAGTACAAAAAGGGGGAAGTTCCAGTCGAAGGAGCCTTCCAACCCTCGAACAGACCGCACCGTAACGATAACGGTAGGAGACGTAACTCCAGACCAAACAAGGCTACCGAGCAGCCTAAAAATAAAACCGACGACGAACAGCCAAAACGGGATCGAGAGGACAACGTGGAAGCTCAGCAACCTCCGCAGGTTCGGAAACGTATCAACATGATCATGGGCGCGTTGGAAACATGCAACTACTCCGTCCGAGCTCTGAAGACATACAGTAAGGAAGCAGTGGCCGCAAAACAGTCACATCAGACTACACCCTGCGGAACGCCGATCACCTTCTCTGAGGCCGACACGGAAGGACTTCATATGCCGCATAACGACCCGTTAGTCGTCGAGACACTCATCGGTGATGTCGTAGTCGGGCGAATTTTGATCGACACTGGGAGCTCGGTTAACGTGATTTTCAAGGATACGCTAAAAAATATGGATTTTCCCGACAACCAAATCAGACCGAACATCGAACCACTCACCGGATTCTCGAGCGAGCAAACCATGACAGCAGGAACGGTTAAAATTCCTATGTATACCGGGGGAATATGCCGAATGGTCAAGTTCTTGGTGTTAAACAAACCAGCGATCTACAACGTGATACTTGGCACGCCGTGGATATTCTCAATGCAAGCAGTCGTGTCAACGTATCACCAATGCGTCAAGTTCCCAACACCTTCCGGAATCTTCACCCTTAAAGGCGACCAAGTGATGTCCCGAACGTGTTTCATCAACGAATGCAAACTGAGGACCACTCCCCGCACCTGCGTGATCAATAAGAAGAAAAATCCAAACGATCCCGATTTACCGCGACGCGAAACGATCGTCCAAGTCAATATCGACGATTTCAATCCGAAGAGATGCGTAGGAATCGGAGCCGAGCTCTACGAGGACATCAAAGCAGATTTAAGCGATTTCCACGAACCCCCATTCCCCGTTCGTGGAATTCCATGAACCTCAAGCGTTACTACATCTAGGCCAACCCTCAAGCGCTAAAAAAAAAAAAAAAAAAAAAAAAAAAAAAAAAAAAAAAAAAAAAAAAAAAAAAATCACCGAGCTACTACACATACGCTCGGTTCTAATATGTCATATGAACTACGAATGGCTTGATCCTTCTTTCGAAGGTACGTAGGCAGCCCTCACAAGGCGCAGCTATAACATTAATAAAATTTTACCAAGGCATTCTACCGAACTCCAATAGTTCGTACCTTCAAAGCCAAACTTTATGTTTGCCGAACTCCAATAGTTCGTACCTTCAAAGCCAAACTTTATGTTTACCGAACTCCAATAGTTCGTACCTTCAAAGCCAAACTTTATGTTTGCCGAACTCCAATAGTTCGTACCTTCAAAGCCAAACTTTATGTTTGCCGAACTCCAATAGTTCGTACCTTCAAAGCCAAACTTTATGCTTGCCGAACTCCAACAGTTCGTATTTTCTAAGTCAAACTTTTAGTTTGCCGAACTCCAACAGTTCGTATTTTCTAAGTCAAACTTTTAGTTTGCCGAACTCCAACAGTTCGTATTTTCTAAGTCAAACTTTTAGTTTGCCGAACTCCAACAGTTCGTATTTTCTAAGTCAAACTTTTAGTTTGCCGAACTCCAACAGTTCGTATTTTCTAAGTCAAACTTTTAGTTTGCCGAACTCCAACAGTTCATATTTTCTAAGTCAAACTTTTCGTTTGCCGAACTCCAACAGTTCGTATCTTCCAAATCAAACTTCTCGTTTGCCGAACTTCAACAGTTCGCATTTTCAACCACCAACGGTTACATATCAACGTCCTGGCCAGACGATCTGATAAAGTCGAGCTTAGCTCGCACGCATCCTCATGGTGCAATGGATAATACACTTTCCACATTCAAAGCCGAGATCAGTCTCGCACCAAATTCTCAGATTATCCGAGCTAAATAAGCCAAGTCCGTCTCGCACACTCGGATTCAATGTGAGAAACCTAGAGCATATTAAGATGGTCTGTTCACGTACTCTTAAAACTAAACTCTAGGGTCAAGCCGAACGTCCTTCCTCGCAAATCTAAGCCGACTTCTCAACAGTCGCAAAACTAATAAGCCGATTTCTCAACAGTTGCAAAAACAAGTAAGCCGATTTCTCAACAATCGCAGAAGCAGTAAGCCGATCTACGATAGGGATTGCCAACCTCGAACAGGTTTAGTCGAATTTATCCTCTTCACCCGGCTAAGACCGTACAGTTTACGGCACCACTGTGTACGATAATTTCGAGAGGTTCGTATAATGTACGACTTCAAATATATCAGAGCTCGGTATAAAAATAACTTGAGAAATAACTAAGTATAACACTCAAAATAAAAAGAAGATCGATAAAAGTCAGATCCATTCAAAAGCCCCTCGGGCGAACAACAGAGTGGATACCGGACTTTAAAAACCCTCCGGTCCAAGAGGTCAGGTTATAAGCCCATTCGGGCAAAGAGAAAACTAGTCATATTACAAAAAAAATGATTCAGACATTTTGCTTCCGCATCGCATCAGCGCGATCAGCCGACATGGAAGCCTGATTGGATCCGAACTCGTCGAGGCCCGGTGGAACCTCATTGCCCATCGACGTCGAAACCTCTGGATGCACCGGATCACTAAAAGGCGTGACAACCAAGTCCGCCTCACCCAGCTCACAGAGGTCAATCGCGGCATATTCCTTCACCTTTTCGGCCTTAAGCTTCTCGAGCCGATCGATACGAGACGAAGGGACAACAATACCGTGCTTCTTCTTGAGGCCCTCACAGAAATCAAGTACTCCCTGAACCTGATTGATAACGAGGAACGGTTTCGTCGCCTGCTCAACCGCCGACAAATGGTCCTTTACCTTATGAAGCCGGACTTGGCACCTTTCAGTGACCGCTTTTCTCCTGGAGATCTGCTGGGTACGACCAGCCCTCAATCGCGAAGTTTCCGCGAACAACTTTATCGAGAGAGCATCTCTTTCCAACCCCAACTCGGCATTGGATCTCTTAAGTGCGGCAATCTCGCGAGTCAGTTGGTCCACCGCACGATCGCCCGCCTCCACTCGGTCCCCGGATATGTGCAGCTCCTTGCGAAGCTCCGCCGCTTGAACCTTCGCCTCGAAAGCTTTACGGCGCGATTCTCCGAGCTCGCGGTCGTAAGACCCGACGATCTCGTTCGTCTGGGCAACCATCTGTCAAAATAACGAACCTTAGAAAAAAGAAGGACAAGGAACGACGAACTCAAGAATAAAAGGGGAAAAGGGTTTACCTCAGCAGTAGTCTGAGCCAGTTTCTTATAGGCCTCAGATTGGCGAAGACAATCGATCGGCGGAAGGAAGTCCGGGCCGAAACTCAAGCGCCGATACGATTCGACGTAATCCCAAGAGTTGGCCTCGGGATCGGACGCCCGACGCCTCTTTGGCACTGGAGAGTCATCCGATAAGACAACTGTTTCTCCTTCAGCAATTTGGGGTTCGGTACTCCCCTCGCCGCCTTCACCATCTTCGGTGTGCTCGGTACCGACCCTAGCAGTTGGATCAACAGCCTGCCGAGACCTTTTTTTTGTCTTTTTTCTCCTTTTCTTTTCAGCCGGAAGAGAAGTGCGTTCCCCAGCAGGAACCCTTCCTTGGCCAATCTCTTCGACTGGAGCATTAGGTTCGGCCAGTACAGGAACCTCGTCCTGACCGATCTCTTCAGCCGGAGCCTCGGGTTCGGCCATTACAGGAACCTCTCCTTGGCCGATTCCTTCAGCCATAGCCTCAGGATTTGCCTGATCGGCTGCCAGAGGAATGTCCACATCCATTTCATCACCATCCATCTCGGCAGAGAGATCAGGGATATCATCGAACTTCATTTTTCGACGACGAGATGGGTTTGCTGGAAAAAGAAAGAACATAGATAAAGGAGACTGCCGAACTGAGAAGAAAAATCTACCGAAATTTACCTCTAAGAGCTCTTTTCGCTTTCAAGTCAAACTTCTCTTGGTAGGCTTCGAGCCACCGAACTTTACCAGCCTCACTTAACTGCTTCGCTTGGAGGAAAGTGAACCCCGGTGTGGTGATAAGGAAGCCTGGCGTGTGACGATCTGAAAAGAAAAAGAAGAAATATAATTTAGGCAAAATAGCATGGTAAATAGAAATCAAGAGCCAAGATCTACCGATAGGGGTCCTCCACTGAGTCCGGTAACTCCCATCCGGACACTCTACGGAAGATTCGTCAATCTTTAGGAAAAAGTACCGCGCATTCCAGTTGTTAACCTTGCTCGGCTTATTCCCGGTAACCAGATCGGCTTCCGGCTTCGCGCTAGCCGATAGGTACCAAGGCTTCACCTTCGACAGGTTTACCCGAAAAAGCCTCTCGAAAATCTTAGCCGTAATCGGGATACCGCACTCTTCGCCGAGAGAAGTAAGACCCATAAGGTTTATTACCGTGGCTGGCATCAACTGGGAGATCGCGATATGTCGTCTCTTACAGTACTTGTAGAAGAGTTCGGGAATAGGAAATTGGAGACCGCAGCTTCTGAAATACTCCTCGTAAACGCACACATACCCAGCAGGAGCATCCCACGGACGATCGGTCTCCTTCGGGATCTTAAAAATAATATCATCTGGAGCATTACACCTCTCCAACGTAACTCGAACCGTCTCCACAGTAGAACGAGACGGTCTAATGATCGCAGGCCTTTCGATCACACGTCCGGTAGCCGATCTGGAAACATCACCCTGACAAACTTCTGGCGATACAGCGTGATCGTCCGGACAGGCAGCTTCATCGCCCTCCGCGAGCCGAGCTGCAAATTCCCGATCTGCCCGAATCTGTTCGTCTGGTTCGACAACTCCTTCAAGTTCGTCCTCATCAATAAGCTGAGGAACTTCGATCGTAACCCTTGGATTTCTCGGCCCAGCGGCAGTAACCCCGGAACTACTTGCATCACCACGACGCGAGTTATGTCTGAATAATTCTTGCATATCCGAACTCGAAACGGAATCATCCATAAAACGTCTGAGGTCTGGGAAGTCTTGATTCGGAGATCGGTCCCCAACAGAAATAGAGTCACCTTCAGAAGTCATCTCGATCGAAAGAAAGAAATGATAAAGAACAATTTGAATACTAACGAAGAACAGCTTGAAGATCGCCCAGAAAATTCGAAGATCTTCAAACAGATCGGAAGAATCATGGCGGAGAAATGATCGGAGAACGGAAAGAAAAATAAATTCTAGAGAGAAGGGAGAGCGTTTAGAGAGAGAAAGTACCTTTTCTTTTCGGAAGCAAAGCGGAAATAAAAAAAACAGAAAGAGGGTCGAGCGGTATTTATAAGGAAAAACGCAATGATGACGACTCTTCGAGTTCTGTAGCCAAAGAGTACGAATCGACACGCGACTCCTCGAATTCCGCGACTAAAGAAGATAAAGCGGCACACTTTTCCCGAAGAAAATCTGCCGAACTCGAAAGCTCCAAAATCTATTCGATCACGGAAGTTCCGATCTTCACTTTCGAAAGAAGTTCGCCGAACTCAAAATTCGCCGAACCCAAGAATCCGCCGCACTCGAAATAGAATCTGATCAGATCGTACCGATCTCAGTTTTAACCGAGCTAAAGAATACTCCCCAAAAATTCACCGAACTCATAAACTCCCTCGCCGAACTGAGGGGGGGACCAATTGTTAGAGGGTGGGATTAGCACCCCCTGGTTTAACTCGGTTCGAACCGAGATCGGTTCAATCAAGACCGGTCTACGATGGTTCGGATCAAAGACAAGTCGGCCCAAAAATGTTGGGCCGAGCTCGGAATCTCGCTGAAAGCCCATCTCGGCTACCGATCTAGGCCCATCACGAGCCCAATCCGTTACAACAGATAAAATCGGAATATTTCCTCTTTCCCGCCGATCTCGGAAATGGAAATATTCCTTGCGAACAGACCGCCGAAGAATAAGGAATATATCCTTATCTCGGAGGGGAATCCGGAATATTTCCATTCCCTAATCGAGCAAGGAAAAGGGAATATTCACATTTAGAGCCGCCTCAAGACAATATAAATAGAGGAGAAGGTTCATTCATCAAGGAGGACGCAACTTCCGCAGAGACAGAGAATACAAGAGAGAGCTCATTACCGATCTCAAGTCTTTTGTCTTTGCTTTCTTACTTAAACTCTGTTGTAACCGCCGACTTAGATCAATAAACGAGATTCCGATTAAAAGTACTGTTTTACCATTTTTGTGTGATTTACGGATCAACACCCAGGTCCATCAACAGTGGGGAAAATCAAACGACCACGTTTCGTGGCAATGGGACCAAAACCCTAAATAGTCACAATCGACTCAAGCCTCCGTTCCGGCGACTAACGGCTGCGGAAGTGGCGAAGTGGAAGGCGGAGGGACTGTGCTTCCGATGCGATGAGCGTTTTCACGCGAACCACCTGTGTCGGCTACCCGAGCTCTAGGTGTTGATGGTGCACGAAGACGGGACTGAATCAGAGTTGAGGGATGAACAATATGAGGAGATGGAAGACAAGGCGCCGGAGTTCACGGAGCTTGCCGAGCTGTCCATCAATTCCGCCGTGGGTATCTCTTCGTCACGTACGATGAAGCTCATGGGCACAATCCATGGAGAAAATCTGGTGGTTCTGATCGACAGCGGCGCCTCGCATAATTTCCTGTCGGAGAGCGTGGTGAACCGGTTGGGGCTGCTGTCGAAGGGAACGACTGGGTATGGGGTGTTTGTTGGAACCGGTCTGACTGTTTGTGGGAGGGGCATATGTCACGATATAGAGTTAATCATGCAGGGGTGCTCGGTTGTGATAAATTTCCTTCCTCTCGATCTTGGAAGTGCTGATGTGATCCTTGGTGTGCAGTGGTTGGAGACTCTGGGTGATACCAAAAACAACTGGCAGCTGCAGATTATGAAATTCAAGTTGAATGGAGAGAAAGTTGTCCTGAGAGGAGATCCCAGCTTATGTAGTGCTTATGTATCTCTCAAGGCATTGTGGAAGGCTTTAGAGAAACAGGGGGAAGGGGTTTTGGTAGAATACATCGGGCTGCAAGCCGAAGGGGTTGAGGTGTCATTGAATCCTCCACCAAGAGAGCTAGCTGCGGTGTTAAGAGAGTATGAGCCGGTGTTTAACGAGCCTAGTGGGTTACCTCCCTCTCGTGGCAAGGAACACGCCATTGAGTTGGAGCCAGACACGCGTCTGGTCAGTGTGCGTCCCTTCCGTTACCCGCAGACACAGAAGGCTGAGATTAAGAAGCATATAAATTCTATGTTGGCAGCATGAATCATTCGTGAGAGTGGGAATCCTTTCTCGTGCCCCGTATTGCTAGTAAAGAAAAAGGATGGGAGCTGGCGTTTTTGTGTCGATTATCGGGCTCTTAACAAGATTACGGTGGTGGACAGTTACCCGATTCCGATGATAGACCAGCTCCTCAACAAATTACAAGGAGCCAAGGTCTTCTCAAAGCTTGACCTCCGCTATGGTTATCACCAAATTCTTATGAAAGCAGCAGACGTTCAGAAAACTGCATTTCGAACTCATGACGGGCACTACAAATTTCTGGTAATTCCCTTCGGGTTGTCCAACGTGCCAGCTACCTTCCAATCTCTCATGAATGCAGTATTCAGGCCCTTTCTCAGGTGGTATGTGTTGGTTTTCTTTGACGATATCCTTGTATACAGTCAGTCGATCAGAGATCACCAAGGGCATCTCAGAGCAGTACTGGAAGTACTGCACCAGCACCAGCTCTTTGCCAACTGGAAGAAGTGTCAGTTTGGGGTCTCGAAAATTGAATATATGGGTCATGTCATTTCAGCAGATGGGGTAGCGGCTGATGCAGGAAAAATACAAGCAATGGTGGAATGGCCAGAGCCCAAAAACGTGAAGGAGCTGAGGGGAATTCTGGGCTTAACGGGATACTACCGAAAATTTGTGAAAGCATACGGGGAAGTAGCCTGTCCCTTGACTGAATTATTGAGAAAGGACAAGTTTGGGTGGAGCGAGGCAGCCTCTATAGCCTTTAACAAACTGAAGATATCAATGACCTCAATACCGGTTCTTGCGTTACCAGATTTTGAGGCTTTGTTTGTGGTAGAATCGGATGCCTCAGGAGTTGGTTTAGGCGCAGTGCTTATGCAGAAATAGCGTCCACTGGCGTATTTCAGTCAAGCGTTAACTGAAAGACATAAGCTTAAATCAGTATACGAAAGGGAAATAATGGCCATTGTATTTGCGGTTCAGAAGTGGCGTCATTACCTTCTTGGAAGGAAGTTTCTGGTGCGGACAGACCAAAAAAGTCTAAAATTTTTGTTGGAGCAAAGGGAAATCAACATGGAGTATCAAAGGTGGCTCACCAAATTATTGGGGTTCGATTTCGACATCCAATACAAGTCAAGATTGGAGAGCAAGGCTGCTGATGCCCTGTCTCGCAGAGGGGTGGTTACTGAGCTATTTTCACTATCCATATCAGTTGTAGTACAATTGGAGGCCGTTTGTAGTGAGGTTGACAAGGATCCAGAACTGAGGAAGGTAATACTTGAGCTTCAGCAGGACTCCATCAGTCATCCTGATTTTTCAGTGGTGCAAAGTCGTCTCCTCCGCCAAGGTAAACTGGTTCTGCCCTCGTCTTCTCATCTAATAGGATTGATCCTGAAGGAGTTCCATGATGGGAAACTCGGCGGGCATGGGGGGGTCCTCAAAACACAAAAGCAGATTGGAAAACTCTTCTATTGGCAGGGTATGATGACATATATCAGGTGTTATATGGCAGCCTGCCTAACCTGTCAATGGCACAAGTATTCAACACTAGCATCATGGGGATTACTGCAACTTTTGCCAATACCATCCAACATTTGGGAGGATATCTCAATGGATTTTGTGGAGAGATTGCCGCGTTCTGATGGTTACAATGCTGTTCTGGTAGTGGCGGATAGGTTAACCAAATACACTCATTTCATAGGATTGAAGCACCCTTTCTCAGCTATCGATGTAGCGGTCTTGTTTGCCCATGAAGCGATCAAGCTGCATGGTTTGCCAAGAACAATTATTTCAGACAGGGACAAGGTGTTCACCAGTCTCTTTTGGAAAGAGTTGTTTCGCCTGGCAGGAACGAGGCTATGCTTCAGTACTGCGTATCATCCACAATCTGACAGGCAGACTGAGGTCACCAATCGAGGCCTGGAGACCTATCTGTGGTGCTTTTCAAGTGATAAGCCGAAGTCCTGGGCACGGTTCTTGCCTTGGGCAGAATTGAGTTACAACACAGCCTATCATTCATCCATCCAAATGTCTCTATTTCGAGCGGTGTATGGACGGGATCCACCTTTGCTGCTAAGGTATGAGAATGAGTCTACTTAAAATGCAGACTTGGAAGAAAGGCTCAAGGAATGTGATGGCATAATCACCTTGCTCAAGGATCACCTCCACAAGGCTCAGCAGGTTATGAAAAACAGGGCTGATGGTCATCGCAGGGATGTATCCTTTGCTGTGGGGGATATGGTCTTCCCCAAACTGAAGCCTTACCGTCAGCGTTCTCTAGCTAGAAGACTTAATGAGAAGCTGGCAGCCAGGTTCTACAGGCCTTTTGAGATAGAAAGCACATATAGGAGAAGTCCCTTATCGTCTCAAGCTGCCCAAGGACACCAAAATTCACAACACCTTCCATGTCTCGCAGCTAAAATAAGCGATTGGAGAGTCTCTGGTTCCATCCCCCATTCCACCACAGCTGACTTCAGAGGGGACTTTGGTAGCAGAACCAGAAGCTGTTTTGGGGTCTCGGGTTAACAGCACTACCGGTCTGGATGAGAGTGGAATAGTGTGATAACACAGCAGTTTCCAAGCTTCAACCTTGAGGACAAGGTCGATTTCCATGGAGGGGGTATTGATACATACGAGGCCCATCACCCTCCTATTCTATTTCATTACAAGCAAAAAGGTAAGAAGGCCCAAGCAACAACTTGAGAGTCTTCTAGAATCTACTTACTTGGAAAGGAAGCGTGTGACTTAACCAAGGAGTGTTAGAGGGGGGATTAGCACCCCCTTGGTTTAACTCGGTTTGAACCGAGATCGGTTCAATCAGGACCGGTTTACGATGGTTCGGATCGAGGATAAGCCGGCCCAAAAACATTGGGCCGAGCTCGGAATCTCGTTGAAAGCCCATCTCGGCTACCGATCTAGGCCCATCACAAGCCCGGTCCGTTACAACAGATGAGACCGGAATATTTCCCTTTTCCCACCGGTCTCGGAAAAGGAAATATTCTCTTTGGTCGATTCCACGAGATATGCGGAACTTATCCTTATCTCGGAGAGAAAACCGGAAGATTTCCTTTTCCTAATCGAACTCGGAAAAGGAAATCTTCCTTTGAACCGCCTCAAGGACACTATAAATAAAGGAGGAGGCTCATTCGTTGAAAGGAGGCACAACTTCCGCAGAGACAGAGAATACAAGAGAGAGCTCATTACCGATCTCAAGTCTTTTGTCTTTGCTTTCTTACTTAAACTCTGTTGTAACCGCGACCTTTGATCAATAAACGAGATTCCGATTAAAAGTACTGTTTTACCCCTTTTGTGTGATTTACGGATCAACAATTGGCGCCGTCTGTGGGGACTATAGAACAGTACTTTCGGATATCGTTTGATTGAAGTTCGGCAATGGTTCTCCCAGTCGATACCACCGCAGCCCTCGTCAACAGCTCAGAAACCAATGATCGAAACCCACGGATCGACGAGCTCAATCCTATCGATACCGAACTACAGACAACCGGAGGAAGACCCCCTCCAACCATACCTGTTGAAGAAGACAATCAGGTCAATCCATCTCGGACTCTTCCTCAGTCTCCGGCCGCTTCGATATTCACGGATCCGACCGTCTTCATGGAAGCTATGGCGGCGCAGTTCGCCGAAATTAACAAAAAGAACGAAGAGCGGATCGCATCTCTCATAGCATCCCATTTCGAGCGCCGAAATCAGATCGGTATCCTCGATCCAAACCAGGTCACCCCCGCCAACGAAAACACGTTACGCCGAAATCTCTTGTCCGACTTAACCGAAGCTCAACCCCCAGGCACGATCGACCCGCCGACAAGGAGATCTTCCGCGACCGGTTCGGAAATCAACATCACGGACCAAGCCGCCATGAATTTGGAATTCGCCAAGTTCCAAGCCCAACTACAAGATATGCGGACCAAAGTCCATCAGGCTACGAGTTCGGCGCCCGACATCGACCGGGTAATTCAAGAGTCACAGAGGACGCCGTTTACCGACAAAGTCGTCAATACTCCAGTCCGACGATTGGAAAGAGTCAAGATCACGCCATACGACGGGTTTACCGATCCTAAAAACTTCTTGACTTCGTTTGTCATCACGATGAACCGATTTCGTTTCGGCTCGGAAACTGAGAAGGACGCAGCCATGTGCCAACTATTCGTGGAGAATTTATCCGGGGCCGCGCTCGATTGGTTTTCAACGCTCGAGCCAAGTTCGGTAAACAGCTATAACGAGCTCACTACCAAATTCCTCAAACGCTTCACCATGTTTATCAAGCAGAAAACAAAAAACGCCGAACTCTGGGCCCTCGAGCAGAAGCAGGACGAGCCCCTACGCAACTTCATGGAGCGTTTCAAAGCGGTTGTATCCCATTGTACGATCGACGACGAAGCCGCGATCGAGGCTCTTTACAAAGCCACCTGGTACGAATCGGACTTTCACAGGGAGATCAAACGCAACAATCCAAAGACATTGGAGGACATCCTGCACAGGGCGCATATCTTCATCATGGAGGAGGAGGAAAGATCCGAGAAAGATAGGCGATGCGCAATCACGAAACAGCTCGCCACTAAGGACAAACTGTACGTTCCCCCGAAACAACCCGTCAATACGGTCCAAACTCAGCAATCCTGGTCAAACACTTGGGTTCGGTCGGATGAGCCAAAAGAGCCCGACACCACAGAATCCGCACCGTACTGTAATTTCCATAACCGGTATGGAAATCATTCGACCGAAGAGTGCCGACATCTACAGCAGTTCCTGATGATGAAGTACAAAAAGGGAGAAGTTCCAGTCGAAGGAACCTTCCAACCCTCGAACAGACCGCACCATAACGATAACGATAGGAGACGTAACTCCAGACCAAACAAGGCTACCGAGCAGTCTAAAAATAAAACCGACGACGAACCACCGAAACGAGATCGGGAGGACAACGTGGAAACTCAACAACCTCCGCAGGTTCGAAAACGCGTCAACATGATCATGGGCGCGTTGGAGACGTGCAACTACTCCGTCCGAGCTCTGAAGACATACAGCAAGGAAGCAGTGGCCGCGAAACAGTCACATCAGACTACACCCTGCGGAACACCGATCACCTTCTCCGAGGCCGACACAGAAGGACTTCACATGCCGCATAACGACCCGTTAGTCGTCGAGGCACTAATCGGTGATGTCGTAGTCGGGGGAATTTTGATCGACACTGGGAGCTCGGTTAACGTGATTTTCAAGGATACGCTGAAGAACATGGATTTTCCCGACAACCAAATCAGACCGAACATCGAACCACTCACCGGATTCTCAAGCGAGCAAACCATGACAGCAGGAACGGTTAAAATTCCTGTGTATACCGGGGGAATGTGCCGAATGGTCAAGTTCTTGGTGATAAACAAACCAGCGATCTACAACGTGATACTTGGCACGCCGTGGATTTTCTCAATGCAAGCAGTCGTGTCAACGTATCACCAATGCGTCAAGTTCCCAACACCTTCCGGAATCTTCACCCTTAAAGGCGACCAAGTGATGTCCCGAACGTGTTTCATCAACGAATGCAAACTGAGAACCACTCCCCGCACCTGCGTGATCAATAAAAAGAAAAATCCTGACGATCCCGATTTACCGCGACGCGAAACGATCGTCCAAGTCAATATCGACGACCTCAATCCGGAGAGATGCGTAGGAATCGGAGCCGAGCTCGACGAGGACATCAAGGCAGATTTAAGCAAATTCCACGAACCCCCATTCCCCGTTCGTGGAATTCCATGAACCTCAAGCGGTACTACATCTAGGCCAACCCTAACGGGCTAAAAAAAAAAAAAAAAAAAAAAAAAAAAAAAAAAAAAAAAAAGATCACCGAGCTACTACTCATACGCTCGATTCTAATATGTAACATGAACTACGAATGGCTTGATCCTTCTTTCGAAGGTACGTAGGCAGCCCTCACAAGGCGCAGCTATAACATTAATAAAAATATATTACCAAGGCATTCTACCGAACTCGTACAGTTCGTACCTTCCTAAGCCAAACTTATGTTTGCCGAACTACAACAGTTCGTATTTTCAAACCGAACTTAAGAAGTTCGCCGAACTCATACAGTTCGTATTTTCCTAAGCCAAACTTTATGTTTGCCGAACTCAAACAGTTCGTATTTTCCAAAGCCAAACTCTGAGTTTGCCGAACTCCAAACAGTTCGTATCATTAAGCCAAACTTTACGTTTGCCGAACTACAACAGTTCGCATTTTGGACCATCAACGGTTCCCATATCAACGTCCTGGCCAGACGACCTGATAAAGCCGAGCTTAGCTCGCACGCATCCTCACGGTGCAATGGATAACACACTTTCCACATTCAAAGCCGAGATCAGTCTCGCACCAACTTCTCAGGTTATCCGAGCCAAATAAGCCGAGCCCGTTTCGCACACTCGGACTCAATCTGAGAAAACCTAGAGCATATTAAGATGAGCTGTTCACGTACTCTTAAACTAAACTCTAGGGTCAAGCCGAACGTCCTTCCTCGCAAATCTAAGCCGACTTCTCAACAGTCGCAAAATTTAGTAAGCCGATTTCTCAACAATCGCAAATACCAGTAAGCCGGTTTCTCAACAACCGCAAAATCAGTAAGCCGATCTACGATAAGGATTGCCGACCTCGAACGGGTTCAGTCGAACTTGTCCTCTTCACCCGGCTAAGACCGTACTATTTACGGCACCACTGTGTACGATAAGTTTGAGAAGTTCGTATTAAGTACGACTTCAAATATACCAAAATTCGTCATAAGAATAACTCGAGAAATAATAAAACTTAAACATTCAAAAAAGAAGATCGATAAAAATCGAATTCGTTCAAAAGCCCCTCGGGCAAAGTTACAAGACGGATACCGGATTTTAAAAACCCTACGGTCCAAAAGGTCAAGTTATAAACCCATTCGGGCAGAAGAAAATTAAAAATATTACAAAAGAAGGGAGGGGGAGCTCAGACGTTCTGCTTCCGCATCGCATCAGCGCGATCAGCCGACATGGAAGCCCGGTTTGATCCGAACTCGTCGAGGCCCGCTGGCACTTCATTACCCATCGACGTCGAGACCTCTGGATGCACCGGATCGCTGAAAGGCGTGACGACCAAGTCCGCCTCATCCAGCTCACAGAGGTCGACCGCGGCATGCTCCTTCATCTTCTCGGCCTTGAGCTTTTCGAGCCGATCAATACGAGACGAGGGGATATCGATACCGTGCTTCTTCTTGAGGCCCTCGCAGAAATCGAGTATTCCCTGAACCTGGTTGATAACGAGGAACGGTTTCTTTGCCCGTTCGACCGCCGACAAGTGGTCCCTCACCTTTTGAAGCCGGACTTCGCACTTTTCAGTGACCGCCTTCCTCCTGGAAATCTGCTGGGTGCGGCCAGCCCTCAGTCGCGAAGTTTCAGCGAAAAGCTTTACCGATACAGCGTCCCTTTCCAACATCAGCTCGGCGTTGGACCTCTTCAGGGCAGCGATCTCACGGTTCAGTTGATCCACCGCACGATCGCCCGCCTCAACTCGATCCTCGGATATACGCAGCTCCTTGCGAAGCTCCGCTACTTGAACCCTCGCCTCAAGAGCTTTTCGGCGTGATTCACCGAGCTCGCGGTCGTAAGACCCGACGATCTAGTTCGTCTGAGCGATCATCTGCGGGAATAACGAGCTTCAAAAATAAGAAATCGAAAGAAAAAGGATAACAAAAAAAAAAGAGGAGGAAGAAGGGATACCTCGGCAGTAGTCTGGGCCAATTTCTTGTAAGCCTCAGACTGGCGGAGGGAACCGACCGGCGGAAGGAAGTTTGGGCCGAAACCCAAGCGCCGGTAGGACTCAACGTAATCCCAGGAATCTTCCGCGGGATCCGATACCCGACGCCTCTTCTGCACCGGAGAGCTGTCCGATAGGATAATTGTTTCCGCATCAGTTTGCTGGGGCCCGGTAACCCCCTCGTCGCCTACGCCATCTTCGGCGTGTTCGGCACTAACTCCGGCTGCCGAATCAGCAGCCCGCCGAGACCCCCTTTTGGTCTTCTTCTTTCTCTTCTTCTCGGCCGGATGAGAAATGTGTTCCCCAGCGGGAACCTCTTTGTTAACGTCCGGAGCCTCCGGATCTGCCTGCGCGGTCGACGAGGGAGCGCGATCCCCAGAAGGAACTTCGTCTTGACCGACTTCTTCATTAACGGCCGTAGCCTCGGGACTCGCCTGGACATCAGACGAAGGGATGCCCGCGTCCACCTCATCATCATCCATCTCGGCTGAGAGATTGGGGATGTCCTCGAACTTCATCTTTCTTTGACGAGACGGTTTTGCTGAGAAGAAGCAACGGGTAAATAAGAAGAAGTTCGGTATAAACAAACAGCAAAAAGAGTTTGCCGATTTACCTTTAAGAGCCCTTTTTGCCTTTAAATCGAGCTTCTCCTGGTAAGCTTCAGGCCACCGAGCTTTCCCCGCAGCACTCAGTTGTTTCGCGTGCACGAAAGTGAATCTCGGTGTGGTGATAAGAAAGCTTGGAGGATGACGAGCTGGGAATAGGAAAGAAAGATATAAGTTAGGCAAAATAAGGTACTAAAATGAAATAAAGAACAAGTCTCTACCAATAGGAGTTCTCCATTGAGTTCGGTAACTTCCTCCCGGACACTCAACGGAGGATTCGTTGATCTTCACGAAGAAGTATCTGGCGCTCCAATAATTGACCTTGCTCGGTTTATTCCCAGTAATAAGGTCGGCTTCCGGCTTCGCCATTGCCGATAGAAACCACGGCTTTGCCTTCGATAGGTTCACTCGGAACAATTTTTCGAAGACCTTCGCCGTAATGGGAATACCGCATTCTTCCCCGAGCGAAAGAAGACCCACAAGGTTGATCACTGTGGCCGGCATCAACTGGGAGATCGCGACGTGCCGCCTCTTACAGTATTTGTAGACGAGCTCCGGGATGGGAAACCGAAGCCCACAACTTCTGAGATGCTCCTCGTAGACGCAAATGTAGCCATCCGGAGCATCCCACGGGCGATCAGCAGCCTTCGGGATCTTGAACAACAAATCATTCGGAGCACCGCACCGCTCCAAGGTGATCTGAATTGTCTCTGCGGTAGACCGAGATGGTCCGATGCTGGCTGGTCTTTCAGTCATCCGCCTAGCAGCCAAAATGGGACCATCGTCCCCCTCATCGGGATGGCACGCTGGAGAAACAGCGCGGTTGTCCAGCTCGGCTGCATCTTCGTCCTCGGCAAGCCGAGCAGCGAACTCGGCATCTGCCCGAACTTGTTCGCTTAAATCAGCAGTCTCTTCTTCGGACAGGTCCTCATCGATGAGATGCGGGACTTCGACCGAAACTCTTGAGCTGCTCGGTCCGGCCGCGGCATGCTGAGAGTTGCGCCTAAACATCTCTCGTTCAACATCACTCAGTCCGTCCGAACTGGAATCAGAACTGTTGACGAACAGTCCAATGTCTGGAAGCTCAGATGAAGGAGCTCGGTTTTCTGCAGAAGGGGAAGAAGTCCTTGAAGCCATGCCGATCAAACGAAAGAAGTTGATGAAGAACAGCTTGAAGATCGCCCGGAAAGTTTGAAGATCTTCAAACAGATCGGAGAAATCACGGCGGAGCAGATGGTCGGAGGGAAAGATAAGAGAAAATCCTAGAGAGAAGGGAGAGCGTTTAGAGAGAGAAAATACCTTTTCGAAGAAAATGAGCAGAAGTGAGAAACGAAAGGGACTCCGAGCGATATTTATAAAGAAAAAGGCAATGATGACAGTTCCTCGAAACGCGCATCCAGAGAAGACAAATCGACACGCGACTCTTCGAGTTCCGCGGCAAGAGATAACGAATCGACGCGCGCCTCTTCGAAATCTGCGGCGAGAGAAGACGAAACGACCCCCCCTTCTCAAGAAAAAATACCGAACTCGAATGTTCGGGATCGATATCAAAAAAAAAATCATTACCGAATTCGAAAGTTCGTAAAATCGATTCAACCGTGAGAACTTAATCTAAAAAGGATCCGTCCTCTCAAGCCGAACTCTAAGCAGTTCGCCGAACTCGTACAGTTCGAAACATCAAGCCGAACTTAAGCAGTTCGCCGAACTCATACAGTTCGAAACATCAAGCCGAACTTAAGCAGTTCGCCGAACTCGAACAGTTCGTATCATCAATCCGAACTTAAGCAGTTCGCCGAACTCGAACAGTTCGTATCATCAAGCCGAACTTAAGCAGTTCGCCGAACTCGAACAGTTCGTATCATTAAGCCGAACTCGAAACAGAATCTGATTAGATCATACCGATCTCAGTTTTAACCGAGCTAAAGAATACTCCCTAAAAATTCGCCGAACTCATAAACTCCCTCGCCGAACTGAGGGGGGGACCAATTGTTAGAGGGGGGATTAGCACCCCCTTGGTTTAACTCGGTTTGAACCGAGATCGGTTCAATCAGGACCGGTTTACGATGGTTCGGATCGAGGATAAGCCGGCCCAAAAACATTGGGCCGAGCTCGGAATCTCGTTGAAAGCCCATCTCGGCTACCGATCTAGGCCCATCACAAGCCCGGTCCGTTACAACAGATGAGACCGGAATATTTCCCTTTTCCCACCGGTCTCGGAAAAGGAAATATTCTCTTTGGTCGATTCCACGAGATATGCGGAACTTATCCTTATCTCGGAGAGAAAACCGGAAGATTTCCTTTTCCTAATCGAACTCGGAAAAGGAAATCTTCCTTTGAACCGCCTCAAGGACACTATAAATAAAGGAGGAGGCTCATTCGTTGAAAGGAGGCACAACTTCCGCAGAGACAGAGAATACAAGAGAGAGCTCATTACCGATCTCAAGTCTTTTGTCTTTGCTTTCTTACTTAAACTCTGTTGTAACCGCGACCTTTGATCAATAAACGAGATTCCGATTAAAAGTACTGTTTTACCCCTTTTGTGTGATTTACGGATCAACAAGGAGGTTCTACTATAGTAAAGAATAAACCACGAGTAAGAGTTAGCCACAACAGTGCACATGAGTGGTCGGTGACGTGTTAATAAGATGAGGTAATCGTAAGAGTAGTATTTAAGCTGAGAGATGAGAGAAGAGTGTTTTATCTTTTGATTGGATCAAGTGTAATAGGGGAGGAGAGAGTACTCCCAAAACAATTCTCTCACCTTATACAACTTTTATCGTTATATCAAAAGAAATATTTTTCTTAATATCTGTGTACTTTTGGAATCGTTCTTCTTCACGTAACATACTGATATTGTCTTAGAATGTTGCAGGTGCTAGCTTTACTCGCATAAAAGTTCAAAGGTTTTATTTGCCAAGTCACATTTACACGAAAACATTTGAATTAGAGAGATTCACAATTGGCGTTAGGTGTTGAGTGTTGGTTTAATCTTAGTCGTAATTAAATGGTTTACATTCTCGGTTATTAGGATTTAGAGTCATTGGTTATCTGGTTGAGCAGGTTCAGTGTTCAATTGGGTAAATTAAATGATTTATGGTTTAGTCTGGTTCGTGTAAGGCCTTGAATATAAAAGATCAGATAACCGAAATTGTCGTTTCATCCTTTTCATTCTTACGAACAGATTGTGTGCATTGTTCTTGCGAGCCTCTCTAGTTTTTGAGAACTCGATTCTTCATTGCTAGTGAATTTTTTGGAATGAGTATGGCCCCAGAGACGTAGCTCACCACATCGGTAGCGAACTCTGGGTTACCAAATCGTGTGTGTTCTTTAGATTCTGCATTTACTTTCTTTCATTGTTCTTTCGTAAATTTGAGTGAATCGCGAGGTTGAGTTACAAGTAAATCGTGAGTCTGAGCTGAGAGAGTTAGGTTTTTAGGCGCAATATTAGGGAAAGTTAATGAAAATAGAGAATAAGTGACATATTTTTTATTTGGAGCCATTTATACATCCCAGAGACCAGATCATATAATTTAGTATCGTCCTAAATGTCACTCGATTATGTGATTTCTATGCTTTGCCTTTATTGTAATTTATAGTTTTTTTTAAAACAATGCTATTTAATGTTAGTTTAGTGGTAATCCTGATAGTGGGGTCGAAACAATAGGTTTTTTTTTTTTAGTCAATAAAGATTTATACTCCCTTTGTTTCAAAAAGATTGTCGTTTTAAGGTTTTATTTTTGTTTCACAAAGAGTGTCGTTTTACATTATTAATGCAGAATTTTAAATAAAATTTCAATTTTAACCTTGTTGTTTTAATGTATTAAATAGAGAACGAAAAATTGTTTAGTATACTAATAAGGGATAATAAGAATTTTTAATAATTTTCTTAATATGTGTGAAATGTGTCAAAATGACACTATTTATAAAACATAGGAAGTAACAACTAGTTTTACTCCTCAAAAAAAATAAAAAATAAATAGTTTTACTTCTGAAGGCTGAAAAACCTCTAGTCTTTAAAAAAAACATATTGGCAATTAAATTGGATTGAGTCTGCTAGTTAAGATGGGTCCTACATTTGTTCATAGGATAAACACATCTCAAGAAATCCTTTGGTGGTTTAATCATTGAAACACTCTTCTTCCTGGTTTTCCTCCTTGGTGAATCATTACAAATTTACTTAGAAATTTTTTCTTTTAAGAAAAATGAATGCTTCTTTATTAATTAAAGTGTTATCAAAACATTTACGTACGAGCTATAGTTTCAGTGTTTCACCATTCATATAGACAAACCCACAAGATCCTTCATCGATCGTAATAAACCATATCAGTTTGATAGGATCACCATGAAGCTCTTCCACAAATTCCGAAATATTCTCATGAGGCTCATCGATCTCACTCTCCCTTCCTCCTCCCGCCGGCAGAAGAACTCCGGCAACGGAGAGGGGTTTGAGCCGCCGAAGATCTCGTGCAGTAGTTCGTACTACTCGTCTCACGTACACTACTGTGAAGCTATCGCAGATTGCATTGAGTTCTTCAACAAGTCTTCGGCTATGTCTTGTGACGAGGATCATGAAGCTCGTCATGTAGACGACCACGATCGTGTCTGTTTTTACGTTTAATCGACATCTCAAAACTCACATGTTTTCCTTTTATTTTATTCTATTTGAGTTATTGTGATTTTGAGACACTTATATTATGGCAATTTATAAATTATCCACATCTCTTACGATTCTTTTCTAGTTTTCTTTGAAATTTCTAGCATTTTCATCACTCTCAAACTGTCCTATTAAAAAAAAGATTTTTTTAACAAACTCATAGTTTGTCTAGTAGTTGAATGATTTTTTTTTCATATTGGAAGACCTTGAGTCAGATATTTTTATTGTGATTTTAGTCATGGTTGACCTAAAAACATGTTTTTCACATGTTCTGGAATTAGTTTAAATTTCGATTTGAAATATTCAGGTTATAAGAAATGGAAAAATGGGATTTGGAATTGGCAGGAGTGAGCTTACTAGCTAGTTACTACCCACATTTTGTATGTTTCGCATAATATTCCTATTGTTAAAATTTAATCCACATGTAGAATGAAGTGACTAAATTAATGGTCTAATAATTTAATAATTCAATTAAAAATAAAGGAGGGATTACGAAGGTCATATATATCTACGATCGAGAAATATATCAAGTTTTTTTTTTCGAATATAACGAGTATAAATCAAATATATTCAAAAACAAATTACGAAGGTCATACATGTGACATTATTATCAAAAAAAAAAAACACACACACACACAAGAGAAGGAAGAAATTTTAAAAACCAAAAGCTGTTTCATTGAAAAACCTATTTCTTTGAGAAAATCCCTCCAATAAACAAAGGGATCAAACTCTTCTTCTTCTTCGTCTTCGTCTTCTTCTCCTTTTTTCTCATCGAAGGGTGTCTCTCAAGAAACATCTCCACCACCGAACCATTATTCCCCGTTGTCGGGTTTGCAAATTTAACGTATCTCTTTTCACTCATCGATCTCAACCTTGGAGTAGTACTTATTGGTTCATCATCAACCCGAGGAACCAACACTTCGAATTTGGTTTTGAAAACTGTCTCATCGATTTTGGTTACGGGTTCCTCAGGATCAACCCTCAGCTTCAGAAGCTCTTGTTTTGTCCTTTCAAGCTCTTCCTTAAGAGAAGACAAAGAGTTTCTCATTTGTATGCTTTCTTCTTTTGCCCTTTTGAGATTGTGTTTTGTTTCTTTAAGCTCTATCTCAATCTTTGCTGGATCTTCCAATTTCTCGCCCTCCATCTGTTTTTGTCATCAATGTTACACCACAATCTCGAAATTAAATGAAAAAAAAATGGATATTCAAATAGCTAGAGATAGTGAGAGAGAATGGGACTTGCCACTTTGAGATGGTTGGAATAAACTTGGCTGGCTAAGACTCTCTCGCCGAACAAAGCGACCGCTTCTTTGACGGTTCTAAACGGCGCCGTTGTGTCGATCTCTGCTCTCCTCATCGTCTCCATATCATATGGCTGCTTAGCTCTCTGTTACGAAGTAGAGAGATACATAAGCTTGCTTAATTATAGCTTGGTGACTTTAGAATACAGTGAGAGATTACGCAAAGCATATTAGTTTCTTCATCTCCACTTCGTCAGAATACTCTTCTTTTTCATTTTTTTAAAAGTATATTTTATAGTTTTTGGGAATATATTCTATATATAAACGATTGTCCATATATAAAACAACTAGTTTGAAGATACATGATGGTTTGTACTAGTATATTTCTCATGTCATTGTCTAGATTCAAATGGTATAGTTTGCGTATGTGAGTTATAGATAACAAAAAATAAGAAAATTGTTTCTTAAACATACTTCGTTTTAAAAAATATATATATAATTGATATCTAGCCCTCATGAAAAAAATTGGCTAATTAAAACAAGAAAAAATGTTCCAGATTTTACCTAAAAATGGAACATACTAAAAGGTCGAAACATTTCCACCTAATACATGCCCTTTTCCCTAAATTTTAGTGCTTTTTTAAAGAATCGTTTTATATGGAACCGTAAGACCAAAAAAGAAACATTGTTAATAGAGGCTTATTGGAGAAATCGCTTGCTGCTCAAGAAACACAAAGCCTGCTATTTAAAAACATACTTAAAGAGATAACAAGCAAAAACCTAGCATTTATCTTCTCCTGTGAATTTCATTTCAGAAACAGGGTCCTCGAGAAAATTTGCCCCTTTTCAGAACTCGTGGATCATTTACATAAAAAGACATTAAAGGGTTTTCTCAAACAAGTGGGATTCAATCATCTTTCACTGACAATATGTGTTCATCCGATTATCATCACCTGAGAAAAACACCATCTCAGATTCCGGCGAAGACAGAAAAAGATCTCTGTTTTTTCTCAACCAACTGTATAATCCTTAGAGGTAACCATAATGCAACGCATTTTCACGACTGCTCGTTGCAGAGTAGTTGCAATGGTGTTCTTGTATCTTCATAGATAAGTGGGAAATGGTGTTCTTGCCTGTTCATCACCGTCCGTGAAGGATTGTTATTGTGACGGCTCATTGACATTGCCATGAGACGATGTTGCTGTTGAGATACATTGAACCTTGGGGAGGGAGCTTGAATACTAGTCAGGTTTAAGGAGAGGTTTGGTTTACTGTATTGGTTCGATAATGGCGGCATGGTGTTTCCACTTGTTGGTGGTCTGTACTGAGCAGCCCATAGCCTTTTTTGAAGCTGTTGTTGCTGCTGCTGGTTTGTGTGGTAAGCGGTTTGGAATCGACTGGCTAGATAAGGAGAAATCTGCTGCACCTACAACAGGATGAAAGATGGTCTTAAGTAATATTATGTAGCTAGAACCATTAATTACAAGCAAAACTTTGCTCAGTGAAGAGATAATTTGGGGTCATAGCAAAAAAAAACCTGATGGCTAGAAGTTGCAGGTGAGAGCTGGCTATTGTAAGCTGTAGAGATAGGATACTGTGGAAATGAGTTTAGAAGTGGGAAATGAGATTGTGCTGCTCCAACAGATGAAAGAGATAGGAAATTGTAGCTCTGTTCATTTGAAGAAAAAAAAAGATTTGGATCAGAGAGGAAAAGAGTTAACCGAATAAGAATAGTTATGTATATTACCTGTTTCTGTGAAGAAGTGTGCGGACCATAAAGCTCGAGAGCAAGCTGAGTCATGTCTTCTTGCACGAGTTTTGGATTATGTGTCTTGTGTAAATCGAGCAGACGTGGGTTTTGATACCCCTGGGATGGAGAAACCATGCTTTTAAAGTCATTAATGGTTGTCACCGGACCAGGGAGTCCACGCTGTGACATTTCTGAAGATCTTTGCTCGATTTGGTAAAGTGTCGTGGGACTACTCTTACTGGTCTGTAATGCTTTGATGAGCCGGGAAATGTAAATGTGAGAGGCACATTTCTTCAACTTTCTCGGCTGGACTCTTAACGGTTCACTCAAAAGTGAAGCACTCTTGGAAGGAGAAACAGCCTGACCCATCCACGGTGGAATCTTTGTGGATGATGGCCTGATTTAAGAAAGATCCGTATATATAAGAGAAGAAACAGAGCAGCAGAAATTGGAATTAACAGACAATTTAAGGGTTATAGTTACTTTGAAAGAACTTGGGAACCGGATTGAATCGTCGAAGATAGGCCAGGCCATAGCGCAAGACCTTTAGGAAGCACATAAGTCAGTATTTGGACAATAGTTTATAACTCAAGACTTATTTGTGATGCAAAGTTTGTAAGGACGGATTATTTACCGTTGCTTTTATAGTCCGTCTCACTTGTTGCAACCTTTGTTTCAATGGCTCTTGCCTAGAGATTTCCAATGGAATCATTAGCTAAATGAAACTTAACTAAAGAAAGTAAGATTTAGAATGTTGGCAGTGTGCTTACAGGTGCATCAGCCACATTCACTGAGCCGCTCTGCTTCAGTCTATCAATGAAATCAACCATTCTGTAAAATTAGACAACAACAACAACAACAAAAAACATCAATCAGAGTAAAACCGACAAAACCAAAAGACAAGTTATACACGGGAATTCGCCACAAACCCTGTTGAGCTCCGCTGTTTATCAAATTGCTCTAATGGCATTTCATCAATCAGCTTAGTTTTGGCTGAAGAGAGAATTGAAACCTCGAGATCAAGAGATTCGGCTTTTGTAAAGTCAGCTTCCACAACCAAGATTGAGTCAACTTTGCTGGTTTCTTTCTCATCAGACAAAGGATCACAAGTCTTCTTGTCAATAGAGCTAGTCTCAGTAAACATTCCAGCTAAACCGTATAACGTCTCTGCAACTTCTTTCTCATCTTTCGAAATCATCATAGATTCAGGAACAGTAATAGCTTTTGCTTCCTAACCAAAAAAAAATCATTAACTCAAGTTTTTTATTTTACAAAAAAAAAAATGAAGTCTATCATTCAAACCAAACCATTTCTTGATTCTCCTTCTTTACTAAATCCATCTTAAAAGATTCAATTCCGGTTTTGGACCGGTTTAGTCGCTTTGAAGCAGGCGTAAGCTTAGAAACAGATTCAAGATTCCGCTTCTTCATGGCTGCAATTAAAAGTGCACAAAAAGAGAGTTTCTAAACAAGTTGATAGCATTCACAAATGAGATAAAAAAAAGTGAAAAAGGGAATTGCAGGTTTCAAACACGACGTGATAAAGATAAAAAGAGAGTTCCGAAATTGATAAAGACAAGCTTTAAAGAGAAGAAAGAACATAAATAATATATTATATAGTCTTGTTTTGATGAGATGAGATGATCGCTTTTGATTTTATAACAAGGGGAAAAGAACATAAAAGACAAGTAGCAGAATCTTGCGTCCATAAAAAGAAAGTGAGGCAAAAAAGCAAAAGAGAGTTTGCTTGAAAAATAATCCAAAATCTCTCCAGATTCAAAGCCGAATACCATAATCTTCCCAACTACTCAGAAACTGAGTTTTACTGACACAAATTTGCAGATTTAAATCTCAAAACAAAAAAAAAACATTTGGAAAAGTAAAGTTTCTCATTTGGGTCACGAAGAACGCACCTGAACGAAGCTTCCGTGGTACAGAGGCATGATTCACACTATTACTGTCCTTCAAATTCTAAAGATGAGAGAAAATTAAGGGTTTTTTGTTGTGAGTAAATTTGATTCCGTATTGATGAAGAAGTTACCTTTTTTGGAAGCTTAGATTTCTTCCTAGAAACCTCGTTTTCTAAATCTGAAGCTGGAAAATCGTAACCCATCTCTTGTTTCGATTTCTCATCAGCTAAGCTCAGTTTCTTCATCTTCGATTTCGTAGCAAACCCAGATCCTAATCCATGAGATACAAAAACAGAGCAAACGACGACGAGTTTTTAATATAAAAAACGACAAAGAACCAAACAAAAAAAATTGGATTTTTGTTTGTTTGTGAGATTGAAATTAAAATTTGGATTACCAGATTGTTTCTTGGAAACTCGATTGGTTCCTCCACGTCTCACATCTCGACGACCCATTTCCATTTTTTCGATTTCACTGTCTTCTTCCTCTCTCTCACCACTCAAAAATAGAGGTGCAGGAGGAAACGAAAGAAAAAAATCTCACTTCCACATGTCTCTGCAATAATCCTTTGCGGGTTTCACACTTTGGTTAGATAACACCAAAAAGAAAGAAAAGTAGAAAGACGCTAAAGAAGAGAAGAAGAAGAAAAAAGAGAGGAAAGTTATAAAAATTGTTTCTCGTGTCTCGAAGAATCAGGTTCTTCGTGAAAGAAAAAAAGAAGATTTAAAAGCAGAAGAATTAAAGGAGGATTTGGTACATTCAACCCGTGAATAAACCCAGCTTGTAGATCGTTGAAAAACTAAAGTTAACTAAAAATTGGATATTTTTTTGCATATGGTGAAGAATAAAAAACTGCATTAATGGAGTCACTGTTCTTCAGTCTAATCAAACATTGATATGTAACTGACACAAAAGAAAGAAAGAAAAACGAAAAAAACGTAGTCTTTTCTGTCGCCAACAGTACAAATTATCGAAAAACACAGAGGCTGATTCATTTCATCGAAAAGAAAAACCCAGAATAAGAGAAAAGAGATCAAAACCTTGTGGTCTCTCTCTCTCTCTCTGTGTGTGTCTCAGTACAAACAATTTTCTCAAAGTTTCCACATTCCGAAAAGACGGATAATCCGAAGCTGTCGCGTCGCTCCGATCGCTTTTATAAATGTCACACACAAATGACAAAACGCTTTACTCTCCTTTTTCTCTCTCACTTTCTTTCGTTTTATCTTCCTCTGTTATCGAACGGTGTGCAGTAAAGGAGATACCATAACCGTCCGATTATTCAGTGTTCTGCCACGTAATCAATGAACAGATCGATGTGTCAGACACGTCAGCGTTAAGAGCTGAAAATGTACTACTGCATGGGTTTCCTATGATATCTGATTTGAATCCGTACTTGTGAGTGAATCCCATAGGATTTGTTTTTTTTTTCTTCCGTCGAATCGGATATTTACAATTGAATTAATATGATCAATATTTACAATTTTGTTAGGTCGCGTCGCAAATGATATTCAATTTAAATATTGATTGATTTACAATACTAAATGGACAATTAGACATAACTAAGGTCCTCCTGAGAGATAGAGATTTTTGAGATCATAATGCTGACTCGAGAGGCAGTTGGATCTGGAAAAGACTACTCAAACTTCGACCTCTTGCAAGGCCTTTCTTGTGTTGTAATATTGGGTTAGGTTCAGTTGCCCGCTTCTGGCTTGATGACTGGACGGATCTTGGACCTCTTATTGACCTCACCGGGGCAAATGGTCCAAGGGTAACAGGCATTCACCGCCTCACGACGGTCTCTCAAGCGATTAGAAATAGATCTTGGTCTCTCCCTCGAGGAAAACATCCTATCACGTTGCTGCTTAAGACTGCCCTTCCACCAGCTCCAAATCTCGTGGAGGTGGATAATGAATTCAAGTGGCATAATTCTTTGCTTGGAGTTCCAGGTATCTTCTCGGCTTCTAAAACATGGGTTGCCTTGAATCCAGTGGGACAAGCTATCCATTGGTGGAAATCGGTTTGGTTTCTACAAAAGGTACCAAAGCACTCTTTTATCCATTGGGTTGTGGCTAGAGATCGTCTTCCAACACGGGATAGACTTCGAAGTTGGGGGCTATCTGTTCCGGACATATGTCTCTTATGTCAGGCTGCTCCGGAAACGCGTTCAACTTGTTTTTTGAGTGCCAGTATTCTGCTCATATCTGGTCCTCTCTCTTCACGCATCGGAGCCTCACTCCTCCGGTGGATTATGACGATATTGTTTATTGGGTCAGGTCTGCATCTCCCTCTTCTAAGCTAAATGTCATATGTAAACTACTTTTACAAGCCACAATTTACGAGCTTTGGAAAGAGAGGAACTCAAGGTTACATCGAGCCGTTTCTAAGCCTTCGGCTCAAGTAATTCGCGAGATCCAGTCGATTATTAGAAGGAGGTTGGTTGGTCTTGATGCTCCGACCCAAACTACTCAACCTCACTCCTCTTCAGGTTTCTCCTTTCTATCTACTTGGTTCGGATACATCCAGTTCCTTAACCATCCAGCACCTTGAGTTACTATGCGCTGTTGTGGTTGTTCTCACGCTCCTTCTGCCTCTGTTGTCGTGCTCTCTTATTTGCATTTTATCATTTTGTATCTTTGCTCCTTTCGAGCCCTTTTGTCTTGCTTTTGTTGTAACTTAAAACATTGTCTCATTTGGAAATGGAAATGGAAGTGGAAATCTAAAAAAAAAAAAAAAAAAAAATTAGATATAACCGATCCAAAAGAAAGGGATATTCGGTTGATGTCAAATAAAAAATTGATATTCAGTTCAAGATGTATAAATTAAAAGAATCATCTTGTTAAGATGATATATCAAAACCAAGATATTGTAGTGGAGTGGTTTTCTTTCCGTTGGAAGAATCGCTATGCTGGTACAGATCAGGGATCGATTATCCGTGGAAACAAAATTATCACATTAGCTCTTAATCAAATGGGGCATTAAAAATGGATTGTATCACTCTTATTCGAAAAATTAATTTAAGCCTGTTTGAACTTGAAATCACTTCTCTAAACCGAAAAACATTAAAAAAAAATTATATCAAAAAAATGCAAAGAAATCAAGACTAATATGTATATAATAAGATACTGACCATTCCACTCGTAAAACAAACTAAAAAAAAAAAAACAATGTATTGCTTACAGTTAGATCGTGTGGTCATATCCACTTCAGTGTTATGGATTAATTTAAAACTACTACTAAATGGGTTATTTAATTACTTTTGTGCAAACATTTTATAACCAAATGTACCACAAGTTATGACAACTTCGTAAACCGGGTCCGTCCGCAACTCAAACGTCTGGCTGTCTTCCATAAATACGAGAGAATGTCGCGACGTTTTTTAATCTCTTCTTTTTTTAATGACTCGTCCAATCAAAAAAAAAACGGAGGACAGAACAAAAAAGCTTAGTAGGTAAACGATGTTCGCGTCTCGTCTCTCTGAGGCGATTCTTTGGCGATTACAACCTTTCATCTTTAACTGTCTTCTCTCTGTCTCTGAGAGTGTTTCTCGCCGGTTACCGGCGGTTTTCTCAGGAGTGATTATCGGAGAAACTGCTTCTTCTCCAAACATATTTATATCCTGTGTCTGTCTCCTTCACCTGTGTGTTTCTCTAAGCGAAGGAGTTCCTTTTCCTTTGTTCCTCCTGTTAATGGCAGACAAAATTCGAAAACAGATGCAAGAAATTTCATTGGGGATTGAGGATGAAATCATCAATCTCCCTCTGGATCTATGTGAAGAAGCGGCAGCGGAGACCCGTTTCAGTTTAATTGGAAAACCTGTGAACCCTAGGAAGCAAAATCTCCGAGCAATGATGTCGGCACTGCCACGATTATGGGGTGTCGGAGAAGAAGTGGTTGGACGTATCCTTCAGAACCAGAAAATTCAATTTCTGTTCCAATCTGAGGAATCGATGTCATCTGTTTTGAGGAGAGGTCCGTGGTCTTTTAACGAGTGGATGTGTGCGATTCAAAAATGGACTCCACTCCATTCCAATGAAGATCTGAAGCATATCAATTTCTGGGTCCAAATTAGAGGGATTCCACTCCAGTTTCTGTCATTGCGTATGGTTACTCACATTGGACATGTAATGGGTCACTTCCTTGAGACTGATTTCCAAGGAGATGGTGCTCTCCATGTTGATTATGTGAGAGTCCGATTGGCCTGGAACATAGATTCACCATTGCGTTTCCAAAGGCTTTTTCAATTCGGAGGAGAAGCAAGCGTTCTCAAATTCCGATATGAGAAACTCCGTGGTTTCTGTTCTACTTGTGGAATGCTTACCCATGAGTCATCTGAGTGCCCATCAAACAATACCCCAGCCCCTACTGAAGCACCAAACGACGATGATGACGATCAAGATGAAGATCACCCTCCGGGTTTTCCTTCTCCAACACCACCAGATCCAGATATGCAGAGACAACAAGATGTGAATCATGAGGAGACTTCTGAGGAATTGCCAGGTAATTCTCATAAGAAAAGGAAAACAGAGGCTTCCCCCTCTACCACAGAAACTCCTGTCGTATGCTGCGAGATGAGACAGGTTTCTGCGTTTGAAGACTACGAGGAACATGCTTCGAAGAGGAAACGAACCCAAGTTGAAATCAGGGAATTACGGAACTGGAGTTTGAAGCCTAATGAAGATGCAGCAAGTTCTTCACATGATAATGATGGCAGAGCTGGCCATCAACAAACACCAACTAACGGAGAGGGCTCGGTGGGCCAGAAGCCACCGGAGCCGGGATGAATACAGCCTTTTGGAACTGCCGAGGCTTGAAAGGGTCCTCGGTGGTTCGACGCCTTAAAGGGATTAAGAGGTCTTATTCCCCGGACTTACTCTTTCTGGTTGAAACGAAGAATCCCGATGATGTTGTCCGTGATGTTGCTGCACAACTAGATTATGATTATGTTAAGTGTGTTTCTCCTGTTGGAATTGGTGGTGGTATTGCTTTGCTATGGAAGAAGACAATTGATGTGTGTTTCTTTTCTGTTGATGAAAGATTACTCGATTGTAAGATAAATAATAAAGAGTTTTCTTTTTACTTCTCATGTGTTTATGGTCATCCAATTCGGAAACTCAGACATATATTATGGGAAAGATTGGAACGAATCTCTGCTAATCGATATGGACCTTGGTTAATGTGTGGAGATTTTAATGAAGTATTGCATGCTTGTGAAAAAAGAGGGGGTCGAGTAAGAGAAAATTGGAGCTTAGTAGATTTCAGAAATATGGTCAATAATTGTGGTGTTGTTGATCTTCCTTACACCGGTAATAACATGACGTGGGCTGGAAAGAGGAAAACCTATACTGTTGAAAGTTGGCTAGATCGTGCTATGGCAAATGATGAATGGCGAGCTTTATATCCAGCATCCAAGGTAGAATATTTGGATATGGTTGAATCTGATCATCGACCTGCAATTATCAAGATAGCAAGACAATCAGAAAAAGGGCGTAAATCTTTCCGATTTGATAATAGACTATGTCAAAACCCAGATTTTCGAAAGGTTGTCCTTGATGCTTGGCTTCATGAGTATCCAAGTGGTTCCCACTCTATCTCTACTCGTATTAGACGGTGTCGACATATGATCTCAGATTATAAAAAGTCTAATTTGCTAAATTCTTCTAAGATCATCAACGATTTAGTAAAGAAGATTGACTCCGCACACTCTGATAACACAGTCCCGATTGAGACAATCTACGAGTTGAGAAAGGAACTGCGACAAGCATATAACGATGAAGAAACGTTTTGGCAAATCAAAAGCAGAAATCAGTGGCTAACAAAAGGTGATCGAAATACTCGATTTTATCATGCTTCTACAAAAAATCGAAGAGCCAGAAATAAAATTGTGTCGATAAAAGGTCCTAAAGGTGATGATATTCTCGGCAATAGTGAAATAGCGTCGGAGGCAGAACGTTATTTCTCAGATTTGTTTACAAGTTCCAACAATGGTGACATCTCAAATGTCACGAAACATATAAGGAAAGTTGTTACGGCTGAAATGAACACTTCTCTCACCAAAGATATCACTGTAAAGGAAGTCAAGGAAGCATTGTTCTCCATAGGTGCGACTAAAGCACCCGGACCAGATGGCTTTACAGCATCCTTCTATCAACATTATTGGGACATAGTTGCACCGACAATTGTTGCAGAAGTTCGTCTTTTTTTTGATACAGGGGAACTTCAACAGGAACTGAATCACACGAATCTATGTCTCATTCCTAAGATCCAGCCTCCATCGTCGATGAAAGATTTTAGGCCAATTGCTTTATGTAACGTCATATACAAAATTATCTCTAAGATCTTAGTTCTGAGGCTAAAATCAATTCTCTCCAGCATCGTCTCTGAAAATCAAGCTGCCTTTATACCGGGTCGTCTCATCACAGATAATGTTCTCATTGCTCATGAAGCTCTCCACTCCTTACGCGTAAGACGACGATGTGCAAATTCCTACATGGCTGTTAAAACAGACATTAGTAAGGCTTATGATCGCATTGAGTGGAGATTTCTTGAAATTGTCCTTCGTCAAAAAGGGTTTGCGGAACGCTGGATACAATGGATAATGGCATGTGTCAATACGGTTTCCTTTTCTGTTTTGATTAATGGGAGTCCTTATGGAAATTTTAAAGCTCAGCGTGGTATTCGACAAGGGGATCCATTATCTCCATATCTTTTTATCCTCTGCGCAGATGTTTTAAGCACTATGTTGATACAAGCAGAACACAATCATGATATTCAGCCTATTCGACTAAGCATTGGTGGACCTCCGATTTCTCATTTACTGTTTGCGGATGACTCTCTGTTCTTTGTGAAAGCTGATTATAAAAATAGTAGGAATCTTTTTAAAATTTTTGAAGAGTATGGGACAGCATCAGGTCAACTCATTAACCTTGATAAATCGGCGATTACTTTTGGTGAGAGGGTTTTCCAACATACTCGCGACAGAATCCAAAATATTTTGAAGATACCAAATATCGGAGGCGGTGGCAAGTATTTAGGGCTCCCAGAGCAGTTTGGTCGTAAGAAGAAGGAAATGTTTCAATACATCAAAGAGAATGTGATGCGTAAAATAAATGGCTGGGAAACAAGATTTTTATCTCCCGCAGGGAAAGAAACACTTATCAAATCTGTTGCCTTTGCAATGCCAGTTCATTCTATGAACGTTTTTAAGCTGCCAATGGAACTATGCTCTGACTTAGATAGCATGATGGCTAGATTTTGGTGGGGTACAACTACTGAACAACGCAAGATGTCATGGATTTCATGGAAGAAAATGGCTACATCCAAATCCACTGGTGGTGTGGGTTTTAGGGAATTACACAGTTTCAACCAAGCTTTACTAGGCAATCAGGTTTGGAAGCTCTTACAACGTCCTAATAGCCTACTCTATCGAATTCTACAAGGACGATATTTCCGAAATGGATCTATACTTACTGCTACGCAAGGGTCACAACCTTCCTATGGGTGGCAATCCTTACTCTTTGGTCGTAAACTCTTGCAACTTGGACTACAGACTCGTATAGGAGATGGAGTATCTACAAAGATAGGAAATGATAATTGGCTTCCATTGTCACCACCGCGGCCACCTAAAATACTGCCATATACCAATCCGATACTCCCTGTTCAAGCTCTAATTAATCACACAACCTTTCAATGGGATGAGGAAAAGATCTCAGATCTGATTGAACAAGACGATCATCATATCATTCGCAAGATATTTCTTCCACCATGGCCATCTAAGGATTCAATTATTTGGAGTCATACAAATGATGGTAACTACTCTGTTAAAACAGGATACCATCTAGCTATCTCTCTTTCTGCTACTGATGATGATCCACAACCTCCGTTAGCATCGCATCCAGACATTGCGAAAGACATCTGGAATTCATCCCTTATACCAAAACTAAAACATTTTCTATGGAGAGTGAGCTCGAGAGCAATTGCGGTGTACGCAAATCTTCGTCATCGGCACATCCCTGTTGACAGTCGTTGTCCTCGGTGCTGTTCCTTTGATGAGACAAGTGATCATCTTTTCTTCTCTTGTCCGTACGCAAAGACGGTGTGGCGCCTTTCTGGGATCCCCACAACTATCATCTGCAACCCTGACGTAACCATAGAAGACAAGTTAAGATTCCTGTTTTCAATCCACCGGGATAATAATGTATCTGCCGAAAACAAAATCCTACCTTTCTCCATCATTTGGCGATTGTGGAAAAGTAGGAATGAACTCGTCTTTAGTAGGAAGAATTTATGTGAGAAGGTTACTTTAAAGAGAGCTTTCGAAGATGTCAAAGAATGGCTTTCCAGCTTTGAAACTACACAAACTCATAATGTTGAAGTGAATGTACATACAACAAGACCAACTACATGGAGTCCTCCACAAAGAGACTGGGTTAAATGTAACTATGATGCATCTCATCACGAGGGTAATTGCAATTCTGGTTTAGGTTGGATTATACGAAATTGTACTGGGAATTTTCAGAATGGTGGTATGGGTACATACCAAGGAAGACACACACCCGCTGAGGCAGAATGTTCTGCATTACTATGGGCTATGCAATGTTCATGGTCTTTAGGATACTGTAAGGTGGAATTCGAAGGAGACAATTTGGTTATCAACCGGATCATCAATGGAAACATCACCAACCTACGTCTTCAACACTACCTCACTGCTATAAAGTGTTGGAGTAATATGTTTGAGTCAATTAAATTCTCATATAGGAATCGATCTTCTAATATTTGTGCAGATACTTTAGCAAAAAAAGCTACTACTGAATTGTTCCAATGGCGATTGTTCCATTGTTGTCCTAGATTCCTTCTAACTCTTGTAAACAATGATTGTAATTTTGAAAATCAATAAATTTTAGCCGACAAAAAAAAAAAAAAAAAAAAAAAACGGAGGACTTTCCCAATGCCCAAACTAGAAGCGTGTGCGAGAGAGAGTTTTGGGTAAATCGACGGCTATTATTAGTTCTCTCAAGTTTTATCATTTCGCCACGTCATCGCACTGAAATCGACAAGTCAGGTGATTTCTGCCAACTGTCTACTGTGTCTACCAAATATATTCACTCTTCTTCACTTTTTCGATTTTTTATTTTTAGTCCAACTTTTTTCTTGCCTATTTGATTATCACAGTTCAACTACATATTTGCGGTGTCAATGATTTAAAACATTATTCCAACTCGTTTGATACAACAAGGTATTGACCCCGGCGTTTCGCGCAGGTTTATTTTACATGTATGTTTTATAAATTTGTTTATATGTTATTTTTTAGGAAATATTTTTTTTAATTTCAAATTTTAGTTTAATAGTCGGTTTATGTTTATAGTTGTATTGTGTGTATATGCGTGTACTTTGTTATTTCTCCCTATTAGTGTTTGTATATAACAACCGTTTTTTCTTTTAATTATGTTGTTTACTTATGTTGAAATATTATTCTTTTTTTTCATGTGTTTATATGTAATATTTGACTACTGTGTGATTCTAATTATAGTTTTATATATATTTTCTGAACACCATTTTAAATCTCTCATAAGTTACATATTTAGTTGAACGTATAATATTACATTTTTTCCGGAATCTATAGTTTATATTGAGGCCAATTATAACTTCATCAGCTCATGTACACATTAACTAAACAAACCACTTACATTTGATTATAAATAATTTTAGTACATATTTGAGAGTTTAAAATTATCTCTTTATGTATGTATAGTTTTAAGCTATTTTTAGTTACGTCCTCTAATATAGATTTTTTTCTAATGTTTTGACATTTATGCTAATAGATATTTTGGCCCAAGTATTGCTTTCTTCGTGAAAGACCGCTGACAAAAGATCTGTGATTTTTTTCTTGTTCCCCATCTCCGAAGAACATATCATCTCCCGGTTCTAAAAATCCAGCAAATCCCACTCACATAGCTGATCCTTGATGGCTGTCGTGACTTTCAACGCCTTGGGTAGCCATGGTTCCGCTTCTCACATCTGTTTCCGCCATTTTCACTCCTTCATCGATGCTCGCACCTACCTCAAGGTCTGATTTCAGAATTCAAAATTTTATGTATCTTATCATTACCAGATTCGGGTGTTCAAATTTTGAAATCTAGTGTGTTGTTTTGGATTTATAGGAGGGGAAAGATTGCGATATATGTGGCGTTGTGATTGCAGATGGAGCTGATGTGATCAACGAACATCCTTTCAAAAGAAACACATCGTTTGTTCGGGGGTAAAAATCAATCAAATTTTCACAAAATCTTAGAGTTTTAGCAATTTTTTAAAGTTATAATAGCGATCATTCTTCATGATCTTTAGTCCATTTCATCTGTGAACAATGAGGGAAGAAGTAGATTATTAGAAACCTCAATGGTTTCAAAGATAATTCTTAGGACACCATAACTTGGAGTAAAGTTATTGCAAGAGTTGGTTTAACTTCTCCATCTTTCTTATTTCAAGAATATGTGAACGATTCTCAGAGTCTATTATATTGGTTTCAATGGTACTTAGTCTCTTCCATTAACAAAAATTGGGTAATAAACATTACAAAAATTTTGACGATCATTTAGTAAATGGCTAAGTTTTGGCTTTGAAAATCCTCGATAAATTTATTTGTCCGAAAAACCATTTCGGGTCCAAAAAAATGTATTGATTTGTCGAGATATTAATTTATCGAGTATCAATTTATAGATGTTGTACTGTTAATTATGATAATAAACTCATTTTATATGTATTTTCCGTTGAATTATAGTTGGTTATCTATAAATTAAGTCGTTTATCTTAATATTTTATTTTCAAATATGAACTTACTATATGGTCATTTTTCACTTATTTCATTTCATTATATTTTTCCAAACTTATGCATTCGCATATACGAATTTTGTTAATAGCCGGTTCAAAATTTAAATCATAATTAATATTATATATTTTCTCGTTAGTTGGTGTAATTGTGTATTTTGGAGTTGTATAGTAATAATTTATACTTATGTTGAAGTTTTAATTAGTACATTCTACTTTATATAATAAGATGCTTATTTTCTCTACTATCATTTATCTATAATTTTATTTATTTGTTCTTATCTTTGTCCTATTTTACATATTCTCGACTTTGTTAAATTAATTGTAAAAACTTATATTTGCCACAAATTTATAGTATTTTTGTGACTCTCAAATGATGTAAATTTTATTATAAAAAATTATATATTTTCGGAGCAAAATTTAATAATATTGTTTTCATTATATGTAGTAAAATCTATTTTGCATTCTTAATTTCATAATCACATTCTAACATTTTAAATAGGATAAATATTAAATTAAAATATTTGGTTGAAAATATAACAATATACTATTTTCAAGAAAATATTTCATTATTTTTTATATAATTAGTATTACAATTTTTTTATTCTTAATATCGAATTATCACTTTTCTATTTTGTTACACAAAGTTTTATATTTTTGTAATTTGTATTAAATAAAAATAATGATAAATATAATAGACATGTATTAAATGAATGTTTTAAATATATTTTAATATTAAAAATTTTGTGTGTGAATGAGGTGATGAGGTGGACAGCCTAGATTGAGAGAAAACTCTCCTATTATATACTATATTAGACTAGAATGTGATCCGTGCTATGTGCGGGCGTGTTAACTTTTTTTCTTTATATATTTTGTTTTTGATAGTTTAATACTTTACATATATTATTTTCAATATTGTTTTTTCTTATAAAAATAGAAGGTGTTTGTACATTTTTTATCTTTTACGTTTGTTGTCAATTTATGCAATTAATGTTTTTAATTTTTTTTTGTTATTTTGTGTTTTTATAGTAGAAAACATTAGGAATATCTAATAATGCATTTTTTATTTTAATTTATATCAATTAAAGTGTATTAATTATATGTTAATTGATGTCGCAAAGTTCATCTTTGAAGTAGTTACATTAAAGCATAATGAAGGCACCAAATAGATAAAAATACACTAAAGGAGTTGTTTTGTTTTAGAGTTATTGCGGAAGGAGGTTGAGAGTTCGGTTCTGAAGCATATGTGACGGATGTTGGGTTTATCATTACTTAAAATTAGATATTGTGCTTTGGGATGAAGCTAGTGATAGTGGATAGTTGTGTGTATCAAAACCAATTACCCAAATGCTATCGTTGTAGCACTTGGGGATCAATCCAAGGAGGCACAAAGAACAACACAATAGGAATGCAAAAAATGACTTAAGCTAAGCAAACAAAGGTGGTTTTAGTTTTCAAACAACCTAAATGATTCAAATTAAAAGCAAGAACACAAGTAAACAAATGCTAAACGAGATTAAAAAGATGATAAAAGGCGAATTCAAGGATAAGGTAATTGAGATCAGGCAATCCAATGGCTAATTAATGATGTCCAATGCTTAATGAAGACTAATCCCTAGGCAAATATCACTAATCTTAACTAATCCTTTCTCAAAGCATTAATTATTTTTCTAATCACTAATTCAAGATCAAATTCTGATTTGTGAATCACTAATTAGCAAGTTTTAAGTCTAAACATTCAAGATCAACAAAATAATCACTCTAGACAACTAATCTCTTAGGCTAGAAATGAATATCTCTTGATTAGTTCATCAAGGCATTTCACCGAACAGCTTGTGTGCATGAAATGCCTTATGATCTAGATCCACTTTCTCAAGCTAGATCTAGCTTTAAAACCACTAATCAAGAAGGGAAATCATATAATCTAATCCTAGACATCATTAATCATCCATCAAATCATCCTAAATCTACCAAATCCTCAAATCCTAAAAGAATACTCACTAATCATGAAGAACACACCAAATCTTGTGAAATAAGTGATGTTAATCATGATTAGAGATTAGGAAGATGAAAGATTAGAGAAAGAACACAAGAACTACACTCAAACTTTCATTAATCAAAAGATCCTTAGAAAAAATCCCAAAAACCCTAAAAAGAGAGGTTTTTGTTTTTGAGAGAAAATGAGAGAAAAATGATAAAAGTGAGATAGATCTAAAAATCAGATCTCTAAAATATAAAAAGGGTTTTGCTGAGTTGGGTCGGACCCGGGTCAACCCGGGACAAACCGGGTATTGACCCAGCCGAAATTTGGATACGTCTTCAGTGAATCGGTCATAACTCATGAACCTGACATCCGGATGACCTTAATACAACTCCTGTAGACAGATAACTCGTCTCTCTACAACTCTTATGAAGACCGTTTGAGTTGATTCATAACGGAAGGGGTTCGTTGTGCCGGTTCTTTGGACGGTGTCATCTTCTCTCAGTCAGACGGATATACCTTTAGTAAATCCATCTTATCTCCCTATCCATACGTCCAAATAACCAGATTCAAACTCTTGTGTAAAGCTGATTCACTCCTCTACAATTTATATGAAGGCAGTTGAAGGTGAATCGGATTGTAAGGTCCCCGTCTAGCCATATCTTTGAGACACTTTGGACGAGCTCGGCTGGTTCGGGTGAAAGTTTGGCACCGGCTGGGTGTACCGGCTGAGGTTTGTCCGGGATGAAGTGTCCTGTATGTTGATACCGGGCCACTTGGAGCTGGTGCACATGGCCGGTAAACTCCCTGCCCGAGGGGAAATTCCATACCGGCTGAGGGAGATTTCTTGTGTCGGGCCGGTATGAGAGACTTGTCTCGCGGTCAAACAGAGACTCCTTAGAAAATCGGCCATAACTCTTTAAACACATGTCCAAATCGCCTGATTTAACTTCTACTAGACAGCTAACTCAACCCTATACAATATTCATGAAGGTCGTCAAGGCTGATTCGGATCGGAGGACCTTCGTCTAGACACATCTTTCCGGCGTCTCGGATGGACTTTGTACTCCACTTAGGTCCAACTCTCCAAATACGCCCAATTGCCTCCAATTACCTATGAAATACTCCAAAACATGCAAGAACACACTAGACCTAGTGCAAATGCCATAATCTCTAAATGAGACCTAAATGCAAGACAAGACCATGATTATGCATGTAATCTATACAAAACTATAAATGAAATGCATGCTAAAACATGCAATATATGAGTATATCAGCTAGTTGAACCGAATTTTAGGTTTGTGGTTCTTGCATTTCTTGAGTAATATTGTGTTTTTTCGTTTTATAATTTTTTGTTTTATTTTTAGTATTATTTCCAATATTGTTGATGTACGATTCTAATCCTCATTATTGTGTAAAATATGTTTCTAATTCTTAAGTCTTTTTGTTTCTAATTTTTAAGTAATAAGTCTTCAAATGTAGATAAATATGATAATATAACATACATATCCAAGTCTTGATTTATTATGATTTTTCACATATTTTTCATTTGTATCTTGTGTCCAGGCCCGGATCTAGGTAAGTGCTGAAGGTGCAAATGCATAGTGACCACCTGATTTTTGCAAAATTTTGTCATGTTTGAAGGTTTTATTTGTAAATATTTAAGGGTTCTTTATAAAAAAAATTGTTTATATGCCTAAAATTAGAATTTTGTTTATAATATGCACATGGTCCACTTTATTAGTGAGCCGCTCCTGCTTGTGTCATGTAGTAACCGAGTAAATTTGATGCATCTTCTCAGAGAAATTTTCTATGATTTCATTCGGATTACTGTTTTGGTGTAGATTTTGTTTCCTCGATGTTTATTCAATAATTTTATTAGATTCTAAGTTTTGTTTTATGTGGTGTTTAATTTGTAGTTGTAATTTTGTTGTGTCTATCAAAATGTGAGAGTTGAAATAAATTATCATATTTTGATATTTAAGCTTATTTTGAGGATGTTTTTGATAAATTAAATATTAAAAATGTGGTAAATATCAATATATTTTAATTTTTGTTGAAACTAATTATCAGTATGCTTTTTGTTTTATATGTATAAATAAAATTTATTCATGAATGATCTTAGTTATGTAATTAAAACCAATTGTTAAAAAAATAATAATTAAAATGATGTTAAAAATGACCAATTGAAATTTGACATGTTGATGATGAGGTGGCAGCATGAGAAGAGAGAAAAGCTAACTTTATATATATAGGTGATTTTTCATATATTTTTCATTTGTATCTTGTGTCCAGGCCTGACTCTAGGCAAGTGCTGAAGGTGAAAATGCACAGTGACCACCTGGTTTTTGCAAAACAATTTAATGTTTGAAGGTTTTATTTGTAAATATTTAAGAGTTCTGAACTAGGACATGTAGCCTAGCGGTTTGTGCTTAGGCGGTCTCTGTGTTACCACCCGGGTTCGACTCCGGCGTGCTGCGTCTTTGGATGCTTATTAGTTTGTTTGATGTCAAAAAAATATATATATATATATATTTAAGAGTTCTGTATAAAAAAAAAATTGTTTATATGCCTAAAATTAGAGTTTTGTTTATAATATGCACATGGTCCACTTTATTAGTGAGCCGGTCCTGCTTGTGTCATGTAGTAGCCGAGTAATTTTGATGCATCTTCATCGAGAGAATTTCTATGATTTCATTCGGATTGCTGTTTTGGTGTTGATTTTTTTTCCTCGATGTTTATTTAATAATTTTATTAAATTCTAAGTTTTGTTTTATGTGGTGTTTAATTTGTAGTTGTAATTTTGTTGTGTCTAGCAAAATGTGAGAGTTAAAAGAAATTATCATATTTGATATTTAAGCTTATTTTGGGATATTTTTTATAAATTAAATATTAAAAATATGGTAGATATCAATATATTTTAATTTTTGTTGAAACTAATTATCAGTATGCTTTTTGTTTTATATGTATAAATAAAATTTATTCATGAATGATCTTAGTTATGTAATTAAAACCAATTGTTAAAATAATAATAGTTAAAATGATGTTAAAAAATGACCAATTGAAATTTGACATGTTGATGATGAGGTGGCAGCATGAGAAGAGAGGAAATCTAACTTTATATATATAGGTGATTTTTCACATATTTTTCATTTGTATCTTGTGTCCAGACCTGACTCTAGGCAAGTGCTGAAGGTGAAAAGGCACAGTGACCACCTGGTTTTTGCAAAATATTTTAATGTTTGAAGGTTTTATTTGTAAATATTTAAGAGTTATGAACCAGGACATGTAGCCTAGCGGTTTGTGCTTAGGCGGTCTCTGTGTTACCACCCGGGTTCGACTCCGGCGTGCTGCGTCTTTGGATGCTTATTAGTATGTTTGATGTCAAAAAAAAAATATATATTTAAGAGTTCTGTATAAAAAAAAATTGTTTATATGCCTAAAATTAGAATTTTGTTTATAATATGCACATGGTCCACTTTATTAGTGAGCCGGTCCTGCTTGTGTCATGTAGTAGCCGAGTAATTTTGATGCATCTTCATCGAGAGAATTTCTATGATTTCATTCGGATTGCTGTTTTGGTGTGGATTTTTTTTCCTCGATGTTTATTTAATAATTTTATTAAATTCTAAGTTTTGTTTTATATGGTGTTTAATTTGTAGTTATAATTTTGTTGTGTCTAGCAAAATGTGAGAGTTAAAAGAAATTATCAAATTTTGATATTTAAGCTTATTTTGAGGATATTTTTTATAAATTAAATATTAAAAATGTGGTAGATATCAATATATTTTAATTTTTGTTGAAACTAATTATCAGTATGCTTTTTGTTTTATATGTATAAATAAAATTTATTCATGAATGATCTTAGTTATGTAATTAAAACCAATTGTTAAAATAATAATAATTAAAATGATGTTAAAAAATAACCAATTGAAATTTGACATGTGGATGATGAGGTGGCAGTATGAGAAGAGAGAAAAGCTAACTTTATATATATAGATTACTTAGAAATATTTCCAACATGAAACAACTGTAAACAAAAAAAACATTTATTAACTCCAGGAAAGAAAAAGTGTATGAAAGAAAAAGTGTATAGAATTGTATCAGCCAGAAGAATTCTTGTTTCCTTGCAGAGGGGAACCTTAAGATCCATTGGATTAGATTTGGGTTTACAATCTAAATGTTCAATCAAGTTTAAGCAATACTTTCTCTGTAAAACAGAGATTCTAGTTTAATTTCTTGTAATCTCAAGTCCTAGAGAAAATCTAGATGGACCTAGATCTTTGATTTTGAACTGTTTGGACAAAGTAGTCTTAGCAAACTTAACAGCTTCATCATCATTGCTCACTATAAGAATATCATCAACATAAATTAAGAAAGCTATGAAAAATGTATATTTGAGATTAACAAAGAGAATATTGTCAGCTAGAAACTGGATGAAGCCATCATCAAGTAGAGCCGTTGAAAAACATTTGTACCATTGACGTGACGTTTGATTCAATCCATATATTGATTTGTGAAGTCTATGTTGGAGGCAAAGAACCAAATGTTGGAGTATAACCTTGAGGCATGCTCATAAAAATCTCTTCATCTAAATCATTATGCAGAAATGCATTAGTGACATCCATCTATGTCAGACTCCATGCCAATCTGACAGCTAATCTAAGTATGGATTTAACACTTGCCAGCTCTGCCACCGGAAAGAATGTATCAAAGATGTCAACATTTTCATGTTGAATGAAACCCTTAGCCACCATACGAGCTTTGTAATGTTCAACACTTCCATCATTATTGTATTTGATGGTAAAAACCCGTTTGGTGTTGAGAGTTTCCCAAATTGGGATATGAAGAAGTCGGATTTTGTGTAATCACCACCATCGCAATGTGCGAAAGAGAAATCAAGAAATTCGAACAAATCGATGTGAAATCGAACGATTAAAGAAAATGTATGTGTTGAAATTGAAAAAAACAACGACAAACGAAAATCAAATGAAAGAAGAAACTGAGATTATGAAGATAAGAAATATCACATATTGAAAAATCTCCAAAAAAGTGAAAAAGAGATTTGCGAAGAAGGGAAAAATGATATCATGACGTGAAGCACTCATCGAAAGCAACCAATACTCTTAATGAAGAAGAATCGAAGCTCAAAAAATCAAAGAAGACGACGCCATTAAAAAAGCAAGAGGAGAGTTTATTACACGGAAGTTTTTCTCACTAAATACTCTGATACCATATTAATTCTATGAGAGAGAAAGTGTAAAAATGTAATAGATAATAAATGTGTGTTACAGTAGTTCTCTTATATACATACAACATAGAAAGTTAGAATTAATCTAAGTAACTATAGGGAAATATACATGCTAATAACATGTTAAAATATTTTCACACTACTTACTAGGCAGATCTGATTCCAACTCGTTTGATAACAAAAAAATTTGAAAATATTAATTTCCCAGAATCGTAGCCTACATTTAATAATAAGAGCTTTTTGAAAGAGAAAAACAAATAATAATACAAAAAACCAGTGTTCAAGAAATCGGCCTAAGCGGACATAAACCGTTCCGATTTTAGAAAAATCGGCTTTATTAGGCGGAAGTCGGGTGAGGCGACGGTTAGGCAGGCGAGGCAGGCTATTAGACGGGCTAAGCAGACTATTAGGCGAGCTAGGCGGAATTTTTTTATATTTTTTAATATATTTTTTTAACCTACCAAATATGCGATTATAATCATCATTAATATCAATTTATATTTAAAAACTCTAATTTTTCTTATATTTCTTTTACTTTATTTTGAAATAAGAACTTTCGTTTATATTTTAACATTTAAAATATTTTACATTTTTTACATATATGATTCATATTATTTTATTATGTTATAATATATATATATATATATATATATAATTTTATAATAAATTGTTTAGATTTTGTCTAGACGTTTTAAGCGCTATGATGAGAATCGTTGTCCGCTTAGTATCTACCGCTTTTTTGAACACTGCAAAAAAACTAATAAACAAGCCTGGTTCTGTGTGTGCAATGCAAAGAACGATTTTGGACAAAAGGCCCATAATTACGAGTTGAGTTAAGGGCCCATATAACGAACACTACAAATTTAGAACAAAATCATATGAATGAAAAAAAATAAAACGAAGCCGAAATGCAAAGACGATTTGGCCGCTCGCTTCCGTTGACTAAGGCCCTGTCCGTTTCATCATCCAGATGAATTCATCTGAATGAAAATGAGAATTGATGTTTATTTAAATGTTTTTTATGTTCATTCAGATAAATCATCTGAATGAGTTTTAAAAATTATGAATAAATTTTTGAATCCATCTGGATAATCCGAATAGAACCATCTCTCTGTAAAAAAAAAAAGACAAAAATATCCTTAGTAAAATAAATAATTACAATTAAAAAATAGCTATGTTAAATAATGTAAATAAATAATAAATAAATAATAAATATTTTTCTCCGCTAAAAATATAAGAATTTTTTTTCCTGCTAAAAACGTAAAATCTCGTTTTCCCGTCAAAAACGTATAATCCTATTTCCCGCCAAAAACGTAAAATCTCGTTTTTCTGCCAAAACATATATTATGTTTTCCCGCCAAAAATATAAAATTCCATTTTCTCGCCAAAAATGTATAGTCCGTTTTCCCCTAAAACGAAAATTTTGTTTCCCGCCAAAAACGTAATATCTCATTTTCCGTTAGTAAAACAAAAATATATATTTTCTCTTATTTTCCTATTAAAAATGTTATTTCGTGTTTTTACTCTTAAAAAAAGTAAATCCGTTTTTTATTATTGTATTTTTAAAATTTTATAAAAATAATTTATTAAATTTAAATATTTCATAAAAATAGAAATCTATAAATTATAAATTTATATGATGATTTTTCTTATAAAAAATTTTTTCATGAAAATGAAAATTTACAAATGTCCAAAATAATAATTTAAAAATTATTCGGTTATAAATATTGTGTAGATCATAAATTAAAATTAATATGGTTAAGATTAAAATTAAAAAATATGATTAGTTTAAAACATTGGTATTGTAATCATTTTCTTATTAAAAATATCTAGATGAAGATGTAAAATAATCAAATAAATAAAAGTTAATCTAAATTCATCATCTAAATGAACAACTAAAAATAGAAACGAACATCATTCAGATAATTTATCCAAATGATTAATTTAAATGGATCATCTGAATGTAAATGCCAGATGTTCAAATAAACAAGGCTTAAAAGTTAAGATTTCTATCAAGAACACTTCCGGCGACCTCCACGTGTACTCATGTCGGCGTAGCAAGGACAAGTGGCACAGCACGTGTTCAATTTCTCTTCGACAAGTGGCAGTGACAGTGGCACCTTCTCCCACATTCCCCAAATATGAACAACGCCAAATTAATGGTTACTTAAACCATATGAAAGCGCAGATTCCGGTTCATCGATCCGATCTTTTTGTACCAAAATAAATCTACTTACCGATTTGTTTCGAAGGAGAATGAAACGGACCCGGACTTGGACTTGGACTTGGAGCAGGAGAAGAATCGTCTCCTGTATATTGGAAAGCCGGTTTAGCTGAAATGTGTAAATATTTACAAGGTTAACCAACTTGGTTAAATCCTAGCCAACAAGGTAGTTAATTGGAATAAATAGTACTTAATACGTGGTTAAATTATTAGGACTTTGGGAGTGATGTTTAATTAATTTATCAACAACGAGCAGCCTGAGTTACAATAATTAAGCTCTCCCAAATTCCGATTCCTCCAACCCTTCATAACGTTTTTATCAGCTACTGAGTTATACAAAACTAAGTAAATACAATTGAAATTTAAATTATAAACAAATGCCTCCGTAGCATAGTGCTATTGCGTTCGCTTCGTAAGCGAAAGGCCGCGAGTTCGATCCTCGCCGGGGGCTATTTTTTCTTATCATTTTATTTTTGTTTTTCTATCAGAAATAGATTTACACTACAGTAACTTTACTATCGACTCCTATAACGCTACTCATCTTGGTTTTTTTTTTTTTTTTTTTTTTTTTTAATTCTTTTCCTTATCGATAGCTATCTTTTTTTTTCTTTCTATCGAATCTGTGGACCAAATATTTCGATTAGGGTCTATTGCTACCAAATAAATATCGATGCTAACAAAATCCGATCTACCGTCTCGGTCTCCACAAATATATTTCGCCGAAATCGATTATGAGAAGACCACTATAGCCTATAAATATATAACATGATAATCAGCCAATCCAATAGTCGTTTTTCGAACTCAAAATCATTCATAAACAACATAACTTTTATTACAAAACGACATAATACAACGAGGTTATTTCACGAATTCGAAAAAAAAAAAAATCAAAACCAAAAACTTACAACAAATAGACCAATTACACACACACAACAACGACGTACGGCTCTCATGATTTATTCGATCCACAATTACATATGCCAACAAATACTAACAAAACGACATCGTATCGAACAGCCGCATGAGCAATTTAAGAGTTTTTCTCAACTTAAGGGCACTTGCGGCGACCACCGTGGGTGGTGATGGTAGCGTAGCACTCGCACTGGTCGTAGTTTCCGTACGTGCCAGGTGGTACGCAGTTGCACCTGGCGCAGCAAGTCCCGCACGCTCTGTGACAAAGGTTGGGTCTACTTGAGAGCCTGCACCGTGCTACACACGCACTTCCACAATCTACGAGAACAAACGTTATTGATTCTACTCGTTAAAACGTTAGTTTTTTTAATATAAACCTTATTTGTACATTATGTGTACATATAATTACCAAATTTACTGCCGTAACCACTCTTTTTGTTTGAGTTTTCCTGAATGAATATTCGAAAAAATGATCAAATGTAAGAAATATGTTATTAATAAATAAAGCAATATAATGATGTATTGTATTTGTGATGAAAATAAACATACCACATCGGCCTGGACGAGTTGGAGAACAAGAAGAGATATGAGAAGAGAAACAATAAGGGCTTTTGAAAAAGCCATAATTCTCGAAGGAGATGAATATAATATGAGAGCTAGCTCAATGAAAGATAATTTGTGTGTGTGTGTGTTTTTGTTTTTTGGAGTTGTTGTGTCTAAATGAGAACTCAGGGGCATCTATTTATAGCCCTCCTTTCGATGGACAGCCGACCCCATAGTTTGGTCTAGACTATTCTTTTTGCTAGTTTTATTATTTCTTATTAATAGTTTTCACTTTTCCAAAAAAAAAAAATGAAATTGGCTTCCGAGTTTCAGAATTCGATATGATAGCAAGTAGTATTCCATTGCTTTTTTTTTTTGTATTTCTTACGGTTCCCGAAATTAATCTCAAGGCCAAACAAATTCAGAATAATTTTTCGGGTGGGAATGACATATCTTATTTTTAATACTTCACTTGACCAAGAACTAATTTAATAATTATGTTCCCGCAAAAAAATCGATTTCTTCGGTGTTTGGCTTTTTCACCAATTCTCACCAATTCAATGCATGTCTAGAACTTTAAAACAAAACATAAAGATTGATCTAGAAATCGAATTTTTTAAACCATACAACACGACAAAACCGACACTTATCCGAAATTGAATATCCAATTATTAACATATTTTGCAGAAATGTTTGAACTATATTCTTATGATTTGGTTTTACGCATTATATTCATATATTCAAGACCATACTTAGGTTCGTAGGAGTCACTAAAAATAAGATAACAATAAAATAAAATAAAGCTTATATAGACACACAAAGAGGGTTAAAGGCTTCAACACATGAATTGCCAAAAAAGCATGAATTACCGCTGTTACATATATGCAATTAACCAGTAGAATTATAAGATTTTAAAGGGAATAGAGCAAAAAAAAATCTCTTACTTATAGATCTGTGTATTGTTGTAGTAGCCGGAAAAATATCACATATGAAATTTTCTTAATGATAAACGATGTGAATTAATTTTTAATGATAAAATTTCCAAAAAAATATATTTTTCGCAATTACTGTAGAGCTGAAGTTCGAAATAATATAGATAGAAACACTGGAAAGGAAGAGAAAGTGAGGTCACGGATCGTCTATCTTCGGTGTTTGGCTTTTTCACCAACCTTATCGACTCCAACTTTATCCTGCACGCACACTAAACACATCCTACACAAAGTCTATACCATAGTCCTTTAATTTGATAATTGCATAAACAAATAAATAGTTGAGGAACATATATTGCTTACACGGACGTGGTTGAATGGTAGGCAATACTTGAAAATACGTTAAGAACGTTCTCTATAAGTTTGAACCTCTCTCGAAACTAAATCACAACCATGTGTGGTATTAGAGGTATTCACATAACTCTTTCTAGCTTCAGGATTAGTCGGATCTCATGGCCCGTTGGTCCGAGAATCAGCTAGAGAAAAAAGTTCCCGCGACCTGGTTCGGAGATTATGATATCCGTTGAACTAGATCACCTGAGTTATATTATCACACGCACTACAAGAAAACAGCCGATTTCCGACGGCTATATCGGTCGGAAAACCGTCGGAAAATGGCTTTCCCGACCAATTTCCGACCGATTTGGCTCGTCGGGACTATTACGTCGGAAATCAATATTGGTCGGAAATTGGTCTGGAATTTCCGACAGATTACCGACCATTATTTTTCCGACCAATTACCGACGTTATAAAGCGTCGGGTAATACCCGACGAGTTACCGACAATAGTCCGACTAACTTATTTCCGACCAAATACCGACCATATTTTTTTCCGACCAAACACCGACCATCCGCATACCCGACGGTTTCCGACCATATTCCGACCAATATTGATTTCCGATTAACCTAAATTCCGATTAACCTAAATTCCGACCAAATTCCGACCACCCTAAATTCTGACCAAATTCCGACCAACCTAAATCCCGACCAAATTCCGACCAACTTGAAATACTGTAATTCGAAATTATTTTGAAAAATTTTGAATTTTGATTAATTAATTTAACTTAATTTAATTAATTCGAAAATGAAAATTAAAATTAATATTAAACATTAAAATATTCTAAAATAAAATAACAGAAAGTGTTTTTAAAACATTAAACATATTAAACATTTGCGGATCCCGATTCCGTTCCCGTGAAATCCGGGAACTCAAGCCAACGGGTTTGGTTTCTTAGATTTGTTATTATGGAGCTCATCTTGAGCTTGTTTCTTGACAGCTTCAGCATTAGCCAACTGCTCTTTGAGCAGTCTCAGTTCCTCTTGTGCTTGTCCTAACTGCGACTCTAGATCCGATATTCGGCTCCCAAGTTTCTTCTGACCAAGCGGATCACTGTGAGGTCCACCGCTTCTAGGAGATCTACGATCAACACCGAGCTTAGAACTCCGGTCAGTAGTGATCAGACGGTTGGGATGATTCGTGTCAGAAGTAGATGATGATGTCCTCAGCCTCGGAGCTTGCCTCTGAGACAACTCTGAAACTCTAAAGAAGACAACACCAGAAAAAGAAGGAAAAAAACCCTTTTTTAGTCAGTTATCAGAGATAACACGGAGCGAGATCAAATTTAGTCAAATTCTTTACCTTGGTCTTGGCATTTTTGATTTTCTGCGGAGGACTTAACTAAGACAGAAGCTCGAAGGTTATGAAGTTCTTATATAAAGCTGAAGCATAAATAAAAGCAAATGTCATTTACTACAGCAACTACCAAAGCCATGACTCATGTCGGAGAATTACGATGAACTCAGATAGATAAGGTAATAATAATCTTCAAACTTTCACCAAAAATAAGAAAAAACCAAGCCAGAATCTTCATTCTCTTTAAAGATGGTTTTTTAACTTATATAAATAAATGACAGGGAATTATCAAAGCTACAAGAAATTAGAAAACGATATTATTGATGTTCGTTTTCACATTTTAAGCAAGGATCCAACAAAAAAGGATTGAAACTTACCTTAAAGGAGATGAGGTCTTTGTATTTGAAAAATCCAGGAAGTGACTACGAGAGAACCTATAGAAATAGTCAAAGAGTGTAAATAAATATGAAAAAGATAGATGTTCGTTGGCTGGTTGTGAGTTAATAGGAACAACGACATAAAACCAGAAGAAGACCCAAAATGAGAAGGAAAGAGAGAGAGTGTTGTAGTGTAACGCATTCACCTTTTCGAAACAGGCGGATGGCGGCTCCGGCAGCTCCGTGAAGACCTAATTTACAAAAAAAAAAACATTACCTTGAGTACAAGAGAAGAGAGGAAGAGAAGAGGAGAAGAGGAAGAAAAGAGGAAGAGAAGGGGGAGAGAAGACTTACCGTGACAAGAGAACGGCGGCGGTGAGAGCAGACGGCGGAGGGAGAATCGCCGGAGAGAGAGAGACGAAGAGAAGAGACGAAGAGAAGAGAAGTGAGGAAGAAGAAGAAAAATCTGGGTTTTAGATCTATTTATTTCAGACCAACCCATACGGTCGGAAATCGGTCGGTTTATTAGCCTCACTTTTCATTTCGCGGTAAGGTTTCCCGGGTTTTTTTTTGGGTTGGTCGGAAATTGGTCGGTAATTCTTTAAAATTTCCGACCAATTTCCGACCATATAGGGTTTAGAGTGTATAAATGCTAAGTGTTTATAAATCCAACATAAAACTTTGAAATTTATAAAAATTAGTATTTCCGACCAATTTCCGACCATTTATTCATATTGGTCGGATATTGGTCGGAAATTCCTAAGCTTTTCCGACTAAATTCCGACCATATAGGGTTTAGGGTTTAAAATTCTAAACACTTAGCATTTGAAATTCTAAACACTAACCCCTATTTTAAATTTACAAAAAATTGTAAACACTTTGCATTTTTTTCGATTGGGTGTTGGATTTATAAACACTTAGCATTTTTTTCTAAAATGCTCATATCGGTCGGAAATTGGTCGGTAATTCCTTGGAAATTCCGACCAATTTCCGACCAAATAGGGTTTAGGGTTTATTAATGCTAAGTGTTTATAAATCCAACATTAAACTTTGAAATTTATAAAAATTAGTATTTCATATGGGGTTTAGGGTTTATAAATCCAACATAAAACTTTAGAATTTCCTTGTAATTTCCGACCAATTTCCAACTATTTATTCACATTGGTCGGAAATTGGTCGGAAATTCCTAGAATTACCGACCAATTTCCGACCATATATGGTTTAGGGTTTAAAATTCTTAATTTACAAACTATATACTGTTTAAAAAACATGTAAACATCTTATGTCTTACAAATATACGACAAAATAAATATTTAATAGAGTATATGATGTTTTTATAAATTGAAAGTAGATTGAGTTAAACCTTTCATAATGAAACATTGACCTTATACTTATAATTTTCGGTTTCTTGTACGGTTTTTAGTATATGTCCGTAAATAGTGATACTTAAGATATATGGACATTGTATTTTTCAAAAGATCATATCTAACCATAGCAAACATAGCCCAAATCAAAATTTTCCCGTTTGAGGTTTCAAAACCCCAAATGGTCGGAATTTGGTCGGAAATACTGAAAGTTTTCCGACCAATTTCCGACCATATATGAAGATTTTCCGAAAAATGCTGATATGTGTCCACTAAATCGGCGATAACTCTTGGAATATTGCTATGAATGAGCTGAAACCACTCTCATTGGAAAGATAACTCAATTTTCAATATTTTTGCAAAATTTGAGATTAAACTGGGCACGGAAAGATTTCCATCCGACATGATATTTAAGCTGCTTCGGATTGGCTCTGCATTTTCCAACTATGACATATCTTCAATAAATCAACCGTATCTCCTGAACCGCTGATCGGAATGACATGAATCTACTCGATTTGGAAAGCTAACTCAATTGCGCATGACTTTCGTCAAGAGCTTCCAAGCTAAATCCATCGGGAAGCCTTTCGTCTGACTCATTTTATAAATCCCGTCGGAAAATGGTCGGGATTTCCGACCAATTTCCGACCATGTATGAAGATTTTCCGAAAAATGCTGATATGTGTCCACTAAATCGGCGATAACTCCTGGACTATTGCTAGGAATGAGCTGAAACCACTCTCATTGGAAAGATAACTCAATTTTCAATCTTTTTGCAAAATTTGAGATTAAACTGGGCACGGAAAGATTTCCATCCGACATGATATTTAAGCTGCTTCAGATTGGCTCTGCATTTTCCAACTATGACATATCTTCAATAAATCAACCGTATCTCCTGAACCGCTGATCGGAATGATATGAATCTACTCGATTTGGAAAGATAACTCAATTTCGCATGACTTTCATCAAGAGCTTCCAAGCTAAATCCATCGGGAAGGCTTTCGTCTGACTCGTTTTATAAATCCCGTCGGAAAATGGTCGGGATTTCCGACCAATTTCCGACCATGTATGAAGATTTTCCGAAAAATGCTGATATGTGTTCACTAAATCGGCGATAACTCCTGGAATATTACTAGGAATGAGCTGAAACCACTCTCATTGGAAAGATAACTCAATTTCCAATCTGTCTGCAAGATTTGAGATTAAACTGGGCAAGGAAAGATTTCCATCCGATATGATCTTTAAGATGATTCGGATTGGCTCTGCATTTTCCGACAGTGACATATCTTCAATAAATCTCCCGTATCTCCTGAACCGCTGATCGTAATGACATGAATCTACTTGAGTTGGAAAGCTAACTCAATTTCTCATGACTTTCATCAAGAGCTTCCAAGCTAAATCCATCGAGAAGGCTTTCGTTTGACTCGTTTTATAATCCCCGTCGGAAATTGGTCGGGATTTTCGACCAAATTCCGACCGTATATGAAGAATTTCTGAAAAATGCTCAATCCCGTCGGAAAATGGTCGGTATTTCCGACCAAATCCCGACCATATATGAATATCTTGCGAAAAATGCTAAGTATAAAATGCTAAGTGTATAAACACTTAAAATTAACAATTTATACCACACAAATTTATAAAGACTTAGAAATTTTCGAAATATAAGTATTTCATACCATAAATCATAATTGGTTGGAATTTGGTCGGAAATTTCTGACCAAATTCCGACCATATAGGGTTTAGGGTATGAAATCCTAAATTTAAAAACCATATAGGGTTTAAGAAACTTCTACTAATCTTATTTACTAACAACTAACTTAATAGGTAAACATAAAATGGATCATATGACGATTTATATGAATCGATTCGAGAACGAGTGTAACCTTTCATAACTATACATATAACTTATATTCACACTTATCGGTTTCTTGTCGAGTTTTGATTAAAATCTTAAAAAGAATGATTATTAAGATATTTTAACATTGAATTCTTTCAATATATCATATCTAACCTTAGTAATCATAAACGTAATCAAATTTTTATCATTTGAGGTTTTAAAACCACAAATGGTCGGGAATTCGTCGGGAATTTCCGACCCATTACCGACGGGGTGAGAACACATGTTTTAAATGTATAGCAACACGTTTATTTTATGTTTGTAAAAAATATTAAATCGGAAATTCTGACCGATTTCCGACCATATATGACCGGTCTCTATATCGTCAGAAATCGGTCGGGAATTCCCGACCAATTTCCGACGAGACAAAAATGGTCGAGAATTTCCGACCGGTTTCCGACTGGGTTTATTCCATCGGTATTTAGTCGGAAAACGGTCGGAAATTTCCGACCGTTTTTTTTTGTTGTAATTCCGGTCGGGAATCGCTTTGTTTTCTTGTAGTGACGTTCGGTGTATATATATATATATATATTATTTTTTTATGCATGAGAATGTCACTTCAAATGTCATCGCTGACACATACTATCACACGTTCGGTATTCGTCTTTCATTCAACTCTACGTTAAGTCAAATCAATATTTGCACCAACTAGAAATTTTAGTTTTATTGAAATATAATAGTACCGAGTTTTTTTTGGGGATAAAAGATAATGATAAACAGTTTATAAACGAAAATCAGATATGGCCTCCGCTTAGTCCATTAACATATCGTTAATTAACCACCAATTATTTTCATGGTAGCAGTTTAAATTATAAGGGACATATAAACTGAGAATATGAACCATAATGCATAGCCTAAAGAAATTATGATATTAAAAGGGCATGCAATGCAAAACAAGTAAATATCGGATAATATTTGTTTCCTAAATCGTAGTTGTTTGAATATCTTGATCGACATTCAGAGAATCAGAGGTTAAAGTATGGCTACTTTAATGTTGAACGGGTATTTCAACTAAGTATAAAAATAAAAAAGGGAATATAGCTATTTAATTAAAACGTAATTCGGTGAATACAAAGAAAATTCGATCGCCGGAACAACGAGATAATCGGAAAAAAATAAGAACTAAGAAACTGAATCCGGAAAGTGCGGATCAATTAATCTGTTAGGTCTCTTTGGCGCATAATTGATGTTTAATCGGTTGACGATTTTATTTTTTTTCTTGGATCGATAAGGACAATTTTCTTTTTTCGGAACTGATATGGACAATTTTCTTGTTTTGGTTGGGTTTTATGAGCTTTTAAATTGGTAATTAGGCCGATTGAGATTCGGAAAGGGTTTACGCCGGGGTGCGTAACCTACCTCAAACAATTAATCGCCATTCATTCAAAGGTTATTAAAGTCTGGCTATCGAAAACAAATAATTTTATATGTTTTGAAGAGTGTTTTCAAGATATCGTTCTCTTGAAGTACGACAATTTTTATTAACTAAATTCGAAAATGGTGGTGGCCTTTTATGTTAACAAACATATAAAAAAGTAAAACAAATTACGAAAAAGTGATAGAGAAGTGAGTTCTTAGGACAGCTGTGAAGTGTTGTTATTCACTTAACAGCTATTATAAAGCTAATTGCCGACCTGTGATCTCTTTTACTTTTCTTTTGTTTCCATCCCTGTCCATTTTATAATAGATACTAGGGTTTGATTAATAGTCTACGAATTATTGAAATTGTGTTTTATAATGTGATTTTGGTAGACTAAAGTTTGTAGCATAATAGTGTGTGTTAGTATTGTTGTCGATAGTGTAATGAGTTGTAAATGACAATAAAATAAAGTGATTTTGCAGATGAATGATAAATATAATGAATGAATCATTAATTACATGTGGAATGGTAAAAACAAATTGACGTACATTAGGATTTATAAAGAACATATATAAACAAAAAGATTTTGGCGTGTTTTATTCCATAAACATTTAGGTTTCACAAGCACTAAATAGATATCATAATATGTTATCCCGAAAATTCATTAGCAATCACAATCGTTAACCCCGTCGAATATGCATCTATAGGGCTGTCAAAATAGGCTGTCCAAGTCCATTTAGACCCGTCCAATAGTGTCTATTTTGATTGCGGACAAATGGTGTCCATGTCCATTAACGTCCATATCTATTAACGACCATGCCTATTAACGACCATATCCAAATGGACTTTTTCTGGTTTGCAATTGAGGACTTTTTCTGGTTTGCAATTGAGGACTTTTTTCTGGTTTGCAATTGAGGACTTTTTCTGCAATCTAGTAATAGCAAAAGAATCTGAAATGTTTATGCCAATTGTTTGAAGTTGAAGTTTCTGGGGACTCAGGATAACAAGCCAAGTATATGGCATTGGCAATTGTAAGCGAGGAATAGGAATCTTGTGTTTTCGCAAAGACGGAAACCAAACATGATCAAACGTCGTAGTTGCCGCGAGCAACCGTGATCCGAGGCCAGCCCTCAAAACTTTAGATCAACGGCTTCTACAACTTCTCAAAAAAAAATCGCACCAATTCTGGTTGTATAACGTTAAAACAAAAAAAATTGTTAAACATTACTGTAAAAGTACTGTGATAATAATATTTGATATTATATTTGGTTAAACGAATTCCACCTTAGCTATAAGGAAGATTACTGTAAAATGTAAATCGAAAATTTTTTCACCCCAAGAAATAAGATAGCACGAAAAAAGTGCCCGACTTTCTGACTAAAATCGGTAGCCGAGTTAGTTAGACAAACCATATTTGGTATATACACATCAAGTAATATCTAGTGATTATCTTCTTTTCTCAAAATAAAAAAAATATCTAGTGATTATATTAAAAATATCTGGTAGATATTAGGTGATATGATTACAAAGTTCCCAGCTGTAGCCGCCGCCAAAAGAGTCGAAATCGAATGAAAATAAATTTGGATAAGCTTAAGAACTTTTCAGTTAAAATAATAAATCTACAAATAAAAATTTAAATAGGTGAAAGAAACAAACAATAGCATCAATCATCATCACTCTTAAAGTCTTAAATCGTAACTAATTCGTTTGAAGAAAAGAAAAAAAAAAAGTCGTGAATATTTATTTATTTGGAAAAAGAAAACATCAACTAATTTTCTCTGTATCGTTGGTATTTTTTTTTCTTTTAACTTAAAACTTCATTTCATGGATGGAAAACTTGAGAAACTTAGTAGGTCTCTCTCTCTCCACAATTGGTATCAAGTATCAACCAAGAAGGGATATTACCATCTAGAATTGCATAATCAAAGAAAATAAAGAAACTTTTTTAACAAAAATAAACCAGCACACAAGTTTGCTCGACTTAATTTGAAGTCGAATTTTGGTCCTGAAGACTTCTTTCTTTGTCCAATAATTTCACTTGTCTAACACTTTAATCTTGGCCAAGATAGCCGGATCGTCTGTTACCGGACTACCAGATAAACTATCTGTCGAAGCCCAGACCCAGACTTCCCACATAGATGTGTTTTAGTGAGGTAACACCCCACACGATCCTTTCTACCACTGGATTACAGCCGTGTGGACCTTTGGCCGAGCTTCGAAAAAACCTTGGCCAAGCTTATTGATCCTTCAAAACTTTAATGAAGATCCGAGAGTCGCTTTGAAAAAAGGACTTCTTCATCAGTACCAAGATTGTACAAGCAAGACATCGCTCAAAGAAGAGCAGTAGCTTCTGCATCAACGCAAGACTGGAGCGTAGGATAGGCTTTTGCACCATACCATGTCTTTGTCGTCTCTTAATAGTAATTTTACACTACATTTATACGTTCCATCAATCCATGATGCATATTGCATTTTACACTACATTCTTCAGCCTTGTTACGGCTAGGAGTTGAATGCACTTATTGATGATCATCTCACATATTTCCGAATAATCATTGCTTATTTCCTTAAGTTAAAGTTAAGTTTTGTGTTGCTTAGCAAACAGCTATTATGATTTGTAATAAAAAGTTAAGGTTGTTCAAAATAAAGCATGTTAGTATCCTCTTTGCATCCAGAATTAAAATTATGATTGAATAACGTATGTAATGTTTCTCTCAGCATTGAAATATGTATATAGGTAAGCTTTGAAATTCACAGTCCCCCTTTTTTCTCTCTAAAACATTTTTTTTTCACCCAAAACAAACTTAAAACTAAATTTAGATGGTAGAAGTAATGTACCATCTAAATTTTACATCCCTAAACATATAACAAAATGTGTAGTAAACGATCAAAAGCTGAGGCTAATATAAAAATTAATATGTCAAAATCTCTAATCAACTCCTTTTTTCTTTACAGTCCTCCAAGAAAAAAAGAACATAAACGTGAGAAGAAGAGTTTCGAGAAGACTAAAACGATGGCCTGCAAAAACATAGAGCCAAACTCCATACCATAAGCTTAAAGCCACACAGTATCTTCTTCTCTCTCCTCTACCAAATTTTACACAACACCTGATGGGAGACGAAGAACGAGCTGACCACCCATTAAACTGCCAAACACCAAAAAGACATAAAATCTTAGAACACCCACCAATGTCATTATTAAGTTTAAAGATCAGCCATCACATAATTGCAAATAGCAATGATTAGCAAGAACATTGATGGTTTACCTCTTGACATAGTAGTAGCAGAAGTCGGCGAGAATGAAGGTCTGGATGATTTCAGAGAGGAGGACCATTATAGGCCAGAACCCGTATCCTAAAGCAGTCAATAACCGCCCTCGAGTGTCCAAAACCTACACAATCATCAGATTATCATTATACACAACAATCAAGTTCACAAAGCTGTGTATATATGGAGGTTTCTAGTTTGGAGGAGAGGAAAAAAATGAACAAACCTGAAGGACCCAGTGTGCACAACTCAAGAACCTGGCTATCCCCAAAGCAAATACGTAATGTGCTGTGAATGGCTCCACAATCTGAGACAAGAGATGCGTTACTAGTTTAATCGGTAAGGGATAGAGACTGGTTTCAAGCTTTTTGAAGTACCTTAGTGTTTTGCATGACTCTAAGTTGAGGAAGGACTGAAACAGCTTCAAGGTAAACGCAGAAGGCCCAAGAAATCTTATTGATTATATGGTGATGTGTTGATGGGTGAATTAGGACTGATAGAACAGCACATGGTATGACCTGCAGCCATATTTAAAAAAAAAATATTAAAAAAAGGCTCGGAACCATTATGATATTTCACAAAATGATCTGTATAGAGTAAGAAAAAACAGGCTCTTTAGATGATGTAATAAGGAAATGGATTGATATAAAAGCTGCGCTACATAACATTCTTCAAATATAAGATTCACATTCTTCATAGAAACAAGCTGAGATGTCGATAAAGAAGAATCTAAACCGAGAATTCAAGAAAAATAAAAAAGACAACAACTTACAACGTAGTAGATAGCGAAATTGTCTTTATCTTCCATGTAACTAGCTTTGAGCTTAAAACGGATCATATAGATAACCCAAAGGGTAGTCACCAAAGTAGCCGAATCAAGCAATGTGTGAATATCAAATTCCATCACAAAACTACAATACAGCCTCACGGCCAAAAACAGAGCCGTTAGCTCTTGTGACTTCAAAGATAACCCTGTCAAAAAAAAAAACACCAAAGAAAGATTGCAATTAACTTACTCGAGAGTTAATCAATTCTCAAATCCAATCGATTATCATTCAATTTACTCCGGAGGGAAACCCTAATTCGAAAATCGAAGCGGATCGGGACTAATCGATTCGGAATGACTCATCAACAAGAAACCCAGAATTTCAAAATCAAGAGATTTCGAGGATTTAGCAAAGAGAGATTACCTGCGCAAGTCTTCTCCTTGGTGAGTTTGTAGATGAGAACGGAGATTCCAAGGGAATGAACAGCCTCGGCAGCGACGAAAAGGTTGTCGTGATCATGAACAATCATTCTTAGGAAAACGAGAGCAGTCATGGCGGAAACAACACCGAGAAAAGCTTTGACCTTCGGTGGTTGCCGGCGAACCCATGTCGTCACGGCGTAGATCGGCCTCTTCGCCGCCTTCATCCTCGATTCGTTCATCACTTTCTTTCCGAAGATAGAAACAGTAAAGTGGAAACCTTTCGGAGCTTTGGTACGATGATTATAGAACCAGATCTGCCTCTTTATGTGCGAATTGATTATTACACTGTTTTTTTTTTTTTTTGGATTTGGAGTGGGAAGAGCTACTTTTTTTTTTTTTTTTACTTACAAAACAGAAAAAGGTCGAAAGCTTGACACTTTGCGGTAGTGACACGTGGAGGGTTAATTTTGTTTAGGTGAAAATTAGATTCGTGGTGAGCCAACGACTCTGCCTTTGTCTCTTTGTATCCATAGAAAAACTAAAGGGTGGTATTGAATCGTTTCATTTTTTCGGAGGTCGCTTGGTGTGATATGTGATGGTTTTTTCCGTTGCTGGTGGTCTTGGACTGATCTCCATTCTCGAGCGCTTGTGATTGCTTTGGTGATGGTTTCGGTTAAAGAGAAATTATGTCCCACAAACACCCGCTGGTTTGGTGCGGTCCAAATTGACCAACAAATCCTGCGATGAAGATGAGAATCAATACCTGATGGAGGCAGAGTTTTGCAGAGTTTCGCTTGCTGGAGGAAGTCCCAAATCGTGGGAAATAGTGCAGAGTTTTGCAGCTGAGAGATAGTGCAGAGTTTTTTGTAACTATTGTTTGATCTTATTGTCCGATTACAGAGAGGATGAGAAAAGAGTAAGCAATCGATCGATCGATCAATCAATCCGATCAAAGGAGCAAATGTCTTTGACACTATGTAAAGGAAGACTTTGTAACATTCAAATGCTTGAACCAATGGATCACCACCATGAGTTGGTTTAAACATATATGTTAAGATCCCACATCAAAAATATAAATGGACTAACACTATTATATAAGGGATATGGTTCAATCCACTCATTATCAATTGATTTTGACTTAGAAGCCCATATTTAACATGGTATCAGCGTCTTGTTTGTTGACCTAAGTGGAATGACCCAAAAAGAGTTTATTACCGGTCCTAAAGTGGGATTCGATTCGAAATTGGCCGATAAGAGCCATCATCTCGAGGGGCGTGTTATGATTCCACATCGAAAATATAAAGGGACCAACACTACAATATAAAGGATATGAGTCAATCCATTAATTGCCAATTGATTTTGAGTCGGAAGCCCATAAACCCATATTTAACACTATACATATTCCAATTGCGCTTTCGTTCAGTTTTTTTGGTTACCTTTTTTACTTCTGATTTTTTAGTTAAAAAATTATAATAACAAAATTGAAATTTAATTTAGTATAAATCGATCACTCTAGTATGATTTTGGTTTTTAGTTTGGATTTGGTGTTTTATCAAACATATCATTAATGAGAGGCTCGTGATCTAGTGGTTCTCTTGTGTTCGTATCCCACTAGAAACTAAATCACTTGCGCATGTGGTTAGCCGGAGCTGGACTAAAACCCATTTGAAAATTCGATAGATATAATATTTTAACCGTTTTACTCATTCTGGAATCAGTAGGGTTAGCTCGGATCACTTTAAAAAACCACTAATCTAAAATATTTTTGAAAAAATTACGTTTTGTTAACTTAGTATTTGTTTAGATTATAAAACATATAAAAGACAATGTACAGACTGAAGTTGTAAAATTATATTTTTCTACAAGTATGTATGAATACATTGCTTCGTGTATTGGGCTGTTTCATTATTCCACAAAATGGTTACTTTTTGTCATCTATTTTTCGAATATTCAGAATCACAGGGAACACATGAATGATTTTGCCTATGTATTTTTTGTTTTGAAAATAAACAATCGAGTAGTGGTCATTATTAATCTGTGTGCGTAAGATGTATATTCAAAGTGATCAATTCAAAGGAAACAATAAGGCTAACAACCTAACAAAGATGGAGTAAGAACCGGTCCCAAAACCATGATTGGTTTAGTATAATACATTTCACAAAATCTTAGAGCTTTGATTAAAAGATCTTTCAAGTAGAATTCAGAGACAAAAGACCATCAGTATAGTGACAAAACTGTAACTCTTCCTTTAGTTCCCCAAAATCCTTGTTTTCATTCTTGCTCGGGTAGTAAATCTTCATTCGACTCGGATACAGAACCTGGAAGAGCACACAATCAGGTTGTATATCATGAATCCTGATTGGAGTCGATGGATAATGACAGATCAACGTTTCTTTGAGCCCAATATGGTGCGTTTTAACCCAAGCAGATCCATTGGAGCCATTCATCATCCAAATCTCCATGTTTGGTTCAAGAGAATTGTAGTCTACAGCCCAGAGATTGCCTCTGATTCCGCATAAGCTAAAGTCGTGATTAGGGTTGTCTTTAAAACATTGCGGTGGAGGCAGAACAGAGAACTTCTCTTGTTCTAGAGAGAAAGACACGATCTTTGTTGGAACACCTTTTGTTGTCCAATAAAGGAACCCATCAGCGTGAACTGGAGGGTATGGTCGTAGAAGATAAGGACAGTCTTGTTCTTTTAATTTCCATGGCGAGACCTCGAGATGATGCTTGTAAGTTTTGGCGTTGATGGTAAAAGTCAGTATCTCGAATTTGCAGATCGGGTGATAAGGAAGGACAAATCTGATGATTTTGTATTGTAATGTCGAGGAAACGAAGCCGAAGGAGAAAACATTTTCTGTAGAAGAAGGAAAAGAGGAGGATTTGGGTATTTCTAGGGGTTTTTGGTTAATAGGGTCGAAGAGAAAGTGTTCCTTGTCGGACACGAAACAAAGAAACTGATGGTCAGAAGAGAAGACTCTGACTCTGCATCCGAGGAACCTTTTGGTGATAGGTTTTTGCGTTTCCAAACCGTTGCGTTCTACGATGAGTGATGTCCTTAAAGCGGCGAGAGCGGTGAGAACGTGGAGAGCGGTTTCGTTGGGTTTAGTAAAGAGGAAAAGTTTTAGCTCTACGACTAGGGATCCGAGGAAAAGGGTGAAGGCGGTGAGGATGGAGGATGAGTTTAGGTTAACGTGGTGGTGGAGACGGAGAAAGTAGGGTTCGGAGATTATGGAGTTGAATTGCTTTGAAACTAATCGGAGCTTTGGTGATGTTTTGCCCGGAAGAAAAGAGAGGATTTTGATGATAACTTCGGGAGGCAGAGAAGAGGAAGAAAACATCTTTCCAAGTAATCGGAGAAAACATGTGAATGTGTATATATATGTAAATGCGTGTTCGCCAATGATTTAGGTTAGGAAGTTCCGAGTAAGAAAGTCAAGTATTCCAATTTAATTTCTATTTTATTCTTAAATTTAGATTTGATCGAATCTTCAAAACTAGGGATAATAATGTACATTTTAACGGAAATATATCGGCAACGTTTTTCTTCTTCTATGTAGGGCTGGCCAATCCAAGTTTTGGGTTGGATTTTTTAGGTTTTGGTAGGTCTGGGCATTTTACCCGGCTCCAAAAATTCGAACTGGAACCGACCCGAAATATCCGAACCGAAATCTTATCAGTTTTTAAATGGGTCCAAAATCCTTCTACCCGAAAGACCCGGAACCGAACCGACCCGGAACCGAGAACCGATCGGATATCCGAGAACTGAACCCATATATATATATTTTTTAGTTTTTCTGGGTTTTTGGATGTATTTTTCGGTTTTTCGGATATATTTTTATGGGTTTTCGAATAGATTTTCGGTTTTTCGGATATATTTTTGGGGGTTCGGGTATATTTTTGGGTTTTCGGGTATATTTTTTTGGGTTTTCGGGTATATTTTCGGGTTTTCGAGTCCCAAATACCCGAACCGATTAAGATCCGAATTTTTTTCGGATTTTTTCGGTTATTGAATCTCGGATCCGAACCGACCCGAAACCGAGAGGAACCGAACCGGAACCGAACTGAAACCATTTCGGTTCCTATTTGGGTCCAAAACTCCTCTACCCGAAAGATCCGGAACCGATCCGAAGACCTGAATGCCCAGTCCTAGGTTTTGGGTTGGGTTTGGATTATTTGGTTTGAGAATTATTTGACCAAATTCGATCTACATAAAATTTGGATCAATTTTTTTAGGTTTTAGATCAGGTTTAGGTTCTTTAGATGTTGTATTAGGTTTGATTATTGAATGTTTATAAAAATTAAAAAATTACAATAGCATTTCAAATAAATTCTTAACGCCAATTGTAATAAATAAAATAATTTAGAAATTTAGAAATAAAACAAAACCATTATCCTTGATATTATAAAAGATCAAATCCAGAAATAAAACAAAAACATTATTCTTGATATTGTAAAAGACTTAAGTCCAACAAAAAAAGCCAATAATAAATTAAAACTCTAGAATCGTTGGAAGAAAATTCATGTATGTTTATTAATGTATATACTATATAAATAATATATATAAAAACAAGATTGGATTTTATTTGGAGTTTTTAATTATCTAAACACCAATCCAAATAACTCAAACCCAAATTAGTAAAAATTATTAGATCCAAATAGGTATTTATAGAAACCTATATCCAAACTAATTGAAATTTTTTGGATTGTGTTGGATTGAGTTGGATTGCTTGAATTGGCCACCCCTACTTCTATGTATCCGGCAATTTCAATTATTTAAACGAAAGTTTTAATACAAAATCAATGTGTGAACAAGAATAGGTTTAATATATGTATATAAACTAGAATTTAACACGAGCAATGGGGTAATTTTTTGTAAAATTTTTTTTCAAATTTAATTTTAAAATTTTGGTTCAGTTAACACGTGGATACTTTTTGTAAAAGTAGTTAAATAGTTTTCAAAAATATACTCAATTAATGTAAAAACTATAGTTAGTTTACAAAGAAAATTCTATATTATTTAGTAAAAATTGACTATAAGATTTATGTTTAAAACTAAAAACTAATATTTTGACTCGTGAGATCCGTTTTTGTGGTCTTTTATAAATTAAAATCCTAATCCGTCTAATGGCAAAGTAGTTTATGTCCAATCTACATGTCATTAGCCCGAATTGACACTCTTAATTACAAAACATAATGTAGTCAGTGGCCGAGGTAGAGAGCAAGGAGGGGGGGGGGGGGTCAAGTGACCCCAGTGAAATTTTTTATTTTATTTTTGCTTAGTAATTTTTTAAATTTAGTTCTATTTTGGTTAAGAAAAATAAATTGACCCTAGTCAAAAAAAAATATTATGACCCTGGTGATTAGATTTTCTGGCTCCGCCACTGAATGCAGTTATAGAAATAAATATAACTATTACAGAATATTGAATAAATTTAATTAGTTGCTTGTTTTTAAAAATAAATAATATAATATATTGATCGATATTATAATATAAGCAATAAAAACTATCTTTAAAACGCATTTCCATTTAATAAAAAAAAAAGAAAATTGAATTGATTTTTGAATAGAATAAAAATTTATTATAAAATACAAGTGATTGTTTTTTGCAAAACTTTGAATAGACCTTTTTAATACATATGGATTGGTTATTATTTAAAATAATATAATATCTTTTAATATTTTAATAAGTAAGAAAACTAAATGCATTTTTAAATGTATGTTGAAAGAAAAAAGAAATGTTTTATATTTTTCAATAAATTTGAAAGACACTTATATCATTTTTTATTTCAAATATCTAATGATATACTATGTAATAATTTACAAAATAAAATTTATTTTTCTAAATAACTCTTTAAATAATAATATAGATGTTGTTTAGTTTAAAACCGTTTAAACCCTCTAGACCCCAACAAGGCGTTTTAGATGTTACACGGAAGGTCATTGCCCGTTTACCACCGAACACTTTTGGAAACACTAGTTATCGTATCTAGTTTTATCATTTGAAAAATGCAATAATATATAACTAAACATTTGTATTGTTGATTATAGCATGTGTTGTAGCTGGAATTACAACAGTCAAAATTTGTAAATATGAATTATCTATGGACTTTTGTTTATTTTTAATAACAGAATAATCAAATAACTTTTGAGCAATGAACATAAATAAGATAGATCCGAGCGAACTGAACGAATCAAAAAATAGTTTTGGAAAAGAGAATTAGTATTTCGTTTTCGAGAATGTTTACACAAGAACAAGAACAAGAACAAAGAAACGATAAGTATTGAGTGTGTGCGTGGAATAAGTTGTCATTTACTCCTTGTCTTTGCTCTTGCTTTTATACTCTGAATCGGTGTTTAACGTTACTCTGTTTGATTCGCCATGAATAGCATTTAATCCGGTAGATACCACTAGTAAAAATTTCTAGTATAGCCACGAAAGAGCCACAATCATTTCGTGGCTTTTTTTTAACTTAGCCACGAAAAAACTACTAAAAAGCCACGAAATAAAAAACAACATAAACGTGACTATTATGTGATTTTTTCGTGGCTAAAACAGCCACGAAACCAATTCGTAACTTTTTCGTAGCTAAAACAGCCACGAAACCAATTCGTGACTTTTCGTGGCTAAAACTGCCACGAAACCAATTCGTGTCTTTTTCGTGGCTAAAACAGCCACAATTTTCTCTTTTGTTTTTTGGCACCAAAACATTTGGTTTTTTGCACCAAAATTTTGTTTGGCGGAGGATTTGGTTTTTAGCACCAAAAATTTTGGTTTTCATATAACTCTTAGAAAAAAGTAAAACTGTACACCTAAACTTATAATTAATTACTATAATATACCCCAAAACTAAGATCCAACACTTATAAAAAACTCAAGTTTTATAAATCTTTTTCAAATTTTAATTCTTAACCCTAAGCTTTAAACCCATACCCTAAACTTTAAACCTAAACTTCAAAGTCCAAACCCTAAATCATAAACTAAGATCCAACACTTATAAAAAAAGTCAAGTTTTATAAATATTTTTCAAACCTTAATTCTTAAACTAAGATCCAACACTTTTAAAAAAGTCAAGTTTTATAAATATTTTCAAACCTTAATTCTTAAACCTAAACCCCAAACCCAATATCCTAAACTTTAAACTTATAATTAATTATTATAATATACCCTAAAACTAAGATCCAAAACTTATAAAAAAGTCAAGTTTAATAAATATTTTTCAAACCTTAACTCTTAAACCTAAACCCCAAACCCCATACCCTAAACTTTAAACCTATACTCCAAACCCTAAATCATAAACTCTAAACCTTTAAAATTTAAACTTTTAATCATAGAAATTAAATCATAAACCATAAAATCAAAATATAATCATTATATATACATAAAACCAATATTTTACACCATTTAAATATATACTTTACATAAAACCGATCTTAAACTATGTACTTATAATTATTTTAAAGCATAAATTTAACCAAATGAAAATATAATGAAAACTTCTTTCTCATTGGATAATTCATTGAGACAGGATTGCACTTTGATTTATCCTTTACCGTTGATATAATAAATCCAACGGACAAGATCTAATTTGTTTTTTTTTCGCCTCTTGTCCCCTTCTTCTCCTCTTCCTTCAAGGCTTTGATTCTTTGAATGTCTTCTTCTACAGTCAGTCCTCTTTAAACTGTTAGCGAAAGAATTGAATCAACGCGATCACTGAGATGTCTGCCGTTTCAATCTCCTCCGTCAAATCTGATTTCTTCGGCGTTGAGGCCGTAGCCGTTACGCACCATCGGCCGCCGCCACCACCATTTCCTTCGCTCCGGTTTCCGTCGTCGATCGCTTCCCGGCCGGCTACTTCTCTTCACTTTGACGGCGGAGCATCTATCTCCCGATCAAATCTCTTCCCAGTCTCGCGTCTTCGTCCTATCAACGGACAAGATCTAATTTTAGGTTGAGCGATATGTGTCGGCGTTTTGACTTCGGCTGAGGTCGGTGTTTTAGCCGTAGGGTTCATCGGAGCTCCGTTTCGCGTCGTATCCGGCACTAGCGAAGCAGCCTGTATCTGCGGCGAGCGGATCCGGTGGCCGGATTCGGACAACCCGGTTCTCGTTTCTGCGGCGCCGGCGGTGAGGCTTTGCTTCATTCTCGTGGCCGCCAGTTTGGTGGTGTGGATGGGCTCACTATTATATGGAACTCAAAGAATTTGGATTTTGGAAACTCTGATTTATTGCTAAAACGTCAATGGCTTTATATAGCCTTTTACAGAGTATCAAATCTCAACTAAGTCCATAAAACTAGGACAACTAAAACACAACTATTTGACCTTAAGACTCGGTCCTTATTAGGAAACTGAAACACAACACAATGACTTATTCAATCAGCCAAACTTCTTTATTCTTGGTTTGGTCTGCTGCAACAAACCCTCCCTAAGCTAAACTTGGTTCATCATGCTTAGCTTAACTACAGCAGAACAAACTCCAAGTTTACTCCTTAGACCTTCGAACACCTCACGCTTCAACGGCTTAGTGAGGATGTCGGCCACTTGAGCCTTTGATTCGCAATGCTCAAGAGAAATAACTCCATCATTCACCAAATCTCGAAGAAAGTGAAAGCGAACACCAATATGCTTGCATCTCCCATGAAAGATAGGATTCTTAGATAGCTTGATAGTTGAGGTGTTGTCACACAAAATGGCAGTCCTTTCATTCACAACGTACTTCAGCTCTTCCAATATTCTTCTAAACCAGACAGCTTGACACGCACAAACAGATGCAGCAACATACTCTGCTTCGGTTGTGGAAAGAGTAACGATTGGTTGTTTCTTTGAACACCAAGCCACTGCTGCATCATCAAGGTGAAAAACGTAACCTGTGGTGCTTTTTCGAGTGTCAACGTCTCCTGCGAAATCACTATCTGTATAGACAGCCAACTTACCAGCTCCTCCTCTCTTATACCAAATACCATAATCAGCAGTTCCTCTTAAATACCTTAAGACTCTCTTAGCCGCTTGTAAATGTAATTTCGTTGGCTTAGACATATAGCGACTCAGAAAACTTACAGAAATTGCATATCTGGTCGTGTGGTAGTGATATACATGAGACTCCCAATTATCTTCTTGTAGAAGGTCTCATCTACTAGCTCTCCTTTCTCATCCATATCGATTTTGCACCCAGGCACCATCGGATTGCAAACTGAATTGCAATTTTCCATCTCAAATCGCTTCAAAACCTCCAAGGCATACTTTGATGGGATATGTGAATTCCCTGTGAGGTTTGTAACACTTCAATTCCAAGAAAATACCTCATTTTTCCAAGATCGGTCATGTCGAACTCTCTTTGCATCGATGATTTAAATTCCTTCATCATCGTATCATCATCTCCTGTGTAAATCAAGTCATCCACGTACACACTCACAAAAAGAAACTTGCCTCTGTTATTTGTTTTCAGAAACAGAGTTTCTTCATTCTGAGATTTTTCAAAACTCTCCCTGATGAAATAATCTTCAATTCTGCTGAACCAGGCTCTTGGGGCTTGTTTTAAACCATACAAAGCCTTATAAAGTTTGTAGACTTTGTCTTCATGTCCTTCAGCTACAAACCCTTTAGGTTGCTGTACGTATACTTCTTCTTCAAGGACTCCATGAAGGAAGGCGGATTTTACATCTAATTGATAGATGTCCCAAGCTTCCCGAGCTGCTGTAGCAATAATAGTTCGAATAGTATCCATTCGAGCAACAGGAGCATATACCTCTGTATAATCAACTCCATGTTCTTGGGAGTATCCTTTCGCCACTAACCTCGCCTTATACTTGCTTATGTCTCCATGTTCGTTGAGCTTTGTTTTATAAATCCATTTCACTCCGATACACTTTGCTCCAATCGGTAGATTTGAGAGTTCCCATGTTTGATTTCTCTCAATTGATTTCATCTCCTCGTTCATGGCTTCTCTCCACTTCAGAAATTTTTCTGCTTCTTCGAATGTTGCTGGATCAGCGGAATTGATTTCCACCATGTTTAATTCGTCTTCTTCACCAATGTCATCTCTAGTGACGTAATCATTAAGATATTGTGGCAGTCTTGTTGTTCTTCTTCCCTCCCTTATTTCATCAGTTTGATCGTTTTGAGCTTCTTCCTCTTCTTCTTCAACAATTTCCTCTGATTCAATACTTGAATTTTCCCCAGCATCATCCTCATCTTCACTTTCCTCCCATGTTCCATCATCATCTTTCCATGTTAAGACAGTATTTGTGTTATGATCTTCTTCCCAATCCCATCCTTTTGTCTCTTCGAACACCACGTCTCTGCTTATCACCATCTTCTTTGTTTTTGGGTTGTACAGTTTGTATGCTTTGGATTCCTCTGAAAACCCAAAAAATACACAGGGTGCACTTTTGTCATCGAGCTTTCCTCGTTTCTCATCAGGGATGTGAGCATGAGCGAGACTTCCCCATACTCGGAAATGCTCTACGGTTGGTTTGACTCCATTCCATGCCTCTTGTGGTGTAATATCTTTCACAGCAAATGTAGGACATCTGTTGAGAACATAGAAAGTCCATATTACAGCTTCTGGCCAAAAAATCTTTGGTATCTTTCTTGCTGTGAGCATGGACCTGACCATGTTCATCACAGTGCGATTTTTCCTTTCTGCGATGCCGTTTTGCTGCGGAGTATAGGCGGTGGTCAGTTGTCTGCGTATTCCATGCTCTTTGCAGTAGTCTGAGAACTCATTAGATGTGTACTCTCCTCCTCGATCGGTTCTCAGCCCTTTTATGTTTTTCCCGGTTTCAGTTTCCACCATTGATTTGAACACTTTAAATTTTTGTAAAGCTTCTGACTTCTCCTTCAACAAATACGTCCAAGCTTTCCTGCTGTGATCATCTATAAAGCATAAAATGTACTTTATACCGCTGGTGGATGTGGGACTGATCGGACCACAAATATCAGAATGTAACAGTTCCAGAACTTCTTTGGCTCTCCACTTGCTTTTCTTGGAAATGGGTTTCCTCGCTTGCTTTCCCACTAGGCAATCTGAGCAAGTGAACTGTTGTGTATCAAATTTGGGAAGACCACGAACCATCCCTTTGCTCTGCAGTGTTCTCATCCCACTGTGACTGAGATGCCCATACCGTTCGTGCCTTTTTTTTTTTTTTTTTTTTTTTTTTTGAACTTCTGTTCGTGTACAGCCAACGAACTCTGCAACTCATCGAGAGGAATGCTCTCGATATCTTTCGATTCCTCGATAGACACGACTACATACATGAACTTTTCGGTTAAAGTTCTCAGTATTTTCTCCACCACTTTTGAATCATCCATCACCTCTCCATTGCTTCTCATTTGATTCGTGATTGCCAATACTCGCTTGAAATACTCTTCTATGGTTTCAGATTCGTTCATCTCCAATATCTCGAAATCTCTCCTGAGTTTTTGCAGCAATGACTTCTTTACTCGATCGTTGCCACCATACTTCCTCTTCATAGACTCCCATATGATTTTGGAAGTTTTTCGGTCCAGGATTTGTTCAATCGTCTCCCTATCAATCGATTGATAGAGATAGTGTTTTACCTTGTGGTCATTCATCTTAGCATTTTCAAGCTGATCTCTCTGCTCTGCTGTGAGCACTGTTGTGGCGGCTGGCTCCTCGTACACAATCTCTATCAGGCTCCACAAACCTCTTGCTCTAAAGAAGTTTTCCATCACCTCACTCCAATGATCCCAATGCCCATCGTATTGGGGCAATTTCATTTTATCATCACCCATCTCTCCTCACTTGCGAAGCTGCGGCTTCTTTTGTTCAAAGTTCTCCAAAGCTCTGATACCAATTTATTATATGGAACTCAAAGAATTTGGATTTTGGAAACTCTGATTTATTGCTAAAACGTCAATGGCTTTATATAGCCTTTTACAGAGTATCAAATCTCAACTAAGTCCATAAAACTAGGACAACTAAAACACAACTATTTGACCTTAAGACTCGGTCCTTATTAGGAAACTGAAACACAACACAATGATTTATTCAATCAGCCAAACTTCTTTATTCTTGGTTTGGTCTGCTGCAACACTCACTAGTTACTTTTCCCAGCAGCTTTTGTTCTCCTAGATTTTCGTTTGACCGGAAGTTCGTCGGCGGCGCGGGTCATTTTCACTTTCAAAGTTTTAATCTCATTAGGTTTAAGTTGTAACCGGTTCAAATTATGCCTCGGTTATCTTGTTTGTAAACCAGCTCCAATTCCCGGTTTGGGATCATTAATATAATATATATTTTTTTAAAAATTAATTTCATTTTATTTAATTAATTAATTAATTTAATAACTAAAAATCCTTTTTTTTAATTAAAACTTTACGTGAAAGCCACAGATTAGCTATGTATTATCCCGTGGCTAAACTAATCACGCAACCCGCGTGACAAAACCGTGGCTAAACTAGCCACGAAATACACGTGATAAAACCGTGGCTATCTAGCAACGAAAAACCACGGAAAAAATTAGTCACGATGCTATATCCACGATTTGTTTCCGTGACTTTTCGTGGCTATTTCAGTATATAGCCACGAAATTTAAGCTTTAGCCACGAAAATTTCATGGCTATACGCTGTTTTTTTATTAGTGTACGTCTGTTACGTTCAAACGTTTTAACTCACCGGTTTGAACGAATTTTTGATTATTGTGGGGTTGATTGACGAATTTGCATTTATTCTCCTTTGACTGTAAACTCACTCCGGTGAACTTCAGCTCGGCTCTCCACTTCATATTTGTCTTTTATTTCTCTGGACATTTTTACCACTTGTTTATTAGATTTGATTTATTGAGTCGGAATTTTCACTCTCATACTATTTTTGTAATACTGTAATTAGTACTTTAAAAACAAGCAAAAGCTTAAACGAGATCATATAATATGGTATATCTAATCTATTAAAACAGAGTGCTATTTTGTGATCAAATAGGAAAAAATGTATTTAAAACTATTCATATACTGGATAACTTTTAAATTTCTAATTTTTGTGGATAACTATCATGTTTCCAAACAGAATAATTTTGTTCAATTATAATTTATTTTTGGAGATAAAATTACAAATACAAACCATAATCTTTTAAACTATTGATATCACAAAAGTTTTAATTTTGGTTATATTTTATATTTTAATTTAATTCCGAACATTTATTTCTATCATGGATAACTATCCCTGTTTCCAAACAGAATAATTTTGTTCAATTAAAATTTCATTTTTTACAGATAAAATTTTAAATACAAACAATAATCTTTTAAACCATTGATATCACCAAATTTTTAATTTTGGTTATATTTTCTATTTTAATTTAATTCCGAAAATTAAAAAATTATTTTAGATTTTTTAAAATATAGGTTAGATTATTTACCAAAAATCAGAAAATTAGTTATTATCTTCAAAAATAATAAATCAGATATTAATTTAGATTTAATATAAATATTCGAATTGAAATAATATTCTCATAATAACACAGATGATAAACAAATATGTTATTGTATTTTTTTTTATCATAATCAATCATCTTAAAAATTTAAATATTCGAAATTAGTAAATATTATATTATACAGTAATATGATGGGCGAATTAGGGTTATGTTTTTATAATCGCCATCTTTTACAGATTTAGTTGTCAAAAGATCTAATGTAGTAGGCTGATTTTAGGCAGATTAAAAAACGGGTTAGCATTTTAACACTCATAAATATATAGATTGATTGTATAGTAATCTAAATTCACATAATAACAAATTTTAAAAAATGGGTCAGAAAATTTGGATAACTATAATAATTAATTTTAAATCATACATGTCATACCATAAATATATATTTTTTCATATAATATAAAAAACCATAAAAGATATTAAAAAAAATTGTCAAACGCCCTCAATGTGGATTAAAATTTTAACTCGGATGAAAATCATATTAGATTTTAGAGATTTTAAGTTGAAAATATCAAACAAAATTGTTTAAATTCCGCTGAAGTTTCTGAGTCACCGGGTCCGTAGGTTAATCCGGTTCGATGCCGTCCGATCGCTATCAACAATTAATGAAATTATATTATACACGACACACACACACACACATATATATATATATATATATATATATATATATATAACTATAAAAACTAACAGATCACTATATATAACTATAAAAACTAACAGATCACTAAGATATATTTTAAAAAGATATGTCTAAATGACAAAAGTTTTTTTTTTTTTTGATAAAATATTATTCACAAACGGAAGAAGATCATAAATTACCAGAATGTAAAATCCGAATAACTCAATAAAAACAATAAATAAAACCCTATGATTGAATTATTACGGAACCATAATCCGTCCGGATCAACGATTAATATGTCCAGTTCACGGTTATTTGCTGAGTTTTTACGAGTTTTATTGGATTTTATAATATCAGGGTTTTAGAGTTATAACAGGACCATACTGTTGTTTTGATCCAGGTTTTAGAGCTATAAACGAACCGGCTGGTACGTATGACCAGGATATGAAAATATTGTATTATTTAAAAAAAAAACATGCGCCGGCGCGCAGGTGAAAATCTAGTATTGTCGTAATTCACAATTCTATTATGGCTGAAAAACAAAAACAAAAACAAAACTTAATTCCATCCTATGTTTGTGTGTCTTCACTCTTCATATTTCCCCATGGCCCCACCATAGAAGAAGTAAAAAACTTAAATATAAATAACTTCATTAATTAATAATGGGAAAATCGTATTTTTAACCCTCAAAGTTCAACTCACTAACATTTTAAACCTCTAGACTTTTACACTGTCATTTTAAACCATCAAACTAAAGAAAATCACAGTTAAAACCATCAAATTAGCTATTTAATTTATGTCGTTAAAAAACTTAACATACCTGTTTGTTTTCCGTTTAAAAATAATAATGTGGTTTTAAATTTATTTTTTTTATCAATAAAATCAATTTAAATTATTATTTTATTATTCATCTTAATTAGAAATCTAAAAAACACATAAAGAAAATAAAATAATTGTTATTATAATTAATAAATCTTAAAAAATAAAAGAAAATTGAAAGAAAAAAAATCTCATCTATTTCTCTTCTCTACTGTATCTCCGATGGAATATAACTTTTAGAAATCTCATCGACGATCTCTTACTCCTCTATTATCTTGTATAAGCACCCTCTACAGTCTAATTCTGTAATTCTCATCTATTTCCCTTACGATTCGCTTCAAATCATTCTCTCCCTTGTTCTTCTCATCTCCAGATCTTTCTTTCTCTCTCATCTTTATCTCGGATCGACCCGAGAATCAAATATCCGACTCGATAAAAGCAACAAAGGAGAAACCGGAAACGTGAATCTCGACGAAATTGAAGAATCTAAGGTTTTGGTTCGTGATTTCATCGATTAGTGATTTTGTGGAGTTTATTTTGATAGCACCATTGGAGGTGTTACCTGAAGGACGATGATGAGATGATGAAGACGATGAGAATCCGTAGGTGTCATCTGAAAAAGACCCATAATCATATTCATAATTGGATTCGGATTCTTCGTCGAAATTTAATTTTCCGGAGATTGATAAATGTATATGGCCGGAGAAAATGAGATTCATATGGGAAGAGGATGATGATGGAATTGGAGGCGAAACGGTTTATTGACAGCAAAATTTTGCTATTTACACATAACATCACCGATCTAAACACATCATATCTCAGGAAAAAACACCAATGTTAGTTATGGACTCCATCGAGGAGGAAGAGAAACCTTTTTTTGTTTGTTTTCATTTTCTTTTATCTTCTTAGATTTATTTGATGTAATAAAAATAAAGTAATAATTAAATTAAAAATCACATATTAATAATAATTAAAATTGCATTTCTTATTATTTTTAATTAAAATTATTATTTGGTTTTTATATTATTTTTGGGTTTTTAATTTTTTTTAATAATGATAAAATAATAATTAAAATTGATTTTGTTTATTAGAAGAAAAAAAATTAAAGCCATGTCATTATTTTTTAACGGAAAACTAACCGTTTCGTTAAGTTTTTTAACTGAAACTTTCTTTAATTTGATGATTTAAAGTGATAATGCAAAAGTCTTGAAGTTTAAAGTGTTAATGAGTTGTATTTTGAGGGTTAAAAATGCCATTTTCCCAATTAATAATTACACTCAATTCCCCTCATTATTTGTCTCAACTAAAACGCTAAACAGAAGAGAAAAATTAGTAAAACCGTTACCATTCTGATTGGGTACTTCGATATTAGATCTTAGCCCATTAGAGAGGCCCATTTCAGTGCGCGTGTGACTCTTTCGAACGCACCAAATCGATCTCTTAAAAATCACTTTTGAACCATAACGGTCTGAATTTCTCTCTCTCTCTCTCTCTCTCTCTCTCACACACACACACACAATTCTTCTGGTTCAGTTGGATCGAAACTGGGGTTGGGTTTCTTCGAGATGGGCAGTCAAAAGCGATCCAGAGATTCTTCAGATAGGGAAAATTGGGATCGAATCTTCAATACTTTTGTGAAGGCCCTTGAGGAAAGAGAAGAACAGCTTGAATCTCTGTATAAGGACCGGAAGATTCTTGAAGATAGAATCAAGAGGCAACACGAACGATGGGTCTCTGATGTTCAGAATTTCGAGGATCAACTCTCACTGGTGAAAACCCCTTAAAAATTTTACTTGTTTTCGAAATTCAAATTTCAAAAGTTTGGGTTTTTAAGTTTCACTCTCCGCGATGCTCAGTTATTTAAACTGTTCAGATGAAAAACGAAACTGAAACGCTGGAGATGATGCAGTTGATTGAAATCGCTAATTGCAAGCTATTGCTTGGCTTGAAGGAAAGAGATCTTTCTCTCTGCAAATCGAAATTAGGTTAGAGCGACCGCTGCTTCCTCATGCTTTTTGTTTTGATGTTCTTGTGAAACTTATGTTAAAGTTCGGTCCTTTCTATATTCTTTCTGAAACTTAACCATCTTTTTTTCAGAAAAAACTCAGGATGAGTTGGATGACTACAAAGCTTGGTTTGATATCCTCACTCTGAATAAAAATGTATGTGAAAGTTTCTAACTTTGTCTTGCTTTTTTCTCATGGAAATTCGTAAAGATGGTGTTTTTCCTCTATTGTGCAGAGGGAAATCTGCAACTCTGGAGATGGAGATGAATGTAAATCACTGGAAGCCAAAATCAGGAAACTGAAACTCGATTTTGAGAAGCTTGCTTTTGGAAAGAGATGTAAAGTATCTACGGTTTTACGAGAAGCCGGATTAGCGTGGAGTGGATTCAAACACATCGAAAGTGGATTCACAGAGAAATTAATGAGGAAAGAAGAGGAGATCAAACAAGCAAATAAGAATATCTCAAGTCTTGAAGAGCAGTTTCAATCATCTACTCATGAGAAAGATAAGATCATTTCAGGTTTGATGGCTAAAGTTGCTGAATTAGAAGAAAATGCTAGTAAGAAGACGGACGGCGAAATCTTGAGACTCCCACATGAGGTAAAGCCATTAAGGAGGTCTCGTAGGCTAAATCGCAAACCTCTCTGCTATTACAAGTAATTTGTTCAATACAATGACGTTTTTAGAAAAGAAAAAAAAAATCTCTTTTAATTCTCATTATTTTGTTCTTGTATGTATAACTAATTCTCGTCATGAGGAAGGATGACATTGTATCTCGTTATTTTTCCCTCAAAATTGACAGAAATTAGATGGCCTAAAAGGTAACCACGACGAAAATAAGAAAACCCGAAAAGTGTTTTGTTTGAAGCTGTCTTCAAGCTTAAGAGTGTTTATCTTCTTTTCGGTTCCAAGTGTGGTTTGGATCTCTTCTTGTACTTTGTTCATCACTCTCTGGTTTCTAGCGAGTTTTGTCATCGTCCAGATCAACCGTCTTTAAAGCTGTCTTCAAGCTTAAGAGTGTTTTGTTTTAAACCGTCATCATAGATTTTATTTCCTTTTTGTCTCCCTGTCTATTGGGGCTTTTGTATCATCACAAAATGTATCTCTCTTTGGTTTTATTAATAAAAGTCCAGGATGACCCAAAAAAAAAAGGCATGAATTTATTTAACCCAAAAAAAGAATATAGTGACACGTGTCATAAAGCTAGACCATCAAACGCTATGTGATAGTAGTAAATATAAATAAACAAAATCTTCCGAAAAGATTTATCTCATTAACCCAATCGTTTCAAGCCCCCCAAAAAATCATTCGCCTCCCAAGAGAATGTCGAAGAAGAAGAAGAAACAGGGTACAACAATGGAAGATCACGGTTCGTTCCGTTACCGTGACGGCGAAGATTTCTTCGATAAAACCGAGTACGATGTTTCTTCAATCTTATTGGAGCTTTCGCATCCCGTCGTATTCTCTTCCGATTCTCCTAGTTTGCATAAATGGGGTCGCACTAAGAAGAGGTCTAGTTCCTTTTTCCTTAATCCGCCGCCGGCGATAAAATCTCTGCCGAGTACTGACGTCGGCGAGATGGCAAGTACTTCGAGTTCGTCGTGCTTAACCGGCGAGGCCAAGAAAACCGATCCTCAAAGCGTAATCCTGAATATTCTCTCCTTATTTTTCTTTGTTTTTTTTTTTATTTCTTACCAAAAGTTTGAGTTTTTGTTTAATTACTTACTACTCTTGTTTCTGTTTGAGAATTCGTTTCTTTGTAAATCGAATCTGATCTGCTGTTTCATTGTTTCTGTGTTTTTATTGCGATACATACGACAGATTAAAAAGGGTATAGAAGAAGAATTTTCGACGACAAAACAAAGATCGAAACCGAAGATTACTTCTCAGCCAAACGCATCATGCTCGCTTCTCGAGGTATATGTTTTTTCCTTGTATTGTAAGCTTTTTTGATATTATTTCCATTTCTAAAAGATTCTCTTTTGTGAATATACAGGCGGAGATGGGTTTAAGTAGAGCACAAGTTGGGTTACTAGCCCATCAGCCAATCGGAGAGAAGAAAAAAAGAGATTACCAAAACCTGCGTCATCTACAACCGTCGATATGCGTTGATCGTACGGCCAACGTGAGGGGTGTTGAAACGGCGTCGTTGCTACATCAAGGGAGGGGTCACTTGGAACGACGTTGCTTTGATCTGAACCTTCCTGCAGCAGAGGAAGGTAACCGTATCGACGCCATGGTTGGTTTTCAGATAATGGCTAATAGAGCCCAAGCAGCTGCTCAAGCACGACAAAGAAGATTAGCTTTAATTCGATCTAAGAAGCTTTATAGTAGATTCATTTCTCCATACCAATTCAAGTAGCAATGGGGCTTTTCTATTAAACAAAAAAAAATTAAACTTTTTGGAAGGGTATTTTAGCTAATATATAGATTTTTGATTCGAATATGCAACTAAATATTGCAAGTTTCCATTTGGAAAACGGCAAGTTTTTGGTTTTGTATAATTTATAAATGGAAACTTGAGGGATTCGAAGAAGAATCTTTTTTTTTAATATGAAAGAAAAGCTCCATTCGCCTATGACGATGGATTCACCTTGTGGTTCGCAACTAGACAGTCCTGAAGAAATCATTAGAATAAACGCAACTCGGAGAGTAGACTATCAAATTCAGTTTCTATTTTTTGTATAAAGGAATCATTTATTGTAAAAACATTTTTTTGGTTTGCATACATTTTATATTGAATATGAAAGAAAAGCTAAAAATGAGAGATAAGTGGAGAAATTATTATTACAAGACAAAGAGAAGGAAAGAACAAACCAAATGGCAGATACAATATGAAGTAAGAACCATAAAGAAAGTAAACTCAAAGACTTGTTTAACAATACTAACACAAACAAAACACTTTTTTTTTAAAGAAACAAAAAAATCTCAGAGAGAGAGATTGATTGATTCCATTCCTTTTTTAATATTTTTGGTTGTGTTCTCTGACCATTCTGAGAGATTCTCTCATAAGGAGAAAAATCAAGATTCGTAAGCTTCTTCTTCCTCTTCGTACTCACCTTCTTCATCAGCTGTAGCATCTTGGTACTGCTGGTATTCAGCAACAAGATCATTCATGTTGCTCTCAGCTTCAGTGAACTCCATCTCGTCCATTCCTTCTCCAGTGTACCAATGCAAAAACGCCTTGCGCCTGAACATAGCAGTGAACTGTTCGCTCACCCTCCTGAACATTTCCTGGATCGAAGTCGAGTTTCCCACAAAGGTAGAAGCCATTTTGATTCCTGTTGGTGGAATGTCGCAGACGCTGGACTTGACGTTGTTTGGGATCCATTCGACAAAGTAGGAAGAGTTCTTGTTCTGGACATTCAATATCTGTTCGTCGACTTCCTTTGTGCTCATCTTTCCTCTGAACATGGCTGAGGCTGTGAGGTAACGCCCGTGGCGAGGATCAGCTGCGCACATCATGTTCTTGGCGTCCCACATTTGCTGGGTCAGCTCGGGGACTGTGAGGGAGATGTACTGTTGGGAGCCACGGGAAGTGAGAGGCGCGAAACCAACCATGAAGAAATGGAGACGAGGGAATGGGATAAGGTTCACGGCGAGTTTCCTTAGGTCAGAGTTGAGCTGTCCAGGGAACCTTAAAGAGCAAGTCACACCACTCATAGTTGCGGAGATCAAGTGGTTCAAATCTCCAACTGTAAATGTTATATATATATGATCTTAGGATACATATAGGAAACAAGTAAGTAAAATTAATCATGAATAAGAGTATTGACACAAAAAAGGTGGTACTACTTACAGCTAGGAGTGCTGAGTTTGAGAGTGCGGAAACAGATATCGTAGAGAGCTTCGTTGTCGAGGACCATGCATTCATCAGCGTTCTCAACGAGCTGGTGGACTGAGAGAGTGGCGTTGTAAGGCTCAACCACTGTGTCTGAGACCTTAGGAGATGGGAAAACAGAGAATGTGAGCATCATCCTGTCTGGGTATTCCTCACGTATCTTTGATATCAGCAGAGTTCCCATTCCAGAACCTGTGCCTCCTCCGAGTGAGTGACACACTTGAAACCCTGTTATCACGAATCAAATGACTGAAATGATCAAGAACAAGTGTGTGACAACATCATTTGAACAAGTGTAATAAAATATGAATATTCATCACGTAACAATGTACTAAAGTATATCCAACAAATAAATATTGAGATATGTTTTGTATCAAATGTTACTTGGCTCTATTCAATTATCTCTCGATTTGAGTATTCCCTAAAGTGAGTATTAAAATAGTATTCGATGTGATAATTTTTGACTCAATGCGACAAAAACATTTTAGGGGCCACACAATACACTATCGCCAAATTAGGATATTGTCTTTTTTGTTCCTTATCAACAAGTGTGAAGAAGAATCACGACTCACTAAGAGCAAACGATATATATGAGAGATCAACTAGTGAAAAGCCATGATGATGATTAACATTGAAAATGAAATCTAAATTAACACTCCCGAGATCTAAATGATGAATGATGATTGCAGTTTTGGGTTCACAAATCAATCAGAAAATGGAAGCCAAGTGTGAATCATCATCTCAATACCTTGCAAGCAGTCACAGTTCTCGGCCTCCTTGCGAACAACATCGAGGACAGCATCAATGAGTTCGGCGCCTTCGGTATAATGACCTTTGGCCCAGTTGTTACCGGCGCCGGACTGGCCAAAGACGAAGTTATCGGGACGGAAAATCTGACCATAAGGACCGGATCTGATGCTATCCATGGTACCAGGCTCGAGATCCATAAGAACGGCACGAGGAACGTACCTCCCACCAGAGGCCTCGTTGTAATAAACATTGATCCGCTCGAGCTGGAGATCGGCGGAATCGCCGTTGTAACGCCCGGTTGCATCAACACCGTGTTCGTCGCAGATAACCTCCCAGAATTTGGAACCGATCTGGTTACCGCATTGGCCGCCTTGGACGTGGAGGATCTCTCTCATGATTGCAATTTGGAAGAGATTCAGAGAGAGATGGAGAATAAGAAGGGAAAACAGAGGCGGGATTGTTTTTGGAGAGAGGGTCGTGTACTGACAAATTTACAGCGTGTGAAGATGGGATCTTGCCAGCTATAACCGTTTCTGAGATTTTATTCTCTGTTTTTCACTCTCTCTCTCTCTCTCTCTCTTTCTATTTTGTAATTATTTGGGAAAACGAGCTATTTCCCCACGAAAATGTACTTATCTAGCCAAATCCCCACAGAACTATTGACACGGTTTACTTCCCCACAATATCAAAGTTGCAGATTTATTTCCCCCCGAAAAACAAGTTTAAGAGTTATTTCCCCACAGAAAAGAAGTTCGAGATTTATTTCCCTATATAGCTCGGTTTAAGACGGTTTATGGTTTTGTAATGATTGTTAACAATCTAAAAACATATGCTTGACCGATACAGACCCGATTAAGATGAGTAAACCAAAAATTAGACCCGAATTCTTATTTTTTTTGCGAAAACAGAAAACCCCAAACGGGAAAATTTACAAACCCTAAACCCCCAAATCGAAATTCCCAAATTTCGAAGAACCCTAGAAAAAAAAAACGAAATCATCGCCAACAGAGTATATTGAAGTCGACATCAATGGCTCTAGTCACTCGAGTCAGTCGAGAATTTGGCGAGAATGACTTCGATGAAGAAGCAGGGGCTAGAGATGATGACGAAATCGAGCGGATGGTGGAAGCATTTGTCGATGAGCCTTCGATCCACCACGGCATGCTTCCAGAGAGCGATGAAGAGGGAGAGAAATCACAGAAGACGCCGACAACAAATCCCAACTTCAGACGTGGTGACGGGAGATTGTACAAGCACCAAACTTTCTTCAACGGCGTTGCTTTCAAGGAGTGCGTTCTGGACTATGCATTGAGAACATGTCGAAATTTGAAGCAAGACAGGTATGATAAGGATAAGATAGTATTTAAGTGTGTTGGTGGTGACCGTGAAGGTGTTGGTTAATCATAAGAAGAAAGTCCCTGAAGACTTCGTCTGTCACTGGTTCCGTACATCTAAGTGGAAGATGAACTACACGGATGGACTTGTTCCAGTGAGAGGTGCTCCGTTCTGGCCTTTAACAAATGCTCTTGATGTACACATTCCGCCTGAGCCGCCACAAACTGGGAGGAAGAAGATCACTAAGGCAGATAAAAAGAGGAAGAAAGGTGTGAACGAGTCTCCAACAAAGAAGAAAGACAAAGTGAAGAAGAGAATAATGCATTGTGGAATATGTGCTTCAGCCGATCACAACGCTAGGTTTCACAAAAAAACTACTCAAGCTACTTCTCAAGCTACTCTAGGAGAGGCTTCTCAAGCTGCTTCTCAAGCTTCTCTAGGAGAGGCTTCTCAAGTTGCTTCTAAAGCTACTTCTCAACCGCAGGATTCTCAGGTTGGTGTTCAAGAAAATTCGCAAGGTATACAAATCAGGCTTCTCAGATTGGGTTGAAGTGGGTCTGTTTTTCAAGATGAAGTTGAAGTGGGTCTGTTTTTTTCAAGCTGTTGTCGGGTTATTATAATGTTTTTGGGTCAGTTTTTTGTGTACCTCAATGTGAGATTGTCGGGTTGAAGTGGGTCAGTTTTTTGTGTACCTTTTGTTTAAACAAGTTGTGACTTTCGAATATGAGATTGTCGGATATACTTTTGACCACTCTTTTGTTATTGACGCTGTTTTTGAATGTCTTCATTGCTTATTTGTTTACTTATTGATTCAGCCAATTACACGTGCATCTTACAAATACAAGAAACAAAGCACAGATCACATTGCACACAAAGAAAAAGTTGAGATGACAATTTGAGACAAACCCAATATAAATCAAAGATCACTACAATCCGACACACATACAACACACATACAACCAAAGACACATCTAACCTACTAGTGCCATAATCCCAACCACGATCATACAACCAATGACCAGTAGCATCATGATCTTCTTCATACCGGATTTCGCTTCAACCAACACGTCTTCAACCCTATCCAAAATGTCCTTTTCGAGTTTCATTTGCACTTCCTCAAGTCTCAAATTTTTGATTTGCAATGTCTCAATCTCATCTAACAGTGCCTCGTCAACCCATTTGAAGATGTGAGGATCATTCGAAAGCTACAATTCACCAATTCACCAACTATAAGAACCAATTCAAGATTCACGGCAATGTCTCACCAATTCACGATTCAAAGCTACAACTCACCAATTCACCAATTCACTAGCGAGAGATTACCTTATTTGAGACATCATAAGCACACCGATAGTACCTCCGATAAGGGTTGTGCTCCGATTTCGATATCAATCCCAAGATTTGTTGACCGCACCAACACCTCGTAGGAACACCCACGGTTCTTCCAGTTCTGGGATGAACCGATCCACTCGATACATTACTCGACGATCCAGACATCTTTTCGTGGACGAATTTGCGAAAACGTTTCTAGGGTTCTTAGATTTTCAATTTTGCGTTTTGGGGATATCTGGGAATTTTGGGATTTTGCAAAAAAAATACGGGTGTGATTTTTACGCGAGTCGGGTTGTAGACGCTTGGTTCGGTTTTTTTTTTTGTTTGGTTTCGCGGTTAAATGGTTTAGGTTCGGGTTAAGCTCAAAAACCGTGGAAACCAATATTTGTGGGGAAATAACTCTTAAACTTGTTTTTCGGGGGGAAATAAATCTGCAACTTTGATATTGTGGGGAAGTAAACCGTGTCAATAGTTCCGTGGGGATTTGGCTAGATAAGTACATTTTCGTGGGGAAATAGCTCGTTTTCCCTAATTATTTTTACCACTTTATCATTTCCATAAATGAATAATTAAATAAATGTTTTATCATATACCGTTTCAAAATCTTGAAAACTTACAATTTAATATTGATTTTATTAGGAAAGTATTATGTAATTATACTTTTTTTATTCTTGACCTTAAATGATATTCTTTTCTTCTTCTTTTTTTGTTTTTTTTTCATTTTTGCATCTAATCATAATTTTATTCATTGAAATTGGTTAGTTTTCTTATTATTTTATTTTTTTTATTAATTAAGGGGCTCCCATCGACTTTTTTGACCTCAAGAATAATCCCACGAGACGCGTTCACGCTTTTCCAAATTCTTACGGACCGCCAACGTTAGTGTCACTGGAAATAATGGTTTTGGTATCGAGTGAGAATCGAACACGGATAAGAAGCGCAAAGCATATTACACCCAATCAAACTATTACTCGACCACAACCTTCCGGACTTCTTTTTTGGTATACTTTGTTAATTCAAACTTATAAACTGTGTATTTATGTCATATAAAATCGTCTACATTAGAAAAAGAAAAACAAACAATATATAATTATCGAAAATAATTAATCTCGTTTCTGAATCTTGACCCACGAAATGAATGTTCTACTACTCAAACTTCATCATTTGACCTCGACCCTTTGTTTTTTTTTTAAATCTTTTTAAACATCGAGTAACAAAAATTACTAACCATAAACATAAGTAACTGTTTTATTAATGCATACAACATGAATGCGAGACGGATGCAACAGCCTTGTCTTTAATCTATTAGATGTTTTAGTGACATAGCACATGTAGCAAGATGTAATAACGATCTGGAGATCTTGAATACATGTACCTATTTCTATGAAAATGATCATACACAATAATTGAAATGGTTTGAATAATCTTATCAAAAAATCCTCACACACAGCGATGGTTTTTTTGGATCTATTATACAATATAGATAACAGAAATCATTATAGGTAGTCGTATAGAAAAATAATAATGTCATAGCACATGTAGCTAGATGTAGACTGTAGTAAGATCTGAGATTTGATCCATTATTTTTATTTTTTATGTCACGTTCGATCTACTGCTTATATGTACGTCAAGGTAGCCCTGAGACGGAGCCGGATATCCGGCTAAAATGAGGATATCCGCATCCGCCTCCGATCGGATGTGTAATTATATTATTCGCTTTCGCTTTTGAAAACCCGAATATCCGAATATCCGGATATCCGCGGATATCCGGATCATCCGGTTAAAATCATAAAATTTTTAAAATACATATTTTAGATAAGAAGACATACATAAGACTATGTACAATGATTTCAACTAACAACACCCTCCACATCATTTTCTCTTTCTTCCACCTAATAATTCAACACACACTAATATTTTATACACTACAATGGTTTGTTTAATAAGATTCAATACCCTACCCTACCATATTTTATTTTCTTGTATGTTTTAGTTTTTCTGATTAGTTATTATTAGTAACAGATACCGTTTATAATTAAATTAGCGTAAATAAGATTTAAATAATTTTATATTTTTTATTGCTTTTTTATATTCTTAATTAAAAAAAATGCAAATAATAAAAACGAGAATAGTGAAAGTCATTATTAAAACAAAAAAATTACAAAAAAATTAAAATGCAATACAATACAATAAGAAGCACACAATATAACCAATAAAACACATATAACTTAATTAGTACAATAGACTGAACTCACAAACTTGGAAATCTTTTTAATCACAAGACATTCCGAATCTTGCCCATATGTGTTTGACTAGATCTGCTTGTAATTCGTGATGCACACTTGAATCACGCAACTCGGATCTAGCACGAACATGATTTGCAAATGCAAGTAGCACCTCGGTCGAGAATGGTTGCGGTGTACTAGACCCACTTGCCTCATATTGATAATAATCGTTCCATCGTTGAGTATATGTATCACGTTCATCCTCAACAATCATATTATGCAATATGATACATGACCTCATAATGATAGCTAAATCGGCTATGTCCCACATGCGAGCTGGTTCACGAATGATTTTAAATCGAGTCTGCAACACTCCAAATGCACGTTCGATGTCCTTCCGACATCCCTCCTGAACTTCTGCAAATAACTTGTCCGGCTCACTTTGAGGAAGCCTAATCGATTTGACGAAAGTAGGATAAGAAGGATAGATACCGCCAGCAAGATAGTACGCCATATTATACGGACGTTGGTTCACGAAGAAGTTCACTCTTGGAGTATTTCCCCGTTCAACATCATCAAACACTGGTGAACGATCTATAACGTTTATATAGTTCAATGTGTCTGGACATCCAAAAAAAGCATGCCAGATCCATAGATCATGGGATGCAACTGCTTCAAGAATAACAGTGGTGGTTCCCTTATCTCCCCTAGTAAATTGTCCTTCCCACGCTGTAGGACAATTTTTCCATTCCCAGTGCATGCAATCAATACTCCCAATCATCCTTGGGAACCCTCGCAGTTCACTAACATGCAAAATTCTCTGCAGGTCCTCTTGAGTTGGGGCTCTGAGATACTCTTGCTCGTACAATTGTATGATTCCCTTACAGAATCTACGCAAGCACTCCAGAGCTGTAGTACCTCCAATTTTGATGTATTCATCCACCGCATCGGCCGCTACACCATAGGCTAGCATTCACATGGCTGTGGTACATTTTTCTAATGGAGATATACCTTCTTTATTGGCTGCGTCAAATCTTTGGGTGAAGTAGTCGTCACTGCTTGATAGGTCCCCAACTATCCGGAGGAAAACATGTTTTCGCATCCGGAATCGCCGACGAAAGTCACGAAACATTGCATCGTCATATGTAGGATGATTGGCAAAGTAGTCGTCAATCAGTCTTTGATTTGCCGCTGCATGATCTTTGTTGAAGTGTCTTCTCTTCCTACGAGGTGGATAGACTTCCTCTATTTGCCTTCGGCGCTCGCTAAAATTGTTGAGGATATACCTATCTTCAATTTCAGACTGTCTTTTGTGAGCTTCGATATCAAAAGGAAATTTTGATGGATCCATTGAGATTTTTTTAGTGAGATGAGATTTGTGGTATTGGTACATAAATGGAAGAATGAGTCCCCATTTATAAGAAAATGGAACCAAGGAATTGAGTGGTTGGAGGATAAGATTATGCCATTAAAAGCCAAAATTCACAGATTACATTGACGAAAATGTCACGGGCACTCGACAACATTATTAAATCAAGTTGAGTGGTTGGAGGATAAGATTCTGCCATTAAAAGCCGAAATTCACGGATTACATTGATGAAAACGTCACAGGCACTCGACAGCATTATTAAATCAAGTTGAGCGATTGGAGGATAAGATTCTGCCATTAAAAGCCGAAATTCAAGGATTACATTGACGAAAACGTCACGTGCACTCGACAACATTATTAAATCAAGTTGAGTGGTTGGAGGATAAGATTCTTACATTGACGAAAAAGTCACGGGCACTCGACAAACAAACATTATTAAAGGAGAAAGCGACAAACAAACATTATTAAAGGAGAAAGCGACAAACAAACATTATTAAAGGATAAAGCGACAAACAAACATTATTAAAGGAGAAAACGACAAACAAACATTATTAAAGCATGGAGTGACATGATACAGAGAAGCATGGAGTGACATGATACTGATAGCCACTTGTTACTACAATTATTTTCCAAATAATTTGTAGCTCAACTTCTGCAACAGCTCTCTCTCCTGGTCACTGAGACTGTTCTTTTCACTTAGCTTCATCCACATCTTCGTATTCTTAGCCCTAGTCTTTTCTTTCATCAATAGGTTTGCCTCATCTTGCCTTTGGGTTGCCTCAATTTGCCTTTGGTTTGCCACCTCTTGCAGTCGAATTGCCTCCTCTTGCAACATGGCTATTTTTTCCAAGCGTTCCAACTCTTGCGCCTTGAGTTTTTTGTATTCACTAAAATCTTCGTTGACCACTTCCAAGACTGCGCCCTTACCTTTCTTTTTAGCTTTCTTAGCTGCATCCCTCCCCATTGTACGAGCACAGGATCCTACAGAGTTGGAGTCACTAGCATCACTGTCGTGGGCTCTCTTAGATCCACTGCTTCCAGAGCCAGTATTTCCTCCTACATGACTACAATAACGTGGTTGATCACGCACAACGGTACATTCTTTCATTAAATTGAAATTACCATTACCACCATCTGTATATATTTCATACGCTTTCACCAATACATCATGCTCCGACCACCCGCTTCGTTGCATACGATGAGCGTTATCGTAAGCGCCAATCCATTTTTCCAATTTTTGGTTCACGTAATTGAAATGATTTCTGCACGAAACTCCACCACACGGAGGATCAAATGAGCAATGTTCATTACAATACTCAGCAATGTTTCCCCAAAATGCTTCGCTCTTTTGGTTTCTGCCAACAATGATGTCTGTTCCATATTTGATCCACCCACTCAGTAGCACCAAATTTTGCTCTGTGGTCCATTTGGGGTTTTTCCGAGGAGCAGAGGTTGAATGGTCTGCACTTGGAGTGGCTTCATTAACACCACTTATACCACCAAGAGCCATTTGGGTAGAAAATCCGGGAAACTCAATAGCTCCAGAGTCCGGAACAATTTCATTACCCGCTGGAGCAAAAAAATAAGGGGGTGGTTGAGATGAATATGACATCGTCGAACCGTAGTAGGGATGATAGTTTGGAACAGCTGATGGCATGAAGAAACTTGGTGAAAAACCATAATTTGGCATATTGCGGGGTTGGTTGGAAGATTGATTTTGAAATGGATAATTGTTGGGATTTGGGTAGTTAAAAGGGTAATTAGAAGAATTTTGGGTGTTAGAAGGGTTATTGTTTGGATCCATTTTCTCAGAGAAGACTGAAAAAGATAAAAACGAGAGTTTATGAGAGGTAAATAGAAAATTATTGTCAAGAAGATGGTTTTTTCGGTGTCCAAATCTAATGAAAGAAGTCTCTATTTATCTATTTATAGAGTATGAAAAATGGTGAATTTTAGTATTTTGTTTTTAAATATAAATTAATATGCAATAATTGAATCAAATAATGAAGATGTAAAAAAAAATATAGATATATATATATATCTCAACCCATCATCTCTCATCCTCTCTCATTCACGTCACCAAAATATTTGCTTCTCTAATTAAATTATGTCACGTGTCCCATACTTCCCAAATTCAACTAGTTGAAAGTTTTACAACGCAATTTATTCTACCTAGGATTCTTTAAAATTTTCAACACTCCATTGGGAGGCTTCAACTGTTGAATTTTTAATTCAACACCTCCATTGTGAATGGTCTAAGGTTTATGTTTGATACATCAAATTACCAAATAGTAAGCAAACAGCAAGACGTACAAGAGAAAGAAAATTGATACATCAAATTCATCTTCATATCTTGATAATCTGAAAAAGAGAAAGAAAATTGTTATTAAAAAGCATGAACAAAATGTAACAAAATGAAACGTACCAAGACAAAGTTCTCTCCTTCTCTCCTTCTCTCCTTCTCTCTTTCTCTCTTTCTCTCTGTTAGCTCTCTCTCTCTCTCTCTCAAAGAAAGTAGAGCGAGCAACAGCGGCTAAACCTAATCGGAGACAAAGTTCTCTGAGACTTTGAGACAAAAAGATTAAATGGACATATGGGCTTATGGCTTATGAGCTTAATATGTTTAGTAAATGTTTTATAAACCCATATACAAAAATCCAAAAAACTCACACGTTAACAGCTCACCGGATGTGCGGAGCTCCGACAGCGACTTATTTTACCATCCGCCTCCGCCTCCGCCTCCGCCTCCGCCTCCGCCTCCGCCTCCGCCTCCGCCTCCGCCTCCGCCTCCGCCTCCGCCTCCGCCTCCGCCTCCGCCTCCGCCTCCGCCTCCGCCTCCGCCTCCGCCTCCGCCTCCGCCTCCGCCTCCGCCTCCGCCTCCGCCTCCGCCTCCGCCTCCGCCTCCGCCTCCGCCTCCGCCTCCGCCTCCGCCTCCGCCTCCGCCTCCGCCTCCGCCTCCGCCTCCGCCTCCGCCTCCGCCTCCGCCTCCGCCTCCGCCTCCGCCTCCGCCTCCGCCTCCGCCTCCGCCTCCGCCTCCGCCTCCGCCTCCGCCTCCGCCTCCGCCTCCGCCTCCGCCTCCGCCTCCGACCAGATCCATAAAATCATTATCCGCCTCCACCTCCACCTCCATCCATATCGAATATCATATTTTCCGGAGCGAAGCGGATACCGAAACGGATGCCGAATTCCGGATATGAAGTCTCAGAACTACGTCAAGGTCAATAATTGAACTTGTAAACAGCATCCTATTACTATTAATATTACTGTTTTTTTTTTGGTTCCCACATATTATGAAAATGTTACTGAAGGGAACATTAAGGAAATGGGAGCACGATAGCTTGTATTCATATGTATATACGTGTATCTGTATTTATCGAAAGAAAAAACTATTAGTTTTGATTGGCTGCTGTAGTTTTTTTAAAGACATTTTTTAGTTTCATTTTTTTGTTCGAATAAAAAAAAATATATACAGTACCGACGTGAAATTTTTTTAGCTTTTCAAATGAGATTTGTCGTCAAGGTCAATAATTGAACTTGTAAACAGCATCCTTTTACTATTACTATTATTATTACTTTGTTGTCGTAGAAGCTCTTTAGTATAGTTGTTAACTAAAATGTTCATTAACATTTTTACATCAGGAGATTTGGAATTTAATTCCCAGATGATGCAATTTATACATATTAATAAATACGTGTTTATAAGAAAATTTTCAATATAATGTAAGTAGAACTATTCATCGTAGTCGTAAATTCTTGTTGAGCGGACAGGATGCAACAGTTTTTATATAATTGTTTTCATAATTTATATCATCATTAAAAAAAAAAAAGATTTGTCAATCTAGACCCAGTCAAAACAGACCTGGGCTGGTTTTGCAGATAAATATTATGTACGCCCATCAAATACTAAAACGGCATCGTAATCGTCTTACTCACATGGTGAATCTCAAAACCCTAAATCCCACAGGTTCGTCTCTTTATATAATCATCCGTCCTCTGCTAATTCAGAATGGATAAAAATTCGCTGGCGATATGTTTTTTTTCTTTCTCTCTCTATTCTTTTCTCTCTTTATGTGCTTGTGTTAGCAAGTCCATAAACACTTTTAACTGATTTTATTTTTACCTATCAAGTTCTCTGTGTTCTGTCTACGGATTGGTTTTGTTTTTTTCCTCCTTATAATTAGGAATCAAATGATGAGATCGGATCTAAAATTCTCACGACGGTCGTCTGATTCTAATGATGTACCGATCCTAATTCTCTCTGATGATAATAAATTTCATTCCATTAACTTAAAACCCTTATTTTCTGTTTGTTTTAAAAGCTCCCATCGATTCAGATTTTGTCTATCTTCATATGAACATTATCATGGAAACCCAAAAAGAGAAATTATGATAAAAGTAACCAATTATTGGGGAATTCTGCCGCAACGGATGAAATTCTCCGGGATCGGAGATTCATCTCTTACCGGAATATTCGAGGGATCTTCTTGTCCATCACCTTTAACCCTCAAGTAAAGCTCTTGACCAAGATACCATTGCTCTGCTTTCTGTGATCTCACATTCCACATCCCTTGATTATCCATAGCTATCAGTATTGCCACCCACGAATATGGATAAACCTAAACCCCCCAAAAAAAAAATTAATCCTTCACTTAGAAAACCAAACTTTAATTTTGAAATTAGAATATGGTTAAACCTGAATTGTTGACCGAGAAATAGCGTCAACCAAGTTATATCCACTTCTCTTGCTTTCAGACCAACCTCCAAATCCCATTCTAATACATCAATTGCAAATAAGATTTTAAAACCTTGTTAATCATCATTAATCATGATTAGCGCGGTGATGTTTTATTACCCGACAACGAAGAAATTGTAACCGTCGATGTGCCAGCTCTGCAATTCATCTAGAGGATTCTCGAAGACGATGTGGACAAAATCTTTGTACCGAATATCGACCACTGAAGTTCCAAAACTCGGCGTTTTGTTGGAAGGATAAGTCGGGATCATGTCGGGGACAATCGTGTTCTTTAGCTGGAAATGATCAACGAGCTTCAACGGCGTTTCAGGGAAGACAAACGAAACGCCGTTCACTGTGTAACGGAGTTTGTTCGACGACACCATAACGTCGTTTTGAAATATTATCGTTCTGGTCACGTTTACGCGTCCGTAATGGTACGAGCCTTGTGGGTTCGGTCTTGCCGCTCCAACTGCTAGATCCTCTCTAATTTGTTCACAATTACGTTTATTTTATTACTTAAGAAAATTAACTAGGACAATTAATATATCATCAACATGGATTTATATGTCTTTCAAATAATTTTAAGCATTTCGTTAGGCTAATATAGAAGATCGACGATGATTATGTGGATTTAGTTAAGACAAAAAAATTTCAAAAACAATTCTGAAGTAACAACTTTCAGCCAAAAAAGTGCCAACTATCTTCAATTTTCGTTGATTAATCCGTTTAATCCCCAACTTTTTTTGACAAGTCTTTTTAGACTCAACGTTAGTTAACTATAATGATTTGGTCAATAAAAGTTGAGGATTTTGTAAATAAAAAGTTTTAAAAAAATTTAGCAAAAATTTAATATTTTTTTTTACAAAATTTTAGATTAAAATAGTTAAAATGCTACTTTAAAGCTCAAAAAATTACATGATTCGTTTTTTCCATGGAAAATTATATATCTCCAACAATATTTCACCCATAATCTATTTTAAATGATTTTCTTAAATTAAAAAAGAAATTTATAAATTTTGTGAATCTTGGACTATAAAATCAAAGATTGCGAAAAATAACATGAGTATGATTAATTATTTATCGGTAATATAAATTTGTGAAAATTAATTCATAACTTTTTTTAAATAGTTATAAAATTTAGTAGACTTTTCATTGTGTGATCTAACATTTTAATTTTTATATTATATAGTAGTTATTAAATATTCTAAATTTTAGTAATTATTTCCAAAAAAATTATGAATAAAAAATCATATTTGGGTTATCTTTCGCAAAAATTGTTTTTATTTTAAAAAACAATGATTTCATTTTTCAAATCAGTATTTTCTTTTCAAAACTAACGAATTAGATTTTTAATTATGAATATTTTATCATCCGCAATAGTTTCTAGGGGTGGGCACAATTACTTGATAATTGTCCCGTACCCGTTACTTGTCCCGTACATGCCTTGAAAAAACAAGTACTTGTTTTTTCAAGTCGGGTAACAAGTAGACACATTTTATTATTTGCAAGTACGTGACAAGTAACAAGTTTCGTTTTTTTTTTAAATACTTGTCTCGTTACTTGGTACTTGTTACTTATCAACATAAATACTTGTTACTTGTTTGGTTTTGAAGAATTTATATTTTACAATGGGCCAGACCCATTTTAAAATTGTTTACAACATTTTTTTTTAGATTCAAGTAACAAGTAATTATTTGTGACAAGTAACAAAACATCAAGTATTTCAGATTCAAGTAACAAGTAATTATTTGTGACAAGTAACAAGTCGGGTCAAGTAATTTACGAGTAATCAAAATTTTTGCGGGTACTTGAAATAACGAGTACTTGTTTTGACCGGGTCAAGTACAAGTAATAAATCTAATTACTTGAACGGGTCAAACCAAGTATCAAGTACATGAAATTTAGCTAGTACTTGTCCCGTGGCCAGCCATAATAGTTTCCACTACTTTAATCCAAATTTTTGAAAAAATAACTTTTTGGGTAAAACAATTTCAATTTTTTTTATTTACCAAAAAATCTCCAACTTTTTGTTTACCAAAATAATCCCAAACTTTTTAATAACCATAAAAACTCAACATTTTATTTATCAGGTTTTTTAGTCCTAGCATTAGTCGATAATTATAGTTGACAAACGCTGGATCTAAAACGGTTTGGTCGAAAAAAAGTTACGAATTAAACGGATTAGTCAACGAAAGTTGAATGTTTATTTTTCCCATAGAATAGTTGGTGTTTTGTTTTACTGAAAATTATGATTTCATGATTTTTTGGCATTTTTCCCAATTTTCAAGAAACAAATCATGTATTTCATTTTAAAAGTAGCTAAAAATTGCTGAATTTTCATGAAAAAATATAGTAATTTACCTAATGGATAGGGCTTGTCGAACCGAGGAGGCGTAATCCCACGGTTCAGGTGCTTGTGGAACTGGTCCGACCGGGTCAAGGGGGGAGTTGGGATATCGAATTAAAGCTATACCAGACAAGTAGAAATTAGTGAACCGGGCTGAGGCGAAAATGTAGTAGGAGCGGTAACTTCCAATCGGGTCGGTTTTGGCAGTGACGAGAACGGAGTATGATTGGCCCACGTGGATGTCCAAGCTGGAGTAGATATGTTTCTGAACATACGAACCCTCTGTCTCCACTAGAAGCATATCGTGGTCCTGGATCCTGAAGTTTAACGATGTTTTGAGTCCCACGTTTGATATTCTTAGCCTATATGTTTTACCTGTGATTATGCAGAAAACAAAATAAGCCAAGTGTATAATTAGAGATATACGATTAATGTGACGTTATAAGTAACTTAACTTAATAAATAAAAAAAATGGAAATCACCTGGTTGAAATGCAAAAAAGGTCTCCTCGGGGCCACGCCCATTAATAAGAATACCATCAGGGGTTGCTAAACTTAGACCATTATCAAGTGAAGCTCTCATATTCTTACCAAAACCAAAACAAACTAAAATTAATAAATGTAATAAAAGTGCTTCATGCATGAAGGAAAACTAAAAATGAAAATTACCCTATGGTCAGTATAGAACCAATCTCCGATCAAGATGTCAAAATCTCCATCGGGACGAGGGAATGGAACCGGGACGAGTTCCGGAGTATAGACTCTGATGGAACCGTATCCTCCGGCCGCCTTTTGGAGTAGAAGCGACGGAAAGTAAAAGTAACTTCCGATCTGATCCTTTATCTGAAAACGGTATGTCCAATTTGTTCCCGGTAGTATGGGACAGTTTGTCCCTAGAACACCGTCTTGCCACGAGTTCTTCCGCATTTGCAATCCATTCCTTCATTTTTATATACATCTTTTGGATTAAGAATTATAACTTATTAAAATAAAACAAATATAAACGATAACTATATGAATGCAAATTTTTTTTTACCAGGTCATGAGAAAGGGTTCGGTCAAATGGTTGAAGATGTTGACGCTTACAATATCGCCTGCTGTCGCATTAAAAATTGGTCCAGGAAACATTTCGTTGATCACTATGATCTGTTTGATTGATCATGCATTTGTTTCATATATATTATATGATTCGAAATAATTTTATTTATTCTCGAAGTAACATAAGCGAATCATCAATGGAACCTGCTTGTTAGCTCCGAGAATGGAACGTTGGGAATAAGAGACGATCCATTCATACGAAACGGAAGGTGCAAATGCATTGCTCAACTCCAAGAGGACCAAAGAGATCAAAAGCGACACTTCAACCACTACATATCTCATCACGAAAATCTCCAAAAAAAAAAACCTTTGAAAACTCTTGACTAATATTTGAAATGCGTAGGTAAGAGTTTTATGATATGCATGCGTTGTGAACAAAGTCTTATTCCTAACGAAACGATATATCAATTTGATGATGTTTTGATTTGTTGGAATTAGGGCTTCTCTTGTGTGCTATGAATATTGAATATGATCGAAATAAAGGGTTGTTTCATGCAATCTGTATTTTCAACCTATCACCACACTTTATAATAAAAAATTGTTCACGTTATATGTACCTGACCAAAAATCCTTAGATCACACGTGTTATGGAAATGTCAGTTTTTTTTTTTTTTTTTTTTATTTGGGAATGCAAATTGTATGTCTCTATCTCTGCAATTATACTAAACCCTTAAAGGCCCATTAAGTGTTTGATTGTAAAATTGTATGTACGCATCATATTGATTTTAGTATATGTGACGGCGGCGATAAGCAACAAAATTGTACGTGAGGGAAGAGGATGGCTTACGATATATTGTAAAGTGGGCTCTGGATGTGACCTGTCTGATGCAGATTTACAAAATGGTCGCTGTTAGTTCCACAAAATATATAAAAACGTAAGGCAATTATTGAAAAATTATTTATCACTTTTATATCTTCTTTTATCTTTCACAAAAAAATATCTAGCATATGGTTTTTAAAAAAATTACCATGAGGTTCTGTATTGAAACCCGTAATTCTCCAGGTCTGGAACCACAACATGTAATATTAGTTCCAAAAAGAATAATTTTTTTATCAACATATGCAGATGGTTTTACGTAATAATCTTCCATATCGGGAACTATAACATGTAATGCATTTGGTTTTACGTATACAGAAATTGTTTTATTGTTGAACCAAAAAGAATAGTTTTTTGTTTTATCAACAGATGAATTTCTTTTTTTTGGAATATATTGTTGCAATTGATCAATCAAGTGCAAAAGATATTATGTTGTACAAATAATTTTATATAGCCAAGCCAAGATATTATATGGATCCTCCAATATAATCTACAGGGCCGGCGGCTATCATCCACTAGTGGTACCTAGTTGTTCGGAAAATGATATGATAGTTTTATAAATTATATATGGTTTTAGACTTGAAGAATTTCATCATCATTTTGTTCTAGACTACACATTCGTCATTGTTAGATAAAAAAAACCCGCATATTAACTATTGGAAATTCATAGAAATAAGTCAATAACATATAGAAAGTAATCTTGTTTCGCACGTCTACGTGGTTATAAATCCTAATTGCGTAATTATTCAGTAAAGTTTAAAGAATCTCGAAAACAAATATTACTTTACGTTTTTTAGATATTTTTTTTTTTTAAAAGTAACCGTCGAAAGTCGTTGAAAACTATCAATCAAATTATGCCAACAAATGGTAACCATTTTCAAATTAGACCATAGAGACTAACACATTATCGTATAGTTCTAAGTGCCGGCCCTAGCGCCATAAATTTATCAAATGTTTTCGGCCACAAAACTTAGAATGTAATCAAAGTTTAGTGGTCTATTTTTCCCATTATCAAGCGGTATGTGGCTAGTCCCAGATTCGAACATTGGAGATTTCTTTTATAATTTTTTAAAAAAAGCAATTAAATTAAACACAAAATTATAACTAAACCTAAATCGCATCAATCTTTTCCTTCTCTTGCTCGAATCATTATCTAAACGGCCCATTTTTTGTCTTTCGAAAACTCAGGGCCAACTCTGGTTCTAATTATGAGTCGATTAAATAACATAGTTAGCTCAATTTGACTATTACTACATAAACTTTTTGTATGCCAAGTGATGAAGCAGGTACTTTTCTTATTCTCAACGGTTAAAAAGAATTACCCAATGAGGTGTTACCACGTCAGTAGGCGTACCATAAGCTACCAACCAACACATACACCTGATTCTTACCGACAAAGGAGAAAGCCAACGAAATATGCTTCTTCTATTAATCCTCCTTTTAAGACCATCTCCATCCCACAATTATGTGGGTGTCTTCCCCATATTTAATAATAAAAAACAGAATGAATAGTCAAGACACCCTCTCTTTGTGTCTCTGGGAAGACACTGATTCTTCCCGAAATCGCCACGTGTCGCGGCGTGATTCGTCGAGACAATAAAATATTAATAAATATAATATTATTTAAACTAAAAATAAATAAAAAATTGGGAAGACACCCATTTGGGTATATCACCGATGGTGATGCTCTAAGCGTCTTGTTACATAAAAAACAAAACAAGTACGAGAAGAAGAAGAAACAGAGCAAATATAAAATCCTAAAAAAGCTTTCACATTCTTCTTCTTCTCCAAACCAATGTCTCTTCCGTTGCCATTGATCTTCCTATTATTCTCCCATTTCTTCTTCCCCGGTACGAATCTTGTCCGATTTCAGAAAATGGACTCAATGATTACTAATTTCACTATTGTAACTGTGTTCTGATTTGTTTATCAACAGGGATTGAATCGACGAGCTTCATTATGGAGAACAAATGCGAATACACAGTCTGGCCGGGACTTCTCTCCAACGCCGGAGTTCCTCCTCTTCCGACTACCGGTTTCGTTCTCCATAAAGGCGAACAGCGAACAATCAACGCGCCAGCTTCATGGGGCGGTCGATTCTGGGGAAGAACGCTCTGCTCCACCGACACCGACGGCAAATTCTCCTGCGAAACCGCCGATTGCGGATCCGGAAAACTCGAATGCTCCGGATCCGGCGCCGCTCCTCCGGCGACACTAGCCGAGTTCACGCTCGACGGATCCGGAGGCCTCGATTTCTACGACGTCAGCCTCGTTGACGGTTACAACGTCCCGATGCTCGTCGTCCCGCAGGGAGGCTCAGGGCAGAACTGCAGCAGCACGGGATGCGTCGTGGACCTCAACGGCTCGTGTCCGACGGAGCTTAGGGTGACGAGCGTCGACGGAGGAGGAAAACAGTCGGTGGGATGCAAAAGCGCGTGCGAGGCGTTTCGGTCGCCGGAATACTGCTGCAGCGGCGCGTACGGTACGCCTGACACGTGTAAACCGTCGTCGTACTCGTTGATCTTCAAAACGGCGTGCCCACGTGCGTACAGCTACGCCTACGATGATCAGAGCAGCACCTTCACATGCGCCAAGTCCCCTAATTACGTCATCACCTTCTGCCCATCTCCCAACACCAGGTGAAATTCCCTTTATACCCTTATGCCGACACCTTGTTATCAATAAGCACGAACACTGTTTTGATAATATGATTAAGGTTTACGTGAGAAAACACGCTTAATCCGGGAGAATAATTTGGTCAAAATACAACGAAAACCATATCATCTTCACTGTGGCACCAACCATTAAGCATGAACACGATTAATTTGGGAGGGTAATTTCGTCAAAATACAACAGACATCGTATTTACTACATCTACATTTAATGAATTATTAAAATAACCTTTTACTACCGTGTACTTGAAGTCACTTACGTTTTGTTTTTTTGGAATCTACAGATTTTTGCTTTCTACTGTCAAAACAAAAAGAGATGTGTGTGTTCATTACGATTTTATTTTTACCAATATTTTGTTTATTCACAATTTACCCTCGGGTTTAGAGATTTATTTATTGGGATGTGGAACCTTAACGGCCCATTATTGACAATTTTTATAATATAATCCCCAATCCCGAAGAGCCACCTAACTGCTATTTTTTTGTTTTTGTTTTACTTTGATCCGTTGCAGTCAAAAATCATCACAAGATCAGAGCCCAGATCCGAAAGTGACGACGCCACCAGGGACGTCGACAACTCCTGTCGGAGACAGTACGACGTGGTCGCCCGTAGATACATCGATGATATACGAAGGTGCTCTGGACCAGAGCAAAGGATCACCATCCACGTGTCATCTTTCGTTATGTGGAATCACAGTCACTCTCGCGCTGGCCTTTTGTCGGATGTGGCAGCTCTTTTGACCTAACTTTGTCTCCTGCGGTAGTCACTGAATCAGGAGGGGCCTCACTAAAGCCTTATCTCGTCCCGGCCCATGTGACCTTTTTCCTAAGAACGACGTCGGATTGAGTCAGAGTTGAAAAAAGGTGCAGCAAAAAGATCCTTACCCAATTTACAAAAGTACCCCTCATGGTAGGATTCTTAATCTGGGTGAGGAACACGTGGGAAAAGAAAGTGGGCTGCTGGTGGAGTTGAAAATAAAGATGGGAATGATCATTGTAAGGTCACAGAATATTTATTTGATATAATTAGGATTAGAATATTATGTACACTATATAAAGTACTAGTGTGTGATCCGCGCTACGCTCAGACGTGAATACAATTTTTGTTAAGCTATTGATAAGCAATAATAGAATTAACAATTGATCAACTTTTGTTAATTTTAAACTTATTCATGGATTGCATGTCACACAAATTCATATTTAACCATTTTAGAATTTGCTTACTCAAGACAATGTGTTAGATTATGTATTTTGATACAATAATGAATTTAATTACAATAATAATGGAAATTTAGCCAGCACATGAGGCTATTGATAAGGGGTAACCCCGTTGAGATTCAACTTTATATAAGAAAAAAGTGTGTGACCCGCGAGTTTTTATTTTTGAAATTTTATAATAATTTAATTTATTTATGAGAACTTTTTAATTCATTTTTAGTAAAACAAATCATTGATTCTAGATTGTAAATCTAATGTTTTATTTAAAACTTAACTAATTGTTTCTCTTATTTTTCACCTCTATTAAAATGAAAATGTAAGCGATAGTCAATCACTTCTATATTATTTATAAATAATCATGTTTGTTTGGAACTTTCATATCTTATCTATATTTAAAGACCAAATAAATCATGTTATCCAAATATTTAAATTAATGAAAGTTTTATTTTATTATTTTAAATTATGTACTTATTTTTTTTTAAACCGATTTTCTTATATATAATTTATTTAACAAATTTACTATAATATGCATTATTAAACGATAATGAGTTTACTTTTTATTTATTAGATATTATGTTTTAAAAAAAAAATCTCTATATATTTGTAGATATGTTAAATTAATATTGTATATATTGTATACTATTAGTTTGGATAAAATAATATCCATTCACTAAATATTTTTCGATATAAAACTTTAACTTTGTAACTATAATAAAGTGTGTAATATATTAGTAAAACTAAAATTTTAAATCTATTATTCTTTCAATAAATTTTGTTGATTTTTTTAAGTTTTCATGATACGAATATGAAAATGACCTTTCAAATTTCTTGCATAATTTAATAAAATGTATAGTTAATATGTATATCAAAGTTTTAACTAATTAAATTATGAAAATTAAATGTCAAAATGATGTGGCATACATGTAGATGATATATGTTACATTAATATTGTATATATTGTCTATTATTAGTTTGGATCAAATAATATCCATTCACTAAACATCATTTCGATATAAAACTTTAATTTTATAACTATAATAAAGTGTGTAATATATTAGTAAATCTAAAATTTTAAATATATTATTCTTTCATTAAATTTTGTTGATTTTTTTACGTTTTCATGATATAAATATGAAAATGACTTTTTAAATTCCTTGTATAATTTAATAAAATATATAGTTAATATGTATATCAAAATTTTAGTTAATTAAATTATGAAAATTAAATATCAAAATGATATGGTATACATGTGGATGATGATGTGTCTTCATAAGAAAAGAGCAAAGTTAACTTTATATATATATATAAGAATCTATTAGTATTATTGGAAAAATGGGGGAATATTTCGTTTGTTTTTTATCTGATGCTGCGTTGGCCATCCGGAACATTGAAATGAATAAATGATTACTTCCTATGTTTTAATATAAGTGATTTTTAAAAAATTTGCATACAAATTAACGATTCATTTAATTTTTTTTATTTTTATACTAAACATCATTTATTATCTATTTAAATATAATTCAACCAATAAAAAAAACAATATGTAGAATACAAATGATCAAAAACAATAAAAATTTATTTAATTTTGTATTGAAAACTGAAAACATCACTTATTTGAGAAACAAAAAAACCCTTAAAACATCACTTATTTCGGAACGGAAAAATTATTACATTTCTCGTTTTTGTTTCAACCCCTGTATCTAAAAATAATTTGATTTTACAAGCCCATGAGAGCAGTGTCATCCCTTAATTTTGGGTGGTCTAAATCATATTTAAAAATATGTGACTTTCTATATAATTAAAAGGCCACATAATTTGGTTAAAATCATTATTATTGTTTTAAAAGTACTTATCATTAATATGGTTACAAACTTACGATAATGATTTGTGGATACTAAATAGTTGGATTTCTTAGATAACATTGAAAATTTTATCAAAATTTGTTACAATTTAAGTTTAATTTATGCAAATAGATAATGAATTGTTTCTATTATTGCCTAAAAAATAAGTATATAAGACAAAGAAAATTGCATAAGAAAAGATATACGCACGGGAAAAAAATATTTGTCAAAAAAGAGGGTAGAAGATGAACGAGGAGGGTATTCGAACAAGGAAGTGCTAGCTCAAAGTCAAATTGATTAACCATCTTACCAAACCAAATTTTTATATGAAACGTGACCCTACAGTTTCTAAAAACTTTTGTGGCTTGAAGCAAATGCTTCACTTGCTTTATAGAAGGGACATGTCTGCATGAGAGCCATACGAAATTCAGGTATTCTTTATTCTAAAATGAAAACGTAATTATTAATACGTTAATTGTGATATGTGGTAACCACTAGCCGGAAAATATCAAATGGATAATATATATTAGGTGTGAGTTGATGATGATGATGATGATGATGATGATGATGATGATGATGCCTTGGATATATAGTGGGATTGAACCTTATAAATATAACCAAGTGTCCATTTCACTGCATATAATTTGACAAAAATATCATAAGAATAAAGCCACCATCATGGAATAATAATCTAGACATGCTTTTAATCTCTAATGAGAAGAAAACTAAAATGGCAAGATTTAAGAGGCCCGTTATAAACCATTACCAAAGCCCATTTTCAAATTGACCGACCACACACAACTAGAGGGATGTCAATGAGACTAGCCCGGCCTGACCCATCCAAAACCCATAAAATCCGCATATATTTAAATTTGATTTAGTCCGGTCCAAAAAAAATAGAGTTTATATTCTAAATCCCAACTCGGTCCAGACAGGACTCTAGGACTTTTCGAACTTTTTTCGGGCTTTTCTTTACAAACACAAAAATTCACAATTCTCAAATAAAAATACTTAAAATAAAATATTTATCAAAATAAATCTAAATTAAAATATATTATATCAAATCCAATTAAATTTAAAAGCAAAAGTTTGACAATAAAACAAATAAAATTCAAATAAATCGTATTACCAAATAAAACATAAAATCCAAACACTTCAAATCTATGTAGTAGAGTTAATAAGGAGCAAGTAGGCCAGTGATTGTCACACCTCTGCTGCCATCTTACCGGTGTTGAGTTCGACTCCACATGCTTTCTATGTGTGGGGGTATTTGGCTATTGAGTCAGCCTGTTGTGGCCCAATGCCAAAATGATGATAAAAAAAAAATCTAGGTAGTAGAGTTTAGATTACAATCTCCTTCATCGTCTTCTAAATCCCCATCACCATAAAGAGCTACATGTAAAAAAAAAAGTAAAATAATATTAAGGTTTTAGAGGTATATATCATATAAAATGTCATTGAAAGTCTATAGATAAAGATTTTTAAAATATGAAGTAAATATGGAGGAATGATAATGGTACATGGATCACGAAATGTAAACACATCCAACCAAATGCATGTACAAATCATTGTTTTAACGTTTTTTGGTAAAATACGATTTCTATATTTATCCAAGACATGCGCACCAATACTAAATGTAGACTCTGATGCCATTGTAGTTATCAGAATGATTAGAACATCACATGTGATACGAGCTAACTCAACATAACGTTATGACTGACATTTTCACCATTATAAAACATCTATGTCTTCATAAAAAGTCAATTCCAACATATCGTCTTCTAAGTATAGAGTTAATTTAGACTTTCCTTCTTTTATAATGGTATGTAAATCATACCCTTTGAAATCATATAATAAGTGAATCCAAATTTAATAAGACATACGTAATCAAATAGTTACGAAAACACACTAGCCAGCTTAGCCCAAAAAACTCTAATTTTTTTGCGCTTTTATTTCTAAACTCAAACCCGCTGTTTTTCAAGGTCGGGCCAGACGTCGGACTTTGGTCCTAATTGAAACCCCTCCACACAACCACAAAAAGAGAGTTTTTCTTGACGATGTCGTTTTACACGAAGCAAAATATCTCGATGAGGGTACTTTCGTAATTTGCAAATATCCCTTTGACAAGGATTACGCCTGCCTCGAGTCATCGACATCCACCCCACCACATTTATTATCGCTCTCCTTTTTTACTTTCTGTTAAAGCCCCACCGTAACGATCACCGGCGCAATTTCACGACGGCGGAGAGGAAACTCCTATCTCTATGTCTCATATGGCGTTATCCGACGCGGTTCTCGGGAATCTCGCGACGATCTACGTGGCGGTGATTATCGCGATTAAGGTGTACGGTTTGGTCTCCGGGAGGAGCTTCGGCGCTGGATTCGTCGTCTTCGTTTCGATTACGTCCGTCGGCGTTTTGCTGGCGGTTACGCTCGCCTGGGACGTGTCTCGCAGAGCCGCGGATGCGGTTTCGCGGTACAATCGCGTTGTTGGCGAGGATCTTATCCACCGTCACCATCACGACGGTGGTGGAATTTGTAAAGGAGGGATTTGCTGGCACGGCGTTGCGGTCCGTTCTCCGGCTTCACAGGTTCGATTTAGGCTTCCACAACACATACCGTACGGTGCTTTCTGAGTACATAAACTCGAATTTTCCTCCTTTTTTTTTGACTTCTTCTTATATTTTTTCCCCCTTTTGTTAAAAAAAAAAGCTTGCAACCGAAGTAGATAACATGTAATAGACATAAACGTATGTATAAACAGCTGATGAGGAATAAGGCAATGGTGTTCTTCTTGTAGCTTATGCACTTTTGGGGTGTTTTTGTATTGATATGTTGTAAAATCTGATGATAGATGTTCTTGTTATTAATATAAATCGATTTTGAATTTAAGAGCCGCAGTGTTATTAGATATATTCGAAATGTTGAAGCTTCTTTTGACTGTAACTCAAGGCTTTTCCAGTGAATCAAGATCGTAGCCTTGAGAATTGTATATGCTTTTCTTAATGTGTAGACTACTAAAACACAGTAACAAAGGATCTTGTATCTAGCTTAATGAGTTTGTGAAACCTGAAATGCTATGTATGTTGGATATTGGTAGAATCTAGCAATGAAGATTGTTTTTTTTGGTGAGCAGAAGAAAGTGGAGTGGCTCTCCCTTGTATTGTAAGTTGTCACTCTGCGTCTTGTCCTCTTCTCATATATGTTCCCCTGCAAGTGAATTGCAAATCACCCATTTTTTCTTCTTATGAATTTGGCCATGATTGAATGGAAGTAAAACTTATGTATACAATTGGCTCCACAACATCATCCTCGATCTCTAACATGTTTATTTGCTCATGTTGATAATACATATGATAATGGTTGAAGTCTGCTGCTAATGAACTCAAAGCTGACAACCTTCTTGGTTTCTGTAGATTTGTCGGTTTCTTAGTTGATGCAGGTTTTGCTTCACGGGCAGAAACTAATGACCCTGAGGTGATTTTGTTGCTAGCTCATGGAAATGAGTTACATTGGAATTTTGATTTCTTTGGACAGTGTTATAGTAGTTTGAGCACCAAGAACTCAATACACATGAAACCAAGTTGGCTCATTTTTTTCTTCCAAATGCAGAGTAATTCTCTCTTGATTTGGTCTTTTACCAGACAAGTATCCACTTTTTGATTCTGTGCCATATATTTATTCTTCCGCACCGTTTGTTTTTTAATTCTTTGCAGGTAGTGTCAAGAATGTAACATCATGTTCATGACACCATGTTGGGAGCAACGATCCAGAATTGGCAAAACCTTGCGGGTTTTCAAGGCAACCTAGTTAATGCAAGCAGTAATCTCTTATTTCTCCAACATGATCAGAGAGATTAGACAAGACCCTGATTCACTAAAGGTATCGATTATACTAGTGTGCAACCAGAAGTCAAAGTTCTCACATTCTGTTATTATATACACAACTTTGTCTGAAATAAGAAATAGCTAAAAGTTTTAAGCCATCATCAAAAAGCATACTGATTACATTACAGACTCGAGTAGATAAGGAACACATAAGAGGTAATATACAAATCGTCACACAACAAAATATACAACTCAAAAGTAGTTTGAAGCCATATATGTCCAACTTATAGAAAACACCCCCCCAAAAAACATTATCACCACTTGGTTACACCTTATTTTTCATCGATCTTGGTTGGGTCAGAGCGCGATCAAATTAGTCACGGACTTGGGAGGGTTAGTGAGCATGTGCACAACTTCCCTCATCGTAGGCCTTGAGGCTGCTTCATCCTCCACACACATCATCGCTATCTTGAACACATGGATCACACTGGTCAAGGGATAACCAGTCAACCTCGGGTCAACGATCGCAACACCGATAGCAGCATCCGACGGCTGAGATATTTCAGCTTCCGTGTTCCTCACCCACCTAACTATATCCACTCCTTCTCCAAATTCACCAACCGGTTTCTTCCCAGCTATTAGCTCCAGCAAAACCACTCCGAAACTATACACATCACTCTTCTCGTCCACTTTCAAAGTGTAAGCATACTCTATCAAAACCAAAACCAATGATGATTAGAGCATGTTTTGTGTAATTCGTTATATACTAGTGTTCTCGATGTGTCGCAATGAAATTTAGTTGTAACTAACCTGGGGCGATGTATCCATAAGAGCCAGCTATTGAGGACATACACTCGGAAGCAGCACCGTCCACTAGGAACTTAGCAAGCCCAAAATCAGCAACATGGGCTTCAAAATCAGAGTCCAGAAGAATGTTATTGGACTTGACGTCTCTGTGCAAGATCAATGGTGAACAGTCATGGTGAAGATAGCACAGTCCTTTCGCTGCTTCCACGGCTACTCTGTGTCTCGTCTCCCATTGAAGATGGCCGCCTTTAGATCCGTGCAAGAGCTCTCCGAGGCTTCCGTTGGGCATGTACTCGTAGAGAAGCAGGTTCGTGTCCTTGTTCGCTACGTATCCGAGAAGCCTCACGATGTGACGGTGGCGTATCCTTCCAAGCGTCTGGATCTCCGCCGTGAATCCGTGGTCGCTTCTTCCTGTTCCACGGCCTACGAGGCGTTTGATCGCGACGTCTACGTTGTTTGGCATGGATCCGCGGTAGACGATCCCGGCTCCGCCTTTGCCGATTATGTTCTCTTCTTGAAGGCACTCGAGGACGTCTCCGGCTTTGAAATCTAGTCGCTGGAAGGCGGTTAGCTTCCAGGCGAGGGATTTCTGGTTTTTCTTCTTGTTCATCTGTCGAATCGCTACGCTGATCAGGATCAAGGCGGTGATCGCTGCGATAATCGTTATGACGATCCTTGAAGGTGTAAACAACGCCGCGTGGCTGTGATCGGAGGTTTGTCCTGGCCGCGTTAGACAGGAGACGTGGTGAGGGAGACAGAGGTAAGGGTTTCCGGCGAAGGAAGTGTCGTTGAACGCCATGAATTGGCCACCGAGTGGTACTCTTCCGGAGAGGTCGTTGAAGGAGAGATCGAGAGTGGTTAAGCTCGTCATGTTTCCGATTCCGGTCGGGATTGAGCCGGTGAGTTGATTTCCGGAGAGGTTTAGAGTTCCCAGGTTAATCACGTTGTGGATCTCTTTGGGGATTTCTCCGTCGATACGGTTACGGCTGAGATCGACGGAGATTAAGGAAGTGCAGCGGGAGATTGAATCGGGAATTTCGCCGGTGATGTTGTTCGCACTGGTGTTGATCTTCGAGAGATGCTTCAACTCGAAGATTTCTCTCGGAATATTCCCGCGAAACCGGTTACTGTCCAAGAACAAGGTCTGCAGATTGGGGAAATTTCCGATTGCAGGTGGGATTTCGCCGGAAAACCAGTTGTTCGAGAGGTAAATCTGGTCGAGAAGATTCCCGGACATTGCTTCCGGAAGTTGACCGGAGAAGAAATTACCAGTGAGTTCGATAATCGTAACCAGCGGCAGATTGAAGAGACCCGCCGGAACAGTCCCGTTGAGAAGATTCTTCACGATTCTGATTTTGTTTAGCGACTTGCATTGACCTAGCTTTTCCGGAATCGGGCCGAAGAGGAAGTTATTCGAGAGGATCAACATCTCCAATTTGTCGCCTCTGCACAAATCCATGGGGATGAGTCCCGTGAGATGATTATAGGAGACGTCGAGCTTCTTCAGATTCCCGTTCCGACCAAGATTCGCCGGCAATTGTAACGTGAAGTTGTTCTCCCACACCTCGAACACCTGAAGTTTCGGCAATTCTCCGATGAACTCGGGTATTTGCCCGTAGAGATTGTTCCTAAACAGATTGATCAGAGTAATGTTTCCGAGAGCGATGAAGCTCTGAGGAATCTCTCCGGTTAACTGGTTGATTGACAGATCGAGCGATTTCAAGCTGATTAAACCAGAGAGCTCCGGTGGAATATGTCCGGTCAAATTGTTGATATGAAGAAACAACGTATGCAAGTGCTTCAGATTACTGAGAGTCGTCGGAATCTCTCCAGTGAGGGTACAGCTCGCCATGTCGAGGACCTCAAGCTTCGTCAATCCACCGAACTCCGGGGGAACACCGCCGGTGTAACTGTTGTAGTAGCCAACGTACATTTCTCTGAGATTCTTAAGCCGAGACAAAAACCCTGGAGAGTCACCGGAGAGCCCAGCGCCGTTGAGGCCAAGATACTCCAAGCTCTGGATATCTCCATAACTCTCTGGTATCTCTCCGGTGAAGAAATTCCCGCCGAGAGAGAGGTGTTTCAGCTTCTTAAGCCTCGGGATCTCCGGCGGTAACAACCCGGTGAAGTTGTTGTTATAGGCGTCGAGGACTTCAAGGTCAACCATGGCTTTAACAATCTCTCCGGGGAAGCTTCCATTGAGGTTTCCATTGTTGGAGACATTCAAAACCTTGAGAGCGGTGAGAATCTTCATCTCCAGTGGCAATCTACCGGAGAAATTGTTGGCAGCTAAAGTCAGATTCACCAAACGATTCAACATCCCAATCTCCGGTGAGATAGTCCCAAACAAAGGAGTAAAAGAGACGTTGAGGGAGACAACACGAGCGTCGCCGTCACAAGAAACGCCGGAGAAAGAGCAGTGAGCTGCCGGAGAAGTGGAGTGAACCCAGTCATGGAGGCCGTCGCCGTTGGGACCAATCATGGAGGATTTGAGGTTGAGGAGAACTTCCATGTCAGTGTAGGAAGCGAAGCATGGTAAGAAAAGTAGAAGGGAAATCGAGATAACGTAGAGCTGGCGAAGATGCAGGAACAGAAGTCGAGTCTTCAAAAGTCTCATCTCCATTTTTTTCTTTTCTTTAAGCTGTCCTCTCAGACTCAGAGAGAGAATAATATGTTAGCGTGAGTGTTATGCGATAAGACGAGTACACAAATATATGAACAATGGCATATTATGAAGAAGACGATGAAGAATAAATACCGCTGGACATTTTTTTTTGATATAGAATAATCTCTTTTTTAAAAAAAAAAATCTTTTATACTACGACTTTGAGATAGAATAATGGAATATTTGGAATTTAGTGTCATTTAATTAAAATATAATTTGTGTTGTAACATTTTTTAAAATTTGAAAAAATAACTAAAACTTTTTATTGAAAAAAAAAATGATTTTGACCATGTTTGTTATTGGTTCGTGTACTGTACATACTATTGATTTGCGCAGTACTATACATAAATACGACTAGTAAGTCAATGGATGAACAATACACAAAATATTACATATTTTCTACCTTTTGTAAAGTAATAGTACACAAATAATGTTTAAAATGACCTTACACACAAGAATCTCTAGAATAATACTCTTTCTGTTCTGTAATAAGTGATGTTTTAGAGATTTTTTTTTGTTCTTAAATAAGTGATTTCTCACAAATTAATGCAAAATTCAATATTTTTTAATTGTTTTTGACCCTTTGTATTTTGTAAATTATGTTTTTTATTGGTTGAATTATGTTTAAATGTACAATAAATGATGTTTTAGTATAGAAAAAATAAAAAATTAAATAAATCCTTAATATGTGTGTAAAAACCTTAAATGACACTTATACTTTCTCCGTTTCATATTAGTTGTCGTTTTATAACTTAAATTTTGTTTCATATTAGTTGTCGTTTTAGAATTTCAATGCAAATATTTGATAATATTTTCAATTTTATTCATACTGTTTTAGCTTATTAATTAATGTAATCATATTATATAATACATTAATGAGAGATAAAACAGAAAATTAAATTAATTTTTTAATCTATATATCTCACGGAGGTAATATTACATAAAAACATATATCGCTAAAAATAATGCAACAAATAAAAACCTTAGGTTTTTTTCTCAGCATCTCGTAATTTTGTGATGGTTATTAACTCTCTTCTTCTTTTTTCCGGCAAAAAGTTATTAACTCTCTTCAATCATCAAGTCGATTTATGAAGTAGAAATCATATACGGAAATAAGAGTGAAAAAGTACATCCAGCTAGTAACTACAACTTGTGGTCAACGTACGTGTCATTCTGTCATTGGCTTAACATATCTCACGTACAGTTTTTGCAATTCGATTTTTTGAAGGATGATCAATAATAATTTCAAAAATTTGGTACCTATTCAATCTCAAAATCCACTGGAAAAAAATATATGTGTGTGTAAAGAATTAATACGCTTTAAAGTTTCACTTTTACCGGAACAACAAAACTTTTCAGTTTCAAACACATAGCAATGGTTTGTTGTAACCGTCACTAGACTAGACATGGAAAAACGGGAACTTCGTCTTCTTTCTCTGTTAAATCTTCTGACACGATTTAAATCGAAGTCTTTTTTTTTTGTTTTTTTATCAAAACAAGTAGATAAATTCACGGTGTTGATCTGACGGTTATAAATGCTAGGCATAACATAACTTGCGTTACGTTCCCTAGAATTGTGTGTGTGTGTTTTCTTCTTCTTGTTTTTATCAACGTCTTGTCAACTCGACTCAGTATAATCCGACGACGTTTTCTCATCGTAACGTGATGGGGATAATGAAATAATAAAAAGACAAAGAGAGGAGTTAATGGGCTTATAAAGCAGGGCCTAATAATCTAATGGACTGTATAGAAAGTTTGTCTGTGTCCTTTCCAAAAGAGACAAATCTGCCCCCTTCTTGTTTTGGCTTCAACCTGATAGTCAACGCTTCTTCTTGTATTTGTCTTGTGACCTTTCTCTTTCACATTCATTCACTGATTCACTCACTCACCTTGTAGAAGACCTTCTTCTGCTTCAGGGTCCCCACGCTTTGTGTCATTTACCTTTGTTTTGCAATATTTCTTACTTTAACCTTTTTATTTATTTATTATAACTCAGGTGATCTGACTGAGTTAGGCGCAGGCGGCGCAACTTCGGGTTTTTAAAACCAACGCATCATCCTCCTAACACCGATTAATCATGGGCCCGGAGAGACCATGTGAAAGCCCCGATGACCAAATTCTTGTAAATTATAGATTCATTATCCTTCCGCGGAGAGTCAATACCTGGTCTGGACCAACATGACGACGCTTCCAACGACAAAGGAACCACCCGACCACAAGAGTTTGGTTTCTTACTTTACCCTTATTTCCCTATTGTTCTTAAAAACCAAATATGTTTTTTTTTCCTTTGGATAATAGTTAATTTTCAGGATATGTAAAACAATTTAGATATTTTTACAATTTTAATTGGTTAGTTGCTAATCGTAAATAAAATCACAGTAGAAATGCTTGAAACATTGAAATAAGATCATAATAGATTTCATCGACATATTGTGTTAATCGTTAATCTTAAAACACATAATTTTTTTGCGTTTGACATAGTTTAGTCGTTAATGGCCATTTTTTCGTTTGAAACATGTCGATGAATCAACAACTGATGATCCAAAGGGTCACTAATGATATAGAAGTATATTAGGAGACTAGAAGGCGAGATTTCCGTTAATGGAACGAGTTAAACTCAATTTTGGAGCAGGTCGGGATCGAGAGAAATGGATCGGATATTATGACGAACAGGTCGGGGGCCGTGTTCTTCGTATTAATGACCGGAAAATATGAACGGTTTAGACTTATGAACTGGTTCCGACAGGAATCCAGTTCGGTGTTCTGAGCGGCGTTGCTAAGTTAAATACAAAGAGGTCGGGTGTGAGATCTAGTGAGAGAGAAAGAGCAATAAACGCCTGTCCTCCTAAAATGAATGCAGGTGAGGGGTATATATAGCTGATCCCGAGCAGACAATCCTCCGCGATTCCAGGATGACATGGCGTCACCAGCGTCATTCCTGAAAAAGGGGGAGTTTGACGCACGTCCTGTCTTCTACGACCGATGGGACGGTCTCAACTCGACGCGTGTCCTATCTTCTGCGACTGATGGGACATGTCGAGTTCGGCGCCGCGGTGTCAACTCATACGTGTCGTCTCCTGGTTGGCCCTCTTTCCCGGTGTCCACGGTATGTCAGCGCGAACTCTGGATATCAACTCCTACACGTGTCGTTCTTTCGTTGGCTTTTTTTGTGCGGCGTCGGCGTGAGCTCGGGGCGCGCTCTTGGGAGCTCGGGATGAGCTTGAGGTGGGAGCTCGGGGTATTAGCTCGGTGTCCTCCTTGGTCAAACGTTGACCTTTGGCTGACTTAATCAAGAAGGGCCTTCTGCTGAGATGGACCTAGCTAATTGGGGGTGCTGAGCCCACCTCCAACAATAGCCCCCCCAGTTCGGTGTCAAGAGGTGTGGCGAATGCATCGAAGTTGATCGTGTTAGCTCTGCGCATTTCAGGTCGGTGCTTCAAAGTTTCGTAATTGAGCTCGGTGTGCTGTCGTTAGGGGGGGGGGATAATTGCTTACACGTGTTGACTTTCCCCAAGATACAGAGATTGTTCGCGCGTACTGGTCACGCATGGGAGACCGAAGCGACGTTCCACTTTCTGCGCGTGTTGGTCACGCGTGGGCGTTTGAAAGACGATTCGCGTTTCCCGAGGTGGTTTCTGCTTTCTGAGCGGGGAAACCAAAGAGACGTCATCATTAGGGTTTTAGAGATCGCGCCCCTTCGACACGTGTCGAGGCGTCGCTTCGCTGTCCCCTTATTCTCTTATTTAAACTTGTATTCCTCATTCCTCCTTTATTCTTCGCGCATAAAGGTAACCTCTCTTCCTCTTCTTCTCTGTAATTTTCGTTCTTGTGCAATCTCTTTAAGCTTTCTTCGCGATTATGGGTTGGGTTCGGAAATCCTCTTCTCTGTTTCACGATGTCGTCGTTACTTGAGCCAATTCGGGCCGAATCCAGCGAGGAATCGGGCTACCGCAGCAATCATGGCGATTCAGCGCCGGAAGGTTCTTCGCCGCGTGATGACTCCGAGCGTACCTCTTCTCTGCACCGTGGTGGAGACGAGGATGACGCGCAGTCCGTTCCGCCGGTTTCTGGGCGGCGAAGAGGGAAGTCGGTGACCGGAGGATCTTCCTCTGGTGGTCGCGGTGTCGATCAGGGTGGTAAAGCCCAGAAGGTTCAAAGACCTAAGAAGCCGCCGCCGTCGCCTCTGGTTTCGTATGAAGATGGTGGTTTGTCGACCTGGAGCAGCCCGAAATCCGTCGCCGACCTGGCGAGGTTGTGTGGCTTCCCTGATGCTAGTATGTTCCGAATTCCTACTCCGGAGGAGCGTCCGTGGAATCCTCCAGAGGGTTTCGCCTGCCTGTGTGAGGGTTTTTTCAAGAAGTGCGGGCTGCGCTTCCCTCTTCCCGAGCTATTTGTTACTTACTGCAAGAGGCGTGGGTTGGTTTTCTCTCAGATCTGTCCGACCATGATTCATGGCATAATCGTGTTGTTGACTCTTGGAGCGGAGTGCGATGTGGGAGTGGACTCTGTTCTGTTTGAGGACCTTACATTCCAGAAGGCGAATCCTTTGTACTCGGGGACTTTTTTTTGCCTCCTTCAAGCCTAAGGTGAATCTGGTCGCGGACAAGCTGACCAAGGTCGAATCATTGGTGTTGCAGCTATTCTTATGTCCGAGCTACCGAGGTGGTTGGTCTGGGACCGTCAGAGAAATATGTTCGAGATTAGAATTTTTCCCCTGGTAGGGGTCCTTAGATCGCGGTATTTTTTATTTTATTTATTCTTGCTGATGCCGAACTGTTTCTGTTTTCAGGCCCACATACTCCCGGTGTCAAACTGTCCAAATTTGACGGTATCCTGGCAGTGCATAGGTCGGTGAGCCCGAGAGATTGGAAGTCTTTCACTCCGGAGAAATTTGCTGCAGCAATGTCAATGTCTGGTAGGTCTCCGACCTCCTTTTTTTTTTTTTTTTTTTGTACCGGGCTGACGGTTCGTTGATGCGCAGGCCGTTCGAGGTTCGCTATCCCATCCTACGCGGCTTCCTTTGTCGCGCCGGCTCCTCCTGACCCGGTAGTACCAACTCGGGGGGACCCGCCACGGACTTCTAAGAAGAAGTCGGCTGTGGACAAAGGAAAGGGCAAGAAGACTGCCTCAAAGAAAATGAGGATAGCTGAGGCTGGTGAACGAAGGGCCGAGGTGGGCCGAGGTGGTGGCGTCTCCATCCGTAGGTCGGGAGAAGGAGACGGGGGTCGTGGGACTGACCTGGTCGAAGGCCCTTCAGTTGAGGTGGTCGGGGAGCGCGGCCTCGATGTGACGGTGAGCCCAGGAACTGAGGTGTTCAGTGGGCGGGGTGATGATTTGTCTGAGCGTCAGGGCGGGGATGTGGACATTGTTACTGAGGCCAAGAAGCCTTAGGACGGGCACGAACAGCGTGCAACCGATGAGGTCGATGCTGTTGAGGACGAAGATCGGGCTGAGGATCCTGAGGTCTGGGAGGAGGATGGGTCCCCTGGTGGTGACGGTGATGATGCGCCGGAGGATTCTGATGCGGAGCCCGATGACTATAGTTTCGACTTCTGCCATGAGCGCGGGGACATTCCGTTTATCACGGACAGGGCTGGATGCGCCGACCTGGCTCAAGCAGTCGCGTTTGGGAGAAGATCTCCGTTTCGCTTTCCTTCGGAGAAGACTGAGGCTAGCGCATTTTTAAATGCGACGCGGTCTGCAGCTCAGGTAAGATTTGTGTGATGTTGAGTCGGGGATACAATTTGGTGCCCTTTTTTTTTTTTTTTTATAAAAACTGTGTTGATGCAGACGATGGCCAACATTGCCCTTCTTGGGGAGCTTTACGAGAGGAAGGTGGTCGCCCGGGATGAGTCGGTTGAGTACAAAAAGATGCGCATGGACGCGGGCAAGAAGGCCTTGACGGCTCGCATCCGCGAGCTGAAGAAGGAGTTGGAGGGTGAGAAGGCCCGGGCTGTCGCTCTGGAGGCGTCTGCGACGCATGCACTAGCGCGGGCTTTGGAAGCGGAACAGATGCTAACCGAGCTGGAGACGGAGAAGGCCCGATCCGCCGCTCTGGAGGACGAGCTTGTGCTCGCGAAGGTGAACGGGAAGCGTTCCGCTCTAGGGTCAAGGGGTTGGAGGGCGCCATCGGGCGGGCGAAGGCAGTCACGGCTAAGGAGAGTGAGCAGGTCAGGGGGAGGTGGGCGACGAGGAACCGAAAGTGGGATGCGAAGATGGAGAAGATCCGTGCCCATCTGGCTGGTCGAGATCGTGCTGCTACCCCCCACCTTTTGCTTAGTCAGGTGGTTGGAACGAGGGAATGTCTCGAGAGAATGGAGAAGGAGGACGGTTTATCGGTGCCGTGGTACCGGTATGAGAAGCTGAAGGAGGACGAGAAGCATTTCGAAGCCGAGTTGGCCAAGATCGATTTTCCGGATCTGACCCCGAATGACTTGGCGATTCCCTCTGATCGCACTTCTGATATCCAGTTTCAGCGGATTCTGCCCAGTTCGACTCCGCTGGCCCCGACTCCCTTTTAAGCTGCTCCGGGTGCGACGGCGGGACCGCAGACCGAACCAACAGTGCCGTCTGGTCACACCGGTAATGGCAAAGCACCCGTTCAGACCGAGGCTGTTGTGCCGCCTGTTCCGACCGAGAGTGCTGTTTTACCCGTTCAGGTCGGGGCCAGTGAAGTGCAGGTGCTCTCTGCTCAGGCCGGGAGCGAACCAGTTATTCGGACCGATGGTTGTGAGGATCCACAGTAGTCGAACCAGTCGTTCCGAGGTCAGCATGGGAAGAACTTGAGGATGGTGAGCCCAGAGGACGTAGAGGATACCCGTGTTGACGGGATCAAAATTTGTAGGCCGGAGTGCCGTTTTTTTGTTGTTGTTGTTGTGTTTGTTGTTTTTGTGTTTTTGTTTTTGTTTTTTTTGTGGGCCGTTGGCCGTTATGTTAAATGGCGTTTAGCCCCCCCCCCCCTTTAATGAAATCAGTGTTGATTTGTCTGATTTATCCAGAAGGGTTTGGTACGAGCGTAGCTCGGTGGCGAGCGTTGAGTTCGGAAGAATAGGTCGCGGACCGTATCCCTTTGTTGGTTTTGGAGGAATAGGTCGTGGACCGTATTCCTTCGCTATATATATATTTTTTTGCGTGAATAGGTCGTAGACCGTGTTCTGTTATTTTTGTATTGGGTGCGAGGTATAGCTCGGTTTCAGATACATAATGCTTTTGTATTTTTTTTTTTTTTTTTTTGCGAGTAGCGAGCTCGGCTTAAGACACTTAATGCTTGTGTGTCTGGTAGAGGTGCGAGCTTTGAGCTCGGCTTCAGTACTTACAGCTTTTGTACTTGTGGGAGTGCGAGCATTGGAGCTCGGCTTCAGCACTTATAGTTTGTGTGCTGGGGGAGTGCAAGCATTGGAGCTTGGTCCCTCATTTTTTTTTTTTTTTGAATCTGAAAAGATTTTATTAGATTTATAGCTGAGCCCTGGTTAGGGGTTGCCTACGTACCCTTTAGTAGAAGGGATCAAGCCAATCGTAGTTCAGTTATTTACAAAGGTAGATAGGGAAGCAGAGCCTGGGAGCCTAGTAGTAGTAGCGCTTGAGGTTCATTGAGTTCCACGAGCGCGGGATTGCGTCGCCATTCATTGTGACCAGCTCGTAGATGCCGGACTTGACGACCTTGGAGATGAGGTAGGGGCCCTCCCATTTGGCACCGAGTTTGCATGCGTTCAGCTCAGCCGTATTCTCGAAGACCTTGCGTAGGACCAGGTCGCCTTCGGCGAAGAAACGACCTCGGACCTTTTTGTTGTAGTACTTGGAGGCGAGTTGTTAATAGTACTGGATTCGGAGCAGGGACTGATCGCGTTGTTCTTCGAGAAAGTCTAGCTCGCTCATGTGCACGGCGTCGTTTAGATCGGTATGCTGAGTGAGCATAGTGCATCGAGGAGTGGGAAGTTTGACCTAAGAGGGAGCCATTGCCTCCATGCCGTGAGACAGGCTGAATGGTGTGCGACTTGTTGCCGTCCTTGGTGTTGTGCGGTGAAACCAGAGAACTCCATCTAGCTCGTCAGCCCAAAGACCCTTCTTGTCGTCCAACCGTTTTTTGAGGCCGTCGAGGATGGTTTTGTTGGTTGCTTCAGCCAGCCCATTGCCTTGTGGATATTTCGGGGTGGATTTGCTCAGCCTGATATTCCATTTTGAGCAGAAATCCTCGAATAGTACCGACATGAATTGGGTGCCATTGTCAGTCACGATCTCGTATGGCATGCCGTGTCGACAGATGATGAACTTCCAAACGAATTTGCAGACGTCTTCTGCCGTGATCTTGGCGTAGGCCTCGGCCTCGACCCACTGGGTGAATTAGTCGGTCATCACCAGGAGGAAGCATTTTTGGCGAGGTCGGGAAAGTGGTCCGACTATATCCATTTCCCATCGCATGAACGGATAGGGCGCCACCGCGGTGGTCAGGAGCTAGGTGGGACAATGGATGAGTGAGACGTGGCGCTGACATTTCTCACACCGAGCTGCGAACTTTTCGCAGTCCTGAAGCATGGTTGGCCAGTAGTGGTCCTGGTTCTGAATTCGTAGGGCGAGAGCTCGGCCGCTAGAATGGTTTCCGCCTGCTCTTTCGTGCATTTCCTTCATTACGTCAATAGTTTCCTGCCCGTGGAGGCAACCGAGCAGCGTTCCTGAAGCGCTCGTGTACTGAGCGCATTTTTTCTTTAGTCGATGGGCCGCCCAGCGATCTGGAGGGAGGGTTCCGTCCGCGATGTATATGAGCATATCTATGCGCCAGTCCGGTAGCTCGGGCTCGAGTGAAGAATCTTGGTCAGGGTGAACGCGGAGAATTCCGCTGCTAAGTCCTGGACTACTTGGAGGTAAGCATCCATGCGATCGTTCTTGGCCTCGTATTCTCCACTGAATTGATTGGTGACGAGTTAGGAGTCGCAGTAGGCCTGGATTTTCTTCACCCTGATTGCTTTCGCTAGGCGCAGCACGACAATCAGAGCCTCATACTCTGCTTCGTTGTTTGACGCTGGGAAGGCCAAACGGAAGGATTGTTCCAGGATTTCCTTGGCCGGATATTCGAGACGTATGCCGATACCGGAACCGTGTTTGGAAGCTGACCCGTCGACGTGCAGGCTCCACTTCTCGGGGGGGGGGGGGGGGGTTCATCAGTTTCTAGCTCGGGTGCCAGCTCGACCAGGAAATCGGCCAGGACTTGGGATTTCGCCGCGGTCCGTCCTCGGTACTCGATCTCATATTCGCTGAGCTCAACCGCCCACTTCATTATTCTGCCAGACCGGTTTGGGCTGTGGAAGATAGTTCGGAGCGGGTAGGTACTCAGCACGGCAACCATGTGCGATTAGAAGTAAGGTCGGAGCTTCCGGTATGCGACGACTTCTGCGATGCGGACTTTTCCAGCGTCGGGTATCTGCTCTCTGCGCCGTCTAGGTACTTGCTAGCATAGAAGATGGGGTTTTGATCATCACGATCTTCTCGTACTAGTAATTCACTGATTGCCGACATGGATACGGTGATGTAGAGATAGAGGGTCTCACCCTCCTCGGGATTAGCCAGGATCGGCGGAGTTGATATGTACGTCTGCAGTTGCTGGAGAGCCTCCTCACACTTGTCATCCCATTCGAATCGCTTGTTAGCTCGGAGCAGTTGGTAGAACGGTAAGCATCTGTCGGTTGAGGGGGAGATGAACCGGTTGAGCGCGGCGATCCTTCCAGTGAGTCGTTGGACTTGGCGTGTGTTTTTTGGGGACTTGGGATCGATGACGGCCCGGATTTGTTTGGGGTTAGCTTCGATCCCGCGCTGCGTGATGATGTACCCGAGGAATTCTCCCGATGTGACGCCGAAAGAGCACTTGGCCGGATTCAGGTTCATGTTGTACTCATTCAGCGTCTGGAAGCAGGACAGGAGATGAGCGACGTGGTCGCCTGCTACTGAGGACTTCACCAGCATGTCGTCGATATAGACCTCCATAGTGCGGCCAATCTGGTTGGCGAACATCTTGTTGAGAAGCCGTTGGTAGGTGGCTCCGGCATTTTTGAGCCCGAAGGGAATAAAAGTAGGTTCCGCGGTCTGTGATGAACACGGTTTTCTCCTGGTAGTCGGGGTGCATGGGGATCTGATTGTATCCCAAGAAGGCGTCCATGAAGGAGAGAAACTCGTTTCTGGTAGTGGCTACCACGACCTGATCGATTCGGGGGAGCGGGAAGCTGTCTTTGGGGCACGCCTTGTTGAGATCGGTGAAGTCTACGCAAACCCTCCATTTCCCATTCTTCTTCTTTACAACTACCGGGTTGGCCAGCCAGTCCGGATATTTTACCTCGTTGATTGAGCCAGCCGCGGTCAATTTTTCTATCTCGTCGTTGCAGGCCTGCGCGCGCTCAGGCCCTAGCTTCCGTCGCTTCTGCTAGATCGGTCTGAAGGTTGGGTCCACGTTGAGCTCGTGGCTACAAATTGTCGGTTCGATGCCGAGGTGTCACTTGTAGACCAAGCGAAGGTGGAGACGTTCTGCTTTAGGAACTCGATCAGTGTCTTCTTTATACTTTCTTTGAGATCTGCCCCGATCCTGATGTAAAGTGTTTTGTCGCGTGGGTCGATGTTGACTTGGACGACGAGGTCCCGACCTGGAACGTCCTGGTTATTTGGCTCACTGGGTCGCTGCATATTGATGGTCAAGCAGGCCGGCACGGCGTGGCACAGCTTGTGCTCGATGGCGAAACAAGTGCGAGAGACCCTCTGATTACTCCGGAGAGTATATGTCCCAGTCTGGTGGGAGAACTTGAGGCATTGGTGATATGTCGAAGTGACCGACTTCATCGAATGTAGCCAAGGGGTCCCCAGTATGACATTGTAGATCGGGGTGGTGTCGTATACCACGAACTTGACGATTTTGGTGATCCGACCTACGTAGACCGGATGTTCGATGTTGCCGATACCATTGGTGGTATTCCCTGCGAAGCCTGTTAGTGGGATTTCGGCTGGTTTAATTTCTGCCCCGTGCAGGTTCATCCTGGTCAGAGTATCTTTGAAAATGAGATCGACCGAGCTGCCCGTGTAGACTAGGACTCGGTTGACGTTGCAGTCGGCCACACGGATCTGTACAACGAGGGGATCGTTATGAGGCTGATGGATCCCAACCACGTCGGCGTCGGTAAAGCAGATCCCTCTTCTGCTTGTGTCTTGGGCGTCGATTTCCGGGCCGGAGTGCCATTTCAGGGAGGCATCGGTGTTTCTCTCGTGCTGCTTGATGGATCGTATCGAATCATTGCACGAGAGGAGCCCTCCTATGATCTTCCCGATCATTGTTCGCGCCGGGGGAGGTGACCTGGCCTCTTCTCGGCCTCGAGAGTGAGATCGACGGCGACGGTCGTTATTCTGGGCGCGGTTATCAGGCCTAGCCCAGTTATCCTCGTGGCCTTTGTTGTCACGTTGCTGACGTCGGTCGTTGTCCCGGGCTCGCGGGCGCGGCGGCTCGGGTACGCAGATTTATCCCTTCAGATATTGGCTCAATAGGGCCTCCTGGAGCGCACGACAGTGCGAGGTCGGGTGCCCCTTTCTTTGGTGAAAATCGCAGAAGGCTGTCTTGTCGTACTGCTCTTCTGCTCGGGGTTCCTTGTCTTTCGGCTTGTCGGAGCGTTGATCCTTTTGGTGGAGGTCACGCGTCCATGTGTTCCAGGGCTTCGTTGGTTCGGCCTTGGTGAACAGGGCGGGGTCGTGCATGTGAAGGACGGTCGGCGACTCATCGACGAGGAATGCAGCGGCTCGCTTGCCTTTGCTACTCTGGTACTCGTCATCGTAATTCTGACGAGGTTCCTGGTACTCGTCCTTGGGTCGCTCCTTCGGGGTCGGGATCTTGTGCACGGTATTGCTATTTGATTCGGCTGCTTTTTCCGCCTCGAGCTCAACGTAGAGCCCGGCGCGGTGCAAGGCATCCTCTAGCGAGCGCGGCCTGTTGAGCTTCATATCGTCCTTGAAAGCCTAGTCGGCCCGTAGACCTTTCCTCAGGGCGGGAATCGCTGATTCGTCTGTCACGTTGCTTTGTGAAGTCGTGGCTTTGAAGCACTCGATGAAAGACCTGAGCGATTCCTTCGCTCCTTGGTTCAACGCCCAGAGGTCGGCGCTGGACGCGGACTGCTTGATATATATAGAGTAGTGCTTGAGGAAGATGGTCGAGAGATCCCTGAAACTGTCGATGGAGTGCGTTTTCAGCCGAGAGAACTACGTCAAGGCGGGACCAGTAAGGTTCTCCACGAAAAGCTGGCAGTGGGCGGCCTCGCACTCATCTGGGGCAATGTGGGCGCGCCCCATGGCGATGGTGATTGCCGTCAGATACTTGGCCGGGTCGGCGTTACCTGCATATGGCGGGAGCTTGAGTTTGCTGAGGTGCCTGAGCGGGATGGACGCGATCCGACGTGTGAATGGCGTGTTTTGTGTTTTCCTCAGGACGCGATATATTTCTGGAGCCGCGCTGGTGGCTTGATGAATCTTGGAAGACATTGCACGGATCGTCTCCTTCATGGCTTCGAATTCGGCGTCTCTAGCACGCTCCGAGCTGGTACTTCGAAGGTGCGCTTCGTTGCCCGGGAAGTCATCCGCCGTTGGGGCGAACTGTCTGGCTGGTCCTTCGGATTCTGACGGCGAATCTCCGAATAGGTTTCTCTGGAGGTGTAAGATATCTGCCCGGGAGGCCGGTTCTCTGATTTGAACGACGGGAGATCCGGTGTTGTCTGACCGGTCGCGGGAGGTCGCTATTATGGCGAACCGTTGGTCTGTGGTGCGCGTGAGCTCATCTATTCATGCGAGCAAGGTCTGCATCACGGCGGACAGGGTGGGTTGGTCCCCCGGTGTCTGAGGTGTATTTTGGGCGGCGGAGCTGTCGAGCGGAGTGGATCCCGGAGCCGAAGGTGGAGTTCCGAGGGGCTGACTTTGAGGAATTGATCCGTCAGTTATCGTCTGAGCTGATGGCGAGGCTGTTGTTTGAGCCGGAGTCGTTTGTTCTGATGATGCTAGTACTCTTGGAGGCGGGACCGTCATTGTTGTCGCGGTTGATGTTGTGGTTGAACTGTTCCTTGCGTGTAGAAAAATCTCTAAATCCCCATCCTTCTAGATTAGGAGATTAGAATGCGAGATTTTCGTTAATGGAACGAGTTAAACTCAATTTTGGAGCAGGTCGGGATCGAGAGAAATGGATCGGATATTATGACGAACAGGTCGGGGGCCGTGTTCTTCGTATTAATGATCGGAAAATGTGAACAATTTAGACTTATGATCTGGTTCCGACGGGAATCCAGTTCGGTGTTATGAGCGGCGTTGCTAAGTTAAATACAAAGAGGTCGGGTGTGAGATCTAGTGAGAGCGAGAGCAATAAACGCATGTCCTCCTAAAATGAATGCAGGTGAGGGGTATATATAGCTGATCCCGAGCAGACAATCATCCGCGATTCCAGGATGATGTGGCGTCACCAGCGTCATTCCTGAAAAAGGGGGAGTTTGACGCACGTCCTATCTTCTACGACCGATGGGACAGGCTCAGTTTGGCGTGCGTCCTATCTTATGCGACTGATGGGACATGTCGAGTTCGGCGCCGCGGTGTCAACTCATACGTGTCGTCTCCTGATTGGCCCTCTTTCCCGGTGTCCACAGTATGTCAGCGTGAACTCTGGATGTCAACTCCTACACGTGTCGTTCTTTCGTTGGCTTTTTCGTGCAGCGTCGGTGTGAGCTCGGGACGCGCTCTTGGGAGCTCGGGATGAGTTTGAGGTGGGAGCTCGGGGTATTAGTTCGGTGTCCTACTTGATCAAACATTGACCTTTGGCTGACTTTATCGAGAAGGGCCTTCTGCTGAGATGAGCCTAGCTAATTGGGAGTGCTGAGCCACCTCCAACAACAACTATGAAACAAACACGAGTTAATCGCTATTACTTGTCGTTTATTGTGGTAAAAAAACAAAGATCATTATATATTGATCACTATCACTGATGCCAACAACAGCGAAACAAGCACGAACATACTCTATATTTTGTATTTGGCAATTAACCGCATGCTAATATAGTTTAAACTACACAACTAATCCTTTCTTAATTAAAAAAGAAAAGCATTGTATAGAAAGTTACAAACAAAAAAAGCATTGTATAGTTTGAACAAATCTTATACAGAATAGATTATGACAGAATTAAACTTGATTCTATCAACATTCTAACAAAAAACTAACAATATTTGTGAATTATTGGTTTCCGGTTATACAAGCACTATGGTTTTTGGCGAATATATTCTTCATCCCGCTAACAATAAATTATTTGATTAAATATCAGGAGCTTTACCAACAAAGGGCCTTTGATTTTTTAAGAAATCTATCCAGTTGGGGTTGACATAGACACACACATACACTTGGGGACCAATGTTCTATATATATGCGGTATATTGGTATAAAGGTCCTTCTCTAAATGGCAGCGAATTTCTGTTTTTAATATTTATGTGTATTCTCTTTTGGATTTGATCTTATAATATGCATTAGATTTAAGAAGTAAACGCTATACATAACCAAACAACAGATAAATAAGTTTTCACATGTCTGTATTTGGTTAAGACTATTAACCGGTTCAAGTAGATTGGACGGTTTATACGAGCAAGGTGTCAATCTGTGATGAAGAAGATAAGCATATTCTCTGTGATTCGCTGAAAATGCCTAAGCTCAATGAACTTTGGGGAATAAAGTTATAGGTTCTCTTCATCAGAAAAAGAGCTTTTTTAGTAATTGGGAAATTTTCTTTGGTAGAGAGGAGGAACCTAAGAACTTTGGGTATTTTCTGATATATATATATTATGATATACATATAGGAGAATAATATAACGACACAGCAAAGGTGGGACACTTATCTCAAATCTTTAATGTTATATGGTGGATAAACTTTAGACTAATTAACGTCTAGATGAATGTTAATAAATTAGTGAAGATAAAATATACGAAAAGGAAACACGATTAGGTAGTAGAAACTGTAGAAGCTTGGTTCATGGGTTTGATTTTCGCAAGAATTTTGGAGTTGCACTTTCGATGGTACAATTTGCATCATATGCTTCTTTTTCTCTGTAGCTTGGAAGTTAAAATTACCAACTTTATAAAAAGTTTGTCTCAGACAATTTGAGTGAAGAATAATTTTGAAACTGTTAAAAGTCCAATTCATATAATTAATAGAAAAATAAACTAAAAAAAGGGTTTAAACCAGAAACTCTGTATACGGATGCACAAATTGCATGCCAAATTAATGGTTTTATTTCTTAATACACTTTCTCATCTTCCTTCTAGAGTATACATATACACACTCTACTAACCAATACTACAATTTAGCATAAGAACAATGTTTTTAAGCGTCAGCATCTTGAAAATGCAAAGGAGATATTTATTTACTTAGTCACGAACGGTGAGGTGCATTCAATGTTAATATACTCCAAAACCTAGTAAAAGTTTTTGAGAATAAACATCTAAAAAATGAGACATTATTCATCTGTGTTCAGCTTGTTTCACTAATCATATTATTTATTTAGGGATAAACCCTCGAAAAAATCTCAAAAAGTAACTATTAAAGGAAACAAATAGAGAGCAATGACAATATAAGATATATAGGTCATAGTCTTGTCAATCATGTTAATAATTAACGGACAAGGCTACAAAAGTAGAAGAAGGAGATGATGATAATGAAGACAAAGTTGTGTCATAAGTGTCTTACACTATCTGTCTTGGAAACTGGGGATTGCCTAATGGCCCTTTTGAGCTTTTGCTTCAATCACTACCGAATCCTCTATCTCTATTGGCAGCTTTAATCCCAAATCTATTCAACTCATGCAATGATTTTGGACGAAGAAACTTCTCAATTCTAAATCACCTTTCACTTTTTGTTCCATCGCACGGCTGATATATACATTATGAAAAGAGGCAACACAACAACTCAACAAAATCAGTTTTTTTTTTTTTTTTTTTGGTTTCCATCCAGTATTTGTAATTAGTAATGTCATTTCAATTGTAGGGAATTTACATGTTTTTTCTTGACAACGTTGAGATATATAAAAAAAATGTGAACTCTGGTTTTGCTGTAAGAAAAACAAATAATTTGGAATGATTAATATCCCCCCTTTTGAATTACCAAGAATGGTTTCATGATTTATCAATCAAATATGTTTTAGTTAATTAATTTGCAGCTAGTATTGGCATTTAACCACATAGTAGTGGTATAGTAGCGTTAGTGGTAGAAGGTTTTTGTATAGATCTAGTCTAAGCAAAACATGTTTCATAAAAAACAAACTCGTTTATGATATAAGTTTTAACGAATCTAAACAGGGTTTAACGCAGTTAAACGGATAATCTCCACCACTATTGGCTTTTAATTATTTTAGACACGTCTTTTGACAAAAATACACGATTTGCTCCGGATAAAAGAAAAGAAGTGAACTAGTATTCGACTGGTAAAAATACTCTGGGCAAAGTCTTGAGGTCACATGATCGAATGACGCTTGAGACGAGACCATTTAAAATGTTCTGGTTCCAGGTCTGAGAGATATACGGGCCTTGATAATTAAAAAAAAAAAGTATTGGCATTTTTTCTCTCCATATTTGCAGCTCGGATGCATCGTCACCATGTCACAAAACAGTGGTTAGTTGGGCTCTTGGGCCTTGAGCTCTGTCGGCGATCCACATTCACATTCCCAATTTGAATCATTGAATCCGCGAGCCCAATACCAACCCATCAAATAGGACATGGGCTTTACACATGGCTTGCATGCATCAGTGAAGTGTCGCCAGGTGCATCATATATAGTTCCTTTCCAGTTGTTGTTGTTGTTGTTTTTTTTTTTTAAACTAGAAAGGGTTCGAATCTAGGCCCTAACCTCCTATGACCCATGATCAACTTTTGCTAATATCTTATGACACAGCGTAAAACATCTCCTTCACCGAAAATCGAATTAGGAGCACAAAAATACCAACCCATACAATTAATCACTAGCCCACTTCATCCGATGATCAAAAATATATCCTTCTCCAGTTTCTCCCATTCAAAATATGAAATTGAACCAACCATGAAAAGTTTTAATCTTCTTGACCTAGTCAAACTAACTTATCTAACAGAAAAAAGAAATGTCAAATCAAGTAGCCGCCAATGTGACAATGGAGCACTGACTCGAAGCCGATCCATTCGCTAGGGTTGTGTTAGGTAGAAGCAGACTGAGAGAGGAAGACACGTGGTGGAGAAACCAGCTACGCATTAAGGTAGAGGCAGACTGAGAGAGGAAGACACGTGGTGGAGAAACCAGCTACGAATGCGTCAATATCATATCTTCTCTCTCAATTAGCTGCTTGCGTTTTCATGTTTTCTACTAGAAGACGACGTGCGTTCAACTGTGGGGTTAAAATACATTATCGTACGATGAAAAGTAAAATACTAACTCAGTGGTAAGGAGTGGGTGTGGCATGTGCCCCACTCTAATTTTTTGTTTTTCCCTTAAGTAATTAGAAGTTACTCACCATCATTTCACTATAAATAGTGGTTGATCTTAGGCTTATTTCATCGCACTAAACATAAAACATACACACATTAGTAATATAATCATGGCTAAGTCTGCTACCATCATCACCCTTCTCTTCGCTGCTTTTGTGTTCTTTGCTGCTTTTGGTGAGTAATGACTTCATGCATGGCAAAATGAGTGATAAGTTTTCCTTTTTATATATATATATATATATATATATATTAGTTTTTTTTTTTTTTTTTTTTGATAACCTAGGCTGTCCGGTCAACATCCTACCAAAGAGATGGGGACTGGCTACCACATGCCAAACCAGTAAGACTTCGCGCCTTCCGACTATTGCGTAGAGTGAGTTGGCCCAACTGACAAAGCCTCCTCACGGGTTTTCAACTGGGCCGAAGCCCAGTGCCAGCTTCCACACATGGTCGTGATTAATGTTTCGAGCACCAGCGCAGAGGGGGAATCGAACCCGGATTCCCCGTTGGTGGAACAATCCCACATCCCCACTACCACTCGACCACGCCCATGTGGACTATATTAGTTAGTAACTAACCTTGAGAGATATTTATATGCAGAAGCACCAACAATGGTGGAAGCAAAGTTGTGCGAGAGGCCAAGTGGGACATGGTTAGGAGTTTGTGGAAACAATAATGCGTGTAAGAATCAGTGCATTCGACTTGAGAGAGCACGACATGGATCTTGCAACTATGTCTTCCCTGCTCACAAGTGCATCTGCTACTTCCCATGTTGATTAATCTTGGTGTTTGTGTCTGTATTTTCATTAAATAAGTCTTGTGTCATCCTATGAGTGACCTTATGACATGTACCATATATGTTTATGTTGGTTTGTTAAAATAATATAATGTATTGTTTCTTCTTGTCCATATTTGTCTTCATGCATGACTATTATTGGGCATAAGGACTCCTTATTAAGGAGTGATAACTTCTCCATACGAACAGCACATAATTAAGAGCATTCGCTCTCGGGGTACATATCACCATCTTCAATATATTAAGAAATTGGTTTACCTCAAATCATCAACTCTAAAAAATGTTGGAACTCGTTTTTGACGAAATGGCGTTGACCACTTTTCCGGTGGATTTTCCGGCGAAAACGTCTGTCGGAATGACCGGATTTCTGACATGATGAAATCGCTGCCATGAGCACTATAACATAGTGTATTCACTTGTCAAAATTTGAGTTGATTTGAATAAGAAATGGAGATCCAAAGTGGATGACTTTGAAAGCTTAAAATGCTTCAAAATTTGGCTAAGTGTAAAAACTAGCAAATATCCCACATTATAAACTTGAGGTGAAATCCTCTTGTATATATATTGGAGAAGTCCCAACAAGGTTCAAAACCTTAGGACCACTTTGGGGGAAGAAGAGCAAACTCACGCTAAACCATATGCACGCGCGCGGCGAGTCAAGTCGAGCCGAGTTCGGACTCGGGTAGATGGGTCTTGACCAAATAACCCATTTTTTTGCATCAAATTATTATTTATGTAATTGATCACTACATAAATTATATATTTGGTCAAAATATAATAATGAATAATTATCATCATTATTTGAGAATTGATGTGGTCAATTCTATAACTCATCATTCTCCTTTATTACCACAAATTAATTTGACAATTAATTGTGCATTACTCCTAGAAAATGGAGACCACAAAAGTTTTGTGACTCCTCTCTCATTTTATATATATATTAACAATCTCTCATATGAAGAAAAGATGAATCATCACTTTCTTTTTCTTCTCTTGTCTTATGGTTTTTTCTCCATGAGAGTACAACACAGAAAAATGGTTCGAAAGCTTATGATTTTGGGTGATGCGAATCATAAGAAAAATGCAGTTGTATCCTGGGATTCGGAACGCTATGCAACCGTCACACTACGAGGCGTTTTCAGAATTAAGGAAAGAGTGTCTCGCCTCTGCAAATCCGTTCTTCCCCAAATTCTTGTATCGGTATCATTTTAATATTATGATCATCGATTTATTTATGTATTTTACTTTACAAATTTATCAGTTTGCCCTATTGTAGAATATACGTTCCTACAATCTTAGTTCTGAAAATTTTCGTTTATGTATTACATAACGAAAACTGATTTTTTGTGAAGTGTTTTTGTTATAAAAACAGGAATATGGATCTTCAATCTGTCTACGATCAATTTTTTTTTGATCCGTTTCAGGTTATTTTGGTTCTGAAATTTGATGTTTATTCAACAGAAATTCAGAAAGTATCTCCCACTTTATTTAAAAATTTTCCCGCTTTGTAAATAACTGGAAAATTATTTTTAAAGATCTTAGACAATTTATTCTAATTATATAAATTGTTTAAATGTGTGATTGCACTTAATCTGATTATATTCTGAATTTTTTGGAATTTATTAATTCTAATTTTTTTTTAATTTAATCATTGCAATTCATTTTTGGGTTAGTGTACTAATTCGATCTTGTTTCTTTTGAACATAATCGATGTCAAGTACGAATATCACCGAGTTGAAATCATGAATCAAACATGTATATGGGACTATACATTAGTGTTTCCGATTCGTCTTAAGAGGCTACACCATGTGTATGCATAAGAGGAGATACTAAAACCACCCACATGCGTGTGCCACCGCTACCGGGTCGGTCTCGGGTAAATGTGGGCTCATGCCCAACCCCACTAAAAGCTATTCAAGTCTGAAAAACGATTTCCGCGAAGGCCATTGGCGAGTTTCACGAAACAATTTTTTTTTTCAAAACAGATCGAAACGATCTCAAACGATTTACGCGAAGGCCATTGGCGAGTTTCGCGAAACGTTTTTTCAAAACAGATCGAAACGATCTCAAACGATTTACGCGAAGGCCATTGGCGAGTTTTGCGAAACATTTTCAAACAGATTAAAAAGATCTCATACCGGAACGTTTTATAGCGAATTCTCTAAACGTTTAAAAGTGATTTTTGGAACGCTTTTTAGCGATATCCGGTTAAACCGATTCCTTGTTTTCTGGTTTGGTTTTGAAATTCGTTGGTTTAGTCACCAACTTTAATTGCAAGCAATTATTGCATAAGTTTTTTTTTTGACTATGTGATTTAATTTAATTAATTAAAATCATCAATGCAATTAGTGTTTGCATTCAATTGAATTAAATTGGATTTCTGAATTTAATTAATTCTGAAAATTTAGATTTAATTAATTGTTAATAAATTATTCTTTATGTTTAATTTATTTACTTTCTATTTAACTTCTAATAATTTTTGGTCTATATTGGTTCATGTTTGTTTGCATGCGAATCAAAATATATGACCAAAATGAGAACGTTAATAAAAAACGTTTGAGATGGCAACATGTATGGTGAGTCGACAACCCACATTGGGAATGGTCTGCCACCTATGGCCTTGTGTGCTATACGGACTGGAATTCTGATGTTTATCTGAATGTTCAGATCCTATTTACACCGATAGCGGTGGAGGTGTTATGGTTACAAGTCTCCTGAGTCGACGCACCAAATTCAGTTTGGTAGTGGTCTACCACATGTGACTGTGCCAAATTCTGATTTTTATCAGATTGTCACGTTAGTGCCTAGTGTGGTAAACGCAAGACTAATGCTAGACTAGTTCGATGGAACTTGATTCATAATATGGTAGCGGAAGATGTTTATCTCTCTGACCATGCTAAAACTAGAGAAGTAACTCAAGGAGGATAGCCTATGTTTTCTCTTGAGAATACTAATGTAATAACTCTAGTCAGCGTTGAATCTTGTACCATAAGAACGTTTTGTGCAAAAAATTGATCAAATCCGCCTGATCAAACAACTGTATAAGTCTACAGTGTGTTGATACTTCTAAGGAATTTCTTGAATTTTCTTAATAAGAAGTACAAGGCTAAGAACGCATGTTCTAAGAAATTTGCCATGACGAAATTTTTAGACTTTAAATTGGTGGACTTTAAAGTCCATAATGGAAAAATTCAAACAGCCGTGATTCCTGTCGCATGAGATAATGGCTGAAGGGATGTCAATTTCTTTGACATACCAGCTTTGTTATTTATTTGAGAAGTTTTCATTAGCTTGGAAAGATTTCAAAAATTATCTCTTGCATAAGCGAAAGGCTGAGAGCCTTGAAGACTTAATTGTCAGGCAGCGGATTGAATCTACAAACCGCAAAGCATAATGTGTTCACAATTGTGATCATAATGCGAAAGTGGTTGGACACAAAAACAAGGGGAAATATAAGGTTTCTTTAAAAGCCTCCACTAGCTTCAAAAAGCAACATGCTTAAAAGAAGTTCAATGGAAAATGTCACAAAGTGTGACATGATGGGTCACAATGCTGACGCATGTCGTACCAATGCTAACGGATGTCGTAGCAAGATTGTCCATGCAAAGACAATGGGATGTCTCAGACCAATCTAACTAAAATTGACACATGTAGTGTAATTTCTACAGTCAATATGGTCGTGAATAACCAAATTAAATGGTAGCATTACGCTGCTAACACAATGATATCTATTATGATTGATGTGCGTACTTGCTAAGAAGCAAGAATATGACTTTGAAAAGTTCAAAGCATACAAGATGGTAATTAAAAATCAACTTGAGAAAACTATGAAAATAGTAATACGTGATAAAAGGAGGCGAGTTTGATGAACATTAAATGCGTTCTTTAGAGAACATGGCATTATTCGTCGAAAAAAACTGCTCATTGATCACTTGAATCTAATGGAGTTGCAGAATAAAAAAAAAAAAATTCTGAACTCTTAAAGATATGATGAATGCAAATATGCATGATTCTGAGTTATCTCAAGAAATGTGGGGGGGAATCGTTGCTTACCACATAGAGTTATTGGCAAGATGCCATATGAACTTTTGGAGAATTAAAGTACATTCGTACAAATACCCGAAAGTGTGAGGGTGCCTGACAAAATTCGCAGTGCCACCTCCTAAAAGGTCACAATCGGACCTAAAATGGTGGATTGTATTTTCATTGGATATATACACACAACAGTGCTTCTCGGTTTCTGGTTCATAAATCAGACGTACCAGATATCCATGTTAATATAACCATGGAGAAAAGAAATGCATATTTTTGTGAGCTCGTGTTTCCGTGTAAGAATAAAAATCCGATGCGAACACGTGAAAAAAGAAAGAAAGATGCAAGCTCCTCTGTAAATGAGGCGATTACTTCTGGCACATCGTGAGATGATGCAGAAGAAGATGCCAATCTTTTGGTAAATATTTTTTAACGGTCTTTCTCAGAGAGAATGCACCGTAAACTTTCACTAAAGCCATGTCCACACCAGACAAACCTTCGTGGAAACCATATTTGGGAGATAATCAATATGTCACAAGGGCTTAAAGTCCGAGGGTGTAAATAAATTTTCAAAATTGAAAAATCGATGGCCTAGTCGAAAAGACACAAAGTTTATTGACTTGTAAAGTCTCTATTTGGGATTACAAAAGCTCTGAAACATTATCATGAAATATTTGACATTGTCAAATAATTTTAGCATCAATGAATGTAATAAGTTCATATACATCAAAAATATTCCGCACGGTTACATTTTGCTCTGTTTGTATGTAAATTACATGGTCGAACACACTTAGTTTTTCTTAATGTGAGATTTGACATGTAAATACATGGGTCGAATGGATGTGATTCTAGAGATTAAGATCACTAGATATTCCAAATGAATAATCACCTCTAGAGCTCATTACGCTAAAATGATACTTGAGAGATTCAAGATCTACTCAAGTGTGATCGGAAGTCTGAAGTATTTAACCGATAATACCATACTCTATATGGCAGACGCAGTCTATGTACTAAGTCGCTACACGAGTAATCCATGTTGTAAATACTGGAAAGCTATAACTAGAGTATTGAGCTACTTGCGATATATTAAAAGTTATGAATAGCATTATGGTAAAGATCTAATAGTTTTGGAATGATCCAATTATGTTAATTGGTTATCGACTTCCAGAAACTAATAATCCACAAGTGGATATGTCTTTACGCATTATGGTGCAACAACATCATGGAAATCTCCAACCAAACTCTGATCAGAGTGATCATGGAACCTCATCATATAGCTTTAAGCTAAGGAGGTTGAGTGGTTTCGAAACTTGGTGGAAAATATCATGATGTGGGAAAGAAAAAAAAACTAGTGCGAGCATTACATGTACATTGTGATCGTCAATTGACTATAGCTCGGGCACTGAGTTTTGTGTATAATGGTTAGTCATGTCTTTAAAAAAAAATGATGACATAAAACCATTAGACAATTGATCTCAAATGGTGTAATCTCGATAGATTATATCCAATTGGATGACAACCTAGGATCTACTTATTAAATGTGTGTCACGAGATCATATTGTAAAATCATCAAAAGGCAATGGGTTTAAAGCCTATAACTTAAAGATGATGTTTGATGGAAACCCACCTACGTGACTGGAGATCCCAAGATGTAAGGTTTAAAGGGACAACTAAATCAAACAAAATCTAATAAATGCACTGAAAGACTTCTCATCTCTACTCAGTTCCCAAGATGATAGACAGTGCTTACATACATTTACTTACTGTATGTATAAAAGGATAAGCATATCTTTTAATGATGAGACCATAGCTTTGACATATCAATGGAGTATTAAAGATACTTCTTAAAACAAAGACTACAGGCAAATCACCTAGTGAGTGTGAAATGGGGCCGTTTCTAGGAGAATGAAGGTCAGACTATACTCTCCAAGTTCACTCATGATTAACCAGGTATGTTCACGGCCAAAATGAACACAATAGAGAACCTAATTCTGTGAGAAAATGAAGCTGGGTTATAGTTGTTGTCTCGGTTTACATCAAAGCCCGATGGGTTCAAGAAATCATGTTCACCTCCTGGTCGAGTAAATCCGATAGCTATTAACAGTGGTTGGTTCAAGGCTAAAAAATGCTACCAACTTATATACAGTGAATTTTTCATTTGTACTCTCAAAAGTCCTTCTTTCGAGTCATCATATGTTTAGAGTCATTTCTATTCATGTGGGGGATTGTTGGAACTCGTTTTTGACGAAGTGGCGTTGACCACTTTTCCGGTGGATTTTCCGGCGGAGACGTCTGTCGGAATGACCGGATTTCGGGCACGATGAAATCGCTGCCGTGAGCACTATAACATAGTGTATTCACTTGTCAAAATCTGAGTTGATTTGAATAAGAAATGGAGATCCAAAGTGGATGACTTTGAAAGCTTGAAATGCTTCAAAATTTGGCTAAGTGTAAGAACTAGCAAATATCCCACATTGGAAACTTGAGGTGAAATCCTCCTGTATATATATTGGAGAAGTCCCAACAAGATTCAAAACCTTAGGACCACTTTTTGGGGAAAAGAGCAAACTCACACTAAACCATATGCACGCGCGCGCGGCGAGTCAAGTCGAGTCGAGCTCGGACTCGGGTTTGAGTGTTGGTTCGGGTAGATGGGTCTTGACCCAATAACCCATTTTTTTGCATCAAATTATTATTTGTGTAATTGATCACTACATAAATTATATATTTGGTCAAAATATAATAATGAATAATTATCATCATTATTTGAGAATTGATGTGGTCAATTCTATAACTCCTCCTTCTCCTTTATTACCACAAATTAATTTGGTAATTAATTGTGCATTACTCCTAGAAAATGGAGACCACAAAAGTTTTGTGACTCCTTTCTCATTTTATATATATATGAACAATCTCTCATATGAAGAAAAGATGAATCATCACTTTCTTTTTCTTATCTTGTCTTATGGTTTTTTCTCCATGAGAGTACAACACAGAAAAAATGGTTCGAAAGCTTATGATTTTGGGTGATGCGAATCATAAGAAAAATGCAGTTGTATCCTGAGATTTGGAACGCTAGGCAACCGTCACACTACGGGGCGTTTTCAGAATTAAGGAAAGAGTGTCTCGCCTCTGCAAATCCGTTCTTCCCCAAATTCTTGTATCAGTATCATTTTAATATTTTGATCATTGATTTATTTATGTATTTTACTTTACAAATTTATCAGTTTGCCCTATTGTAGAATATACGGTCTTACAAAAAATTGGTCATATTTTTTGTTTGTTTTGCTGTAGCTACGAGTATTGATTTTACTATTAACAAAAATGAACATATACAAGACAATATCTCATATATATGTTATTCAACTTTGTGTAGTGATCTCTGGCGAGACTAAGACTATATATATTGTCCGGTTAAATGACCGAAGCAGCCGCTCCTGATCGTTCAAAGCCCCAAACATGTCAAATATGGGGTTTTGTGGCCTTTATTTTTTCCAAAGATTGTTATCTATACATGAATAGTTATGAAGGAATTGTAGACGTTTTTAAAAGAGGTCGGACTTCTTCTACCTTTCCATATACTCCTTTTATCACCAACTTCTTCCATATATATTATTAATTTCAGAATTCCTTTTTTTTTTATGTCTGACAGTAACAACAATACAAGAGAACAAAAAAAAATGAAAAAAAAATGTTTGGGATGAAGCAAGAACATATAAAGTTTCGAATAAAAATGAATAATTTAAAAGATGTAAATCTCGAATTGACAATAGAACGAGCTTTACACAAGGTCTGCATCGGTGTCGTCAGATGCATCATGGTTCATTCTTTCATGTCCACATGCTCCTTCCAAACTCTCTCATTCCGAGCATTGAACCGTTTAATCTCTCTTTACCAAGTCAAATTAACCAGACGCCCATGTGAAGTTGTGAACAATCTAACACTCGACTCAAAGCCAAAGCAGCGGCTTAGGTTACATTAGATAGAGACATATAGTGGCAGCCAGATGTAGCCGAGAAACCAGCCATCAACTAGTAACTAGTCAAACAAAAAACATCTTTAACATTTGAAGATATCTTAACAATGAAATATATATATTTCAAAATATCTTAACATATCTTTACAACTCTTAACATTTAAACAAAAAAAATAAAGAAAGTCAAACACATGTATTGTACGAAAAAATTAAAAGATCAATAAGGATCCAGTTGCCCAATAACCAAAAACCAACTCAAAATAAAGAATATAGTCATTAGGAATTAATTATTAAGCAAATAACCATTGAGATTTGATGTGTAGACTAAAAACTCCCTCACACAAGTTTCACAATCATTTTCTCTCTTTTAGATTGTACTACAGTAAAACCTCTATAATTAAATTAATAATGTCGGAATTATAATATTTTATTAATTTATATAATTATTAATTTATCGATATATTAATTGAATTGAAAAACTAATTCGGTACTAAACAAATGTATTAATTTATCGAATATTAATTTATAGAGATTATACTGTATTTTGATGTGTAATGTACTCTTTTGATAAATAGACCCTATTTCATCTTGTTTTTCATTTAATATTTTAATTATTTAAATTTTATTATCTTACTAAAAAAACGCATTTTCTACATCCGACATAGTTTGAATTTTTAAAATCGGATAAGGATTTGTTTTTAAATAGTGAATAATATTTGTAACTAAAACTATTTTTCATAAAACATACATAAATCAACTTTAAATCTAAAATATTAAACCATAAATCCAAACCCAAAACATAAAACTCTTTGGTGGTTAATTGTGGGTATTTTACAATTTCTTGTGCGTTTATTTACATTAAATAAGACTGTCGCTTTATGAGTGACCTGACGAAATGTACCAGTTATGTTTATGTTGGTTTGTTATAATATTATAAACTTTTATCATTTTGGACTACTGTTCCTTTTTGTGTTTGTCTGCAACACGACCATTAAGTAGGAATATTGGTTTTTTTCTTAACTAACAAATGAAACATACTACAACTTCTGTTAGATGTTTATCCTACTTCTGGGTAATATCAGTGGTGTGCGAAGATTTTTAGAGACTTAAAGCAAGTTTAAAAATAGATTATTTCTACATAATTACAAAATAATCAATCCTTTTCAAAATCGATGATGTTTAATGTTTTTGCACACAAATTAAATAATTATTTATTTTATTTTCTAAACTAAAATATCAGAAATACCCTAAAATAGTACAATATTTATTTTGTTTGTTCTAAAACTAGCACCCTAAATTTAAAATTCCGAAAATAACACAAATAATTATGTAAAAATACTGGTTTACCAAAAATAAATTTAAAATAAAATTAAACATTATATTTGGGTTCACTATTTCTAATTTAGGGTTTAATTTTTCTCTATTAGGAAAAGATTTTAGATCATTTTAATATTAAATTTGTGCTATTATTGTCATTTTCAACTAGTGATGCTAAGTTTGGATCAAATGTTTAAAAGTGTGCTATTTTGGTCAATTGCCCAAATTTTATTATATTTCTAAACAAAATTAAACTAATGATAAAACAGTCTACAAAATACAAATGGTCAAATAAAAAAACTAATTATTTTTTGTCAACTAAAAAAAACTAATTAATTTTGCATTAAAAATTAAAAACATTATATAATTTGAAATATTTTGTTTTCCTAAAATATCACATATTGTGAAACGAATGAAGTACTGAAAATGAAAACAATGATATAAAAAGTCTTAAATGTCAATATATTGGAATGGAACATGTAGATGCTCTCTCCAAGTTATTAAGCTCATGTTGTGGGTATCAATTCGTCTATGTTCATGTTGTGGGTATCAATTTGTCTATGTTATCATTAAAATCAAATGCAAGCATCAATTAGTCTATGTTTACCATCACCATTAAACACAAAATCAATAATAAAACTAAGTATAACATTCAAAACACAAGCAGATTTAGAGAAAAAGACGTGAAATATAGTTGAGAAAATAGAGCAAAGCGTAAAAGAAAAGGAAGACGTGTTGATTAAAAAGAATTTAGATCATTGCGGAGGAAGAATTGAAATCTTTGTAAGAGAACAACGAGTGTCGGAATCGTGGGTCTGGACATCGGTGACTATCAGGGGAAAAACAAAAATAGTAGATAAGAGTTTTAATTAAAAATTAACCATTAGGTTGAGTCTAACTAAAAGTATACATTAACCACTATACTAAGAATGGTTTTTAGAAATTAGGGAGCCCTAAATATATATATTTTTGGAGGGGGTTTGAGACAAATGCCTTTTCTAATACACTACCAACACGGCCCTGTGTGTAATGATCTCCGACAAAACTACGAATTGGCCGGTTAACTAACCGAGGAATATGTTAAAAAAACTCATAATTTATAAGTTGTGAGAGCAGAATCTCACAACCTCAATCCTTGGCTTGATTTAGATCGAATACGTTTAGAAAGACTTAGAATCGCTTAGAGAAAAATGAGGAAAATATGCATATTATTGCCAAGAATTTGATATATCCCTTACAATCAAGTTCACCATCGAACTTATACAAGTTTAAAAATACAAACGTCCCAATCTCATTCAAAACGTGGAATTGAATTTGTGATCTTTGATTAAATGCTCAGCTTGATTCTGGGGAGAACACATTTAATGTATTTGACCTGCTTGCTGCGAGCTCCCTTTCCCAACGATCTCCCCCTTTCCTGCATACTCGACTCTTTCCCAACTCGCGGGCTTGCTCTACGAGGCTTTTCAGTGAGCTGGGCTTGATTCTTGGCCTACTTAATCAAGTTAGACTTTGAGTGTGGAATTTGGGCCCAACAGTTGCCCCCCAGTATCTTTAATGATTTATCATTGAGGATGCGGAACTGTGATCTGGGGATTTAATTGATCCTCCAGCTGGAACGATCTCGCAGTCTCGGGCTTCTAATTGATTTCCAGCTTGCTCGCATGGCGAGTTTGTAGGGATCCTGTAGCGTCTGCACGACTTTTAAGGGATATGACAAGACGAGTGGGCGAGTGGGTATAAATGAGCGGTTCTCGTTGCTTCAACTTCCCACGCCGCCTCAGCTCCCACTTACCGAGGTAATGATGTCTTTTCACTTTTTCCCTTCCCTTTTATTTATTTATTATTTTTACTCCATCACTTGAACTGTCTTCACCTTATTCTTACTTTTACCCGAAATATTCTTCTTTGTGAAAGTTCAACTTCCATCGTTTCCGGTCGAATTTCCTTCTTTTTCAAACTCGATTTTCTTTGCTTTTTTCTGCAATGGCTTCTACTTCTCAGCTGGATGCTCCTCCTCCCCTTGCCGAGCGATTTGATTCTCATTCGAAGAGCACGATTTCGGCTGCTGAGCTTGCGAATATTTCCTCTTTATGCGGACTCGATATCGGCGATCTGCTCATTCCGCCGGCTGATAGCTCCCCGGAGAGTCCTCCGGAGGGTTATGCATGCGATTATGCCGCGTTCTTCCTGAGATGTCGCCTTACTTTTCCCATCCCAGCAGCTATCGCTAACATAATCAGTGACCTCGGACTTGACCTCCCGCAGCTTATGCCCAGTGCGATGAGGTCCCTTGTCGCACTCTGGGTGCGTTCTAGGGAGTCTGGGATTGTTTTTGATACTGAGGTCTTTCGCCAGCTCTTCAATGTCAAGGGGAATTCTCATCTTTGCGGGACCTACTATTTTCCGGCGAAGGTCAATCGGTCTGTTTTTAGATTCAATGTGAGGGATGACAAATGGTAGGAGCAGTGGTTCTATTTCAAAATTTCCAGCAGATCCGTTGAGGGCGAGTCGGTGCTTAGACATTCCTGGGCTCAGATTACTGGTCAGCGCGATCCCTCGGATGCTGATCCGAGCATCCCTTCTGGGGATATCTTAATTGCTGTTTTTCTTCTGTTCTAATATGGTGACCCCTTTTCTTTTGTGCAGAATCAATTGATTCTTCAAAGACAGTAACAGCTGAGGTTCAACGGCTTGTCGACCTTGTCAAGGGTGAGAGTTCCGACTGGAAGGGTTTCTCCCTTGATAGAATTCAGCAAGCTCGTGAACGCCGATCTCCCGGACTATCCGTTGCATCTGCTTACCGACTTATAGGTTTGGGGGGCTTTATCTTTTTTAGATTTAAGAATTGTTTCTTTATTTAGACCCCCTTTGCTTGATTCTGCAGATTCTCCGCCTCCGTCTTCTCTACTTCAAATTCAAGCTCCGGCTCCCGCTCCATCCATTATCCCGAGACTCGAGGCTATTGCTAAAGATCTAGCCCGTGTTGAGGTTAATCCCCCGGCTGGCTCCCAGGTGCCGGATACTGCCCCTGCTACCTCCCAGGTTGATCTTACTCGTAGCGAGAGCTCCACCGAATCCAGCAAAATGGTTCCTCCTAAGAAACCGCATCGCCTTTCTTACAGGGAGAGGATGCGATTGCGCCCTGCCCCGACGCCAGCCGGTGCTCTTGATAAGAGGGTCAAAGAGGCTCTTGGTAAGTCCGTCCGTGCTAAGGCCCCGCAACGAGAAGAGGTTGAAAACAATGGTCATTGCGAGCCTGAAGCTGATCATGGTGGTGGTGGCATTCTGCCAACGGGTGATGAGGCCAAGGTTACCCAACATGATGTTCGAGCTAGGGGCCCTCAAAGGTCAGCTTCCAGGGTGTCTTCTAAAGAGCCGAGTCATTCTGCCGAGCATCAGTCTCGCTCCAAACGATCTCGTGGCGACGGGTTTGATGTGGAGACATCAAGGAGGCATGTGGCACCTCGTTCTCAGGGTGGCGGAGGTATTTCTCCGAATGCCTTTAGGTTCGATTTTGACGGACCTGAGGCAATCGTTGAGAACAACTCCCAGCTTGCGAATCTCTTTAGGCGTGTTTGGCCTTCGTCCGGCTTCTTGCCGTCTCTTAGGAACCTGAAGAAGCCTGAGGGCTATATTCAGTTCGCAAGTGCGATGGGCCAGGTAGTTTTAACTATCTTTAGTTTCCATTACTTTGGTATTTCTGCTGAATTTTCATATTATTTTCTCAGGCCGTTTCCGCCGCCAACGAGCTGATTACCTCTTTTGAGCAAGATCTATGTTCTGCTACCCAGCCCGAGGAGCTGGAGAGGGCAGCTAGGATCATTGCCGACCTTGTCTCTGAAAGGGACGAGCTGATGAGGAGAATTACTCGGAACGAGGAGAAGGTGGCTGCGGTTACTCTTTTGGAAGGCCAGGTTAAAGACCAAGCTGTTTTGGCCAAGAGATGGGAGGATTCCGCTCGGAAGTCTCAAGCCCGGGTTTCTGTGTTGGAGAAATTAAGTGAGGATTTGAAGGTGGATCTCCGTGTTGCCGAGGGGTGAGATGGAGCTGCCGAGGTTGGTTTGCGTTCAACCAGTGAAAATATAGTGGATTTAAGGGTCCATGTTGAGAAGGTTACTGAGGACTCGAAGAAACTTGCCAAGAGGAAAAAAGAGATGGTGATGAAGAAGGCTGAAAAAGCCGCGAGGAGGGAGATATCCAAGCAGTATCGTGCCATTCTTTTGGGGATAAAGGATAAATGGGAGTAGAAGAAGATCGAGGTCGATACCGATACTCAGATTATGGAGTGTAAATCCAATATCCTTCTTCTTGATGACATTATCAACCAGACCATCAATGATTTTGAGGCTGAAAAGAAGAGCATCCAGGTTGAGAAGTTGAGGTTGGACGCGGAGCTTGCCATAGTCCAGGTATCAGATTTTTCCCTGGGTAAAATTGATATTCCTCAGGTATCCGATGACTCGGTTACGCTGCCAGCTGGGCCAAGCGCACAATTGAATGATCAGCTGGACCTTGGTTCTCAGGAGCTTAGGAAGGAGTTCCCGCTGGCCTTGAATCAATCTGCCCCGGAGGATAAACCAGCTGAACCTGCTTGCTAGAGATACCTTTACTGTTTTCATCTTTTGTTATTTTTTTTTGAATTTGGTGCCTGGGGAGGCTTTTAAACCCTTTTCTGGTTTGTTTGTTGAACTCGTTTACGCCATAGTGGGCTTTTTGGTTTGAACTCGTGCTCCTTTGAGGAGGCTTTATTTACTTTGACGATTTAAAAATCTTTTTTTTTTATATTCATAATTTTTGCCATTTAGAGGCTGCCTTTTTAGATCAAAGGCGGTTTTTTCAGCCAAAGATCCATGTCGTTTAGAGACCTTGCTCCCATGTCGTTTAGAGACCATGTCATTTAAAGACGCAAGGTCGAAGCCGTTTAGAGGCATGCGGGTAACCTAAACAGTTTAGACGTAGAGGTTGTTGTCATTTAGAGATTAGAAAGGTTGTGACTCTGCAATTTAGACGCAAAGTCGAGTCATGCTAGCTGGCAGCATGATTTAGCTCGTAAGGCTGTTAATTTATAGGGCAAAGCTTTTAGCTTGTAAATAGTAGCTAAAAAGGTCTCAGGCTGCGTTTAGCAGGCTTAAAAGAAGGAGATTTTTTATTTTATTTTAAAAGCTGCACCCTTATGAGATTGCCTACGTACCCTGAGGAGGGATCAAGCCTTTTCGTAGTTCGATTTTTACAAGTGTCTTTTTAATGATAGTACTTCTTTAAATTCATGGCATTCCATGAGTTCCTTTCAGGTGTATTGTCGTGTATCCTGGCGAGCTTGTATACGCCGTTCTTTACTACCTCGGAGATCCGGTATGGACCTTCCCAGTTGGTGCCCAGTTTTCCAGCGTTTCTTTCCCTTGTGTTTTCGTAGGTTTTTCGTAAGACGAGCTCGTCAACTTGAAATCTTCGCTGTTTGACCTTTGAATTATAGTAGCGTGCTGCCGCGTGTTGATAATTTTGAAGATTCACGAGTGCTCGATCTCGAAATTCATTGATAACATCGAGTTAGTCGAGAAGCATTTCGTTGTTCAGTTCCTCGTTTACGGGACACATGTCTATCCTCAGGCTGGGGACTGCGATCTCAGCGGGAACCACGGGCTCGATTCCATAAGCCAAGGAAAATGGTGTTTATGAGGTTGTTTTGCGAGGTGAGGTCCGTCAGGCCCATAAGACTCCAGGGAGCTCGTCGGACCATTTTTGCTTTTTAGCATCCAGTCGCTTTTTGAGATTGCTCAGTATTAGCTTATTTGCTGCCTCGGCCTGCCCGTTGCCTTGAGGGTAACGTGGGGTCGAGGTTGTTAATCGGATTCCGTAATCTCCACGAACTCGAGGAACTGATTTGAGATGAACTGTGAACCGTTGTCGGTCACAATCTCGTATGGGACTCCGTGCCGGCATACTATGTTTTGCCATACGAATTCCTGTACGTAGTTTGCTTTAATTTGCTGGAAAGCTCCGGGAAAACGACGCATTTCCACCTCAGAAATATGACATAGTTATAGATCCACCCGTAGTTTTGACCTCGACACAGATCCCCCCAAAACAAAAGTTTAATACGTATTTCCACCCCGTTTGAAACTTCGAAACCTATTTACACCCAAGTCTCGGATTTAATGGTTTACGATTTAAAACAGAGAGAAAACCACGTAAACCACGTAGACCGGTCTGGTATATGGAATTTCAAACCCGAGTGGAGCTGAATCCGACCCCTAACCCCGGCCCGAAACCCGACCCGAGGCGATTCAAAATCATAAAATCCCCAAAAATCTCGTTGATGAACCCTAATTTTTTTTTTTTTGCAAATTTCCCAAAACCTTTGATTTTGATGATGAGTAACGCATCGGGAGCTTCGAGTGGAACATCAGGGGGTCGAGGAAGAGGACGATTTGTGGGTGTGCCGAGAAGTTGTTGGTGTGGTGAAGCAATTGTGGCCAGAATTTCGAAGTCCGATGCTAATCCTTACCGGAGATACTACCGGTGTGCGCTTGCTGTAGAGCAAAAGGTAAACTTCAATTTCTTTGTTTGCCATTGTTAAATTCGATGGTGAAGATGGGTTGAGTTGTTGAGTGGTCTGATTTTCGATACAACTTTTGATTGTCCATGTAGCTAAGCAATGATAAGCACATTTTCAAGTGGGTTGATGAAACTTTAGGGAATGAGATTGAGGCGTTAGCATTTCGAACCGAAAGAGTTGAACAAGAGCTGAAACAAATCACAACAATGTGTATGGAGGCCGAGAAGGAGAAGTTTGACAAGATCCAAATGAAGATAGAGAAAGAGATTTTCGAAAGAGTGGAAGAAGTGCTAGTTGAAGGCAAATCCGAGATGAAGAAAATGATGTTTCTGTTGTGTTTAGGATGTGTGATCATTGTGGTTTGCAGTAAGGTTATAGGTTGAGTATCGGTTAGCAAGTAGGATGTGTTTTTGGTGGTGTTATGTTCTGTCATTGTAAGATCTACACCTTACAATGTGTATGTTCTGTCAATGTATCTGTTCTGGCCACATGTGTTTAGGATTGTGATCATGTGTGTCTTTGTTGTCTAATGAAACCTATGTTCTCTTGTTCTTTATGTTAATTTATGGAATCAAACATGTGTTCTCTTGTTCTTTGTTCATTCCTTACAAGTATATAATGATGTAAAACAATCTAAAACAATCTGAAAATGGTCATTAAAAACAGTATGATCATTACATTGATGATTAAAACATACTGAAATTGGTCCATAACCACAACAAAAGCATACTAAAACAGGTCCATAACCAGAACAAAAGAAGTACACAAAAGCACACTAAAACAGGTCCATAACCACAACAAAAGAAGTACACTAAAGCATACTAAAACAGGTTCTCAATTCCCAAGCTGAGTGAGAACTCCTTGTGAAGACTCAACTTGAGATGATGGTTCACCTAAAGGTAAAGCACCCTGCAAAAATCAAAGAACAAGAGACATTATAACATGAAAGACCATTGAACAAGAGATGTTACAATATGAAAGATTAGAGAACAAGAGATGTTACAATATGAAAGATTAGAGAAAAAGAGACATACGAAAGAAAGAAGAAGAATATACAAACCTGAGATGATTTCTTCTTGGAATGGTAACGTGAGTTGTGATTTGTGGTTCCACAAATACCGCAATGCATTGTCCTCTTCAACAATTTATCTTTCTTCTTCGATGGAGATTCATTGGTTCCTTTCTTCCTTTTCTTATCGGCCTTAGTCACCTTTTTCCGGCCTGGCATGTCTGGAACCGTAGGTTGAACAATTGGTGGCTTATCTCCAACTGGCCAAAACCTAAATCCTCTAACAGGAACAAGACCATTTGCATAAATCATCCTCCATTTAAGGGTTCTAAACCAGTGGCTAACATAATCTTGAGCTTCAAGTCCCTTCTCCAGCATTACTCCGTATGCATGCTCACACGGAATTACACTGATTTCCCATCTTCTGCAGGTACAAGTCATGTTCCCCAAGTTGACTCGATAATCACAACCATGGAGTTTAGATTCCCACTGCTTGTTGGTGGAGGGTTTGACAATGCATGCAACAGCATCCTCATGCAACTCAGCTAGATAATTACTCACATATGGAGTGCATATGCCTTCGTGGTTATTGGATTTGTAATCTCTCGTGGCTATACGAACCATAGCAAGACTTGCAATGGTCTCCAGCATCGGGACTAAAGCCTTGTCCCTGGCTTTACCTAAAAAACAGTGAACCATACATCATTTAATAGTGAAAACAATGAATGAATCATAAGGACAAAATGAATCATACCTATTGAGTTGTTGAATGATTATGTGGAGTTGTTTTGCACATCCTCACAACACGGTCCAAGCTTGAAGAATGCCCTGCACCAAGTCTCTGGATTTGTCTTCATCAAATCAGTGTAAAGAGAGTCATCGTAGAGCCTTATCTTCCACAAGTTTTCTTTGTAATCCGCCTCATTGTAGCTCCAAGCTAGACGCCAAATCAAGGGCTTAAGCTCATGCTTCTTTCCATGCCATTTTTTCAGGTTCATGTAGATGTGTCTCACACACATTCTATGCTCAATCTTAGGGAGTTCAGCCTTCACAGCATTGATCAAGCCCTACATAAAACATATGTTAAGTAACGTATTAACACAAATAAGCAAAAACATACCAAAATATTTACCTTTTGACGATCAGATATCAAAATGTATCCATCACCATCTTGTAGTCCTAAATCATGCTTGATCTTCTTAAATAACCATGACCAGTTATCTGTGTTCTCCTTTTGTACTACAGCCCACGCGATTGGATAGATACGGTTATCCGCATCTCGACCATTAGCAACAAACAACTCGCCTTTCTGAACAAATTTCAAGAAGCACCCATCTACTCCTATAAGAGGCCTACAATGGTCTTTCCATGACCTTCTGATGCTGTCAAAACATACATAGAACCTCTGGAAGACATGTAATCCTTCCTCATTTGTCTCGCAGTCAACCTCCACAGAAGATCCAGGGTTTGATCCCTCTATTTCTGCTGCATAATCACAGAGTCTTGCAAACTACTCAGCATACTATCTTTCAATCCATCTCAGTGATTTATTTCTAGCATGTTGGCATTGATTTCGTGTCACATATATATTCCACGTCTGCATAATCATTTATTCAATTTTCTTTGGCATATAATACTCTGGCTCTTCACGTATCTTGTCAAGAAATAAACGAGCAATCTGTGGGACTTTTATTATCTCACAACTCCCATTAAGAACACATGTATGATCCGAATTTAAGACTACCACCTGCCACCTAGTAGACTTTTCAGGTTTAGAGGCATATATACGCCATGAACAACCTTTGCCTTCGCAGTTAAACGCAATCTTCTTCTTGTCATACATATACTGCCTTACATTCCGACCAGTACGCTAAGCATAATCCACGACAGCTTCCTTAAACGCGATACCGTTGATGAAGAGTTTTCCTAAGTACAAGTTCCCATTTCCTCTTCTGATGCTGTCCCGCCTATTAGCTATCCCTTCATTTCCTTCTTCATCGTCACTATCTGGATACACACTGTGCCTGATGGGAGGTTCGTCTTCAAACTGAGCTAAGGCTGACTCGAAGTTGAACTCCTCACGCTCACATCGATCTTCACCGTCAGAGTCGACATCAGGTGGAATATCTTCCACATATGGAGGCACATTATGCCACTCAACAACCGACATTATAACCTACATGAACAAATAGAAAGATACAATGTAAACATCGAAAATCAAATCCCAAAATCCAAATCCCGAAATCCAAAACCCTAAACTGATTTCGAAATCCCAAAATACAAAACCCTCAACACAAACTGAATCGAAATCAAGGTGGAACATACCTTTGTCGAGTGAGAGACGAAGGTTCGATTTCTGTACTTTGCGATTTAGGGTTCTTCGTTTTTTGAATTGGGGGGGATTTTTGTTTCTGGGTTTCGCGAGTTAGGATCTTTCGTTAATCGGGTCTAATGCGGTTAATTTGTTTAATCGGGTCAATAAACCGGTTTACTTCCGTTTTTAAGTGGTTAAGTATCATTTGGTAAACAGTAAACCGACAGAAATCATGGTCTAGGTGGTTTAACGTTTCGAACTTCTATCTTGGGTGTAAATAGGTTTCGAAGTTTCAAACGGGGTGGAAATACGTATTAAACTTTTGTTTGGGGGGGGGGATCTGTGTCGAGGTCGAAACTACGGGTGGATCTACAATTATGTCGTATTTCTGAGGTGGAAATACATCGTTTTCCCGAAAGCTCCTGCCTCCACCCATTTGGTGAAGTAGTCAGTGAGGACGAGTATTTCCGAGGTTATTTTTCCCGAGGTTACCTTATTTTTCCCGAAGTAAGCTCCTGCGACACCTTATTTTTCCCGAGGTTACCATGAGCCCCACTATATCCATTGACCACCTCATAAAGGGGTATGGAGATGAAATGGAAGATAAGTTTTCAGTAGGTTGATTCAACGTGGGAGCATGCCGTTGACATTTGTCGCATGCTTTGAAATGTTCTTCGCAGTCAGTGTTAGAGGAGGATTTAGCACCCTCCGGTTTAACTCGGTTCGAGCCGAGACCAGTGTCGGTTTACGATGGTTCGGACAAGAGAAAGACAGACTTTGGTTTGACGGGTCGAACTCTAAAAAGCCCAGAAGACAAGCCCGCTCACTTTCGTTACCGAACTCTACGGCCCAACAACGGCCCAGCCCGGTACGACGAGATAAGCCGACTTCCGAGATAGACAGAAAGTTTCCTTATATTTCGGAAGAGATCCGGGTTATTTCCTTTCCCAGCTGATCAAGGAAAAGGGAAATATCCCCTCAAACAACCGACTCTAAAACCTATAAATAAGGAGGAGGCAAGCTCAAAGAAATCATCCACAATCATCCGAGAGACCTAAGAACAGAGAAAAAGCTTCATCAAGCGCCGATCTCAAGTTCTTTAATGTCCTTAGTTCTCCTTTCATAAAAACTCTGTTGTAACTCCTTGTGTGATTTACGAATCAACAGTCAGCGACCAAGGTGGGCCAGAAGTATCCTTGCCTTTTGATCCTGATGGCTAATGCCCTTCCTCCTGAGTGGCTGCCACACGAGCCTCCATGTATTTCTGATAATATCGTAAAAGCTTCGAGCTCGTGGACGCATACTAGGTAGGGACCGTTTACACTTCGCTTGTAAAGGCGGGGGATCTGTGTCGAGGTCGAAACTACGGGTGGATCTACAATTATGTCGTATTTCTGAGGTGGAAATACATCGTTTTCCCGAAAGCTCCTGCCTCCACCCATTTGGTGAAGTAGTCAGTGAGGACGAGTAAGAAGCGACACCTTATTTTTCCCGAGGTTACCATGAGCCCCACTATATCCATTGACCACCTCATAAAGGGGTATGGAGATGAAATGGAAGATAAGTTTTCAGTAGGTTGATGCAACGTGGGAGCATGCCGTTGACATTTGTCGCATGCTTTGAAATGTTCTTCGCAGTCAGTGTTAGAGGAGGATTTAGCACCCTCCGGTTTAACTCGGTTCGAGCCGAGACCAGTGTCGGTTTACGATGGTTCGGACAAGAGAAAGACAGACTTTGGTTTGACGGGTCGAACTCCAAAAAGCCCAGAAGACAAGCCCGCTCACTTTCGTTACCGAACTCTACGGCCCAACAACGGCCCAGCCCGGTACGACGAGATAAGCCGACTTCCGAGATAGACAGAAAGTTTCCTTATATTTCGGAAGAGATCCGGGTTATTTCCTTTCCCAGCTGATCAAGGAAAAGGGAAATATCCCCTCAAACAACCGACTCTAAAACCTATAAATAAGGAGGAGGCAAGCTCAAAGAAATCATCCACAATCATCCGAGAGACCTAAGAACAGAGAAAAAGCTTCATCAAGCGCCGATCTCAAGTTCTTTAATGTCCTTAGTTCTCCTTTCATAAAAACTCTGTTGTAACTCCTTGTGTGATTTACGAATCAACAGTCAGCGACCAAGGTGGGCCAGAAGTATCCTTGCCTTTTGATCCTGATGGCTAATGCCCTTCCTCCTGAGTGGCTGCCACACGAGCCTCCGTGTATTTCTGATAATATCGTAAAAGCTTCGAGCTCGTGGATGCATACTAGGTAGGGACCGTTTACACTTCCCTTGTAAAGGCGTGGGTTGATTATACAATATCTTGAAGCTATGGTTTTGAGCTTGTGAGCTTCCCACTTGCTGGGGGGAGCCTCTCCCCCCTAAATGTATTGTATAATCGCTACTCGCCAGTCAGTTCTCGCAATCATTTTTTCGCGGAGGGTGACATGGCTGGCGTTAAGCGGGTCTGGCTCCGGGTCTGCGGCTTCTCCTTCTTCTGGAGGGAGGTCGCCCATTATTGGGGCTACTATTATGTCCAACTCCATATCGTCATTGTCTATTTCCATTAAATCCTCGATATCCTTATCGATTTTGATGCTTGGTTTTTCAATTCCTTCCACTGGAATTACTCTTTTTACAAGCGGACTCGAGGTTGACGCCAGAGCTGCCAGTGCGTCTGCGATCGTGTTATCACCTCGCGGTATTCGCGTTAGACTGAAGGCTTCGAATTATTTAACTAGCTCATGGACTATGGCTAGATAGGATTCCATCCTGCTATCTCTGGCTTCGTATTCTCCATGAAACTGGCTTGTAATAAGCTGGGAGTCGCTGAACGCATTCAATTTGCGTATTCCTATTCCAGCTGCGAGTTGGAGACCCGCTATTAAGACCTCGTACTCGGCTTCGTTGTTCGATGCTGAGAATCCGAGTCTAAAAGACTGTTCCACGACTTCGTTAGTCGGGGATACTAGGTAGATTCCAACACCTGCCCCTTGTTTCGAGGAGGCTCCATCGACATAAAGCTGCCAGGTCTCGGCACTTGTTCCGGTCACCTGGCTGTTAGCTGTGAGCTCGATAATGAAATCAGCTAGTACCTGTGCTTTGGCCCTTGTCCGAGGTCGATATTCGATATCGTATTCGCTTAACTCGATGGCCCATTTGGCTAGCCTGCCAGACTGGCTGGGGCTGTGCAATACTGTGCGTAATGGCTGTGTTGTCATTACTATGATAGGGTGTGACTGAAAATACGGCCTGAGCTTGCGAACTGAGATTAATACTGCCAGAGCCAGTTTTTACATTCGCGGGTACCTGGTTTCGGCGTCTACTAAGGATTTGCTCACGTAGTAGATCGGTTTTTGCTCAGCTCGTTCTTCTCTTATGAGGACGCCACTCACTGCGGCCTCGGAGATTGCTAAGTATAGGTAAAGCGGCTCACCCTCAGTTGGTTTTGACAAAATTGGGGGCTCGGAGAGGTACGCCTTTAGTTCCTTAAAGGCCTCCCCGCACTTGTCATCCCATATGAATTTTTTGTTTCCCTTTAGTAATTGGTAAAAGGGGAGACATTTATCGGTCACCTGGAAATAAACCGATTTAATGCGGCAATGCGGCCTGTCAGCCTTTGCACCTCTTTTACCGAGCTCGGAGGTTGCATTTTCAAGAATGCACTGATTTGTTTGGAGTTTACTTCTATTCCTCGTTGGGTTACTATGTAACCTAGGAATTTGCCTGAAGCGACCCCGAAGGTGCACTTTGAAGGATTAAGTTTCATCCCATACCTGTTTAGTAAGGTGAAACATTCTCCCAACTGGCTTATGTGATCTTCCTCTTTCAGAGATTTGACCAGCATGTCGTCAATGTAGACTTCCATTGTCTTACCCAGGAAGCTGACAAACATCTTGTTCATAAGTATTTGGTAGGTTGCTCCCGCGTTTTTAAGGCCAAATGACATCACTTTATAGCAGTACGTTCCTCGTTCCGTTATGAAGGATGTTTTATCTTGGTTCTCAGGGTTCATTTGTATTTGATTATATCTTGAGAATGCATCCATAAAGCTGAGGAGCTGGTGCCCTGCGGTAGCTTCCACCAGCTGGTCGATGTGAGGTAGTGGGAAGTTATCCTTAGGACATGCTTTGTTTAGATCTGTAAAATCTACGCATACTCGCCAGGTGCCATTTTTCTTCTTTACTATGACCGGATTTGCTAGCCAGTCAGGATATTTTACCTCTTTGATGAATCCAACGTTTAGCAACCTGGTGACCTCACTGTTAACAGCCTCGGTCTTGTCAGGTCCAAATTTCCGACGCTTTTGACGTACTGGTTTGTGGTTTGGATCCACATTGAGCTCATGTGAAATGATGTTTAGATCGATTCCGGGCATATCAGCTGTTGTCCATGCGAATGAGCCGAAACTTTTTTTGAGGAATGTTATTAACTGTTCCTTTTGAGATTTGCAGAGTTCTGACCCAATTCCTACTTTCTGGTTAGGATGAGACTCGTTGACCACGATTTTTTCGATAAAGTCTTTGCGAGGTCCGACGAATCCTGGACCACTTTTCTTTTTGGCTAGGCGGTATGCAAGCTCATCTTTTCGTTGCAGTTGGTATATAGTACTTTCCTTTGCGATCTAGAAACCTGCCATGTAGCACATTCTGGATTCCTTTTGACTCCAATTAATTGTTGCGATCCCATGCTGGGTAGGGAATTTTATGCATTGATGGTATGTTGAGGATACAGCCCTCATTGAATGTATCCAGGTTCTTCCCAGGATGGCATTGAATGGAGCTGGCCTGTCTATCACCGTGAATTCGACCATTATTCTTACTCCGGCTGCTATTACAGGGAGTTTTATCGTTCCGAGAGATAGCGTGGTTTCCCCGGAAAAGCCGGTTAACACCATCTTATTCTCTTCGATTTTGTGATATGGTATATCCATTTCCATAATAACGTTTAGGAGGATGAGTTCTACAGAGGTCCCCGTGTCTATGAGAATCTTAGTGAGCTCATATTCACCCACTTCAAGCATGATTAGGAGAGAATCATCATGTGAAGAATCTAGCTCAACGGCCTCGCTTTCCCAGAATGAAATTTGTGTGTCAAGTCCCTTGAATGGGGTCCTATCACGTGTGTCGGTGTTTACCCTTCGTTGATGTTTCTTAATTGAGTTTACGGAGTTGCGACATAGATGGGATCCTCCATGAATAAAGTTAATTATTTTCTTCGTGCTGGGGGGACGCAGATCTGTTTCCCTGTCTTGGGGGGGGGATCTCGCCTCGTCGTATCCTCGGCTGAACGTTTTCGCTTACGATCATCCTCAGATGGGCGATCCCGTCTTTCATCGTCTCGAGCTGGGTAATAGTTCTTCCTCGGAGGAGGGTTTTCCAGCTCGATTTTACCCAGCTCTCATGCTGCGAATTTGGCGGCGAGCTGCTTCTTCACCTCATGGCACTCCTCGGTCGAGTGGCCTTTGATTTTATGGAAGTCACACCACTTGTTGGGATCGTAAGGCTTGAACCTATTACGAGGTGGGCTTCCCAATGAGTATGAGTGTATCCCCTGACTTTGTCTCTGATCTTGGGAATCCTTTTTCCCAGATTTTTTAGGTCATTGGGAGTTGGTTATCTGAGCTTGCTTAGTCGAGGTTGCGGATGCATGCTGCTTTGGTTGAGTTGCACTCCCTTCTTCGAGGATAATCCAGCGTGAAGGGCGATGTAATGCATCATCTAGTGATACGGGTTCCCGAACTGTGAGCTCCTCAAAGAATTTTGAGGTTTTTAGCAATCCGTTTTGGAGGGCTTTCAGGGCCGTTGAGTTATGCAGATCAACGATTTTTGCTTTGACGGCTTTAAAGCTGTCAATATACGTTCACAATGAGTCGCCTGGTTTTTGAGTGAATACCCACAGATCGACCTCCAAGGTCTCGATCTGGAGAAATACCGAATATTGCTTCAAGAATGCCGCTTGAAGTTGGGTGAAGTTGTCAATCGAGTTTTGTTTCAGGGAGGTGAACCATTCTAAGGCCGAATCCGTTAGATTTTCGGCGAAGAAGCGGCAGCGCGCTGACTCGAGGTCGCCCCCGAGTAGTCGTAACCCTCGAAAAGGTGAATTTGAAACTTCTCATGAATGCCTTGGGGTCGGTTTCTCCGTTATACCTAGGAAATCGGATATTCCCGACATCGCCGAGCTGAGGGCTCGCGATTCGCGAGGTGAATGGGGGTCTGGTTGACTTCATCAATCACTCTGTCTATCTCAGGTGCTGAGCTTAGAGCAGCGTGGACCTGCGATCTCATCCGCTGTAGTTCGGCGTTCTTTTCTTCGCAATATTTCTTGATTGATTCGAACCCATGTGGCTGCCGGATCCCAAGTTGTTTTCGTTATTGCTCGGGAAGCGGAGTAGGGATTCTCCGGCAGGCTGGGAATGGTTGCTACCACCATGATTATCCCGAGGGCGAACTCATTTACGTTCCCAAAGCAATCCTGACCG